>CM031977.1:15452358-16652358 GCA_018804465.1 Populus tomentosa
AGCTTCTGATTTAAACAACAATTGGAAGGCTGATTTATGGATTCTTAAGCTGTGTCCCTTTGGCAGAATCACAGAATTCGAGGATTGCTTGAGAAGTGCACCTTAGATCAAGAAGCAAGAATGAGAAACTTTGCATTAACTGAGATGCGGTTGTGAAAGAGCTTTCTCTGATGCAAAATGGAGGCAAATTCAACAAAATCTGAATCAATCTGTTACTTGGCAATCATCGCAAATTATTCTGTTACATTTATGTATGCCCATTGGTTTTTGCTGAACGATGATTTTACTTTGTATATCTCTTATACTTCAGTCAGATGTCAACTATTCTCATGCCCTGGGGAACATCCCTCTGTCAGTAGATTCCCAGCCAGTTGATTTGACTGGTGAAGAAGTTGATGCTCTTAGAGGAAAGTTTATCAGAAGGTTGACTGCTGTGATTACACATCACATACCAGCTTTTGGAAAGTTGCTCTCTCTGTTTTCAGTGGGAAATTTGCAAAGGTATTTTGGACATTGTCTTTCTTCTTAGATTTTAACTTGCATTATGAACTTTAATTGTCTTCCATAAATACTTTTTAAAAATTAATTAAAATGGAACATGCGGCTTTTATGCATCTGGTTCATACTGAAACTTCAATTCTATCAACCATTCTTTTATCATGGTACCTTTATCATTAAGAATTGATCTAGATCTTCTAATGTATCAGCTACTGGAATGTTGGACAGACAGGGAGAAGCTGAATAAGCCAATATTTAGGTTAATACTTTTGGTTATGACGTGAAGTCCTTGTCAATATCTTCAGGCTCTTTGCGATTTTTTTTATTAGCAGGTGCAGAGCAACCATTAATAGCGGCACTTAATGTTGCAGCATCAATGTTATATTGATAAATTAGAATAATCAGAAAAGGTTGAGGAGTCACTCTAAACAACTGAAAGTAGCTTTGTTTAGAGGCTTACTGAATATTGCACTGTTATAATATTCTTCCTCGACAACCTTGTTTTTCCTTGCACTCATGAGATTAGTGGCTTTGTTGCTAAGATGCAGGCATTGACATCTCCGTCCTTTTGGAACAAGTGCTTGCTATAACAGCCCAGCTTGAAGCTTTAAAAATGTAAAATAAAGGATTAAAAATTATCATCTCTCTTAGCCTTGATAAATGCAGCGACAAAAGCCATGTATCAAAATTATTGTCTTGGTTTCTCTATCTTTTTAATTCCCTTTTGAGATTAAATGAAGATCTGTTCATTTTTTCTGTGCAAGTTAATTTCAGCCTTCATTTTGATTTTCTGGATCTTATTTTTTCAGTCTTCCCAAGTTTCTGCTGAATCAAATGTTAATGCTTCAGCAACTAAAAGCGAGGAAAAGATTGGAGATGGGAGGTACTCTAATCATTCTCTCGATGAAGTTGCTGGTATGATACGAGGTACCATATCTGCATATGAAACTAAGGTGAGCATGCATCATGCAGTCATTTGTCTATAGTTTAGTATGGACAATTTCTCTTTAAGCCCTTTTTAGTTTGAATAGAAGTCGTTTGTGTTTTTTCGAAATTCTTGGGTTTCTAATTGGAGGCTATAGCAAGGTTTCAAGTTTTGCCTAGGTAAGGAATTTCAAAAGAGAGTGGGTTAATTTTGGAGGTTCAACTCAACTTAAATTGGGATTTCAAAGTAGAACTTTTAAATATAGTGAATGTTCTACAAAATCAGAAAAAGGTTAATTTTGCAAGTTTTTAGAGGTAACTAAGAATCAAAGTGCAAGCAACTAGGGGTGTACATGGAAAAAAACTTTTCATAGTTAATCCAAATTGTAACTTCACAAACTGGTCATTTCTCGATCTTTAACCATATCGTGACCTGTTTTTGCCTCTTTCGGACAGGTTACCTGGCTCTTCAATGTGTCTGACCAGCTCTGGGTTTGAGGGGCCAGTTGGGCTGTATGCCTGTATCCAGACCTGTTCCCAATCTGGTCAGCTTAAAACAAGCCCAGTCTGGTTTTGACAACCTTGGTTTGCCGGAAAGATTTTATTTTTGAAAGTTTTATGACTGTCTCCGTGGTATTATAGAAAATCTCCTTGGCAGATTATCCAATGAGGCATTGATAATGCGTTTGCCTGGCAATTTTGACCTTTTTCTGCCTTGAGATTGAAGTTTCAATCTGTCTTTTGAAAACTGCATCTGCTGTATAGTGATTTTGTCAATTCAGATAGACAGTTTAGCAGGTCTTTCCAAATGTTACTTCTATTGCAGGTTCATAACACTTTCCGTGATCTTGAAGAATCAAACATTCTCCGGTCTTATATGAGTGATGCTATAAAGGAAATATCTAAGGCCTGCCAAGCTTTCGAAGTGAAAGAATCAGCTCCATCTACTGCTGGTGTGTAAAATATTTCATTAGCCATCATTCTTCAGTTTCTAAGTTCTTAGTGTTTCACCTTTTTGTGACAGTGATGGCACTTAGAACCCTTCAGGCAGAGATGACAAAGATTTACATACTTAGGCTTTGCTCTTGGATGCGGACAACGACAGAAGAGATATCAAAAGAAGAAACTTGGATTCCAGTATATATTCTTGAAAGAAATAAATCTCCATACACAATTTCTTTCTTGCCTCTAGCGTTCCGCTCAGTTATTGGCTCTGCAATGGATCAAACCAGTCAGTAAGTCATCAGAGATTACCTTTACACATAATTAGTTATGATCTTTGGAATTGTTTCATAGACTAGCAGAAATTTATGGAGCTTGCTGATGACCTCGATGTAAGGTTGGAAGTTAAGAACGTCTTGTGGATCATGTCGGATTTTTAGTGTAGGTGTTTTGTACTATTTTCTTGCTAGATAAAAGCTGAAGAACAAGTGAATTCCTGCCTTTTCCTCATTTCATAAATGGATATATATGAGTAAGACTTTTGAGCATTCTGCTTTTCAGAATGATTCAGTCCTTGAGGAGCGAGGCTGGAAAGTCAGAAGATATGTTTGCACTGCTACAAGAAATTGAAGAATCTGTCCGACTTACCTTCTTAAACTGTTTCCTCGATTTTGCTGGTACAATGAATAACGTATTCCTATTTTATGTTTGGAAGTAAGACATGTCCATTTATTAATTTATGATGCTTTCTGTCTGTATCCCTCATTGGTCAGGCCATTTGGAACAAATCGGAAGTAAGCTTGCCCTTAACAAATCAAGCAAAGAAAGTTTGCATTTACAGAATGGGTATTCTCATGAATCAGAAGAAAAATCATCATCTGATCTCGAAGGTAGTATTGTTGATTCACATCAACAATTGCTGTTAGTTTTGAGTAATATTGGATACTGCAAAGACGAACTTTCATATGAGTTGTTCAACAAGTATAAAATGATATGGTCGCAGTCCAGGTAGTGAACTATTTCCCCTCTTCCTCAGAAGTCAGAAATATCATGTATGTTTGAAAGTGCATGTCCATTCCCATATGCCCCCCGCTTGATTACTATTATGAAGGTGCGATCTCTTATTTTCTACTCAGGGGAAAGGATGAAGAGGACAGTGATATTCAAGATCTACTGATGTCTTTCTCTGGACTTGAAGAGAAGGTCCTTGCTCAGTATACTTTTGCAAAGGTATGGCTTAACATGGTTTAAATTTAGTAATTTTCCATGCACTAGCATGAGAAGATCAGAATACATAGCTATGCTGCTGTGAGGATATTGATTTAGATGGTAGGTTTAGCTTTGTCTTCCTCTGAGTCTTTTGCTGGACCAGAACTACGTATTATGTGGTTAGAGTACGAACACAAATAGAGTACTAGATGGCTATGCTAGCATGAGGAGATCAATTTAGGGGGTATCTCCTGCTTTTTTTTCTGTGGTCCTTTGCTGGACCGGTTTCCTTTTAGGTGATCAGGACAGTCCAAATATATGGACTTGGGACTTCCAAGAGTGGATATATATATATATATATATATATATATATATGTTTGGTGGCTCTTCATGAAATTGATTCGAAATGTGAGTATAAGTCCTTTCATTTGTTTTTGGCTCTTTAAATAAGTAATTCTGTGTCTTCCTGGTAGGCAAATTTGATCAGAACAGCAGCTATGGATTATTTGCTGAACTCTGGTGTTCAATGGGGAGCAGCTCCTGTAGTTAAAGTAAGGATGTGCTGATTTTGTAATTGGTTAATTGCTTTGCTACTTTCCAAGATTGCGCTGGGGAAAGCAATTTTGTAATGACAATACATGGAATACCTTTCAGGGTGTGCGTGATGCGGCGGTGGAGTTATTACACACTTTAGTAGCTGTGCATTCAGAGGTATTTAATTTTTATCCCTGGAGTATATATGCTTTTTATATGCATCGATCTTCATATTTTTGTTGCATGATCCTTGAAATTGTATTTATGCTTTCTTTATATTGCTGTGGGATTCAGCTGTGTGAAAGCTACACTTCCATGAAATCATAACAAGTTGACCACTTTAGAAATCATATACTTTGTACTCTAGACTGTATTTAAGGAATGCTTGTTCCTATGCTCAATAACTATCCTTTGTTGTTATTGCCCATTCAAATGTATTCTGAAACATAAATTTTCCCATCTCAGGTTTTTGCTTGTGCTAAACCCCTCCTGGACAAGACACTTGGCATTCTAGTTGAAGGTCTTATCGATACTTTTCTGAGCCTTTATGATGAAAACAAAAGCAAAGATCTTAGGTCTCTTGATGCAAATGGCTTCTGTCAGCTCATGTTTGAGGTAAAGCACAATTTTTCTCACGGTGAAAAATTCTTGAATCCAGCCACTTGCACCCGGAAACTATATAATTGTTGCATTTTATGCTGTGTGATGAATGCTATTTGCTTCCAAGTTCCCTTATGGCTGATATTTGTTGAACTTTTCTGCTTCACATGCACACTTAAACATGATATATACTCATAATCATCTTGCAGACCCAACAATGCCTCCCACCCCTGAAAAGGAAAAAGGACATAAAAAATGTGCATATCAAAATACAAGAAAAAATAATGGCTGACATTCTCGTGGATTTTTTTATGACAATGTGGTAGGATCTAACACTAGAATTGCGTAGTTCATCTACTGGCTGCAGCTTTTTAATCTAGATGTCTTATCTCGCACGGTAAAGACATTTGTTTCTAAGACATGCTTCTCTGGCAGCTGGAATATTTCGAGACCATATTAAATCCCTATCTCACACCTGATGCAAGGGAGTCTCTTAAGTCCTTACAAGGGGTGCTGTTGGAGAAAGCCACTGAGAATGTCACCGAAACTGTTGAGAATCCAGGTCATCAACGCAGATCAACTCGTGGGAGTGAAGATGCACTTGCAGATGACAGGCAGCAAGGAATGACCGTGTCTCCAGATGACTTGATTGTAAGAATCGTATTGCATTGCGTCTTTTATGCTGCGTGTTTTGCGAGTCTATGTTTTGAAATTACACTGAATGAGTAGAGTACATCATTATTGCTCTTTGGTATTAATCTGCCATGATAGTTTGTTGTCCTGATGTTTGAAAGCTCCAGAGTTAAGAGAAGTGGATTAATGATATTTCATCTCGATTAAAATGGTGTATATACAGACAAGGAAATTGACATTACAGGATCCACATTGTGGAAACCCCAATCATCCATTCTTTTATATTTTGCTCATTCAGTTGTCGCTAAATTCTCTTATTTCTTCTTCTTCTTTTTTTTTTTTTTTTTTTTTTTGGGGGGGGGGGGGGGGTGTTAGGCTCTTGCACAGCAGTGTAGCTCTGAGTTGCTTCAATCAGAGCTTGAGAGGACTCGTATCAATACAGCATGTTTTGTGGAGTCGATTCCCTTGGACTCGGTACCAGAATCAGCTAAAGCTGCTTATTCCTGTAGAGGATCAATTGATTCCTCCAGAAACTTCATGGATTCCCCTGGAAGAAACTACAGAGGCACACAACCAATGGGTTCCCCAAGTTTCTCTCGTCACAGACGTCGATAAGCCAGGCACTACTTGGTAATTACAAGTTTTGTTTTTCAGTTTTTTTTTTTTTTTGTATGTGCAATTGTAATATATTTATTCAAAAGAAATCCTTATTCTTTCCTCTTCTTGAGATTTTCTTTCTTATTTCCTTTATTTTATGGGGTGAGATGGAGTGGGTTTGGGCTATATTCTGTCAAATTTCTGACATATCGCAACTCCAAGTTTTGGATTATGGTTCTTTGCTGGTACTGGAAATGTGACCGGAAAAAACCATGGTTATTGCAATTTGACTTCTGAACTTTATGTTTTTAACGAAGGACAGGTGTTTACAACGGTGGCTGAAACCGAATGTGTTTTCTTTCCTGGTTAGCAAAAGAATAAGTCTTTTGCCTTATTCTCTATCTTGGTGTCATTCTTTTAAAATGTGTGATCATCAAGTGAAATTCGGATCCTTCAAGAACATATTTTAAATCCTTCACGGATTATTTCCAACTGAAGAAAAAAAATGAAAAAAAAAGAAAAAAAGTTTGGATTGGAATATTGTATAATGTAGCCCAGCGTCTGCAAGGATCGGATATTAGGGGGTGGATATCAACTGGATCATGTAGATGTCCTGACGACAGGGAAACAAATCAAGGATTGATCGTTGGTTTCTTTTATAAAATTTACCCGGAATCAACCTGATTGTCATAGGCATGATCAGTGCCGTCGAAGTGGATTTTGAGAAAACCAGTTCATTCAACAACAGCCCAAGGATCTTGCATTTGAAAATCAATTGGGTGCATCAACATTAGTGTTTAATTACGGCTACTTTACTTAAAAATCAGGGTTTTAAAAAGTATTTGCATCAAATCATTGGCCGGGAAAAAAAAAAAAAAAAAACTAAAATTTCCAAGGAATTTATTGTCCATCAAGACACCAATTATTATATATTATAATATCATAATTATGAATTTGGGGTAAGATTGTTTTTTTACTATGACATAAATATTTATTTTTTAATTACATGTTAGATTGGTAGTTTTATTTTATTTTGTATAGTAAAATTACTAATTTAAATCTATAATAGAATTATCTAATACCTACTGCTTAGGGTTGCTTTTGTATTATTGATTTTTTTAGAATAATGTAATTACTTTGATGTTTAAAGGAACTCATTGAACTCTCACCCAATGGTATTTTTTTTTGTCATTTTACATTGTTTTTATTATAATTTTCAATGGTACTCAAGAGCATTATTGTAAATTATATTTATTAAAAATAATTTAAAAAACAAACTTGTTGGCGTGTGTGCATGACATGCACCAGCGTATGGACGACCCCTCACCATTAGGGGAGCATGGGGTGGTTGTTCGGCTATCAAACGTTGGCTTCTAGGATAGCATTTGAAAAATATTAGCACCCCAGACCAAATGAGATGACGCGTATGCCAAGATTTGCGGTGGTTTGTCGCCGATAACCATTTCTCTTCCCTTTTTTTTTTCCCACCTAGATTTTCATGTCATCTCCTTAAAAATTTAAGAACAACCATTTAACTTCTTGGTTCTTCGGATTTGGTTCCTTTTCTTTTTATTATGATTTTATTTATCTCGAGTAATTTATTGAATTTGGTTCTCATTCTTTTTTATTGCTATTTTTTCGTTTGAAATCAGTTTTTCAATTGATTTTGTTTTACGATTTCACCATTCTTTGCATCTTTTCCTATCAAATTTAATTCATCTATTTTTCATTGCCAATTTTTAGCCTTGATAATTTTTTACTTTAAATCATAAATGATTTTATATTACAATTTCACTCTCCTTTTTTTTTCTTTTTCCTATCAAATTTAATCTCTATTCTTTTGTTTGGCAATTATTTTTTTTTTGCTTTGACAAGTTTTAAAAACTTACATTTTTAAATTGACTCATAATAAACTTCTTGATTGGATCTGGATTTAGGGTTTCACGGATTACTAATTTTTAAAATTTGAATGGATTTAAGATATTTGTTTGAGTTTGCTTGATTTTTACAAATGTTTTTCAATTTCACTTCCTGTGATTTTTTTTAATCTTTAAAATCCCCCCCCCCAATTCTTTTAATTGTTGTTTATTTTAAAAGGCATTATTTTTATTTTAAAAAAAAATTGCATCCTCATTGGGTTTTTTCTATTAAATTTTATTCTCACTATTTTTTACTTAGTTGGTTGAAAATTAGGCTTCTTGATTGAATCCGATTTTCACAAATTGTGACTTTTAGAGATTAAACCATGTTTAAAAGGTTCGCTAGATTTAGTTATTTTTTTTCTTTTTCTAAATTGATGTTTTTCTATCTTTTTTTCGGGTTTTTTTTTTGTTAATGTTTTTGCGTTTTAATTATATTAGATTAGCCCTTAACAATTTCTTTCTAATTCATCCCTTATTATTTTTTAATCCATAAATAATCTACCAAATTACAAATATTTTTCATCCCCTATGATGTTTTAATCTTTTTGGTACTCATTCTTTTAATTGCTATTTATTTTGTTTGGAATTTTATTTTTTCAAATTTCATCCTCCTTAACTGTTATTTTCTTAAATTTTATCCTCATTTTTTTTGTTGCTTTTTTTTTTTTTATGTTTTTGCAAGTTTTTTTAATAATATTTTTTCAACGATTTCATCCTTCAAGATTAAACAGCTTAACTAAACTCAGGTCAATGATTCATCGAGTTGCAAGTTTTTAAAATTAGACTAAGTTTAGCATGTTCGTCTGATTTTTCTTAAGATTTTTTTCCTTTTTTTAAGTTGATGTTTTCTTCTCTTTTTTTTTTTTTAAGTTTTACTCTTTTTTTTGGGTTTTCCTTCTATTATCTTAATATTGGGTTATTACATAATCCAAATAGGCTGAAGTATGGTTCTTTTTATCTTTTTTCATTTTTTTTAATGTATTTATTGTTGTTTATTTTCATATTATTTTAAATGTCACTTGAACCAATGACTCGAGACTTAAATATTTTTTATATCAAAAAAATTCTTCTAGCCCACGGTGAAGCACGAACAACATATCTAGTTAGCATTTATTAAAAGGGTTTGGCTTTTCACTATAGCAATGAACGTTGAAAATCCAAGTCCTTTTTCACTTTAGTCCTAAATTTTTTGGTTTTTATTTTAAAAAAAAACTTATTTTTTTTTTCAATTTCATCCTTCAATATTGGATTTTCTAGTATAGAGTTTCATAATTTATTTCAATTTTTTCTCCTATGAAGTTATCCTAGACTTCTCTTTAGTTGGTTTTGGGTGGCATAGCCCATTGTAGAAGTCTCCTCTTTTTTTGGCCTCATAACCTGGGTCACGAGTTTTTTGAGTTAGCCGTGTTGATTAGGTCATTTTTTTGTCTATTTTTTAATTAATTTTTATTTTAATTTTTTCCTTCAATATTGGGTTGATTGGGAATTGAAATCTACAATTTTTCTAGAATCGGTTTCTATAGAGTTATCATAATCTTCTAACCTAGGTTTGTCGGGTTAATGAGAGTTGACTTAATTTATTTTTTGTTCTTTTTTTTTCAACTTAATCCTTCAAAAATAGGTTGATTGGAAATTGAAATTTTTATATTTTTTTTCATTTGCTTTCTATGTGGTTATCACAATCTTATGACCCGGGTCGATGATTGGGATGATTGACTCAGTTTTGTATTTTCTTTTTTTAGTTGATTTTCTTTTTAATTCATCATTAAATATTGAGTTGATTAAGAATTAAATTTCTTAATTTATTTTGGTTTGCATTATATGAGGTTATCCTGATTTCATAACTCAAGTTATGAGTTTGTTCGTTTGACTCAGGTAGTTTTTATATCTTTTTTTATTTCACCTTTCATCATTGTGTTGATTGAAAATTGAGTTCCATAATTTGTTTTAATTTTTTTCTATAAGTTTATCTCGATCTTATAATCCATGTTTGACAGGTTAACCCGAGTTGACTCGATTTATGTTTTTAATTTATTTTTATTTTAAATTTTATTATTTAACACTAGGTTGATTAAGTATTAAATTTAATAATTTTTTTATTTTTTTTTTATAGAATTACCATAGTCTCATGATTTGAGCAGCGGATTTGATAGAATAACCCAAATTGATCTAAGTTAATCTAACATGTCATCACGTCTTGATTTTTTAAAATCAAATTATATTTTTATTGATAATTTATGTTATCTTTAAATATATCATGCCAATCAAATCATATAAAATCATTCCTCGTAAAGTTTGATTTTATTTTATTTTTATTAAGAGTACATAATAACAGCACCTGGTTTTCTATGTTAATTTGTTTTTAATCCAACCGCAACTTACCACAGATAATGATCTAGTTATACCTAAAATAACTGCAAGATCGAGACCATAAACAGGAATAGAAAAAAGAGAACCAAAACAGAGCATCTGATTCATTCAGTCGAACCATAAATACAGCTGTGGCCCCTTGTCCTAAATCTTGATAGTCAGCATGTGCATCAGACCCCCTGGATAGTGGTCAGTTGCGATTCAAGTCCACGAAGTTAAGAAGCGAAGTAACTAGTCCTTCATCATATATATGTTCCCTAAAATAAGTTCGGCAACTCATACAAATCGGTCCAAATTCAGAAGTTATGTCAATTACACAATGATCTAAAAATGTGGGCTATTCCATAATCTTTTACCCCACACTGTGTCAATAGTTTGATGCAAACTAAGCTTGGGCTGGTTTTAAAGTACAGCAATGGCAGCGTAAACAAAATATAGAAAAGGTTGGTTTCTCTGCCGGAAGATTGCACTTTGAACTTCATCCTCAAGGTTAAGCTGTCCTCAATGGAGGAGAGACCAATATGACACCATCTCCTCTAACAAACAGGAAGGGCACTGTGCGCCTTGTAGTCTGAAACAGAAGAAAAAGAAAAAGGTAAGCACCTGAAGTAGTACAATTGTGAATGAAGACTTTCAGATTAGGATTGCCAACACTTGAACTAAACGTCCACCTAATCCTTCCAGCACCCTTCTCCAAACCCCTTCCTCTTCCACCTTACTTTGACGATCCAGAACCACAATAGATTACTTGCAGTCAGAACTAGTGGGCCTGCATAGCCTAATTATACTTTCTTTTATATACAGAATCTACTTATGAAATTCTAACACCAATTTTTTCTTTTTAATTTCAGAGCTCCAAAGTTTGCATAGTTTACTTAGAACCAACCATGTTTATGCATCTTTTGCTTTCTTTAATATATTCCAAGTTTTTGCGTACTTCCAATAATTTCTCATTCCAGAGTTCAGCATTTCCACTTCTTAGGAATCTGTGCCTGATGGAGACCCGGTGTTGCTACAGCTACCCAAGGTTACTTTTTATGATGGCTATTTGTGAGCTATAGTAGCCAATAAAATGTTATCAGGATGCCTGTGCATTGTAAAAAAACACAAAGAACATGTGATGCTTTTTGCTGATGAATTTGCAGAACTCCTCCAAAGTCTATAAAAATTCTTCCCACAATAAGAATCTGTAAGATCCATTTCATATCTGCCTTTCACAAACTCTATAATGTTTGGAAACGCTTATGATATGCAGCTACAGGTCCACTCTTCAATGAAAATATGGGATCGAACAGAAAACTTCATTCTTCAATGTAAAAGAAGCAACGGACATCTACAAAAATGACCAGCATCCTACAACTAGCAAGCCCTCAAACTATCCACTGCCGCCACCACATAGCCAAGCCATCATCATTCATGACTACGCAAACCTTACAATCTTTAGGCAATAACAGTTGCTTCCCTTAAAAATTAAAACTACCAACGTTAACTATTTGAGTTTCCAATGCTCACCATGGTAAGATCCCTTTCTCTTATTCAATATTAGACACAAGAGTCACCCAGGTTCGGTGTTTACTACCTAATAAACAATAACGGGGAAAAAAAAGTGAAATCATAACATACCCGAACAATCTCTTCGTAGGTTTCATCATCGATTTCTACTGTAGTAACAATTTCTTCAACATCCCCAAGAATCATATTCAAATGCTGATCATAAGCCTGCAAAACCAGATTTCCAATCCAAATGAAAACTCAGTGCTGATAAATTCACGAGCTACAAATTGTTTGTTTTTGGAAAAATCAGAAACTATTTCCGCCTAGATACACTGCAGACTTAAATCATTACTTTTAACCTAGCATGTACAGCCAATGGGGAAAACGATGGAATTGCGTGAAAAACATACACCCATATAATTAAACCCCCACCTCTTTACCCTTACTTTTATCTCTTCAAACAAATTATCACTTCATTGATCCTCCGACGATTTTTTTTTTTTTTTAAATAACCAAAAAAAATCATAATCATCTCTTTACCATTTGATTTAAAACATAAAGCCAGTGTCAATCTTGTTTAGTAAGAACTCATTCAAGACAATAATAACACAGAAAAAAAAACATAGAGTTGACACACTGTGTTTCTTGTGATGGAATTCGCCAAGATGACATTTGTTTATATAAATAAAAAGAGATAGGGTTTACAAAAGCACATGTAGAAGAGAGTATAGGCACATACGTGAAGTTTTCCGCGAAGCTCACGATCAGAGCGGAGCTTGACGTAGATACGCTCGTCCAGGCTAAGTCTGATGAGATCCAATGGTTCTTTTACCGCACTCTCTTCTTCGCTTGCCATTCTTTCCTTCTTTCTCTCTATTTGCTTGAGGTCGGGTGCTGTTCTTAAGGGCAAGCTGTGGACTTACGACCCGAATTAATATTGGGCTTTTGTATTCTTTCTTATGTGGTGGCATCGGCCCACCTAATTCTCCTTGTTGGGCTTGAGTCAATCAATCTGGGCCGAATATCCTTGTAAATAAATTCTTTTTTAGAATATTAGAGGTGCCGAGATAGATTCGGGTCTTTTTTTAATTTTTGTTCCTCGTGAAAAGGAATAAAAAAGAGATTGTGAATGGCTTGTTTAAAACAAAAAAGGAAGGAAGGAATGGAAAGAGAAAAATTGAATGAAAAAATTGGCCTCGTCTAGTAGATTATTAAGATAAAAACTTTGCCCCCTTGATATTTTTTTTTTAAACGGCTAAACATGCTATTGATGCAGGTTGTACCCCTTTTTTTTTTTTTTTTTAAATGTAAGAATGTATTGAAATCACATGTAACTTTTTTGGTATTATTATTAAATTTTATTTATGAAGTAAATTTTAAAACTTTTTAATCTAATTTTTTATTTAGTTTGAGTTTGAATTAATTTATGCAGGACTTATTTTGATATCACTCAATCAACTTAATTAGTTAAAAAATAACATGAATGACCAGTAAAAATATTATTTGACTTTAAACTAATTTCATGGTGAGATATTAAATTGACTCAGGTTTTATAATTTAATTTGTCAAACTCGTGATTTTGATCATGAATTTTATTGGGTTTAATAATATTGTTTTTTTTAAAACTATTTTTACTTAATTATATGATAACAAAAATAAACTTTTATAAAATTAAAAATAAATTGAATACCATAATATTATATAAAAAAACCAAAATAAAAATGGAAGGTCTTGTTCATGTGAACAATGAAACAAGTGGTTTTAACTCAAAATATTTTATTGTATAGTACAATAATTAGTTTATTGGACTACACTATATTATGGCTCGAATCAAAATTATTTTGAGCATAAAAAGAAATTATTCGTATTATAATAAATTATTTGACAATGTTATTAAATTTGATCTAATAAATTTACATTGAAACTTACTAACTTATTCATTACCTATCTTAATTTTAAAATTAAATCATGTGAAGTTGTTCTAGCATTACCAAATCAACCTAGTGGGTCCAAAAACAACTCAAATAATCAGGAAAAACATTATTTAACTTTTATAAAGAATAATTTCAGATGATTTCTTTTAATATTAAGACATCAATATATTAAATTGACCTAGTTTTCGCGACTTACTTACCAAATTTATGATTTAAATGATGAACTTTGTTGGGTTTAAAAATTTTATTTAAAAAAACAAAATTTCACCTAATTATAGGACAATAAAAATAAATCTCATAAAATCAAGTATAAATTAAATATTAGGAGTCTCTAATAATTTTATAAAAAATAAATAAAAATTACAAAGATAAATTTAAAACTAAATAAATATTAAAAAATAAAACTAAAAAAAATAAAAACAAGAGATAGAGATATTAAAAGAAAAGGGCACCCTCTCTCACAGACAGTGAAAAAAGTGAATTGATACCCTCGTAATTATGCAGTTGGCGGCAGGCTAGGAAAAATAAATTAATAGATTTTGTATGCCATATAGTTGACAACATGTCAACATCATTGCATAAAGAAAATTGCGTTGTTAATATTCCTAAAGAAAATGATGGGATGCGGAATTTTCATAAACTCTTTTCAAGGAAAAATCAAATTAATTGGAATTTCTTATAGCTTATCAAAACCATTTGTGAATAGCAACAGCCCCCTTGGAATGAAGGATAATTATCCAAAAGGCAGCCCGATTGTTTTGGAATTGATGATGTACAAAAAAGCGATCATGTCATGTTAATTCATTAATCCGATAATTATAGATATAAAATTGAGATAACTTTTTTTTTTTTATATATATATATATATATATATAAAATAAGGATTAATTATCAAAAAAATAAATATTAAAAAATAAAATTATTTTTTTTAAAAAAAAAACATAAAAAAATTCCAAAGTTAACCCTTGTTAACCTTTGAAAGTTGTGATTGTGATTATGAGGCTAGGACCGACCGTGTATAAGGCAAAAAAAAAACAATGAATTAAAAACTTTAATAAAATAATACTGAGGTATGAAATTGAAATAAAAAGAATTTTTTAAAAAAAAAACAACACAATAAAAATTCAAGTCAATAAAGGTTAATTTGTGAACCCCTTGACCATGAATATAAGATTATAGTAATTTTATAGAAATTAAAGTGAAAAAAAAAAGAGACATGAAAACCAATTAAAAAAAATCAAATATTTAAGGATGAGAGTGAAAAAATTCAATTTTATAAAACAATCTAAAAAATACAAAAGCTGAATGTATTAACCTTCAAAAACCGTGTCTCAATAAAAAAAAAAATATTAAGAGATGCAATTGCAAAAAATAAAAAAAAAACATTAAGAAAAGGATGCACAACAAAATAAATAAAAGTAAAAAGAATGAGGGTCTAAATTGAATATAAAAAAATAAAATCAAATATTAAAGGTGAAATTGAAATAAAATTCAATTAGTTAAATGATAAAAAAATAAAAAAAATAAAAACTAAATTTAATATAAAAATCAAATGAAAAGTAACGACTGGAGATAAAATTAAAAATAAATAAAAAAATAAAGTAAATAAAAATTAAAATAATAAAAAGTAAATTAAATATAAAAAATAAATGAAAGGACATTGACGTATTTTTTTATTAATATTTTTTATTCTTTAAAAATCAAGATCAAATTGCCTTAAAGGTATCTCAATTATAACAAAAAAAAAAAAAACAAAATTTAAATGAGGCAAATGCCCCTAAAACGCATTTGCCTCATTTAAATTTTGTTTAGTTTGTTTTTTTTTATCTTGTAATTTTAGTCAAGTCTGCACTATTCTCCTTTCAAAAGTCAGATTTGCGCCCAAACATTTTGCCAATAACTAATGTATTCTTTAAAAAGACAAAACTACCCTTAAATTGCTAGGGAAATGTGGTTTGCGAGTGGGAAAACACTGTTCATTACAACAGGATTTTCCCATGCGGCGTAGTTTCTTTTAATAATAATTAATGCCGTTGAGGATCTCAACTATTTTTTCTTGGGATCTAAGATCGGTTTAAAACAGAGAACAGATTAAAAAATATTACAACTCTTAAAATAAAAATAAAATGAAAGAAAAAATAAAGCCAAATAGGGACCCCTAATATTTTTCAATTATAGCAGTCCATTACACGCCTCCAAATCACGGTCAATCACAACCTAGACCTTTATATTAATTTATATTTCAAAAGTGAACTACGGTGTTGATTGAACAAACCTTCCCCGAGGTTTTACCCTAGTTATGGCGTCATAAAAGAAATATTTAAAAAAAGTTTTTGATAGTATTATCTTTTTTTTAAAAAATGATTTGTTTTTTTTTTGATAATTTTTAATTATTTTGATGAGTAAATGTCAAAAATAAATTTTTAAAAATAAAAAAAATATTATTTTAACATATTTTCTAATGAAAAACACTTTGAAAAATAAACATTATTATAATGCTAAATATTAACTTTATGTATTTTTTAGGTGATGTTTTTTTACTTTCATAGGATAGACAAGAGAGATGATGAGAACAAAAATGTATTTGATTAAAAAAATAAAAGCATAAAAATAAATGTTTTTTAAAATAATTTTAAAGTGAATTTTTATATTTTTAAAATAAGAAGTACATATGGTATGTGTCACTAGAGATTATATTTTTTATTTCTAAAATATTCTTGTAAAAAACTTTTAATTCAAGATATATATAAAATTTTATAATAAAAACAAGATACTGTTATATAAAGTAAATCAAAATAGATTATGAAGCTCAATTTCCAATCAACTCAATGTTGAATGATGAAATTGAAAAAAAAATCAATTATAAAAAAAACACAAAAAACAACATGAGTCAACTCGGGTTAACCCATCAAGCAATATTCCCAGGTATTAAGGCTAAAATAATCTAATAGAAAGTAAACAAAATAAATTACGAAGTCTAATTTCTAATTAATCTAATATTAGATAATGAAACAAAAAAAGGTTTATTAAGAAAAATTAAAAAAATCGAGATAATTATGTTAACTCACAATTAAAAAAGAAAAGAAAAGAAAGGAAAAAGAAATTAATATTATAATAAATTGTGTTTTGTAAGGTTGGTACAATAAAAACCCTACGGTATTTTTTGTTAATATTAAAAATAAAATATATTTTTATATATTTTATTTTATTTTATTTTATCAACTTTCAACCAAAAAAAAAAAAGAGTTATCCTTTTTTATAAATTATTACCAAACATAATTCTATTTTCATTTTCTTTTCTATCTTATTTTTTTTCTGTTTTTTATTTTTTAATTCTTTTATACAGAATGCTGCCTTTCATCCCAATACCACCGGAGCTTTACGTTTTTGTATTTCATTGAAAGTAACGTATTTTTTTTTTCATCTTATTTCAAGAAAACATAAACTTCTCTCTCCTAGTGGCGTTCATGAAAAGACAAAGGTGTAACCATCGTTTTATTTCTCATAAAAACACCGGGGAGGATGTCGTGCCAAACACACCAATTTTCCCTCTTGTCATTAAAAATATTATAGCTCCAATTAAGTGGGCTAAGCATTGCATTTATCAATATAATATTTCAATTTGTATTATGATATCCAATTTTGTTAGCTTCACTCATCTTACATCTTTTTCGAACAACTTATATGGGTTTTTTTTCCTGGCATGGAATAAATCTAGAATCAGTTATTTTTTAATATAAATACCCGGGTTAGTTTATTAATATCTTAATTAATTATATAAATTTTTAAATTAATAACTATATAAATTTTTAATAATAATTATTAATAGCTATATAACTCAAATAAAAAACCATAACAAAATATTTTTTTGGTGCAAACTCTTACGCATCTACTATGTTGGAACCAGTTCTTTCTTCATTATGATTATGGATTCAAATATTTTTATGGTACGGAAAAAACTCGGTTTTAGATGGCCCTTCTCTAATTTAAAATATAAAAAATCCTGTAAAAAAAAAAGAAAAAAAGAAAAAAACAATCTTAAGAAGAGAAGGAAAAATAAATGAATAGCAAGTTGGTGGGTGCGACAAAAAAATAAAAAATATGGACCCACAGGATCTTCCCATTCTTTGAACCTTCCTGAAATTTCTGTATGCAAGCACAGTAGTAGCATCGTAAACATTGGACGCTCAGAGGCAGATAGGAGAAAGGTCTCTGAGATCTAGAGTCCTGGATTCTCGCCTTAATTTTAGGACAACACAGTCGGTTCTCTTGCTTCACGGGTGTTTTTATGTTGTTGCAGATAAGTGGCTTTGCTTTCTTCTCTATTTGATCAAACTTAAGCACTGCTTTTCTGTTGTCTTGTTTTGTTTTTCTTGAATGTTCGGGTGCCTTTTCTAATTCATTACTTTAAATTTCAAAGTGGGTGCCTTAATAATGAGTATTTCAGTTTTTGTCTAGAGTTTAAGTTTCGAAGATGGGTTTATGATTTGTTTGGCTTGTGAGAATCCAAGATGCATGCTCGATGATCCAGGTAACTTAAGAGGAGGAAAAAAAACGAAGAAAGAAATGGGTTTGCTTTATTTTAGATTGCTCAAAGTGTAAACCATAGATTGCTATCGGTTTTTTTTTTGCATAGCCAAGAAGGTGATTTGAAAGGGGGAAATGGGTCTATCGGTGTGATCTAAATTGTTGTTTTAAATAATAAATGGAAGGGAATTTGTCTCAAGGAGGTATTATTGGCGGGGCTCCTTTTGGAGGCCCTGACTTGCAAGGATCAATGAGAGTTCATCATCAAGGGCAACATCCACACATTGTGCACCACCACCAGCATCCTATCCATCGCCAAGGATCTTCAACGCATCCCTCAGTTCACGATGGTTTTCCACTCACAATGGGGGCCATGCACAACTCTGATCAAAACATGTCCATGACTGATTACAATAAAGGAGATGGGAGGAAAAATTCAGTCAGTGATGAGGATGAGCCAAGCTACACCGAAGAAGGTGCTGATGGTCACAATGATGTAAGAAGAGGGAAAAAAGGGACTCCGTGGCACCGTGTTAAGTGGACTGATAAGATGGTGAGGCTCTTGATAACTGCCGTGTCTTATATTGGTGAGGATGCGACTTCAGATTGTGGTGGTGGAATGCGTAGGAGATTCACAGTTTTGCAGAAAAAAGGCAAGTGGAAATCAGTTTCAAAAGTCATGGCTGAAAGAGGTTTTCATGTTTCTCCACAGCAGTGTGAGGATAAATTCAATGACCTTAATAAAAGGTATAAAAGGCTCAATGATATGCTTGGGAGGGGCACTTCTTGTCAGGTTGTGGAAAACCCTGCACTTTTAGATGTGATAGATTATTTAACAGAGAAGGATAAGGATGATGTTAGGAAGATATTAAGCTCAAAGCATCTCTTCTATGAAGAAATGTGTTCCTATCATAATGGAAATAGGTTGCACCTGCCTCATGATCCAGCTTTGCAGCGTTCCCTACAGTTGGCTCTAAGAATTAGAGATGATCATGACAACGATGATGTAAGGAGAAACCAACGTGAGGATCTTGATGAAGATGATCAAGAGATTGAAACTGATGATCATGATGAATTTGGGGAGAATCATGCTTCCCATGGGGATAGTAGGGGCATACATGGGGTATTAGGGGGTTCTGCAAAGAGACCGAGACCATGCCAGGGCCATGAAGATGTTTATTTTGGGAATTCATCTCAGGACCCTAATAAAGGGTCTTCTTATTCTCATCCACAGATTGCCCAAGTTGATATGAATCAAGTCTCTCCTGAAAGTTCAAGAGCATCTTGGTTGCAGAAGCAGTGGATGGAATCTCGCACACTTCAGTTGGAAGAACAGAATCTAAAAATTCAACAAGAGATGCTGGAATTGGAAAAACAGCGATTCAAATGGCAAAGATTTAGTAAGAAAAGAGACCGTGAACTAGAAAAACTGAGGATGGAAAATGAGAGGATGAAGCTTGAGAATGAGCGGATGGTATTAGAGTTGAAACACAAGGAAATGGGTGCTGATTTTAATTGATTTTCCGGTCATGTCAATTTTGTTCATCTCAACAGCTGGACTTGCATGCAAATCAATTTTCTGTTTTTGGTAAGCTGCTTCTGGAACTGGAGTGTCAATTAGGAGGGGTATCTAGTGGGATACTGTTACTCTGCCTGCATATTTTGTGTAAACTTAGGATAGTCTCAATAATGTCTCATACTGCTTTGTTTTGACTCTGGTGAAATATCATTGCCTATGGTTAAAGATATTGTGGCTATATTTTTTTTCCCTGTCATGTATTTGCTTTCATAGTTGAAGTTTGAATATCTAGATCAGCTTGATGATCCAGCTACATATTTTTGCTTCAAGTGTTTGCTTTTAAGTAGTGTCTAATGATTGTTTTCAGAATGTGAAGTGTAAATTCCCAGAGTTTGTTCACAATCCCAAGGTCGTAGGCTATGCAGAAGTGAGTTCTAACTTCAATAACTAGCGATTCCTTTTTTTCTGTTTAACTACACTTCTCTTCTCTGGGTGACATGATGGACAAGTTCCTGAAGGTCGTTCCATCATGGGAGATACTCAAGTAATTGTCATTCTCTAGATGGGACATGTGCTTTTGTGCAAGAGTCAATCCCTGTCTCCCCTCTTGAAAGTATTTCTCAGCTTGCTGGGGCAGATCTTGCCAGTAATTTGTGTAATGGCTCAATTTAATCTTAGTGTCTGAATTTCCATAAGTCAACAACACCGTGCCTGTTTAGCAGGTTTATTTTAGTCTAGCAACTTATCCTTCCATATGTTATCTTAAATTTTCAGAAAGATAACATCAGAGTTTTCAACTGATAGCTGCGAATAAAAAGGCACTTGTACCGTAGCATGGATTTTTTGGTGTAATACGACTGGAAGCTGAATGGTGTAAACTTTGGCTATCATGGGAATTTCTTCCCTTTTGAAACTGCCAACTAAATAGTCATTTTTGGTGACAGTGGAATATAATGTTTGAACATCATCATTAACATCACTTCTGCTGCTGCTGATACTCTTTGTGGCTCATGCTCTTAGGCATTTAGGCCATTATAAATGCTGTCTAATAACACACTATTCAAGAATATTAGCTAGCAAATATCAGTTTAATATCATTGAGCTAAAGAACTTGCTATTGCATTAGAAACAGCATTTTTTTATGAACAGAAGAACCAGCAGGGTTTAACGTGTGTGATATTAACACTCTTTCCACAAATGATGCTCTTGGGTCTTAAAGAGCATTCCAAATGAACAGAATAAGAACAATATAAACAAGGGACCGTTGTATGGAAATGGTGAAAATCTTGAGCTTGCTACCACAAGACTGCAGGTTTGAGTCTTAAGGACAGCCACTTGTGCAAAAATCATTAAGGTAAGACAATCCAGATTTTTTCTTCTAGAACCCTAGTTTGATAGTTCCATAGCTGAAATGCTACCACCTTTTTTACATAATGTCCTTCCAAGTAATAACAGTGCTTGGTGAGAAGAAACTTTTTTGGACTAATTTTTAGTAAAATTCTTGTGTTTTGATGCAAAACTGTTTCCTTAACTTCTTAGTGGA
The DNA here is from genome assembly GCA_018804465.1 of Populus tomentosa. NCBI lineage: Eukaryota > Viridiplantae > Streptophyta > Magnoliopsida > Malpighiales > Salicaceae > Populus > Populus tomentosa. The sequence continues at coordinate 15,473,605 of CM031977.1, forward strand.
GAACCGAGGATTGAATGTCCATCTTTTGTTGGATGAGGAATATGTGTGTATGATAAACTGACTGGATATAACCAATATTCCTTAAAAAGGTGTTTTAATATATCTCAATGTGGTTGAATGTTTATTCATATTGATTTTGAGGCTGACTTGTGTTTCTTTTTGTTACCTGATAAAATTTGTTCTCTTATCTATGGGTGTCTCTGTGTCTTCAAGCATGCAAATGCTCGCAGCCACTAAGATAAGCAACTTGGAGTCTACAAATCACAATATAAGTTGTAATCTTCTTAATTGGTGTTGCCTTACTCACTTTATACAAGTGGAACTGTCAAAATAAAAGTTCAATACTAGATTGTATTTTGCTTATGTAAATTTTTGTATGACCATTATAGAACTGAAATTTGCTGACTTGACTAAAGACCTTTCATAACTGAAAGCTTCCACAAACAAAGTTTTGTAGATCGTTCTATTTGGAGTGAAATAATTAGTATTGGATGGTTTATTTGTTAAAAAATGCGGTTGAAAAGGCTACCCAAGCATGTGCACAATTTAGTTGAGATGCTGCGTAAAATTATGATTTCTTTATTCATTTCTGATTTGAAAATTTGAATGATTTTAACATAGTATGTTTAAATTAGTAAGCTGCAACCAGGGAAGATTTTCTGGCGGTGCCCTTTGGGCTGCTTTTTGGAAGAATCATGCCAGATTAGTGGGTGTTGAAGGCTTAATGTTTCCACATGGGGCATAAGTCTTAAAATGGGCTTCAATATTTAGATGATACATTTTCTTTTTCAGCGAATGCTGGAAACTTCAATATTTGAATTCTCACCTAGAAATTTAGTTTAGAATTCAGAAAATGAAATAAATAATTGGCATCTGGATGGATTTATCCTCCTCCTGTTATGTCAAATGAAGTTTCATCCATCATGTAGTGCATGTGCTTCATCTTCATCAGGTTTAGAGAGGAAAGGGATGTTTCACTTCTGGGAGAAGCCAGAGTGTGCAGGACTTGACCTTGATTGGTGATTAGTTGGCGATGAGCTGCAGCTGAACTGGACTGATTGTTAGTACTAGATGAATTGTTCATTCATGGTACTAATTTTGCTTGGTTTATTTATTTATTTCTATAGTAGATGAGCATCCAGTTTTGCTTAATACCTGCAGATTATGCTTTTATGGTTCACCATATGCTTGCTAGGAAGATAGATCAAATGATTCTGGAGGATTATCAAGTAAAATCTTCTTCTTTCCACATTTTTAATTCTTATGATTAACATCTGCTCATCCACATAAGCTGGCGCATGGCTTCGTTCAAAGTAAGTGTCGTCAATCTAGAGGAAATAATATTTAGGAATGGTTAGAGGCTTTTCAAATGTTGCAACACTAGAGTTCCTCCAGACCTCGAATCGGGATTTTTATTACTTTATTTACCAGAGCTTCCAAACTTAAGACCTCCACATAAGCTGGCGCATGACTAATGATTACAATACATTTCATCATCGTGTGCGTCTTGAGTTCTTATATTGACATCCATTGCAACATTTCTTCTTACATAAATTTATGAAAATTTTACAGGCGACATGGTGTGATCGAACAATTTTTGTGTGGAAGAGTATTGGTCTGGTTCTGAAATATGGCACGCTGCCATCTTTGAGGAGCTTGGTTGATGGCTCAGTGCCCTTAAAAAAGCCAAGCTTTTGGGTTGCATAATGGTCTTTCATTTCTCATTGGGTACAGAGTTGCAAACAAGTGTGAATCAATTGGTGCTTGGCGTGTACTATTTCTGCTGTTAAAAGTACTGTCGGAGCAACAATACTTGTTCCTCTGTTTGTTGACAATTACTGGCAGTCGAAAATTTAGTTACCGAGGATCAGAGACCAATTGCCAGTTGGTCTGATGACACTGCCCCCACTTGAAATCAAGATGGAGTTTATGATCCTGGATAGTTTGATTGGCAATTTGGGTGGTCAAAGAAAAGCATAAAAGGAATAGTTTTTTTGCAGCTATAAATAACTCGCTTGAACCAAATCTATCAAATGGAGTCGAGTTCACTTGATGTAGATCATATTATTGAATGATGAAGGGCCTCGACTGTAACCAGTTTGTTCTCATCTGCTCACTATCATCCATAATTAAAATTAAAATTCTTGGTATTTCTTGCAGAATCCTACATCATAACTCCATGATGTGGGACAATAAACTAAAGAGATGAAAGCAGAGAGAAAAAAAAAGAAGACAAGATTAAAAGGTAGGAAAAAGAGAGAATTCAGATTAAAAAAAAGGATGTTATTTTAATTAAATCATAAAAAACATCTAATATTTTTAAAAATAACTTATAAATGATAGAACTCTAATTAGAATAAACAATTGGATTTATAGTCCACTAAATAAAATATTCAATAACATCTAAATTAAACTTAAGAAATAAATCTGAATAAAATCTAATAGCGCAAGAGTTGAATTATCCTTTATTATCATAGATCTCATGACATGTGAACCATGCATTGGGTTTGATGTCTTCATTAACTCTTTCGAGATTGGAAAAACTCAACCCTGTCGAGTATAGGTCAAGACATCTTCGATAACGCTATAAAAAATAAAGATCAAGTTGTTATGATGTCTTTTTGGTAATCCAAGTAAAATCTAAATCTAGTTGCTTAACTCATATACCAGGATTCACTGAACTTTACTATTTTTGATAAAAATAACTAGTGCATCCAAAATAGCATCAATATGTTCCTTTTGTTCCAATGATGAGGATAATACGATAGGGATATCAAAAGGAGTATCATGGATAAGCTGTTGTGTTTTATATATAACGAGCATTTTCATATACAAAATAGAGTTATTATCAAAGTTTAGTAACAATTTAATAACATAAGTATTTGATTTAATCATTTGCAGCACTTTGAATGGTTTAACACTACTCACTTGCAATTTATAAATGATTTTCAAAGAAAAATGTTCAAGTTTAATCTATATAATGAAATAATCTCAAATATTAAGTATATTATGATACTTATGCAAAGCAGCTTGAAATATGTATTGTTCAACACTTAAATTTGCTCAATGATCTCAACATACAAATTATGAACTCTATATGCATAAGACTTAGTTGAATCAAAAATTTTAACGTGAGGAGACATACAAAGAAGACCTACAAGCTTTCTAGATTTGCGATTATAAACACTATGCGACTAAAGGTGTTAAATGGAACAAACACTACTCAAAGCCTTAATAGATGTAGTTTGGATATAACCTAGCAGATTATGATTATCTTCATCTTCCTCATCACGTGTCAAGGGTTAGAGATAAAAAAACTCAACATTTTGATATAAATTGATGATGTGCTGGACATCAAGCATAGTTGATGGGGGAATCAGGTAATTTAAAAAGATTATTATCATGAGAATCTTTTAAGACCATATTTACCTCTTCAGGTGATTTCATTAAAGAGTTTTTTAAAATTTATTTCTTTACCATTAAAGCATAATTATTATATTCTTTATTAACCTTCCTTTCAGATGTGTATAATATTCTTGAAGACTATATTCATCATTTTAGTACTAAGGGCTTGTTTAGGAGTGCTTTTCAAAAGTACTTTCCAAAAGTATTTTCGAAAAAATTTGAAATTTTTTTATTTTTTTCACTTTAAATTAATATGTTTTTGATGTTTTCTAATCATTTTAATATGCTGATCTCAAAAATAATTTTTTAAAAATAAAAAAATATTATTGGCATGCTTTTCTGAGTGAAAAGTACTTTGAAAAACAATAGCAACCACACTCCCAAACACCCTCTAAATACTAAGTCTTTAGAATTATTTGAACTTATAGTGTTAAATTCCTCTTCTTATACATCCTCAGTTTTCATGATTGAGTTCATACATTTGCACATAATAGTCTTACTTTTCACCTATATTCTTGGATGATTAAGGGTTTAGAGATACAATTAACAAAAATATGATCGAAATCTTGACTTTTAGCACACCAAAACTTTGAACTTAACTTGTAAATTTCATTAACAACTCGTTTTCCCTTATCTCATTTATAAACTTGGGTATTACTAGGATTAGGTCTATAAGATGAAGTACCTAATAAATAACTATTATTTCTAAACTGAGACCTGAAATGGATCTTAAGAGGGTTTTAATGTTTTGTCCATTAATTATTTATAAGCATCTCATAATTTTGTACTACAATATAGGCTTGATTAAGAGTAAAGACACATATAAACATGACTTCATTTCTAAAATTATCATTCAGACATTTACAAAACCTATGCAAAGTCATGGTTTTATTCCATTTTATGGCACTTCTCATCATGTAATCATTAAATTGTATTATATACTCATTGACATACTTCTTTCATTGCCTTGGATTGTTCCATTGGTACAAGAGTTTATTTCTATATGATTGAGGTAGATACTTCTCATCTAGTTTTTATTTCATTTTAGTCCAATTAGTTACGAGAGGTTTACCTTTTATCTCTAAATAATCCTTAACATCTTTCTAATAAAGTTAGGCTTCACCAACAAGTATCATCTTAATAAATTTAACTCTCCTATTATTAGACAAGTTGTGTAACTCAAAGAATTAATTATTATCAAAAATTCACATATCAAAGACCCAATGGTTACGATGACCGTTAAAAGTGGAAGCTTTATTTTTCTTAAAGCTCATGACATGCTCATCAAGGTCATCACATGTAAAGTAAACTAACTGATAGTTATATTGGCGACACTCAATGTGAACTTGCCCATAATAATTATAGCTAAGATTTTTACTAATATTTGAATGCTTTATTCGAGAACTCTTTTAGACATGTTAGTCATTTAAGGTTACAGTTTCTCTCAAATGACCCCGCGAGTATCACTAAGAGTGGGTCCATGGTAAGTATAGATTTAAGATTTAACATTAGATGATCATGACACAAATGTATGCAATACTAAATTATAAATAGAATTGAGATCACCTACAAATTTTGCAAGTAAAATCATAATACAAAAATAAAATTAATTTTATTTTTTTAATATAAAAATTAATCAAAAATAAAAAAATTACTTGAAAAATTTTAATCATGCAATGCAATGTTAGAGCTCGAAGTACAAAATAATTAATTAAATAAAGTCATAATGTTCCACTGTCACTTTTCACTCCTTTTTTTTATATACCTTTTATGTCATTTTGCACTTTTTTCCCACTCTATTTTTTAACAAATTAATTTAAAATAAAATCACACCTGAACAAAGAGAAATAATACTAAAATATTAAAATAAAAACTAAAAAGGCAGTGGACTCTCCCAGTCATTTTCATTCTTCTTGGCGTCTGTCTCTCAATCAAAGTTTGATGGGTGGAGTGCTAGAGAGACACGAGTTGCCATTGTATTTAGTCCCAGGCTTGACTATATGCATATCACCTTCTATCGTCATCAAATGATGGAACTTGTTAAATCTGGGATGGTAGATATTCCCACTGTAGTCTGCAAATTTATGTGCCACAGCCTTCTGTTGCGCCTTTTTTCTTTTTGTTTGGAAACGAACGAGAAAAAGTATATAGGTTTCTGGTGTCGTCTGTCGAAGGAAATAAAAGGACATTTGGTTTCGGTTCTGGGCAGTGGGGCGGTGAGTTTATTTATTTTTAATCATTAATTGATGATCATCCTCAAAATTGTCAAGGATTGGAAACTGTGTTGAATTTTGCAAGTCAGATCAATTAACTATAAAAAGTAAAAACAATTAGAAGTCTATGTTCATACTTGACACGGGACAATAAACTAAAAAAAAAACAAAAATAGAGAAATAAAAGAAAAGGCTAAGAATTAAAAGTAGAAAAAAAAAAGCTAGAAAGAAAAGAAAATTCAAAGGAAAAATAATATGTTATTTTAATTAAATAATAAAAAAATTATCTAATATTTTTAAAAAATAACATGTAAATACTACAACTTTAATCAGAACAAACAATTCAGCATATTGGCTACAAAATAAAATATTCAATAATATTTATATTAAACCCAACAAATAAATCTAAATAAAATCAAATAGCATAAGGGCTAGGCTCTTTCCTGTAATCATAAATTATATGATATTCTATAATAATTGAGTGATAGAATTCGAACTAACAAGAGAGTGTCAATTTGAATGAAAATAACACGGTATTCCTTTTCTTGATGTATAAAAATGCATGGTGGTACTTTTGAAACACCATGCTGGTGGGTGTCTCCGGGAACGATCATTTGAAGTTACAGGCACTGGTAATTATATCAGAACTTTTACAATCTTGTCTGGCATCATGCGTCTTCATAGGCTGGTCTATTGGCAAAGGATTCACGCACGTTGCTGAGCCCATCTTCTAAAGACTGAAAGCAAAATGGAAGAGATACAGCAAAAGATAATCAAACTGTCATGATTGTGCAAGGGGACGATAAATTAGCTCCGTAAGAACGTTTGCTCACGAGGCATGTTCTTCAGGTCTTCCATCGCATCTGCAAGAAAGTGCTTAGACAATCTTGCTTTCATGGCGCAGCTGAAGAGCGAATCTTTCACGCTTCTTCCTGGTATGAATCGTTCTTTCAGTTAGGCCGTAGCAAATAGTTAAAGCTAATTATGGTTTTGCTGGTTTTAATGCATATTATGATGACACTTTTGTATGCCATTGCAGGCTAGCATCAATGGTGGTAGAAAGTAGGGTTTTTTTAGAGAATAATATAAATTATATTATGAGAATTTATTTAATAATTTAAGTTATTGGGTTGATATAATTCTTTGATTTGATATCAGAGCTTTAATGATCAAGTGGTCACGTGTTCGAAACTTATTATTTTTATTTATTTGATAAAAATTAAGTAGAAGGTAATGTAAATCTATATAAGTTTTAAGTTTAAAGAATTTTTATTTAAAAAAATATATTATAAAATAATATAAATAATATTATAAAATATTATTTAACACTTAAACTTTTAAACGGATTCTTTCCTGGCTTTGAACGTGGGCCGTATGGAAGTTTAATCTACAGAGTATTACCGAACACGAGTCTTTTAGCAGAGCTAGGCTTATCGTGTTATCCAGATTGTGTCTCCCGTTAAAAAGAAGTGGACATGTGTAACAAAAGGGAGGGGAAAAAAAGAAAAAGAAAAAGAGAAAGAAAAAGAAAGATTGTCTACTCTTACCCATTGTAAGCTCGTTTGTGGTAACATGGGCCCTCCACCCTTCTTTGCATAATATGGCCTTTTTGAGTGCTATCTTCTGCCTTCATGGGGCCCATTTACAGTGACTCCTTTTAGAAAACAAATGTATACTTTTCTGGTCATATTAAATAATGGTTTAATTCACATATATTATTATTATTATTATTGGGCGAGGGATAGTTTAGGTTTTACCAGCAGATGCACATGCTTACATGTTCCAATGTTCTAGTTAAGAGGCATGAAGTACTGACGAGGCATTATTGTTAGCCATGATGACAGTGTCCGCACATGCTTGTGAATATTGCTTCTATTTTACTCCTCCAATCATGTCTATTAGTGTTGAGATTAATTCACCCACGGCCACTTCCTGATCCGGGAAAGATTTGCCTGTAGAAGGTTCTATCAACGTTGATCATTCAATATCAATAATTAATCACCATCTTGCTGATGTTAATTAACGAAGATCATGACCAATCAAATCACTAATCACTATAATTAATCATTGTAATCTTCCTTCATATCATTTTGTTTTCCTTCTCTCTCTCTCTTTTAGCACAAGTAAACCAGAGCAGTACAACTAGGAGCAAAAGTCACACATAATTATTCATATAAATGTTATACCTGTCATTCGAGCATCATTAATTTTGTTTTTTAAAAATTTAAAATTTTAAATTTTCAAATCTTTTTGACATGATCCATAAAATATTGGTCTAACGGTTAAGACACTGCTATATTCTTATAAAAATAAAAACATAAGTTTGATTTCCGAAAAATATATTTCTTGAAAAGGACAACCCTGAACCTCGAACGGGATTAGTCCAGCTCTTTAAAAAGGGTGCAGGGATACTCGGGTCAGGAAAAAAAATCGTTTTGATGTGCTGATATCAAAAATAAATTTTAAAAAATATTATTTTAGTTTATTTTTAAATTAAAAATATTATATAAAAAACAACTATCACGTTAGCAAACGAGCTGTAAAAGAAGAGAGAAAAAAAGTTATAAATGTTAAAGTTCTTGCTGCTGTGTTCCTTTTTATTATTTTAGGAAAAAAAGAAAATACAATTTCATTTTTAGCTGTGCATGCAGTTAAAATAATAATAATAATAATAATAATAATAATAAAGGGGCGGGGAAGAAAGGCGAAGAAGAATCCAGTTGGTGGTTGCTTAGCTGGTGCCAGATAAAATGTAGAGGTTAATCCACATGGTAGACAGACATAAGGTGTGAGTGTACATTCACATCACATGCCCACCCATGTGATGTAAACCTTTTGTCTACTTGTTACTTTTTCATATGGGCCAGTCATACATACACACATACATACGTACATATATTTAACTTAATATTCGTTATTACAAATAGAGGTTAGTAACTAATTTACCATACTCTCAAGATTTCACATTTTCAACCACCCAGTTATTTCTTAAAATATTTTTTATTTTTTAAAATTCATTTTTGTATTGAAATCATTTAAACATGGCGTTTCTTCACCTAAAGGGTGGATTAATATTGTCCAAAAGTTATTCTAAAAAAAGAGAGAGTATATATTCTCCAAAATATTGCATCGAAAAATATAATATTCTCCTGTAACTTAATACAGACAGCATCGATCAGATGTAATTAAGAGCATGCTCAACTTGTTACACGTCGATCGCCCCTCTCAACTTTCGCAAGAATCCTCAATCACAGGCACCACTTGTGTACCATGTGGTTCCTCTTTTTTTCGACAATTACAAGATGAGGCAGCCTGGTGGTGTTTTATTACAGTCGAGTTGTAGCTGTAAATAATGTAGAGGCAGGGGATAAACACAAACATGGTGGCAGGCATCTGTCCAGCTAGCCAGGGAAGCTCTACAAGGCATTGATATCTTATTCTCCATTTGTCCATGCCGTTCTAGCTAGAGAAGTTCTTGCCAGCGAGGCAATTGCATAAAAACAAAACCACTTCATATAACGTCTTGTTAGATAAGCAAAAATACATAAAACAATACACACCCACCGTGAATATATATATCTTATTGTAAACAATAAAATCCCATGTACTTTGACTTTAATTTGCATTTACATTACCCCTGTAGAATCTTTTTTATTTTTTTGGACGGTGGGCCGATTGGACTATACAAGAGGATAAATAATTTGAACCCCGACTTAATGCTATAGAATGTCAACATAATGGTTGCATATAAAAAAGTTATAACAACTATTATAAAAAATATTATTCAACTAGTCACACCCGGAATTCATTCTTTATAAATTATTAATTTAAGTATTATAAATTTTAAAATTATTAAAAGAATTATGTAATTATTAATTTTAAAGTCTTGAAAAATTAATAAAAATATATATAAACAAACAGAAGAACACAAAGTTATAAAAGAAAATTGAAGAAGAAAGAAGAATATAATTCCCACTTGTTGGAAACTCAATTAAATGAACAGTGTACAAATTATTCCTACTTTTGGTAATGTTTCTTTCTTTTCCTTTTTTTTTTATTTCTTTTTTTGATGCATATTTACCTACCTCTCCCTCACAATTTCTTGATTTGTGCACACGTAATGATAATGGAGTACTTTGGTTGTAATAGATTTATTATTAATTTGTGCATTTTATTGATTAATCGGACCGGCCCCACTCCTTGCGTTATGCTTCGGGCATCACTTGTTTTTTTTTTAAACTCAATAATTGAGTTGCTGAATTAATTTGCACAGGATGTAAAAAAATAAAATAATCTCCTGGGCTTGACCTCAGGAACCTCTGCCCTTGAAATCATTCACGCCGATCGAAAAGTCCACGAGACCGTGCGACTTTAAAGATCCTTTGTGACTACTAATTAATAATTAGCTCAGAAATAAATAAATAAATCCATTTTCATTAATTTGTTTCGTCATTTTCAAGTGAAATTGAGAAAAGCCAAAAAGGAAATATGAAATCTCAATACAGAGTGTAACGTTACCGATATACACTGTGGCTGTCAGGCACCGCGTTCAGGCTATAATTAGCGAAGCAACTGTTAAATCGGAAGCTGCGAAGGGGCTAATGGTCCCAGATTCCGGCCAATTATTCTCCGAATGATGGGTGATCATATGATCATCGCCATTAAGATTCCTGCCTCCTATTTATGACGACGGCCTGCAACCTAACTGAATTCTCCGCCATTTACTTCATTTCATAAATGGCCTGGCCTCATTATGTGACCTCCATCTTTCTTCTTCTGGTTTATCTCTCCACCGTGGATCCCACTCCAAAATGTCCCTTCTTCTTAAGATAAGCTCACAGGCTTTCCACAATAATTATGAAAATTAAATCGTGTCAAACTACACCCGTCACTTTCACCAGAAGCAGTGTACGTACTGTATCACACAGTCTCGACCACCAAAAGTTGAAAAGATTTTTTTAATACGCAGGGCCGTTTTCGGCATTACAGAAAAAACCCCACCACCACCCAGCATAGAAAATTCTGAATTACAGGGACAAAACCAGATCACTAATCAGGGGATCAAATAAAAAATTGTAAAGTTAAGGAGCCCTTCAATGATTAAAGGTCAATGGGATCCGTTTTCAAGGCTAATTTAGCAATTTCACATAAAATCTTGCCACCGCCGCTGAAATCCAAAACACCCTCCAAAAAGCAAAGCTGATATTTATCTCCTTAGACTCCCAAAAAACAATAAAAATATATCAGAGAAATAAATACGTTACACAAAAGACTCTCATTCTGTGACTGTAATGCAAATTACAGAAAGAAGTTGGAAAAAAAGCTGACCTGCGTGGGCCGGCTTTTAACTAAATTTAGCCGGACAGACAAAAACCAAAATTTTGTGGTCTAGCATTCAAAATTTATTTAATTGCTAAAATAACACAAAATAAATTTAGGTGAAATAATACAATTTAAAGATATTATGATTAAAAAATGTGATATTTGATACATATCGTGTTTTGAAAAATAACTAAATATTTAATAAAAAAATTGGATTACAGCCGTAATGTTTTATCTACCGTAAGATTTTGGGTTATTTTCTTATTTTAAGCTCAAATTTTTTTTATAAAATTATAGTTTTCGTTAATATAAAATTTTATTTACTTTCTGATTTTAGAAAATTAAAATTTCTATAATTTTATTAAAATTTAGACATGATTTTTTTATATAGAAACTATACTTAAAATTTTGTCTCGCTTAAAAAAAAACACGTAAAAAACCACAATAACTACCATCAATAAATTCTAACTAAAATCAATATATTCTCATATTTTATAATCACAAGTAGCCCTATGAATGCAAAAAAAGAAAAAAAAACATATATACATGCAAAATGAATATAAAATTATTCAACAATACAATATTCAAGTAATCTCAAAATATATAAACATAACTCATCTATCTATTTATATCTACTGGGTGATTTAGGCTCATTAGTAGCATGACTGAATCCAGCTCATGCTCTTATCTGAGTGATCTTGTCCTTTACCATAATATTATTAATGGTTATTCTTTTTAAAGATTTCAAATCCAATGCATCAAACATTTAACCACTTAAATACATATAATTATTATGTTTCAAGAATATAATATTTAGAGGTTATTTTTTAAAATATAACAAGGTTAAATTATGCTATTTTATCTTTTTTTTCCGAAAGTATCATTCGCCTGAATTTTAAAGTTTACCGTGGTAATTTGAAAAAAAATAAAAAAACCTTAATCATCACCATCGTCTCCACGTGCAGTGCAGCTGTTGATAAATTCCTGTAATTTTTATTATCTTTTCTGTGGCATTATTGTATATATTTATTATAAATTTGTATACAATGTATATCTCTCTGTGCTACGTGCCTTTACTATCACTGCTACAAAACTAAGTGACACCTCTCACCCTACTTTTTAACCAACCATTCCTACCACCCCACATTACACGAGAGAAAAAGAAGCAAAAAAGAAATAAATTAAATCCTTCAAAGATTCCAGCCCAAGTAGTATTAAAAATAGAAAAGAAACAACTTCTTGACATAGACAAGCAGATCCCACAGAAATAATTAATAAATTCACCATACAGTACAAACCATCTCCCATAAAACCCTCATGAGAATTAACCTTCTCTTTTGCTTTGATGATGTTTTTTTTTTTCCTTATATTTTTTTAGCTCGTATATAATTTTTTTTTCCCCAAGGAGCTGTAATATTGAGAGTTAGGAAGGAAAGAAAGAGAGTCCTATGCTAGGGGACTCAAGTAGTGTGCTAGCAACCGCGACAACAACCCCTGGTGGTGGAGAGGGGGCAGGAGGTCATAAGGAAGCTCCTCCGTTAACCGGAGGCCATCATGAAGGAAGCAGTAATGATGTTGGAGGTGAAGAAGATAAAGGAAAAATTGAAGGTGACCGGAGTTATGGAGGAAGCCGGTGGCCAAGACAAGAGACTTTGGCCCTCTTAAACATAAGGTCCGGCATGGATGTTGCGTTTCGTGATGCTAGTGTTAAAGGTCCTTTATGGGAGGAGGTTTCCAGGTATTCATTAGATTACAAAGTTTTCTTTTCTCTTCTGTTTTGTAAACTGCCACTACATATTCATATATGGTTTTTTTCTTGCTTTAGGATTTCATTGGTAGAGATCTCCGTGAGTTCAATTTTCTTTTTTGTGTTCTTCTTTTTCCTTTTTTTGGTTAGTTTTCTTTATAGGAGTAGTCCTTTGCAATTTATAATACTCTTGAAGACTGTATTCATGCTTTTATTATTATTATTTTTTTAAAAAAAACTCCTTCCTCCAGCGCACACTGCAACAACAATTAAGTGTTCAGAATTTAAATTAAATACTAGGTTCATAAATGGAAGGAGTGTTAAGATACACGGAATTGTTTCATCTGAATTAAAACTCAGCTTACAAATGTGTAAATCCAAGAGCAAACTGTGTCCATCGAAGCACTGATCTTTCTTAATTTTCAATTTAAGTTGTTGTTTATTGTTTTAACTTTCACGTTTATTTTATGTGTGAATATTCTTCAAGATCTTCTGTTTTTATTGCTGAATTCGAGATGGGATAAAACAAGAAATGGAGTTATGTTTTTGTTGCAACTGTTGTTATATACCAGGAAGCTAGCAGAGCTTGGTTACAATCGAAGCGGCAAGAAGTGCAAAGAGAAATTCGAGAACGTGTTCAAGTACCACAAAAGAACCAAAGATGGTCGAACTGGTAAACAAGAAGGCAAAACTTATAGGTTTTTTGATCAATTAGAAGCCTTCGAAAGTCATCCTCCTTCACTATCATCGCCGCTGTCGCTGCCCCCACAACCGCCCAAAGCTCCTACTCCAGCAGTCACACCAATAGCAATGCCAGTGGTTAATCCTTCTCCTAACATTGTTAGGGCTTCTTACAGTACTGTTTCATCAACAGCAGCAGCAGCACTAGCTACAAACATGTCTCAAGGCATTGTAACTTCAGCAATAAATCTTACCGTTCCTCCATTTCCTTCAGCAAACCCTACAATCTTACCCCCATCACAAGCAACAAACCCTACAAATCCTCCTCATACCATTATTCAACCCTCTCGTCCAAACTTCTCCCCAGATCTCATCTCCAATTCCACTTCTTCATCGACATCCTCGGACGTGGAACTGCAAGAGCTTCGTAAGAGGAAAAGGAAATGGAAGGACTTCTTTGAAGGGCTCATGAAGGAGGTGATCCAGAAGCAAGAGGAGATGCAGAAGAAGTTCTTGGAAGCAATTGAGAGACGCGAACAAGAAAGAATGGTTAGAGAAGAATCTTGGAGAATGCAAGAAATGGCAAGAATCAATAGAGAGCGCGAGATCTTAGCCCAAGAAAGATCCGCTGCGGCAAGTAAAGATGCTGCGGTAATGGCATTTTTGCAAAAATTATCCGAAGAGCAAAATCCGGGTCAAATACAAAATAATCCACCACCATCACAGCCACCGCGGCCACCAGCACCTCCTCCAATATTACAGCTAGTACCAACGCCGCCGCCGCCGCCACTTCAAGGGGCACAAGCGGCGCCACTGCCACAAGCGGTGGCTAATTTGGACATAATAATGAAATCAGATAATGGGGATCAGAATTTTACGTCAGCTAGCCCTTCTAGATGGCCTAAAGTAGAAGTCGAAGCTTTAATTAGGATAAGGACTAATCTTGATTGCAAGTACCAGGACAATGGACCGAAAGGGCCGCTATGGGAGGAGATCTCAGCTAGGATGAGAAAGCTTGGTTACAATCGTAATGCAAAGAGATGCAAGGAGAAGTGGGAGAATATCAACAAGTACTTCAAGAAGGTGAAAGAGAGTAAAAAGAAAAGGCCTGAGGATTCGAAAACATGTCCATACTTTCAGCAACTTGATGCTTTGTATAAAGAGAAGAACAAGATTGATGGTCCGTCCAATATGAAGCCTGAAAACTCAGTGCCTTTGATGGTACGCCCTGAGCAACAATGGCCTCCTCCACAACAAGAACACAGGCCTGATTCGGAGATGGAAGATCTGGAAAGCGATGATCATCAAAATCATGACGACGAAGATGACAAGAACATGGATGATGAAGATGAAGACGAAGTCGATGAAGCTAGTGGCTATGAAGTTGTAGCAAACAAACAAACATCAATGAACACGGATGAGTGAGAGTTTTAAGGCCAAAGAAGCAACTCTTTGAGAATTCACAGGAATATTGGCAATTGCATCGGATTCTGGCTGCCGTGAATCGGGATGGAAGACTCCGAATCAATTTGTAAGCAAAGCGCACATGTTGTGTTGTAGCTAGCATATAGTCGTTGAGATTAATTATTTTTATAATTTATTTATTTTTTTGCAAGATTAATAATAAGTAGAGGGGGTGAGAAAGAAGAAGAAGAAGAAGAAGAAGAAGAAGAAGAAAGAGAGTTCCAGTAGTTTCCAAAGAATTAATAAATACAAGAGACTAGTGTTGTAGTTTTTATTCATGTTCATGGTAGTGCCACTGCGAGAAATGGTGAATGGTGTTCGTCCTTGTTCCTTCATTTGGCTCAACATAAACTCTTTTTTCACCAACAAATACTTTATTTAAAAGACGGGACTTAATTTTTATTAATAGAAATATTTATTTGGATGTACAAAATAATAACAAATTAATTAGTAAACCTTAGTGTGTTGTGTTGTGTTGTTTGCATATATAAATATAGAATTTAATGTATTAGCCCAATATCAAAACCAGGAAAATAAATACAATAAAAATGTTAGTACATATTATATAAATAATTTAGAGAGTACTCTTAAACTTTATCTAAATTTAAACCTTCGAAAGATTTACATGATATGTAGTAGAGTTTTAATAACTCAAAAATCACGAGTTCTCTATATTCCTATTTGTTGAAAAAAGATTATTATTATTATTATTATTATTATAAACTCCGTTAGCTAGCTGTTCAGGGTATGCTGATCGGCAGGCTGAAATGAGGGGGCCGGAGAGAACAGGTCACTGTTATTTCAATCGGAGCTTGATGTATATAGTTCATAGATACGCAGCAGCAAGCCAAAAATGGAGGGGTAGAGGCTGCAAAGCCGACCCTCGAGCTCCGACTGGGGACCCTTCCCACAACATGCCAGCAACACATGCTGTCACGCTGCTCATGGACCTTCAACAGGGTCCCCTGAGAGGAATCTTACGAGCTGTTAACCTAATCATCAAGGATATATATATATAACCCTAAATACAGATTCTAATTTCTCTTAATTCAACTCTTGAAGTCAGTGCCGAGAAAATGATCACGAAACGTATTATTTAATTAATATATGTTCCCTTTCCAGCTTCAAAATGTAAAGAACTAAATAAAAAATAAAATGATTTGTTTCTGCGTAAAATATGAAAGTGTCTTCTATATCTTTCTTTTGACTCGACATGTCCTACAGCTAGATGGGATAGAAATGCTGCAAGTGTTGTCCAATAAAAATGCATTGATTGGTTTGGATATTTCTTTATGGATAGGACTCGTAATCTGTTATACAGTTACAGTTTCAGACAATAAAACCTCCATAGGGACACACCCACAGAAAAAAAAGTTTTATCTTTCCTCTCAGAGACATTTGATTGGCCTGCGTCAGCTGGGCCCCCTCTTCAACTTATCACCAGTACTTGGTTCATGTACAACGCCGTGTATAATAATAATAATTAAGGACACACTTAATTTTATATTCTGATGAGGAATTAATTTTTTAGTTATTTCTTAAAAAAATAATTTCCGTAGAAAATATATACCTTTCGAACTGAAATAATGGAATTCCTTAATATTAGCGAGGAAATATCTGTAAGCAAATAATATTTTTGATAGGGAATAGTGCCCGGAGTGAGTGTGCTGTGTCGTTAACAGTGACCCATGACGCATCTTGACAGTTTGGATATGGTCTAACCGTTAATAAAACGACCATTAAACAAAAATATATTTCGCATCGGAAAAATACCGTAAAAAACACTGTGGTAAAACGAAAGGCCAGTATTTTGGTTTTTTTTACCGGTCCTAATAGTTATTTGTTACTTGACTGGGGTAGTTGTGACTTCTCGTTTTTTTAAAACAGTAAAATAATAATTTATTTACCTCACAATTCAAAATTTATAAACGTGATCATTTAGGGTGTTTTAATCTTTTATTTTTCAAATACATGAAAAGACACATTTACCCTTGAAATTAAAAAAATAAATTGTTCTCTAGAGGCTTTTTTTACTTCCAAAAAGTTTTTTTTTTTTTAAATTTCGAAAACTTTTAAAAGGCAAACTAGTCTTTTTGGGTTGATTAATTAATATTAAAATTGAAAAAGATTCTGGTGTGTGCAACATCTCTTGGTTGTTAAATTTGCCTTCCCATCTTATTGTTTGAAGCTCCGCCATGTTCTCTTTGTTCTAGTGTGGTTTGTTAGTCATGGTACAGTGGTTTTTTGCTGATAATTATATATTTTTTATTTTTTTTTCTCACTTCTAAAAGGACATGATGATTTTCTTTGTTTTCAATATTTCAATTTTTAATTATTTTTGCTTCCCCTTTTATTTATTTTTTATTTTGATTTTCACCCTCATTTTTTTTTAATTTTAGATCTTTTTGTATATTATTTTTTCAGATTTTCTCATTTAGTATTTGATTTGTTGGGGATTGAGCTTTGTTGTTTTTACTAAGTCATAAATTTAAAAAATTAATATGGGTCAATATTTTTTCTTATGCTTTATATTTTTTTATTTTGACATTCAACATTAATTTTTTAAAAAATAATGGGTTTTTTTTGGAGTTATTTCTAGTTTCATGACAAAGATCATAAATTTTGAAAGTCAACATGAGTTGATTTTGATATTTTTTTATACCCTTCTATATAATTGATTTATATTTTAGGTTTTATTATGAAGTTGACTTTAATCTTTTTTTAAATTAATTTTTTTAATATAATTTTATTCTTCAATATTTATTTCCTTGAAATTGATTGTTGTGACTTTTCTTTTCTTTTTTACTTTGCTTTTTTTCACATTTATTTTTTTATGTCAAATACAAATATCAATTTATTCTATTTAATTAGTTGTGTGTATAAATATCTCAATTTATGATTAGAGAATCTTTTTATATCTAATGAAATAATAAGAAAAGCGTATATATTTATTTTTTTACTGAAAAAAATATGTAATTCATGGTGAAACACGCACGGATCACCTAGCTAGTTATTTAAAACAGCCCTATATAGTTTAGTCATCAAATGGCGCGAGAATCATTGAATAAAGTATTTGATCTTTTAATTTCTTTGACTTGTTGCTTATTCGACGTAATACCTAGATTTTATGCTTTAATTTTAAGGCTGTGATGCGATCTCTAGGCCAAGCAAGACGAGAAAATCACAGGATATGGGACTTTAATGGAACCAATTACCAATAATTAGGTGGAATTTAATTAAGACTAATCAAAATAGAATCTCCATTAATCATTGATGCGTAGAGTTTGTAGTTTTTTTTTTTTTTAAAATAAAATTATTTCGAGTACCTTTGGAGGACAGTTTTCGAACCAATTAATTATAATTGCAAAGCGAAGAAACTAGTTCCTTTAATTATTGTATTTCCTTCTATCTCTTAAGTACTATAAATTTAATTATCATCCTTTCCTTCACTTTCATTCAACATATTATCTCTCTCTTTTCTTCTTTATCACATTCTTCTCTCACTAATTAAGTTTCTCATAAAAATAGATCAAATAAAAAAGTAATTAAAACTTTGTATATATTTTATTAAGAAAAAATGATGTTGGTAATAATAGTTATTATTACTAGAAATTACTTGATAATTATGATGCTGATTATTAATAATATTCTTAGAAAATTAATTATTTTTCAAAAATCATGATGAACATTACTATTATAAATTATTAAAATTCTTGCTTGTTTCCATCACAATAATGCTGTTTGTTTTTGGTGGTCCACATAATTCAACAAAATTAAGCTATCTTCTGTGCATGAATACATACATGCATAAAATACTTTATAATTAACTTAGAATCTCAGGAATGTTTCCTATTCATTAAACTTCATAAAATATTTACAAAAAATAAATAATTAAAATAATTTAAAAAAAATCTTACCAAATATTAAAAAATATGTTCCAAGTAAAATTAACATTTAATGAGAAAAGATTTTATATGTGAAATAATTTACAGGGTACTCTATTAAAAATTAAAAAGTATTTTTCCAGACATAAAAAATATGTTCCATGTAAAATTAAGATTCTATGAGAAAAGATTAATTTATACACGGAATATTTTCTAGTAAAATATTTCATCCTCTTAAAATTCATAGCTAGGTTGAATGAGCTGCGGAGTAGCTGTGTATATAGATTTGAATGAAATTCAATTGAAGAAAAAAGGTTAATTAATCAAGGAGAAAATCCTTTTCCACATTAAAACGTTGGCGAATCATAACTCTATAACAAATAATGAATCCCACTCACGATAATTATATTTTTATCATCATTCTGTAGATTGTTATTGCCTCTGTTAGGTCAATTTGACACTAATATTCTATTCAGAGGGGAGATAAAGTAACATTCCAGGCAATCGACAGAGTTAACAGTGGAAAGTAGCAAGCCACCGGGACGTACGGTGACCGCTTCTCAGCACCAAACGGTGGCGGGTTCAGTCCACAACTTCTCAGCACCAAACGGTGGAGGGTTCAGGCCATGATGATGTTACTGAGGATAAAGATAGACTTGTGTTTTGTGCCTGTGCAATGACAGCTGCAGGAGCCCTTAAATCTTAATGCCCTAACTAGATAACAGAACATCTACCTTCTTATGGACCATGACCACTCATTTTGTGGACCCTCGCCTTTAATGGGCAGTGCAATATATGATCTGTACTCCCAAGAAACTGGGCAAAAAATCATGGTGCGTGTACAAGTCAAAAGGAAAATGGACCATGGTAAATGAGAAATATATTCAACGTATAATGGTCACCTTTCTGATCAATGATAGGTTGGCTGATCATCAAGAAGTAATCAATATGATGGCTTCGTTGACAGTCAACACATGGGATATATGCATCAATAATACCACACAAAGCTTAATTGCAGATAACTTAGAAGATTCCTCCTGGCAGGAGACCTTGCTGGGGAGGGCCCTCTTCTTCAAAAGGGTTAATTCTCCTCTCTTATTAAGGTCTCATGCACTAATTAACAGCACCAGACAAGTGCTTAATTTATCATTCCCATGTTGCCGGCCAAAGTTAATTTGTGAGTGGTATTAAGAGATAATCTCCAAAATAGTCACACGCTACAGTAGTATACAGTGTAAAAACTATTTCTTTGATCATCTACAACCACTGAACAGGATGACAGATACAACACTGGTTTATTTGCTCTTTGCACGAAGCTTTCTCTCTATATCCACCTCTGCAGACAAACATCACGTAAAATATTTATTCTCTGAGAAAAAAGGAGGGCAACCAGCCTATCTCTCCACAGCTTTATATATATTAACAAATGTTAATTATTAATTTGAATAAAAAGAGATTAAGTAAAAAACTGCTCTAATTTCCACTATAGAATGGAATCCATGCGTACAAATATGGGGAAAAATAAAAGTGGGCACCAGTCACATGGCAACCAGAACCTGCATTCTCATCAATCGATCGGACAGCTTCAGCGCTGCATGCACCTTAATTCAGTTCTGAATGATCGAGATGTGTTGATTCATAATTGAATTTGGAAATTTTACCCCCTTTGTCTGTACCATGACAGTGTAATTTTGATACGAAGTTTCCTACCTTGACTTACTCACCAATGGTCAATGAAGCTGGTCTGTTTGCTACTACTTCAAAACCAACTCCCTCATCTTCTTCCTCGGTATCATCATCCATATCATCATCATCTTCTTCTTCGATATTGTGATCGATGTTAAAATCTCTTTCGTTATCTTCAGTGATTGTCTCAGGCTGGTTCGCTTCTTCAAAAGGGCATTGTTGTTCCGGGCGTACCATTAATGGCTCCATCGTGCTAGTGGACTTGACAGCATAACTTGTGCTGACTCTGCTTTCCATTTTATTTTTCTCCTTGTATAGAGCATCGAGCTGGTCGAAGTATGCACAAGTTTTTGAATCTCCAGGCCTCTTCCTGTTGCTCTCTTTTACTTTCTTGAAATACTTGTTTATATTCTCCCATTTCTCTTTGCATCTCTTTGTACTCCTATTATATCCAAGCTTTTGCATTCCAGCTGAGATATCCTCCCATAAAGGCCCTTTAGCTCCATGTTCTTGATACTTAATATCAAGATCGGCTCTAAGACTAATAAGAGCTTGAACTTCCACTTTTGGCCATCTAGAAGAGCTGGATACAGTAACATTCTCTCCATTATCGCATTTTGAAACCACCAAGTTTGTAACCGGTTCCAGACTGGTGAGTGGTGGCCTAGGCTGAGGTGGCTGTGTTGGAGAGGGCGTTAGTTTGGGTTGTGGAATTGCTTGTGTTTCCGTTGAGTTTTGCTGTCCCGATATCTTTTGCAGGAATGCAAAAACTGCGGCATCTTTTGCTGCCGCCGTGGATCGTTCTTGGATTAAAATTTCATGTTGTCTATTCATTCTTGCCATCTCTTTCATTCTCCAAGCATCTTCGCGTGCCATTCTTTCATGCTCGCATTTCTCTACCGTTTCCAAAAACTTCTTCTGCAAATCCTCTTGCTTCTTGATGACATCCCTCGTTAGCCTCAGGAAAAAGTCCTTCCAATTTCTCTTTCTCTTTCTCTTTCTTTTCCTACTTCCTTCCAATTTTTCATCTGATGCTGTTGATGATGAAGTAGAACTAGAAAAAAAATGTGTAGCAAGGTTTTGTAAAGAAGATGGTAAAGTATCTTGAGAAGGATTCAGGGAATTTGAAGATAAAGGCATCGGACTAATTGTGTGGATGGTTGTTGGTGTAGCAATGCCTTGAGACAAGATATCGATAGGGTTTGTTGTCGATTGAACAGTAACATGAGAGACGATAGCAGGACTATTAGTCCATGGTAATGTGGCAGTTGTTGCGGTTGGAGTTTGAGCTTTTGGTGGTGGCAGCGGCGGTGCCAATATTGTTGGCGGTTGTGCTGATTGTGAATGGTGATTTTGAAAAGCTTCTAATTCATCAAAAAACTTGTAAGTTTTGCCTTCGGATTTACCAGTTCGGCCTTCTTTGGTTCGCTTGTGGTATTTGTATAAGTTCTCGAATTTCTCCTTGCATTTCTTGGCACTCCGATGATAACCAAGCTCAGCTAGTTTCCTGCCAGTCAAGAAGATTTCAAGTACTTCATCTCTGAATTTACCCATATAGAACATCGACACATAAATTGAGTATAGATAGACACAAGAAAAATAAAAAGCCAAGCCAAACTAAGATAGAAGGAAAACGAAGAGAGAAAATCCAAACAAAGATGAGAGAACTTCCGACAAACTATGACCACAGGGAATTCCCTAGTTTATCAGAATGGTTGAATTTTTTCTTAAAAACAAAAGCTATATTAAATAAAGAAACCTTCTTCGATGTATTATATTATTAACCTTTTTTTTTTTCAAAAAAAGAAGAAGATCCAGACATGAAAAGGAAGCACCATGACTGCGAAGGATTTCTTCATGGAGCATCATAATTAACATTATTTTTCTCTTCTTTATACTGAATTCCCTCAAAGTGAACCAACCAACCAACATTATCGCTCTAAATCCAAATACCAAGAAGACTGTAAGATATGATTGTGCCAAGGATCCACGAAAGTGCCCAAAATTTAGCAAAAAGTCATTTCACAGATCTACGTGCACGAACTGATCAGCAACAGCTTAAAACTTTTGTTTAACCGAACACCTTGAAAAAGGAAAAAGAAGGAAAACAAATCATCACCTGGAAACCTCTTCCCATAATGGACCTTTTAGACTTGAGTCCCGAAACACTGCATCCATAGCGGACCTTATCTTCAGTAAGGCCAAAGTCTCTTGTCTAGGCCACCGGTTTGCACCATAATTCATCCGGTCACCTTCATGAATATCACCGCCCATATTCTTATCTTCTTCGGTTGAATTTGAACCAAAACCACCTGCACCGCCAACTTCGCAAACTTCACCACCTCCAGGGACGACCCTAGTCGCGGTGGTCGCAACATCACTAGAGCTTGCTAGCACACTTGAATCACCTAGCATGGGAATGATCTGCTAGCAGTTACAGCAACCTGAAATTAATAAAAGAAAAATGAAGGCCGGGAAAATATAGGAAAGAAAGGTGAATTCTCGCAAGGATTTTATGAAGATATTCCGTGGTTAATTAGTTTATCTTAATTCGGTGGAGTAGCTCTGCCAATCTAAATTAATTTTATTTTTTTCAAGTATTAAGCTGCGGAATCTTCAGTAGTGTTTTTGTTTTTGCTGGTTAAAAGGAAAACAATGAAAGGGGTCGTGTTCTCTTCATTTAGATGTACATATATCTACATACATCAATAAATAACAAGGCAGGCAGAGTGATAAATCCCACCAAATCTAGAAAAAGAAATTCTAAAAAATTGGAGAAACAGCTAATAAATCTGGAAATAACGCAAAATAGAATAATATATAAAAGAAAAAAAGAAAAAAAAGAAAAGGGGGGGGAGTTATCGAGAGCCTAAGCAAAATGGCGACAGCATTTTTGGTGACGATGAGTGGGGCCATGTAGGTCACCTTTGCTTTTTGGTGCGTTTTTTGGAATTCAGTGGGCAATTGGCCACATTGATTGGGCTTGAAATGACTAAATTCTCCCTGACTTGAATCCCTATCCAGTCATTCACCTCTAATCATGCAACCCAATTTAAGTTACGATTGCCATGACATTGACACCTCCTAACCCTACAAAAGTTTTTACTGTTTTTTTAATATCATACTAGCCAATAAATTACAAGCCATTCTAGAACCGGTTTGTTTTTATAATTTAAAATTATTTTAAAAAAAATAATTTCTTTTTATCTTAAATTAATATAATTTTTTATGTTTTAAAATTATTTTTAATATACTAACATTAAAAATAATTTGAAATATATATAAAAATATTATTTTAACCTATTTTTAAATAAAAATATATTTTAAAAATCAACAAGGGTTAGACTCTCCCAGTCATGTCCGTAGTCAACTCATGGCCCCCTAAGCTTATCTTTTCACACGATCATCATCCTCAGTGGTTTGTATGTAATGTAGTCTTGGATTAAATTAAAATGGCATTTAATTATAAAAAAAGAAAGTAAACTACAATTTAGTTAGACCGTCCACTTTATGAGTTCAAATAAGTAGCGACCAATGTAGTTAGGTTTCGACCTACCATAATTAATGGTATTGATGGATCATACGATTCCCGGGCAAAAGTCACCCGTAGTCCTCGAGTTTTCCATATTTGATCAAATCAACCTCTCAATTCCTCTATTTGTAGTCAAATTAAATCTTCTATTTCCAATTTACAATAGATTGAGGCCCTCCACGCAACAATTAAAGACCAATTATATGGCTGCCGTATATTTCCATATAATAAGTGAGTGGACGAATTAATATGGATAAAATAAAGTAGAGGATAATATTTGACCAAACTATATTAGATGGATTGATTTAATAATATTAATGTTTTCCATGATTTATCTTCCTACAATTCTCCGTACAATTTGTAAATTATGTCTTAGATACTGCCCAGGGATCATATATAGAATGGTAGCTTTAGGGTTGTTAGCTGTTTAATTCTAATTATCTCTCATGAACATGTCCTGTCGCCATAGAAATTCCGGCATCAGCACGTAATGGAAAATAACATCCATAGTTTTCACACATGTCGCCTTGATCAATGCACTTCCTATGTCCCAAAGGACTTGCTATATATATATATATGGTAAATTACTATTATACCCTCATGAAAACCAATAATTAACAACAAAATTAGAGCTAAAAGACTCTAATACCCCTAACCCCAATGCATTAATTTTTTTGGATCCAAGAGTACATTTGTAATTTTCTTGTATATGAAAAACCAAAAATACCTATATAGCCCTACCCGAAACAATTGATTTTTTTAGTCTTGGGGTATTTTTTTTATTTTACTATTCATAAAAATATTATAAAAACAAAAATATCCCAACACAAATAAATAATGATGAATAACCTGTGTGAAAATATCAAAATATCCCTAAATTACAATTAATTTTTTTGCCAAGGCTATAGATATCAGTCCACTATTATAGTGAATATATAATAGTGCACTGAATAATCATCAATGCAATTTAGAGCTTATTTAATATTGTGGTGGTAATTATTTTTTAAAATATTTTTTATTTGAAAATACATTAAAATAATATTTTATTTATTTATTTTAATATTAGCATATCAAAATAATCTGAAAATATAGAAAAATAAATTAAATAAAAAATAATTTTATTTTTTATAAATAAAATTTTAAAATATAAAAACAAACAAAATACCAATATATTTGATATATAGATAATAATGCAAGAAATGTGAGACCGATTACAGGGGTACTGGTAATCATGTACTTGCATAAATTGAAATTATTCGATCCCATATATTGGCTGTGGTGTGTCATTCCCGCAATGATTATAGTGTTATATAAAATTAAATATAAATAATCATTGAAGAGAATCAATCGGATATAATGCTGCTATTATATATCAAGTTATCATCCAATAAATAATACAACAGTGAGCTAGCAGCCCAACACCCATACAACGGTATAAACAATAGTTAAATTGTTGGTCAAAGTACTACTTGGATTAAAGATTTTGTTCCATTAATCCATGTACTAATTATTTTATTCAATTTAGTCTGCCATTAATAAAATTTATGGTTTTGTCCAGATTATAACTGGTTTTATCATTTTTTATTTTATCAAAAAAATCGAAATATGCATGTTAATTTCATAATAATTTGGATGAAAATCTAATTTTCACTAATAGAAAACTAAATTGAATCAAACAATTAATTAGTGTGATAAAAAACATCTAGTTGAGCTGATCAGGATTGATAAAGTAAAAATTAAAAAATAAGAGTGACAAACTATTTTTATTATAACTAGAAATTCTAAATAAAAAGTGCTAAATTTACTAAAAGAAAGATTAAAAATGACCACATAACACCATGTATTTGATAAATTGCTTTGTGTTTGTTTTTAATAATAAGATATTTATTATACTTACATGTTAAGAATTTGTCTAAATAAGTGTATGTATTTGAGTTATTGATGGTATGGGACTATTCAAGCCTTTAATAATGATTTGGAACCTTAGCCCAGTAGCAAGGCTTAATCCTCTTTTTTTGAATGCTTGTGTTAGGCCTAAAATCATGATTATGGTTAATTGGGTTTTGACCCATTTTTTTTTTGGTTATGCCTAAAGTGGTCCTTAAACCACCACTCATTCACAATGCTAAACGTAATTCTTGCACATTTATTAAGAATATAAACTTGTTTATTTTTAATTTGACATCTGAGAAAATATCTAATTAGAATTTATAATTTTTATGTCAATTTTGAATTACAAGGAGGACCTAAAATATATCAAATAAAATAAAGGTAAGAACACAAAGATAAATCTCATCAATATTTACAACTTGTTTATCCTTAATGTGACGTCTGAGGAAAAACGTAATTAAGATTTATAATTTCTCAACTGGTTTTAAGTTACAAGAAAAATACCAATCATAAAAAAATAAGAGTACAAAAGTATATACACTTCACTAATATATACAATATAAAATTGTTTACTTTTAATGTGATATTTGAAGAAAAACCTAAATAGGATTTCAACTCTTGAACCAATTTTTAGTTAATGAAAATATAAATTGATTGATAAGCCAAATAAAAAAAAATATGAACAAATTCACACATCAATAAAACATAATACAAATTCATCATAATTCAAAAATCACTAAAAATAAATAGTTCAATGTGTTTAGGGTTCGAAAATAACCTTCGGGAGCAACAAATGTCAACTAGAAATGGAATCAGTTTACCAAAGAGGCAGCACGTGGGAGTCATGTGCAGGCAATGGACTGTTTCATAGTGCATAGGTGCCATACGCTACCAAATAAACCTAAAAAATAAATAAAATAGACTGATTTATAAGTGTAAGATGTTGTGATTTATGTCGAGTCCTTAGGTATAATTTGAGGTTCTAATTTGTGAGGATTCTACTGGTTTCGAGGGATAAAAAGGGTTACAGTCTGTCGATAAACATGCAAAGAAAAGAAGAAAACAATCTTGATTATTGGATGAAAGTTGTTATGATTTCTATTAAGTCCTTCGGTACGATTAAGGGTTGTAATTCATGAGGATTTCTGTTTTTTTTTAGGAGGGAGGGTTGTTGCTGCTATAAATACCTTCTCTTTACAATACCTACAATACAAAAATATTGGAGAATTTATTCTTCTTTAGCTTTGTATAATAAATATGTAAAGAAAAGAAAGATAACACACGAAAATTGAAATGGTTCTCAATTATTAGGTGACCGAATTTAGCAAAAAAATGAAATGGTTTTAAATTGTCAGGTGACAACCTCAATTTTATAAAAAAAACCTAAGGGTCTTCAGTAAAACAGTGAAGCAAGACTTATTGTATTGTGGATTGCTATAGTGTAATGATGATTTTGCCCTCGATAATACAAGCCAAGAAAGCACAATGAATAGGATAAATCTATCTCTTAACATTTTATATTAACAATAAAGTTACTAATTTATCATTAAAATAAAAATAAAATTAACAAGGGGGCAAATAACTTTTTTTACTTATTGTAATTTTTAGTAGAATATAATTAGTCAATTACTCTTAAAATTTTATCTAGGGGTGCTTTATTAATTTCATTATGAATTTTTTATAATTATCAAATAGACTCAAGCGCAATTGAGTATTGTAACACATAAAATATATTTTAAAGAAAAAGGTGGTTGGTGCAAGCAACGAATGCTCCATTAATTAGGAAGAGATTGTGTCTTTTGAATTATGTATATGGGCTCCTCTAGCGGTCAAACATTTCCTTTTATGGTGGTGTTAGGAGAGGCGCACTGAGATCTTATCGATGGCAGGACACATGTCGGTGACAGACCAGTAGTGTAGCTTTAGTGGATTTTTTCTTCTCCCTCTTTTATCTCTCTTCTCATTGGTAAAATACTTAATTTTTTTTTATTTTTTGTAGATTATTTTTTCTTCAATTTCATCCCTCATCATTTGATTTCATTTAATTTTTATATCATATTTGGTCCTTATTTTTTTAATTGCTATTAATTTTCTTTTTTATCCTTTTCCTAATTGAATTTTGTTTTCAATTTCATCCTTCTATTTTTTTTCCTTTTTCTAATTTATTTATTTCAATCTCATCCTTCAACATTTGATATTAACTTATTTTTATGTCAAATTTGATGCTCTTTCTTTTTATTGCTATTTGTTTTTTATTCTTTTTATTACTCTCCCCCCATTTTATCCTTCATTATTTTATGATTGAGAATTTGACTTCATTATTTTTTATAATTTACCTACTATAGGGTTAGAAATATGATCTAAGTAAGGTCATTCAGATTTCAGCATAAAAACTTATATTGTCCAGTTTTACTTTATCAAACATAATTTTCGACTCGACCGTTGGATTATTCTAAGATTTTTACAAGAGTTTTTTAACATGCTTTTCTACATTATATTCAGATATTAGGTCAATTAATATTCGAGAATGGACTATTTTAGAGGGTTGAAAAATTGATGTATGTACCTTTCTGGAGACATATGGCATGCCTACTAATTTATCCGGACGAGAGAGAACAACATATTTAAAGATAATTATTGGCTTACCTATTGTTCAAGGATTTCATGTCATATAATAAGAAATTTATGACAACAATTATTATCCATAGTTTACAAAGATTTCATATCAATTGATATGGAATGTATGTCATGACAAGGAGGCTTGAGATTTTTTTTGTTGCCTTTTTTCGTATTTTACAAGATTTGCTAGTATATCAAAGAGACTAAAGGGAGGCAATTTAAAGGATAAAATCCTAGCAATTAAAAACAGAGTTTCGGCAAAGCCACTAAGAAAAACAAAGAGGGAGTTTCGTCCATGTATAAAGATTTCAAGTAAGAGGATTTTGTTTTATGATTTTTTATTTTATTTTAGTTTTGAATACTATTAGCTTTGAACTTTATTCTAAATTGGATTTGTTTTGACCTATTAAACATTGTTTAAGGGTTTGTTTCAGTATTAGACTTATGTCAGTTGATTACTAGAAATGACCCATTGTCTACCAATCCAAAAGGTGTTCATTTGGGTTATTTAGAGGGGGTTATATATTGTTTTTATGGTTGCAAGTTTTTGCAGCAATGATGATTTGTTAAAGAAGATTTTTTCTTTGTTTTGTTTGTTGCAAACAATCTTTCTTTGTACGGAAAATGATCATACATTGACTTATCAAAAATTAACTAGTTTCATGACGTCATTCATATATTTTGTGTTTTTAGGTACAAGATTAACATTGGTCCAAAATTTTTTTTTCAATACTTTTTATATTTAGATACAAGGTTACCTCTAGGTCAAAGTTTCAAACTTGATATTCAGCTTACTTGGGTTGATTATCAATTTTATTGTGGGTTCATAACCATGTGATTACAAGGTTTGCATCAATTAGTCTTAGGTTCATAACTAGGATCACGAGTTTAGAATATTGACACAAGTTGACTTCAGTTTTTTTAGGTTCTTTATTAAATTTGATTTTTTATTTTAATCTTATCATTCAACATTTGATTTATTAGGAATTGATCTTTATTTTTTGTTGTTGTTTTTTTAATGAGGTTATCCTGAAAATATTGCTTATGATTGCGAGGTCAACATGTTTGCTCGGGTTAAACCAAAATTTTTTTGTTGTTTTTTTTAAAAATTTTTTTTTTTTTTTAGTTTTGTTCATTAACATTGAGTTGTTTGATCATTAAGGTTTATTGGTTTATTGAATTTACTTTCAACAGAATTACCTCGGTATTACGACCAAATCACATATTATTTAGTAAAATCTAAATGAAATTTAAGTAGATCAAAATTATTAGGTAATCAATCTTGATATAAAATGTGAATGCAACTCCTTTATTCAATTTTACCTCATATCAAATCCTAATCATATGATTGTTGAGATGTCCCCGCAACAATTAATATAATTAAATACTACTTCCATATAATTTTTAATTCAGGAACTAATTATAGTTTGATTAATAATTCAGAAAGCTACTGTATAACTTAGCCTGAACAATATAATTAGAGGTTATATTAGGAACGTCTGAAGAGGTGGAGAAGTAGGGTAGGTAAACATCAAAAGGAAGGGGACAAAGTGTTGTTGCTATAATAGGGAAGGGGAAGAAACGCACGTAATTGATGATGAGAAGACTAGCTAGTCACATTTTCTGTATGCATCTTGTTTTGCTTGTATTGCAAATACTTTTTTTTTTTTACTGGTTTGTGTGATGTCGACCCCTTGTATGCTCTGCTGGAGAGAGAGAGAGAGATGCCTTGCCCACTATGTCACCATTAGAACTTATAACATCCACATAACTGTATACATATAAGGTGTCATTAACTCCTGGCAGACTTGAAAGGGCAACATAGCTGCCATGAGGTTTTATATATATGGATAGGACCTGATCAGTTTGTTGGATTTTATACACTTTGGACGTGTTAAACAGCATGTTTTCATTATTGTAAAGCATGAAAATAAGCTTTCTTATGTCAAACCGGCTGGTTAATTATATCTTTTATATATTACAACCACCACAAACTGTTTAGACGCAGGCAAACGCTGCTGGGATTGATTCAAGCCGCGCCAAAACGATATTGGAAACCCTTTTAAGATGAAAATTAAAGGGCCACCATATCTCGCATCAAGAAATATGATCAGCTACAGACCACGTTTACCGTTTCGTTGGATATGAACGAGGCTAATTATGCAGTAACCAAGAGAGAAAGATATGAATAAGGCACGTTTAATGACCTAAGCGTACTTAAAGATGATTAATCATGATAATAATATTGGGGGGAAATTATACACATAACATAATGGGGTATATATTTGCATCACAGTTAAGAAAATATCTTATGCCGTGATGCCGGCAAAGAAAAGGAAAGAAAGAAAAGTGTTTTTGTACAGGTATTTTGATGTTCTCTGTCTCTTTCGTTTTCCATTTTAGCTTGATGAGAAGAATCCATTTATTCTGAAAAAGAGTTGCCTGGAGACAAAAGCAAAGGTTGCTTAACATGGAGGGCATGTGAATGAACACTCATCACATCATATACATGTCATCCACGTGGTTTGACCCTTGGGATTTTCTGGCTCTGAGCAAGCTAGCTCGAATTAATTAATGGATTCTGTTTTATGTTTAACCCTTCTTCTTCTTCTTCTTCTTCACGCTAGCTAGTATAACGATCAATAGGCGTATACGTCCGTGACACTTTCTTATAAAGCGGACACCAGCAAAGAGAAATTGTCAGCCATTCAACCTGTTCTTCATGAAGGTTGTGTTTAAAATATTTATTTATTGTGGATCGATGGAATACCAGGCTGTGTTTCACAATAAATATTTTTTATCTCGTCGGTCAATCAATGAATTTGTAGGTTAAATTAGAGCAATCTCTCTCAAATCTCTTAGTTGTAATTAAAAAAAAATGCAATTTTATAATGTATCAAGACAAATATTTTAAGATAGTTAAAAAATAGAATTATGGATAAACAAACAACGAGGGAGGGATTACTCTTAGCTTCGTGATTGTTATAGGTGATTTCTTTGACATTTTGAAAATCATATAGATTGTCGGAAACATCATAAAAACCATTTCAAAGGGAAATATAATAATAATAATAATAATAATATTTCAAGAGTAGTTGGGGGAGTTCAGAATCTGTGGGTGAGTCTTTTGTTTTTCCTGCATTCGAACCCCGCTTGCAACCAAACAGATAAAAAGAAAATAATAATAATAATAATATCTCCTTTCCCTGTCAGCCTAATTGCGGCTTAGGTAAGGAATCATGGGCCTAGGTCAGGGTTAGTAAGTCTATTGAGGAGGTTCGATTTAATCCGTAGAGCAGCCGGCGATGCTGGGCTTTCTGTCTTCCTTCTTTTAAAAACTTCGATGATGCCGGAGGTGAGAAAATGGGTTCCCGGTAATTTCTTATTTGATTACTCTCCTTTTCTTTCAAATTTTTATTTTCGATTATATTCATTTATAAAATTTCTCTCTTCGGCTTTTGCTTTTAGGATTTCAGGATTATGTTTAGAATTGCATTTATTTTATTACCATAAAAGCAAAAGGACAACATAGGCCTTGTGTCCAGACCTAGACGAATGATTTATAAGTAGTTTTGTTTGAACTAGCTGTTTTAAATTTTGTAGTGGATGATATTTTTTAACTAAAAATTAATTAAAATATTTTATAATTTTTTTAGTTTTAATATCAATATATTAAAATCATTTAAAAACATAAAAAAATTAATTAATTTGATATTTTTCAAGTGAGAAATCATTTAAAAAATATACTGTTAGCTGATATTAATATGTGAAGCCTAAGTTTTTGGAATGGAACTAATAAGAAGGTCTTTTTACTTAAAGGCAAAAGGTGTCTCGAGCATTATCTAAACACGTTAATTCATTTTATTTTTTTTTGTTGGATTTGGTGATAAATGACAGAAAAATATATGTTTAAATAAAAATATTTTTTATATGAAAAAACTAACCTTAATAAAAACTTTTGTTTCTTTTCCTTTTACTCCACAAAGAAGGCATTGATTTCTATCATTGTCGATAATACTTTAAAAATTTGTAGTCATATGGTTTTAAAAATCCACACAAAATCAATATAAGATTTTTAACCTAGTACGAGGGTTATTTAGTCTTCTCATATAATATAAAACCATTGACAAGACCTGTCCTTGTCTTGTGTTGAAAACAAATGCTGTATCCCACAACATAGCATGGAGAATCAAACTAGTACATATATAGAAAAGTTTTTTTGTTTTCCAACAAAAGATAAAGATAGAGCAGGAATAAAGCATCATATTTATTTTATGTTTTTTAATTATTAATATTTGAGTTGATTTATATATTTTTTCATTAATTTTATAAAATATTAAAGTTAATAATTATATTAATCTCTAATAATTTTATATTTATAACACTCAAATTAATAATCTCTAGAGAACAAATTAAAAATTTAATTAGTTGAGTTATATTTTTTAAATTTATATTTATTTTTTATTTTTATGGAAAGCATATTTAATACTTACATTTTATTTTTTAAAAAATACAATAATCTCAGCTTATAATATTTTAGGTGTGTTTGAGAATATGAGTCGTGTTTTTATAAAAAAAAAATAATTTTTTTATGTGATTTTAAGTTATTTTGATACATTGATGCTTTAAAAAAAATAAAAAAAAAAATAAAAACATCTATGTCCTAAACAGCTACTTTATCTGCCCCCTCTATCCAGCTAGGGTCGCAACTCGCAACCCAGTCCTACGGCATGTGTAGAATACTGTATGTGCAATAAACTGTTGGATTAAGTTATGTTATTTCCATGTGCGTCTGAGCTTTACTTTGCAATTTGTGTAGAAATAGAAGGAAAAAAAGAAGAAGAGAATTTTAATGATAATACACAGACATTACATTCGTGTAAAGTTTCTATAGCTATATAATAAATATATAAAAATAGAATAAAATAAATTATTTAAGATGTTTAATTATTTCATTTTGATTGTTTTTAGCTGTTCAATTCCTTAATTGTTTTTCTTTTATCAGATAGGAAATAAAAAATAAATATATTCATTGATTATTTTTTTAATTTTGCTCAATTCTTTGGTTTTTTTTTTCATTTATTAATTAGGATATAATCAAGAAAATTTACTTTGATTATTTTCTTAACCATTCGAGATTTAGTTTTGTTTTTTTAAGCTGTTGATAGCATGATTTATCATACTAGTGAAAAGCTAAAATATTGATTTTGAAATCAACAGTTTGGATTTGTTCATAGAGAAAAATAATTTAAAAAAAAATCTACCACTGATCACTAACTTTCAAGAATAAAATCTTAACCATTAAATATTCATATTTGCATATTTATTCATATTTGCAGCCTGGAGGCACAGCAATATTCATATTTGCAGGTTGAATGAAATAGTCGGAGCTAGTGGACGCCTTGCATATCATAACATCGACAGCCAATTTTCGAAGAAATAGTTTTGTAGTGGAAGGGTTGCCAATTTGCAACTGGTGCACTCATGCTTGAAGCTTTTGTCTCGCAAAAGTAGTCCAGATAATACACACATGCTCAATTTATAACGAGAGCATGTTACATGTTCGTAGACGTTAATATTTGGAAACATTTTATTTTTTTCTGACGACCAACTTGCCCTACATGGACTGATCAGTTTAGATATTTTGAATATCCTTATTTCTTACGTCCATACCCCAGAAAGAGGGGACAAACAAAGGAATCAGAAAAGAACACTACGCATTAGAAGTGCAAGGAAAAAAAAAATGGCGTACGACTGCACATGGAGAATTATGCATGGGTCGCGTTCGATCGATTTAAAGGAAAGCGCAAGCTTTGCAAGCATGGCGAACTCATTCACCTGCAAAATGTCAATCTATTTACAGACAAGACTTTTCACTTTTCCCTTTCTCTCTGTATCTTGCCATCCCAGCTGCCATGGTCACATTTTGCTTGCACACGGAAACTCGGCTTCCCATGGGTCGCTAGCTAATCATACACATCAAGGACCGGCTTGATGGAGGTGCTTTATGTGGAAAGAAAAAAAACTTAAAAAACTCCCCTTCTTTCGCTTTCAGAATCCGTTTGCCATTATTCTATGGTCAATATATATATAATTAATTGGACCCGATTTGCAAACTCGGATTCAAGATCATCATGAGACATATGTCACTCATGATGTCAAAACCTATCAATTCTATCATATAAATTTGGTAGACATCAACATGTTATACACATTCCATGACACAACGCGCGTGAGCCATATCCTTAAGCATGATCAGCGTGCTTGTATATAGCCATATAACTGGATAATTATAAAGTTAGGCCTCGATCGCCTTCAATGGATAAGAAAAAAAATATATACTTATTGTAGCGTAGGGCTGTGCAAAACCGCTAAATTTTTTAAAAAAAAGTTAAGGAAGATTAAAATCTACATCTTATATATGTATTTTGCAAACGGGACTCGGTTATTTCGATCATAATTTATCTGCAAACAAGTTAACAAGTTTATCAAGTTAAGATAGTACTGATCTCGGAAAAGATTGTTTTTGCAGGGGCATAATACATGCATCATCATCTTGAATGATTAACAATTAAAAGTAAACATCATGTTCTGATATGCATTTACACCTCGATAGCATACCTCAATGTTGATAACTTTCTGCCCAATACGAATTTGGCTGAGATTTATTGAACGGCTGAAAACTTTCCATGAGAGCGCGATCACAGACCTGCAAATTGGCTCGATCTGCTGTCACGTGAGACCATGATGAAAGTGCAACACTACAAGGAGTGGGCTTACATCTCACTGTCACGAGTGGCAAGAAACAGTGAGTATATACAGTATTGTCTCTTCAGATCAGGAGGCAATGGCAATATTGTTGCTGGTGCGGCATGTCTCGGTAGCTTTCAGCTATGTGAGGTCTCCCATTCCATTCCTCCTGAGCCCGACTGTTTTTAATTAGCACGTGTTGATTTTTTCTTGAAAGGACACCCTTTCTTTACATTTTCAGCCCGTAAGTGTGGCATTTGATGATCGGTCATGGCAGGAGAAGATAGACTTCAAGTACTGATAGCATTTGATGATCTG
This sequence comes from Populus tomentosa, assembly GCA_018804465.1. Lineage (NCBI taxonomy): Eukaryota > Viridiplantae > Streptophyta > Magnoliopsida > Malpighiales > Salicaceae > Populus > Populus tomentosa. The sequence continues at coordinate 15,509,116 of CM031977.1, forward strand.
TTTATCATTGACTTTTTCATTAAATGCTGCAACTGTAGCATGAATTTCCGACAAGCAAATCATGTCATTTTTCGAGATTTTTAGTAATGGCTAGGCATTAAATTAAATCACAATTAAAACATTGCAGGTGAAATAGTGAGATTCAAACTTTCAAAGTAGTTGTTATTTGATTATATAAAGTTTTAGTATCACAATATTTTCAAATAAGATCATGAGTTAAATATATATTTGACTTGGTTTGAGGTTTCTTCTGTATATGTGAACGGAAGGGTTTGTGCATATAAAAATTGCCAAACAAATCTTCAAAAGATTATAAAAATAGCGGTCACCAACCACCAGAGCAAAATTATTCAAAGATTATCTATCTTATGGTAAAAATCATTCAAAGTTAATTATGACAAGATGCATATAATGAGTATATTATTGGGAAATCTCATATTAAGATTTTTCTAACAACCGTGAATAAGTTGTACACGTATCTATAGGCAAAACAATTATTATTTATGACTAGTTAGTGGTTGGTAGTAAGAGTTTGGGATCATAGTTTACTTTTCTTGTGCTTTCAAGTTCGAGTCATTTGGTTGTTAATATAATAGTTATTAGAGATTTATATGGTCATTAACTTCAGGGCCCGTGAAATTAGTTGAGGTACACGCAAGCTTACCCGAACACCCATATTAATAAAAAAAAAATATTAGTTATAACTGTTAAATTATATTGCACAGAAATAACCTCGGGATTAGTACCCAGATTACACACCATTTCTCAACTAGATCCCCAAACTATTTGTTTATCAGTTGGGTCCCCAATTTATCTGAAAATCCTCAATTCACTTAACTTTGTTTTCTGTCGGAACTAATTTAAACAGAAGGGCTCCATGGGGATGGGGATCCCATTGAGAAAAGGTAAGTTGAGGGCTCAATTAATAAACGAGTAAAAGGTTAGGGACTAATACAAGGTTTCCACTGAGAGAACAATTGCATTTGAAAGCATCTTTAGCGAAAAACAACTTTCTTGCAAGCTTTTAGTTTATCAATCGATTCCATTACACACACACACAACTTTCTTGCAACTCTTTCGTTTCATGGCTGCTTTTTCTTTTTTTGGTTTTCCAATGTTTCATGGCTGATAGTGCCCAGGAATCCGAGTTGATCAGTTGATATTGCGCACATCCACTCAAACAATTTGTGTGGTCTCTGAAAACAGCACATGGTGGGTCGTATAGTTGTCGCAGAAGTTTATTGCATTACTATAGGGACAACATCTATAAAGGACTTGTTTTTTTGTCATGTCGAGGCCATTTGTATAGTCAGATGGCAGGTTTGAATAGGTTAAAATGTGACTTGGTTTTTTTTTTTTTTTTTTAAATTTGGTCTAATTTTAGAGGCCATATACAAAGATCATGTGCTTGTATATGACATATGTTTGAGTTAATATTAGTTGGATGAAAATTGAAGTTTGATTAGCAGAAAGATCCAATTAGCTCTTAAATTTTGTTTAATTTCTCGAGCATCAAAACTAATTCTACTTTGATCTATAATTCAGGGGATTTAACACTTTTTATCCATTTGAATAACGTTGAAATTCCTAAAAGAAAAAAATAAACAAAATAGTACAAGTTTTCTTAAGGATTATATTATTTGTCTCTGATGCTTTCTTGCTTCTACTTTATGCACATGGCTTTATGCAGATGAATTTATTGCAATGAGCCTAATTCGATATCATTACTAACTCTTCGATTTTCCATTATATGTACAAGTTATAATAAAATTTTATATTTTTTTTAATATGAGGGACAAAAATTTAAATTTCATAAAAACATGTAAATTAAAAATTATGTGATATCAATTTTTCATTTACTCACAATTTATTTTAATTATATTAATATTTTATATTAAAAAAATTTGTTAAAAAATATTTTTTAACAAAATGGATTCTATTTTTAATTTAACTTTAAATATGTTTATTAACTATATGATTAAAATAAATTTCTAACAAAATGCAAGAGTTCAAACTAAATTCTCAAAAAAAACCTAAAAGTTTTCAAACTTTTGAGTACTTCATAAATGATTTATATCTCTACTTTGATGGTAACAAATCCAAACCGGTTTTTCATTGGTGTCCCTTCAAATAATGTTGACGAGTGCGGTAATTTTTATTTTTGAAAGCATCTGAAAAATATGTTTTGTTTAAGACATTATTAAATTAACTTTTTTTAGTGTTTTTTTATAATTTTAATATGTTAATATTAAAAATTAAAATATTTTTAAATAAAAACCTTTTTGAAAAACATAATTCACCATAATACAAACATAAATACTTGAGATCAATGCTCATGTCAAGATTCATGATAGTATGCTATAGTAGACAGTTCGCATCACGTTTCTATCAGGTGATGACAAATGACAACCTCTTAATTAGTGCAGGACTTTCTTGCTTTAAATCCATGAATTGGAAATAATTAATTCTTAGTGGAAAATGAATTATAGCATGTTGAGAATTTGGAAGTGTAGGATTGATACAAAATTCTTAATGGATGATTTGGATAACAAAATGAGAATGAGAAGATAATAAAGGATAAAGACGTACATAACAATTTACAAAAGTCGAGGGATATTACATTATGAAAAAAAAAAATCTAAAAGCATTTCATTGTTTCACTATAATCTCTTATTGAAGCATTAGAAAAAAAATTTATAGCTCTGGTACATAAGTAAAACTACTTAAAGATACTTTAAAAAATTACATGATATGATTGTTTAATTAATTAACCCTGATTTATATATATTTTAAAGAAAGCTTTTGCATCATTCTTGATTGAAAGAAACTCATGCTTGAGTTAAAAAAAAAAAAAAATTAATCTCATGGATGTCTAATCAAGACTCTTTAATCCTTTTTCTTTCTTTATTTTAGATGTATAACAATTCTATATATTAGTTTCAGTTCATTCATGTTAAATTAAGCATAAAAAATATTAATTGGCAACTTATTTCTCTTGCATTGGCTTCTATAGTAATAAATTAGAAACCTCAAACTTACTTCATTAATATGTATAATATCCATATAATTTATGATAATAAAAATCTTATAATAAAAAAGATCAATATAACCTAATCAATAATTTATTTTTACATAGCACTTTTCATATTCTCTTTACACTCAATATCTAGCTTGTTAATGAGGACACCATTAATGATATCAACGTTGCCTTTACTATCATTGTTAATGTCATGATTAATATTATAATCATCATTAAACTGAATGTCATAGATGGGTGAATAATCTCAATCCATATTTATTTCATCATAGAATAATAAAGGATTTTCATTCAAATAATGCTTGTTGCTCTTTAACCCCCTTCTTTTATTGAAGTGCTTTATTTTTTCCCTTTTCCAATACACCTAGCATTATATGGTTTATGGCTCTAATATCATGGAAAGAGTTTTAATTCTTATGACCATCATTCAATATATCTAAGAGATTGTGATCACCTTTCGAAGTTCCGTCTAGGGCTTCCATTTTAATTTTAAACAGGGTCAATATCTCTAGCTTGAGTTTTTTTAGCATCCTTTGCAACTCCAACATCTTTTTGTTTTGGTTGAAATTAGGACTTCTCACTCACATGGCTTCTATCACCAAAATCAAGATCCATTTTAGGCTTTCATACCAACTAATATACATAAAAAAAAGGCAAAATATAGTTAACACCAGTCATTTAACCCTTGCTCCACAATGGGTAGTATCTTTTTTTTAAAAAAAAAAATGCAGGCTTTTTCAATGTGTTTTCTTTGAAAAACAATTCTAAGTGTAAATAAAAAAATCTTATGCAAGCATCTAATTATATAAGTTGATAACCATCTCTGTAAATAAAAGGAGAAAATGTCATTAATGATAACTAAAAGCGAAACTAGAAAAATGAAGAGATAGATAAAAATCGTGATAGAAAAGAAATTAAAAAAAACAACAAAGACAATCTTTTAAAAATAAAATAATGTTGAACAATGAAATCAAAAAATAAAATTATTCATAAAAAAATAATATCAATTCGTGTTAACATTTCAAACTCGTGATCAAAATCATTATACTAGAAACAACAAAAATGAAAAAACTATGAAACTCAATACCCAACAAATCTAAAAGATGAAACTAGAAAATAAAATCAATCACAGTATTTAAAATAAAAAAAATTAAAACAATAAAGGTGAAAATAACATAATAAATAAATGAGAGGGCAGATAAAAATCCTAATTTGAGGGTTAAGTTGAAAAGAAAAATAACATTAACATAAGGAAAAAAACCAAAAGAACAGGGACTAAATTGAAGAAAAACCATAAGCTTTGATTGGAGGATGGAGTTGAATATTAATAAAACTTTAACAAAAAAACTGAGAAAAAAATTAAAAATAAAAAAAATAAGGATCAAATTGAAAAAGATAATATATGACAAATTATAATTGAATGACAAATTAAAAATAAATAAAAATTTTATAAATGGGACAAGAAAAAAAATATAAATAAAAAAAATAAAGACTGAAATTGAAACACCTAAAACAAAGAGAATCAACATGTATTTTTTAAGAAAAGAGATTGAAAATATATATATATATATATATATATATATATATATATTAAAAAAAAAAGACACCAAAAACAAATTGCAAATTCTTCACTAACATGCATCGTACTAGGAGGAAAAAGACTTAGTGACACCTCCAATGACAAGACAAAAAGATAAGTTTAGCTGACAAGAGGTGCCGCACATATCACTCATGGAGTGCGAATGCTTCTTATATGCTAACACGTGAGCTATACATGCTCGCAGTTTTTTATAATTAAATATTATTTTATTAAGCAGAAAGACTGAAATTACCATAAAGGATATAGAATATATATAAAAAAAAATAAGGAAATGACTGAAATGTTCTCAGACGTATGACTAATTGATGATGATTAGACATCAAATTTTCTCAATCATTAGCTAAAAAGTAATTTCAATGTTAAGGTGAGTGGTGATTTATGAGTGTATGTACACTAATTCGTTTTGTATAATATTAAAAAGCTAGAAAAAAATAAGATGAAACTCTCTATAAAATTATTTCGTATTACAATAATAAAAATCCGTAAATACTAATTAAAACACTAGATGCTTCCCCGTCTTGGTCCATAAGTATAAGATACTTTAAAAAATCACTTGTTGTATGATTAATTAAATAAGCTCAATATCATAAATATTCTAAATAAAGCTGCATCACATTCCACTTTATCAGATTATGTTTATGATAGTAGCCATTACTAACAAAGCTAAAAAATTTGCGAGTTGTCAATATTATTATTGTTTATGTGGATATTTTTTTACAAATTTTTTTTCTTTTTTCTTTTCAATATTCACATGAACACCGCACTTTTTAGGCATTTTCACATGAATAGTGAAATTCGTTTTCCATTTTTTGCAATTATTTTCGTTTTTGTTTTTTTGCACTATTTCCATGAAGAATCTTTTTCTTTTTTTCATTGTTTTTACTATTGTGTCACTATTCATATAAATAGTGAACCCTTTTTTTTACCATCCATAATATTTTTTTCATTATTGGTTTTTTTTTCTTTTTTCTTACACTACTCACATGAACAATCTATTTTATTTTATTTTTTGTTTTATTATTACAACTCATGTCATTATTCAAGTGAATAATGCACCTTTTTTCAATATTTTTTCACCGTTCACATCATCGATACAATTTTCAGCATTGTTTACATGAATAGCAACATTTTTTTTCCTGCAAATTGTTTTGCACTATTCACACCAACAATCTAATCTTGTAAAAAAAATTCAACATTATTCAAATAATTGAGCTAATTCATCAAATAATGACTTCACGTGCTGCATGTATATAGTAACCGAAGCATCTCCTTGCCGCAGATCTTGAAAGCATCCATGAAGTTGCATAATACGGGAATTCAACGGAGAAGCAAGCACTTTCTCAAGAGTGCGCCAAACATAAGAAGAAGTTTGACATTGTACCACAAGATGCAGGATGTCCATAGAGAGAGGGGAGAGTAATGCGCTTAAAATAAGATGATCATGTTGCTTTCAACGAAGAAAAGAGGGGTTGATTGCCAAAAAAGAACCATCAGAATTGTCAAAAACTTGAGAGGAAGGACACGACACTAAGCCAACGACAAAGTGAAAACACCTTGTCCGAGAAAATATGGCTTCATCTGCATTCATCAATAGAGATAGTTGGTGGTCGTAAGCTTCAATGAAATCACTTGATGAGTGATGGACAACGCAACGATAGAAGGAGGTGTTGTCCCCATGATGTAAAGAGGGACGATATACACATAAGAGAAGGAACCATAGGTATGCACTGTAGGTTGGGGCTACTGCTTTTGGGAGAAGGAAACGGCAGTGGCAGCTTTTGAATGGCTAGTCGGCTGGGCTATACCGCCGATTTGGTAGGGGGAAAAAACAGCAGCAACAACAGTAACAATAACAGAGTTCATTTGGAAGTGGGAGAGAGGAGGCCTACTACAAACAAGGAGAGGGGGAGAAGAGTTCTGACGACAAAAAAATCTGATACCAAGTTGAAAATAATTGGGGGGCTTAACCTATTATTTAGCCAACCCTTTTTATATATATGTGTAGCACAATTATATTGTCTCTATTCACATGAATAGTGAACCCTATTTTTACCATTCATATTATTTTTTTCATTGTTTGTGTTTTTTTCTTTTTTCTTACACTACTCGCATGAACAATCCATTTTTATTCTTTTTTTTTTTTTGCATTATTATTACAACTCATGTCACTATTCAAGTGAATAGTGCACCTTTTTTCAATATTTTTTATACTATTCACATGATCGATGCAATTTTCAGCATTGTTTGCATGAATATCGGCATTTTTTTTCATTTTTTTCTACAATTATTCTGCACTATTCACATCAACAATCTGTTTTAAAAAAAAAAAAACAATTTCAACATTATTCACATGAACAATGAATTTTTCTTGCAATTGTTTTTTTTTCAATTTTTTACAATATTCACATCAACAGTTCATTTTTCAATTTCTTGCAAAGTGATTAGTGAATGCTTTGATGTTAGAAATGAATTTATAGAGGTTCTATAATATTTTTGTTGTGTTTTTAGATTAAAATAACTTTTTAAAAAATAGAATTTTAAGTTCTAAAACCCTAATTTTTTTATCATCTCATTATCCAGCCGACAACAAGTTCTTTGCCACAACAAACAATATATCATTTGTTTTTCTTTATAAAAAAAAAGTGGAGCTGGTTCAAAAAAAAATTAATTAGTTAGACATATATATGAGTTTGTCCTTACGGCCTAAATGCATTTCAGTTTTTTAATGTATGATTAGGGATGTTTAAGAGTTGCGGTTGGTTTTCAAAATTTTTTTTTTTAAAATGTATCAAAATAATATTTTTTAAAAGAAATTGACATCAACATATCAAAATAATCTATAAAATTTAAATTTTTTCAAAAGCGTTTTTAAAATACCAAAACAAAAATAAAAAATCATTTTTGTTTACTTTTCATTTTTTTTCTTACTTAAACTTTAATAAGTACACTTTCATACTTTTTTAAAAAATAATTAATCTTTTTAGTTTTTTTATTTCATAATTATTTGAAGAAATTATTATAATTTATCTTTAATTTTTTATATTTTATATAAATAAATTATATTTACTTAATGCATTTATAGAAAAAAGAAAATCATTTGCTCTTAGCAACCAAAATTAACATTGAAAATAAAATAAAAAGGACATGCATGGTTAAGTTTTTTTAAGTTTATCTATCTTTTATTTTTATTAAAAGGATTAGCTTTTAGTTTAATATTTAATTAGCGTTAGTAATTATTTTTATTTATTAATTTATATATTTTTAAAATTTAATTAATTAAACATAAACAACATCTTTTAATATTTCAATTAAAAAAATCATAATATCTGAAAGTATTCTCTTAACGGTGGTGCCATTTTCTCTCGAGTTAGAAATTAACTTAAAATTTTATTTCATAACGTGGCGCGGGCTACAGTAATATGATAAGCTTTAATAAAAATCTCAAAAGGAGAACTCGTGAAACTCTTCTCTATAAATTGAAGGGTTTCCCAGTCCAAATTTATACTCCCAAAAGAGGCCAAAGATAGTGCGCCATGAAGGGTTTGTTTGGTTGTCTGAATGCCATGGAGAACCAGAAGCCTTACATAGCAATGCTCCTCGTACAATCTGTGTATGCAGGCATGGCTTTGTTCTCCAAGGCTGCAATTGCTAGAGGAATGAATTCTTTTGTGTTTGTCGTTTATCGCCAAGCTTTCGCCTCAGTGTCGTTGGTTCCGTTTGCTTTCTTTCTTGAAAGGTCAACAAGCACTTCAATGTTGAATTGCTCTCTCGATTAGTTCATAATAAAATATAAAATTCTCATCTGGTTTGTTTCCTGATTCTGCAGGAAGGAGGCTGCACCCTTGTCGTACGGCTTACTTTTCAAGATCTTTTTGGTTTCCTTGTGCGGGTAATGGATTTCGTATTTTGGATTCTAACTGTTAATGTTATCTTATTTATCACTCCTATTGTATTACAAAATCTGCATCTAATTACCGCTAGCTCATGTGTTCAAAATTCTCAGTGTTACTCTGAGTTTAAACCTTTACTATATTGCTATCAACTACACCACTGCAACGCTTGCTGCTGCAACTACTAATACAATTCCTGCCATTACATTTGTCATGGCTGCCTTGTTAAGGTAAGCTGTCCTCTACATCTTAGTTAGTGTTAACAATTTAGCAAACATGAATGTATATGTAAGTGGTTTTGTTCAAAACTTCAGGATGGAAAGCATTTCCATAAAACATGTGCATGGAATTGCCAAGGTGCTGGGTTCTGTTATAGGTGTTTCTGGGGTGCTAGTGATTGCTTTTGTTAAAGGGCCTCCAATAAAGTTCATGAATTGGCACCCAGCCAGTGATCATGGCCAAATTCAAGATTCGTCAAAAACTTGTTGCTCTAGAGAGGAGTGGATAAAGGGTTCTCTTCTCATGATTTCAGCGAACACGCTTTGGTCCTTGTGGCTTGTCTTGCAGGTTAATTCTTGTTCATCCAACTTCTTCTCTAATAATGATTTCGATTTTGTCTCTACTCTGTTTTCTTCTTCTTGTTGTGTTTTTTTTCTGGTATGAATATACTTATCTGTTGTAACTTCTGGTGTTGTGGGCATTAGGGTCCTATTATCAAGCAATATCCCGCAAAACTACGCCTTACCACTCTGCAATGCATGTTTAGCTGCATTCAGTCAGCTTTTTGGGCCATTGCGGTAGAGAGGAACCCTTCATCTTGGAAGCTTGGCTGGGATGTTAATCTTCTTTCGGTGGCCTACTGTGTATGTCTAATCCATTATCAAACTTGCACACACATGATCATTTCATTATTAAATGAGAAGGAAAAAACATAAAATTAAACAAATCCCAAACCCTGAAAATTCCATTTTGTTCCTCAGTTCCTTCCTTATTTTCCACAGAACCATGTGCCATATTAGAGGTCGGGCGGTTTGATTTGTTCAGATCATGGAAGCATGTAGTTTAGAGGTGGTTGAAATCAGAAAACCCGGTCACGAATGAGTTATAGAAATTCAATATTTTGTTCGGTTTAGAAACAGAGTACAGTATGCCAAAAACTTTAAAATCTTGGGTTCCAATTTCTGTCAATTACCTCCTCCATTACCAAATATCTATTGCATAAAATGGTATGTTTCAATATACTAGAATTCTTAAGTTTTGTTTGCTTTAAAACCAAGGAAAACGTTCTCATTATTTATTGCAGTCTTTCAATCTGTCAGCAACGATCACCACTCTGACCGGTCGACTGCACTTCAAATATACCAGAATTCTTCAGTTTTGTTTCTGATTCAGTGGTGTTTGGCTCTGACTTTCAGCATGGTTTCAAAAGTAGTTTTTGGGTTCTTACCAAACATCTTCCCAATAGTTTTCTCCTCGTAAATTTTTGTTTTACTTTTCCACTTCTCCTGTTGCAGAACGCAGATATCCCGTATGGCATGATTTTAACCGCCTCCAACATTATATTTGCTCCATATCAGATAAAAATCTAAACCAGTCAAATCAATTACATTATCAATAAGCAATTGCGTTAACCCAAAACGGAAAGCAGGAGAGCTTTTGCTTCAAATATGTCTCTACAGTTTCCTCTTTCCTGAGAATGTCTCGTTCAGTCACCCATCATCGATATTTGGTGGCTATGAAGATATTTCTCAGTCATATCACATACGATGACATGAGCGTGTGTAAATTAAAATGCAATCACTCACGTACACACACACACACACATTACAGGTAGACATGTATTTGGCCCTTTCTTTACCTGACTATGAGGTGAAAATGGCAGGGTATAGTTGTCACTGGCATTACTTACTGGCTGCAAATATGGACAATAGAGAAGAAAGGACCGGTTTTCACATCAATGTTCACTCCGTTTGCTCTTATCATAACAGCAATTTTCTCTGCATTCTTGTGGAAAGAAACCTTCAACTGGGGAAGGTTAATCCTATACTCTTTCTAGAGGCTATCAGTTTTCCAAACAAATTAGTAAAAGACACAGTCCAAAGTATTTTTTTTCTTATTGGATCACGATCAGATCATATCGATTAGCCCATGACAATTGACAAGGTCTATTTTTAATCTTTATGGCAGTGTTGGTGGGGATGTTTTGCTGGTGGGCGGGCTCTATGGCGTATTGTGGGGCAAGAAGAAAGAAGATGGGAGAAAGGTAACAACAAATGGACAGAACACTACCGAAACGAAAGAGAAGATCACTCTGGAATGCATTTCATATGATTGAGTGATGGGATGGTAATGGTGCTAGTGGTTTTCTTGCCGAGGATCTCCCACCGTAGATATTGATCCTGAAAACACCACCGAACCTGAAGATCTCATCCCATCGGAATTTCCTTTTTAACAACGGATTTTATGGTTTGTTTAAGTTCTTAACTCTTTGTTTCTCCTTTTTTTTGTCTTGCAGCCATGTATATATGTATTATTATGCTGAAACAATAGCCTGTAATTCCGATAGTTGCATTGGATCAATCATTGTGTTCTCCCATTTCCAAAACTAACGAGGTTTATCAAGATGGGAAACGGTCACTTATCTCTGGAATTGCCAATCTCTTGTTAAGTAAAACAATGGCCAACCGAAAAAGGAGAGGCTATCTGAAAGTTTCAAGAAAAAAATCACAAAATATCTACTCCATTCCACAGTTATCTTTAATCGGATAGGTCCAATATTCAGCGCTTGATTTAGAGTCGGAGACCAACTTGCGAGTGTGAAGATGACAAAGAAAATCACGATCTTTTTATCTCTAATTCCAACTTTCCGAGGTACGAATGTCTTTAATTATGGCTTCCACGTCCACCACCTGACCATACGGGGGAAGGAAGTGCCAGCACTTATTTTCTCTGTGCAGGGAAGGGATGATAATCTAACTTGAATTCGATGAATATCTTGTCTTATTATAACAAAAACTACTTACGAAGAAATTATATAAATTAAGAGATATTTATATTTTATTATAAATTATAATAGTAGTTTTATTTAATGTCTCATTTTATCTTTTCACAATATTTTTTTTGGTTATTTGTAAATTTTTTTCTTTTCTTTCTTTTTTTTAACAACTAAAATATATAATTATTCTTTTTTATTATAATTTTTTTGTCAGATCTAGCATGGTCACTAAATCTAATAGACTTGGATGTAGCTTGGTCGCTAGATTCACGGCTCTTGAATCTAGTAAGGCTGTCAGACTAAAGGTTATTATTATTATTATTATTGTTAATAGTATGATGATTTTTATTACTACTACTACTACTTGTGTTTGACATGGTTGTTGTTTTTAGTATTATTATTATTATCTCCAAGAGCCTTGGATCTGCCGACCATGCCAAACCTAACAAACTTGGATCTGGAGGCCATGTCAGACCCATCTTACTTGGTTTTGGTCTGACCCAAATTTACTTAAACAACAACAATAACAACAACAATCATGCCAAACTTAAGGTGTTTGGGTCTGACAAACATACTTTGAAGTATCCTAAACAGAAATTCTAATTAATTTTTTTGTATAAAAAAATATTTAAACTATCCTTTAAGTATCCTAAATAGAAATCCTAATGAATTTTTTTTATAAATGTTTTTTTTATTTTTTATTAAAAAGTATTTAAACTATCTTTAAAATATTTTAAACACAAATGCTAATTAATATATACTTATTAGTTAGATCTCAATATTTTTTAGTTAATGACCCAATATTCTGTACTTGGATCCGCCATACCCATGTCTAGAATGGTCGCTAGATCCAAGTTTGTTAGATCTAACTTGACTATTAAACCCATGTATTTTGAGTTTAGCATGGTTGTCAGATCTAATTCGCTAAGATCTAACATAATTACCAGATTCAGGGGCTTAAAATATTCGCTATACTCTTAATATTTTTTATTTATTGATCTAAATACATACAAAACTAATAAATTAAGAGTATAGTATAGATGTAGTAAAAAAATGACGAGTAAATACCCATTAACATGCTCATATATGTGTGCGAGTTGATAGTATCAATGTTATTAAAAACACGTTTTAACGTGTAAATCGTATGATTTTACGAGTCAAAACATATAAAACATGTAAAATTAGGTTAAAAACTCAAAAACCAGTAAAATCAGTTAAACTCGCATAAAATTGATTCAACTCGTTAAAATCGTTAAAACAGACTGATTTTATGATTTCAACGTAAAAATTATAAAAACTACTGGGTACTGATTGCTGAGTCAGCACTCTTCTTTTCCTATAAGTCCCCACTCCCCCGCCACCTGATACTTCATCCACTAACCCACCCCCTTTCCCCTTTCTTCTTTCCCCTTTCTCCTTTCCCAAAGGTTTTTAATTTGTTTTAATTTTGAATAAAAAAAAAAGTCTATGTATTTATTGTTATGCTTGTCATTTTCATGCATGACAAATTTTTATTAAACAAAGATATTAGAATTACTTTTATTTTTTGCTTTATGTGATTTTCGTAGCACAAAAGGTACTTTAGGCTTAAAGGAAAAAAAAAATTTCACCAACAATAAATTATTCTCATGTACGTCGTTGTAAGAGAGGCACTTGAATTAAAAAATAGCTCTTCTATTTGCATTGATATGTACTTTTGATGGAATATTGAAGTAAAAATAATATCAAAGGAAAAAAAAAAAACATATTTGAAATCTGAGCCAAATACTTCATAGAGTCACTTGTATCATGAGCCATATGCTTCACTAGTTCTCTAGATAATTTTTCATTACAAAGCTCCTATATGATCAATGCCTAAATGGCATGACATGGTTTGGCAAGGGAACTAAATGTAGGTTTTTTAAAAAATTAAATAAATTAGCACCTTAATTAAAAGATTTTTACATAATGATATTATTTAAAAATATTTTGATAAAATATTATAATTTTATCTTATTGTGCTTAGTAAATACAACATATAAATATCATTTTTAAAGATAACTATAAAAATTTAATTGATATCACCACAAACTTTGAATCGAAATCAATAAAATTAAATATTTGGCCCGATAACCCAATGTATTTGGGCTTGTTGATAAGTTTTTTTATTCTATTATTTTAATTTTTTATTTAGGAGAAACATAAATTTATTAAAAATAATTATAAAAGAGCTATTAACATGAATCACTGATATAATGATTCGCGACATAACATATAATTTAGTTAAAATATTTTGCTTGTAATTTTATAATTTTACAATTTGAGTTTATGATTCGAGTTTATATTATATGTTTCGTGTCGTATAAAAAAAATATTTTTGATGTATTTCATATTATTTGTATAAGGTGCAAGACATTACCATTAAAATAAATGGAGATTGCACTTGCATGCTGGTAGTCCAGTGGGAGTTTGTTCATATAATAAAGAGAGCAGTTATTCATTTTAAAGTCTTAATTTGAGTCTAAGAGGTTATTGCTAAGATGTTAAATTTCTTAACTTTTTAAGGAAAATATTATTAAAAATAAAAAAAGTTTGGTGGGTGTTTTGATGTTCATCATAGTGTTGCACCCCTTACAGACTGTAACAGTAGATGAATAGTCGAGCATGTTTCCCTTTCTTTTATGCTAGGAACGTGGTTGCTCCTCAACCACAATTTTCACTTTTCTTTTTGACCTTTTATCGGCTCAGATAAAAAGCCTTCAATTCATCTCCTTTTCTAGACCTGAAAAGACTTGAGAAAAAGAAGCAAGGGAGGTGGCGTCAAAGAAGAAAAGGCTGCAAAAGGGAGCCGTGCTCACACGTCAGTGATGATAAGAATGCTATTTCCGGTGGTGATGGTTCTACGACCGACCTCAAACCGCCTCTTGGCTCTCATCTCCGAAGACTCCATCGACAGACCTCGAACCATCTCTCTTCATGCAGTAGTTCCCTTTTCTGACACCATTAATAAAACAAATCGTTTTCCTGTAATTTTTATCACTTAAGATTTTTACACTTTAGCTTAATTCTGGTGCTAGATTTAAAGTTGTGTTTTTTTACGACAGACCTGTACTTTTTTTAGTGGTATGTGGTTTTACAAGCTTGAAGTGGATTGGGTTATTACACTGGACTGCGCAGAGATATTTTCGAAAAAAAGAAGTTTTGTGACTACCATAGTAAGTTTATCTCGATGCTCTTTTGTTTATTTAACTTGAGCTTTTTTATATATTTCTTGGTTTTAATCATTTAGTAATTTTATGAGTTCTTAAGAACTTGAATCTAGTTTGTGAGAAAAATTGTTAAAGTTATCAACTTTAAGCAAAATTTATAAAAGGTTTGTATATTTGATGTGTTTTTCCTATAAAGTCTCAGTTCTTTTACTGTGTTTATTGCTACAATGTGAAAATATTTTAAAATTTTAGGATGGAGGAGTCGTTCAAAGAACTGGGATAGCTTGTTGCTACTACTATCATGGCTGGTTTTATTCTTTTATATTCTTGAGAAGGCATTCCAGCAAAAAACAATGTGGGTTCATTTGTAAGAGAACAATACAAAGAATTAAAGGGAGCATAGTTTTTCTATGGGTTTAGAATCTTTTTCTCTAAAGGCGGTGAAGATTTTAAGATGATTAATTGATGTTATTGTTTATATAGATGGTTAAGATTGAGATAAAAAGAATTTGAAGAATTAGAGGAGGAGAAGCTAGCAAAAGCTACGGGGAGGAGGAACTTCAGTTGTAGCAACGGAGAAAGAGGAAGACTAGAAGGAGGTATGGATTGTCTTTTTCTTCTGCGTTTTAGACCGGAAGTGACAAGAGCTAGGTTATATATTTCTGGTTCTGTATTGGTTGCATTTTATGAGGGGAAACCTATTATTTTTTAAAAGAGAATTGTCGCTCTAATTCTGTCATGGATATTTGGAGTTTCTCCATTAGTTTCCAACTACGTTTATCTTATATTTTGCAGTTTCTATGTTTTTAACTGATCATTTCTTTCTATATAGTTTACATTGCTAGGTTGAGAGTGGTATGTTTTCCCTTAACACTTCATAGAGATTGTCACATAGGATCTCGTTTTTTATAAATGTTAGCATTCTTTAAAACATGCTCTGAAATTTTTATTTTATTTTATTTCTTTGCTTGGGTTATGTCAAGAGATTCGAAAGGGTTATGTTTTTCCAATGGTTTAATCTTTGTAGTGCTCAATCCTTGACTAGGATGTACTTATGATCATATTTCTTGATTTCAGCTCAAATCAAACAGTCATCTAAGACCAGAAAAAGCAGCATGGACTGGTTTGTGCTTTTGACCTGTCATCTTTTAGCATCTCGATCGGCTGATTCTTTGTATCCCTTTGATGTCTTTTCTTGTTTCTATGTTCTCCATATATTCACTGCTTTTATAAGTTTTTTCAGAGCCAAACATGATCTTATATCTCACTTTCTTTGTTCGTTTTCTGCCGCTATTTATTGGACGTGAGGCTCTTTTGTCTTGTTACATTTCCCATCCTTTTTTTTCTTGAGGTTTATAGGCTTTTTATCAGGCACTGAAGTTTTTGTTCCCCATCATTTAGCATCTCTTGCTTTTTTTATAGGCTTTTTATCGATGCGCTATCAATCGGCATCTTTGTGAGGTATCTTTTTCTTTTAAACTCCCCTTGATAATTCTTTGCTTTTATGTTGTTTATGCTTTGTCTTATGCAACATGTCTGTTGTTGGGTTGTTTTTTTCAAAAAAAAAAAGAAGACTTGTCCTATATATATATATATATATATAACTTATATGATAGCTTCTATTTTATATGTTCTTTCTAGGTTCATATTTTATGTGCTTGTGATTATTATTAGTTATTAGGAAAATAAGTTGATTTATGGATTCAATGACGCTGAAAAGCACACCGGTTCAATGAGTTATAGGATTACAGCTCCTAAAACTGTTAGCGTCTCTTAAGAGTATTTTTTTTATAAAAAAAAAAACCATTTGGTTGAAACATGAGTTTTTATACTGGCCATTGAGGAAAATATTAGACTCCAAGAAGGGATTTGACAGTTTGTAATAATTTTCTTTCTCTTCATTAATTGATGTTGTTTTCCATTAAATCAGGCCATGCTAGCGGCAAATGACAAGTGATGTTAGGGGTGGCACGGGCGATGTGCTTTTTGTTTTTGAAATCTGTTTTCTTTACTTTCTTTATTTTAAAATGGAATTTATATAGTTGTCATAAATGAAATGATCATTTAACTTCTTAGTTTCTTAAACCATTGTTGTTAGATGATTAAGAAATTTAATTAACATGATAATCACTAGCTAAAATTGCTAAGTACTTAGACAATGAAATAGATTTATTTGTTCACAAACAACAATTGATTAGTGTGATATGCGTGCGGCTTTAGGATCCATGTTTTATCATCTTATGTTGATGTTCTGTTTTATTTTTATTTAACCTGCGATACTTACGAACTGAGCACTTGGTAGGCATGAAAACATGATCTATTCTTTGCGGCGAGCAATTGTTGTTGCCTGTTGCTTTGTGCTTGTCGTCTGTCTTTGTCCCATCTCTATTACCTTCTTCTTATGATTTTGCAAATTGTTAATGTTTTGAAATTATTTAGTTTGAGTTTTATAATGCTACTCCCAAGAATTTCATTTAAATTAAAGCTTTAAAGCTTGAATGTCATATATTTTTTAACCGCTTCATTAATCCATTGTAGTTTGGTTTCAAAAAATAGTTCTGAACTTCTCGATCTCTTTTCACTTAGGTTTCCTACGAGAAGAAGCTGCTGCTCCTAAGCTCCTCATCAAGTTCATTGGTGTTCAAGCGATCCTGATATTTATCTTTTAAACAATATCAACAGGATGCATGCAATGAATTCTAGCTCTCTAATGGCTCCTTCTTCACAAGGTCCTGTGCGTTGTCATTTGTTTGGTTGGAGATTGCATCATTTCTTGCATCTATATGCTTAAAAAGGGCTTTTTATCGCCTTAGAGGTTTTCCTTAAACGTATGAATGGCTGCTTATTTTTTATATGATTTTTTCTTAGCTCTTAAAGTCATGTTTTCTTGTGTTTTAGATTGGGAAATTCTCTTTCTTTATATGAGTGCAATAATCTGTTTTCGTTCACGACTGGTTGGAGATATATAGCGATGCGCTGTGATTAAAAATTTTAAATTGTATGTTTCATTTTTTAATTTTTCCATGTTGCGAACCTGTTAGTTTTAAAGATGGAAAGGAAACTCAAATATTGCTCGCGCTCTTGTCCTGTGTCCTTTTCTTTTTGGATTTCTATTAATTTTTCTATCTTTTTCCTCTGTTCTATTTTCCATTGTTGTCTCTGTAAAGAGATTTCCTAGTTGGAGGGGGAGGGGGGCGTACAGAGGTAAATGTGCATTTAGTTTACTTTTAACCATAGTTCTTTTTTTCATATTGATGATGTTAAAAAATATAACCATTTAAAGATATTTAAAAAATACTAAAATAAAAGGAATATCATGTCAAACCTATAATCATAAAAGATTATAAGGATAAATCAAATATTTTTTTGCATATTATACCGCCTCATTTCCAACATTAAACAGAAATCTAAACAAATTTATATCACTGTTATAAACACAAATCAGTTGCATCGTGTTTCCTAACTAAGCCTTTATTTAGGATGGTAGCCTAAGCTGCGGTGGGTTAAAAATAAATTTAAAAAAAAATATTTATTTTTTAATAAAAAAATTTAAAAACAAATTCTCAAATACTTTTTAAAAATATTCTTAATATTAGAGACAATGTTTGAGAATGTGGTGGTTGTTATTTTTTAAAATATTTTTTATTTAAAAATATATAAAATTAATTTTTTTTAATGTTTTTGAATTGTTTTTATATATTAATATATAAAAACAATTCAAAAACATTAAAAAAAATTAATTTTAAATATAAATAATTTTCAAAAAATTATGAAACATGATTTCAACGCAAGAAACAAATAGTCTCTCAAGGTCAAAGATAGAGGTGACTCCATTGTTTTTGTCTTGAACTATGTAACAATAAGGCGTGTGTATCCAAGCCCAATAGTTTAGAGTTCATTGATTTTTGGGTTGGCCTAAGCCCTATCGTAAACCATTACGCTTTGAGACTTACTGAAAGATGAACAGAAGGTTCACGGAGACCACCTGGCTCGATAGTGGATTGTTTTTAACCGAATTTCAATTTCAGAGTTTTATTTGGTAGCCAGGGGACACTAATACACGATTGATTCGTCGGGGGAGAACTGCTTATTGAATAAAAAAGAAAGAAAAATTGCAGCATTAATGTTAATTATTTATATAGTTTGTTAAGAATATAAGATTGAAGACCGTGAAATCAACGATCAAAACCATTTAATTCAGATAGATTAAACCAAAATTGGTAATTTGGTATAGCCTACCACGTGATGCTTTATAAAACATTATAAATAAATAAATGTTCCTCTTGCATATTAATTTATGTAAAACTAGTCAATTCAATATGGGTCAATTCAAACATGTTACATTATGTAAAACTAGTCAATTCAAACATGTTTCACCGTGAGTTGAATTAAAAGTTTTGGTCAACAATATGTGTCATGAATTTTATTGAATTTATGAACTTTAATTTTTGAAATTATGTTTTATTTAATTAAATAATGATAAAATTCGAAATTCATAGAAAAATTATTGAAAAAAAATCAAGAAAATAATATTATGTAGAGTTGGATAAAAAAAACACTTACTAACTATCTTCCTTTAAAAATATAGATCTGAATACTTGCATTTATTATTTAGTTAGTAAATAACATAGTTATATTTTAAAGATCACTTTCACATAGAAAATCACATATTCTATATTTAATTTATATTAATATTAGTTTTATTACTGGTAAGTTTCTTGGAATTGTTTTATACTTTATTAGTTTTATTGATGACTATTAAGAATTTTCATGTTATAGTTGAAAAGAAAATAATATCTTTCAAGTGATGGAAAAAAAATGAGATGAGGAAGATTTATTGTATGAGGATGTTTGGAAGTGTGGTAGCGGTTGCTTTTCAAATAGCTTTTCGTGCCGAAAAGTATGTCAATAATGTTTTTTTATTTTTTAAAAATTATTTTTTATATCAGCACATCAAAACGATCCAAAAAGTACAAACCGCACTTAATTTTAGAAAAAATAAAAATAAAAATTTGCAAAAAGCAGGTTGCACCGCAGTGCCAAACGGGACCTACATCTTCAATTAACAGCTTAATGTATGTCATTGTTTACATAGAACTGGATATAGCTCATATTATTAGTGCAATCAATTCATTTATCTTTCATCTAGGTAAAAAAAACATTGGTCAATAGTGAAATGAAAACTCAAGTATTTCAAATATACTTCTAGTTGTAGTTTATATTTTAGAAATAGTAAACACGTGCTAGATGGATACACCAATGCAAAAATAGTTGATGATGTTGATTTTAGAAAGTTCATATCAGAATACTTAATAACCTTTATAAAAGAGTAGTTTTATGGCAATCAAAGTTATAAAAATATGTTACATTATTCACTATAGAGGTTGAAAACATTATTTTTACTAAAATGGACAAATAGTTGTTATGGACAAGGAAATTCATACATGAAATTAGCCTAGTGTAAAAGAATTATGTGTTGCATTATAATAATTAGAGTACGATCTATATCAGTAAGCATTTTATTTTTCACTTTCAATCAAAGAAGCATGAGGCTAGATTACATTAAATTGGGGATGTTATATATATATACACACACACTATTATAAATCAACATCTAATTATGAACACATTTATATTTATATAGTGATGGTTTGAAGTTGAAATTGAATAAAATAAATTGTTATCCAATGATTTTTTTATTGCCTTTTGTTTCAAAAAATTAAGAGCATAATTCTTATAATAAGAAAAGGAAATGCATTAGCCATTTTAAAGTTATCAATTTTTTCTCATAATAAGCAACTCAGTAGAAAAAAGTCACAATCATATTCCTGGTATTTAACTTCAAATTTTTTTATATATATGTTTGAATAATTTCATCTACTCTAAAGTAAAATTTATAGCTCCTTCTTTAATTTCAGTTGATGCGTCTGACGAGTAATAATTTCGTCTTTAATTATTATAATTCAGAATTTATTAAATCAGGATTTTCTCGACCACTTATGACTATAATTTTAAAGCTTGGGAAATTCTAATTTTTTTTCTTGTTGTTATATGTTGCGTCAGTTTATTTATTTATTTATTAAAACGTTCTAGGTGTTACTTCGTTGTTAGCCGTTCACCTAAATTAAATTTTGGTGGCATCTTGTGAACCGGTTCTTCTTCAAAAAGGTCAGGCGTGAGATCGTCCACAAGCAATTTCCTTTTTGGCTGTTCCAGAGGCAAAATGGCAATGATGTCATTACCTCATGGTTGTGAAAATGAGAGACAATACGGAGATGACGAATCTACTATGTTTAAATATAAGCTTGCCTACAAAGGGAAAGGGATTGAGGTTTTTATTTATTTTGGCGGAGAATTTTTATTTATTTATTTCAGAAATATAGGGTATTTTGAGCTAGTTTATACTAAGCTTTTTATGGCTCAAAATTAATTTTTATATAAGATTAAACCTTTCAACCCATAAGTCCAAAAGATTTAATGTAGGATTCGAACTTGAAATTTTAAAGAGAGAAAACCTTCAAACTTCTAGCATGTTTGAAAATATAATTATGATTATTTTTTAAAATATTTTTTGATACTGAAATATATTAAAATAATATTTTTTATTTTTTAAAAATTATTTTTAAAATCATCACATCAAAACGATTCAAAACATAAAAAAATTAATTTTTAATAAAATAAAAATTTAAATTTTTAAAAAACATAGTTTATATGGTGGTCCCAAACATTCTTTAAATGCCACTAAATCATCCCCTCGAAGTTTAGCGACAATTCTAAAAAAATAAATTTAGCAAGTAGAATTGAAAAACGTTGTTATTTAATTTTTAAGAAAATCCGGGACTGAAATTTTAGATTTGAGTTGGCCAATAAATATTTGGAAATATGACATAAGCACTTTGATTAGTCATATTCATAAAAGAAATCATATTTTGAATATTAATATATGAACGTGAAAGACGTGATTGACGATTGGACATGTAACAAACCTGCACACTCGTTTCCAGCTTAAGAGTGTGTTTGGTATTGCGGTAGCGATTGTAGTTGTGGTTTGAAAAAAATAGTTTTATAAAAAGTACTTTTAGTTGAGGTTGGTTTGAAAAAATAGATGTTTGGTTAAAACTGTGGTTGAAATTGAGGTTGAAGAAAAAGTAGTTTAATGTGTTTGGTTAAGAATGTTTTTGAAATTGAGGTTATAAAATAATTTTAAAAATATATATTAATATTAATAGTTTTAAATTTAAATATTGTAGAATTAATTACTTCTATTATATCATGAAATAAATAATACTTTATATTTACCATCTAATTTCAAAACATAAATCAAAGTGTTAGGTCCACACATATAATCCAAAATCAATTATTTATATATATATATATATATAAATAAAATAAAACTAATTAATTATTAATACTTTTTTATTTTACAAATTATTTATTTATTCTCTATGTATTTTTTTGAGATGAATTAAAAATTTAAAAATATTTTTTTTATAAATAATACACAAAATAAATTAATTTTTTAAATAAATTTTATACGAGAAATATATCTCTTTTCCAAAGCTATCATAATTTTTTCTAAAATAATAATATACTTATTTAATATAAAAATATTATAAGAAAACAATGACATCAACTAATTTGAAATCTCTGCATTCAAGCTTCTCTTTCTTTATTCTCATTCTCTACTTTCCACGTTTTCTAATCAGCAACCACAGTAAAAGCAAGACAGACTTGCTTCTGCATTCCTGTGTTTGGAACGCATATTTATGTGGGACCCATGCATCAAAAAGTGTGGCATGTTGTTAACCAAACACAATGTTAATTATAAACGCAGTTAAACGTGGACGCAACCACATAAACAAACAGAGCCTAAAAAGAAAAAAGGCATGACTTACTAGTTCCCCGTGTTGCCCTCGAGGTTTTGTGACGAAATTCAAGGAAAATAATGGCATATTATACATGAGGAGAGAAGTTGCTTCAACATGTTTGTTCTAATTAATGTACAGTATACTAAAATAAATCAGTTCTTTTTAATGTTTCCTCTCTCTCCAAACACTGTAGCTTAGAGTATTTTTTTATTTTTTATTTAATTTCTAAACTTTTACTTTACACGATTTAATTCTTTTAAGCTCAAAATAGCTCTCTAGTAGCTCTTCATTACATATTTTTTAAGAAGAGGTATTTGAATTGAAGGACTAGGACTAAAGTAAAAATAACAGGTAGAATAAAGGGCATGTTTAAAGTTTCTTGTGGAAGTTCATTTTTATCCCCTATATTTTTAAGGTATTACGTTATCAATCCCTGTAATTTTTAAAAATTTTATTTTGACATCAAACTTTATTTTTATCATTTTTTATTATTTTTTGGTTGGAAAAAAGAGAGGGAGTTGTTGGATCCCGGTGTAAAGAGAGAAAGTTGTTGTTAGTGACTATTTCGACCACAAAAACAGTTATTTTTTGTGTCAAATAGTTCCATATAATAAGGGGGTTACGATTAGATTTTTTTTACCTTTAAAATATCTAAAAAAACAGATGTGGACTTATAAATATTTTTGGATTTTGAACTAATTTTTTGTGTTTTTAGAGGTCAATTATTGATTTGATCAAATTACTACTATTCTTTACATGTTTCCAAACAAATAAAAAAAAAAAGAACAACTCATGAATGTTAGGTTAATAAAAACCTATTTGTTTTTGCATTTTAAAAATTATTTTTTTTATTTTTTTAAATAATTTTTTTATGTTTTCAGATTATATTTGACATGATAATATTAAAAATAAATTTTAATAAATAAAAATAAATTATTTTAATATATTTTTAAATAAAAAATACTTTAAAAATAATAATTATCACTTTTTTTAACTATTTCAATGCATTTTGATGCAATGTGGACCCCAAGCGACATGAATGTCAAAAACAGTGTCTTTTAGGAATTCAGGAGCCATAGTCTTTTGGCAACTCGACAGCTACCAAGCACTTATGCCCGGTTTCAATAATCCAAATCTTAAAATTACAGCAATCAAAATTTAGATATTTTATTAAATAAATATGAAATAGATTTGGATCACCACCACTCACAAAAAACACTTCATGTCAAGGCATCGTATAACGACTCGAAGCACTCACAAAATCATCCGGAAGAATTAAAAGTCCTTGTCAAACTGTTTTGTCAGGGAGATTATTGAATTCATTTGATGCAAGTTTGTTGGAAATTTAGAATTTTTACCATGTTAGCCTTTTCACTGGTAAGGGACTTGCTATATATATTCAAGAATATGTATTCAATTGTTAAAAGTTAAAATCGAGGGAAAAAAATTAAATTTATAAGACTTACATAACTTTACATAAAATAAAATAAAAAAATATATAAATTTTAATTCTCAAACAACATAATATTAAATAATAAAATTTAAAAATAAACTTTATAAAAGAACTAAGTTGTTAGGGTGAAATTAAAAAAAATAAATTTTATTAAAAAATAACTTAAAAAATGAACCAAATCAGGAAAACCTACCAAAATCACGATCCAGGTCATGAGATTAGGATAACCCCATAAAAAACAAATAAAAAAAATTATAAAACCCGATTGAAAAAACATTCACTTAAAAATAGATCCATAAAATTAAATATGGTCGACTCAAATTAACCTTCTAAACCCACAATAGAAAGTAAATCATGAAAAAATTATGAAGTTTAATTTCTAATAAGCTAATATTAAAGGATAAAATAAAATAATATCAATTAGAAGAAAAAAAAACTCGAATAAACTCGAGTTAACCTGTTAAATCTGTAAATCTTTATCATGAGATCAAGATAAATCAATAAAAAATAAATAAAAAATTATAAAGTTTTATTTTCAATACATCTAAAATAAATTCAACGAGATCAATATATAACCCAATAATTTTTTTAAAAACAAAATAGAAAGTATAATTATTAAAATAACCTATTATCATTAAAGGAGGAAATATAAAAGGAAAACTAAATAGTGAGATTGGAAAAAACAAAGAAATACAAAATTATTACAACAGTGAATAGTATTATATAAGTGTGGTTACAAGCATTAATGTTTTAATAAGCATCATTGATTATATTTAAATATATTATTTATTTTAAAAAAATAAATAATAAATAAAATTTTACTAATCCACTCGGATAATGCTCACTAATCCACTTATTACATTCATTAGCTTTTTCCGATGATGATTTAAATAAAATTTATAACCAGTTTGACATTTCAACAGCAATTGTTTTTAAATTTTAGATAATGTTCGAACCCTTTTCAATATGAGGTGGTAATGGGTGATTAATTAATGTCTACTTGCAACTTTTTCACTGGTAGAAGTTAGCTAAAGATTTCTACCAATAGATAACGGAATTTAGTTAAACTTCTTGTCGGCTCACCGTTCTCCAATTAACACCGCTTCTAACGATTTTTTTTCCCCGTCGACTCCACCAAGCCACCTACCGATTTACCCACCATTTGTTTTATTTCTTTTTCTCTAATTAACTGCTGCCAGGTGCGACTACTTCCACGTGTCAGTCTTGTTACGGCTCAACTCGACCTAACCTACTGTCTATGACTTTTCTGGTACGGATCTTTGGAAGGTTCGCGGAATTTTCTCAGAAATCTTATGTAAAGCACTCGTGATTATAATATAATATATATCGTTATCAGTACTGGTTTTATAATTTCCATTATCCTTTTAACTAACCAGACACAAGATCAAGTTATTTAGAATTTATTTGTTTTCATGTTTTAAAAATATTTAAATATTTTTTATTTTAAATTATAATTTTTAAATATTTTCAGATTATCTTAATATGTTTATATGAAAAATAATATTTAAAAAATAAAAAATATATTATTTTAATATATTTTTAAATAAAAAAATATTTTAAAAACAATCATTATTCTACTACCAAACATCTTTAAAAATTAATCTGTGATTAATTTAATCTTCATTAGATTACCTTCTTCAGTCAAGGGCAATGGAAATGGGAAAGGGGAAAGTGCAAGAACTTTTCTTCTGTTGCCCTTTCATCTGATATTTTACTCGTCGTCTCCAGAAAGCGTAAGAGCTTCAGCGTGATGCAGAAATAAAATGCCATTTCATGAAAGAGATTGATGCGCTACCGACTCTTCTGGTTTTCCTATTGGCCAGAGACAGTAGCGTGCAAGATTAATAAATAGGGTTTAATTTCTTCTTTCTCTTAACATCATATACTACTAACTCGTGATGTGTTTGCAGAAAAAAAATTGCTGCATTTGCATCTAGAAATCAAGAGATCTTATTATATTAACCTGTATAAGCCTACCGCTACAGCATATCATCTGGCCGGCGATTTAAAGGGCTACCGGAAAGTATTTCTCTTACAACAATGAAGATGAAAGAAACTGAAATCAAGTAACCAAAAAAAACCTAAAATCAGAGGCATGGCATTTGATGAGCACGTAAGAGGGAAAATATGTAATTGCCATGATTTTATCAAAAGGATAAAATGTGTTCACGGGAAAAAAAAAAAAAAAAAAAGAGAGAGAGAGAGAGAGAGAGAGAGAGAAGAATCTTGCTTTCCTTGGATCCGTCATGTCTAAAATCCCAACACTCACCAAGTCAGAAAAGGTGTCCACAAATGTCAATGGTTTGTTTGCCTTGAAAGGGTTGGTAACGGTTGGAATTGGTTGATTTTAGAATTATTTTTTTATTAATATATTAAAATAATTTAAAAAAAATAAAAAATATAATTTCAACTGCTTTCCTGAATAGTAGCTTAAAATCCAAGTTTTCTAGACATGTATATCTAACCTTTTTTATGGTATTCTTGAGAATATCATATTTTTAAGTAATTAACTATAACTCAATTAACATATAGTTTTCACATTTTTATGCAAGTAAAAATAAGATGATATAGAACAAAATCATCATAAATAATTCAGTTCCATTAGTCTTTTGCTATGTGTTGACTGTTAATTAAATTTGTTTAAAAAGAAAAAAGAAAACTAGACCAATGCGTGTTTTCCGTTGGTTTCGGTCTCCCAAGTCCCAAGTTCCCAGCCTCAAAAGCAGTCCCCGGCATGAACTCTTATGTAGAGGCCTGGTGGCTACTGGCTAGCAAGGACTCTTTTGTAGTCATGGGTATTAGAGTCATTCAACATCATCCACTGGGCCTCCATCATGACAGCGTGCTCCATGCCATAATTTCCCTCACATGAACTATCTCATTATTTTTATAAAATAAACAAATAACAAAACAAAAACATAATTTAGACTTTAGAGCCTATTCAGTGAATGTTTGGTGGTGTTCCAGACGTTATATTTTATAGCGTGTTTTTTTATAAATATATTAAAATAATATTTTTATTTTTTAAAATTTATTTTTAATATTAATACATTAAAATTATTTAAAAACACTAAAAAAATTAATTAAAAAAATATTTAAATTTTTAGCAAACAACATTTCGGTCACAATGTCAAAAAATATAGTAACTCTTACTTTAAGATGTATTTTAAAAATATGTTCCATTTGAAAAATAATAAATTATTTTTTATAGTATTTTTTTATGATTTTAATATGTTTTTATAAAAAATATATTATTTTAATATATTTTATAAAAAAATATTTCACAATAAAAATAACAAACACACGTAAACATAATATAACTCCCACCAAGCACAAATAATGCTTGAAAAAATACATGTAAATGAAAATATATGTAAATTAATTCAGACAACTCACATAAATTAAAAAACAAAAAATCAGGCCGGGCATAATTGAACCTTGAGGAGATAATAATAATAATAAATAAATAAATAAAAACCGGGTATGTCACTGCCCAGAAATATTTCTGTGCATCAATGCTATGAATAGATGTTCCATTTAAGTATTTGAATATTGAACCACGGAATTCATGATCAATCACTTTTCATATATTTAGCTGTAACGTCCTAATTACAAAATGAATATATATATATATATATATATATATATATATATATATATATATATATATATAAAAAAACAGAGTTGAAACATTAGTGACCAAAAGATGCTGATTGGGTTTTTGTGAGGGTGCTGATTGATACACGCAGGATAAATGGTTAATTTTATTGAATTCCCATAATTTTTTATTGCTAAATATTAGCGATTCTTACTTCAGAAAAAAATCATTAATTATATATGCCTTTTCCCTTTTCTCATTAATCTACATGTCTTACAAAGAGATAATCGTGATATTATTACACCGATAAACTCAAGTGTGGTAAATTTAAAGAAGCTTGAAATAAGTTGTGGTACCTAAAATAAGAAGAAAAAGAAAAATCCAACTTTTAATTATCATATCGTACGCTTCCCATTCTAATGTACGCTGCATGCTCCACTGTACTGTTCCGGGGCGAAAAAGAAAAACAGAAAACGCGGGTGAGCCCACGGTAAAATGAACAGACGCGGTTGGTCAGCCACATATTAAATTCAACTAAACGGAAAGCCCCTTGATCGATCCCTGTATTTATCCACCGAAGACAGATAAGTCCCTGCGTTAAACATTTTATCAATTATACCTTTAGTTGTCTGATTTATGTTGCTTCTTCTACTTACATTGAATCGGTTATCATTAACATTTCTAACAAAAATATGAGAACCTTGATTAAATTTTTTAAAAGTTTTAACTTATTTGAGTATATTATAGAAAGCAAGTAACATAAAAATAATAATTAAATATAACTTGTAAATAATACAGGTTAATTAAATATAACAAATACTGCTGTGAATATTTTTTTAATGAAACAATAACTAAGTGTAAATAAATGTCGCACGTGTGCGGCGGCGCGGCGATCGTCCACTCTCAAGGAAAAAAAATCAGAATATTTATTCCTGGAAAAATAGGGAGAGAGACAAG
Organism: Populus tomentosa; assembly: GCA_018804465.1. Taxonomy (NCBI): domain Eukaryota; kingdom Viridiplantae; phylum Streptophyta; class Magnoliopsida; order Malpighiales; family Salicaceae; genus Populus; species Populus tomentosa. The sequence continues at coordinate 15,537,723 of CM031977.1, forward strand.
GAATTCTTGTCTCTATAAGTGAAAATAATGGACTGGGAGTCGCCACCTAGTATTCTGGTTACTAGGAACCTTAACTGGTCTTTAGAGATTGGGTACGGAGACTGGTTGCGTAAAGGGAAGGTATTAGCACCCCAACTACGCCCTACCTAAGGTAGGCTGCATTGTTTTAATGTCTGATAATATCTAAAATTGTGTTGTGGTTTTTTGAATTGTTGATTCGTTTACGGTTTAAGAAAAGTCCTCCTGTAAGGAGATCCTTATCTTTATCGGGTAAAAAACTAACTATTCGAAGCCGTCAAAAGAAAATATCTTTTTAATATCAGGAATACGATTTACGTATAAATTCATAATCCCTGATACTAAAATCAAACAAAATAAAATATTTTGTTGTTTTTTGAGATTTTGGCCAATGTTCTCTTGACTTTAATAAACTGGTTATTAAAGCCAAAATGCATGCTAAAATATTGTTTTTTGACATATGAAAAATACGATATGATATTTTAGATTTGAGACACTTGGCCGTATGCACAAAAATGTTTTTTTTTTAATTTTTTTGTATTTTTGAAAGTTTGTGACAAAAAACCCGGGTATTTTAATACCCGATTTGTATTTTTATGACATAAAAAATACTACCCGATATTAATAAAAATAACATAAATAAAAAATGGGAACATCATAAATATTTTTTAAAACAATAATATTTTTTTTTATGGGCCGGATCAGGCCCAATTGCATGGGCTGGGCCAAACCTGGCCCTTTTACATGGGCTGGGCCGAACATGGCCCAAATGCATGGGCTGGTTACTGTGCACATAGTAACCGGGTTACTGTGTGCACAGTAACCAGTGAATTAATTTGCCAAGTTACTGTGCACATGCACAGTAACCGGGCAATTAATTCTTGGTTTGCAGAACGTGCCCAGTGCACGTTCTGCATGCAAGAAGATGAACAGTAAAACGAGATAAGGGGTTGAGGGCTGACCTGTGGTGGCTGTCGTCGATGGCGGAGCTGCTGGTGGCGACAGGAAGCGGCGCTGACAGTGGGGTGGCCGGCGGTGGCTCTGCGTTTTCCTTCTCTCTCTCCTCTGTTTTCTTTGTTTTCTCCTCTGCTGCTTCTTCTTCTTCTTCTTCTTCTGTGTTCTCCCTTCTCTTCTCCCTCTTCTCCCTCTCTTCTCCCTCTCTTCTCCCTTCTGTTCCCTCTCTCTCGGTCCCCTTTTCTTTCTTTTTTTTTTTCAGCAGCCCTCCCCTGTATTTATAGGAAAACAGGGGAGGGAGAATGTGTTGGGGCGGCCACTGTTGGCCGCCCCCTTCACTACCTTTCAACGGATAAAAAGCCAGGCAAGTGGGTGTCTATGGTGGGCGTCTTATTGAGCAAAATCCGGGAAAGAAATTAGGCAAAAAGTGGGAAAAAAATCTTCTTCTTCCCCTGCCTCGCGTGTCCAGGGGAAGAAGAAGACCCACAGTGCTGTCAAAACAGCACTGTTTCGGGCTCTTTTTCTTTTTCTTTTTTTTTTTTCTTTTTTTTGTATTTATTATTTTTTATATGGGGACCCAAAAATGGATTACAACAGTTGCCCCCCTCTTTACAATGCTTACAGAGCAAAGATTTGTGCATAGTAAGTGTTGTAAAGATAAAATAACATTGGTCTTCCGAAACTGGTCATCTCAAAATTTGATTGACCTAAAACTTCAACCGGACCCAAAGTCCTGTGTGTGGTTGGGCTGAACTGAGATTCCTTTCGGCAATCCCCTCTAACCAGAACCAAAAACCTGTGTGTGGTTGGGATAGACTAAGATTCCTTTCGGCAATCCCCTCTAACCAGAACCAAAAACCTGTGTGTGGTTGGGATAGACTGAGATTCCTTTCGGCAATCCCCTCTAACCAAAACCAAAAAACTTGTGTGTGGTTGGGATAGACTGAGATTCCTTTCGGCAATCCCCTCTAACCAAAACCAAAATCCTGTGTGTGGTTGGGATAGACTGAGATCCCTTTCGGCAATCCCCTCTAACCAGAACCAAAATCCTGTGTGTTCAAACCCTTTGTTTTTGAAGATGGTATATTTTCACGGGCGAGCTGCCCAACACATACTTAAGGTGGTCTATTTTTAGGGGCGACCAGCCCAAACAAAAAAGTAAAGAGTGGTCTCATTGTAATGGGTGACCTACCCAGATAGAAAAAATATGAAGAATTGGATGGCGAGGGCTTAAAGGCACACTCAAAAAGAGGTAGGGTTAGAAAAACGCACTACCAAAGGAGTTGAGGGCTCAAAGGCGCACTCAAAGGGAGGTAGGGTTAGAAAACGCACTACCCAAGGGATGAGGGCTCAAAGGTGCACTCAAAATGGAGGTGAGGGCTCAAAGGCGCACTCAAAAGGAGGTAGGGTTAGAAAACGCACTACCCAAGGGATGAGGGCTCAAAGGCGCACTCAAAATGGAGGCGAGGGCTCAAAGGCGCACTCAAAAGGTGGTAGGGTTAGAAAACGCACTACCAAAAGGATGAGGGCTCAAAGGCGCACTCAAAATAGAGGTGAGGGCTCAAAGGCGCACTCAAAAGGAGGTAGGGTTAGAAAACGCACTACCCAAGGGATGAGGGCTCAAAGGCGCACTCAAAAGGAGGTAGGGTTAGAAAACCCACTACCAAAGGGATGAGGGCTCAAAGGCGCACTCAAAATAGAGGCAAGGGCTCAAAGGCGCACTCAAAAGGAGGTAGGGTTAGAAAACGCACTACCCAAGGGATGAGGGCTCAAAGGCGCACTCAAAATGGAGGTGAGGGCTCAAAGGTGCACTCAAAAGCAGGTAGGGTTAGAAAACGCACTACCAAAGGGATGAGGGCTCAAAGGCGCACTCAAAATGGAGGTGAGGGCTCAAAGGCGCACTCAAAAGGTGGTAGGGTTAGAAAACGCACTATCAAAAGGATGAGGGCTCAAAAGCGCACTCAAAATGGAGGCGAGGGCTCAAAGGCGCACTCAAAATGGAGGCGAGGGCTCAAAGGCGCACTCGAAAAGAGGTAGGGTTAGAAAACGCACTACCAAAGGATGATGTTGAAACACTGATTTGTGAATGTTGTAAGAAAATGCATTATGATTGATATGCATGTATACTTACCTGAGAAATATAAGCCCCCATTTCTTCATGGTGTCTTTGTTTTCTCTCAAAAGTTGTAGTGTTGGTAGTAAACTTCGATGGCTTTTCCACTTCTACTTACTCAGGTTGCATATTGTGATCTTGACCTCTGGGAAGGGTTTGATGTCATCATACATCTTTGTCCTTCACCCTTTATCTCAAGAGTTGCCAATTTTGCCCGACATTTTCCTTAGAAAAGGAATCATGGAGCCAGCCCTACCATGTGTGTTTGATTGCCCCCCAGCTTGATCATGCCCCTCAAGTGTTCAACTTGGGTTTAGTTCGGGGTGAGGATATGTGAAAGTAAGTTTGGGTTTATTGTACAATGAAATGTTTTCATGCAAAATTTTTGGAACTTCCAAGTTATTCCAATCACAAAAATGATTTTGATATTGGTTCAAAATAAACTTGTTCTCAAAAATTCAAGTGATTCCTATGGATAGGTTTCTTGAAGTGATGAAAGCATTTTTGCTTTTGGTTTAAAGATGAAGTGACCTCTGGTTGGTCAAAAAATGTTTAAATTTCAATTTGAGGGTTATTGAGAACCGAATTGATTCAAAGCATTTATTTTATTTGCATGAATAATGATTTGACTCGCACGAGAAAGCACTGCATACCGATCCAGATTGCTTGCCTTTGATCAGAAAGGGCTTTATCAGGTATGTAATGTAGGCTTTGGCTATTGGTTACGAAGAAAATGGATATGTTGCAGGCTCAAAAGGTGTTTAAGGGATTTCAAGACTAGGGATCACTTGTGCTTGTTTCCTGACCTTTTATCTTTTGGATTTGTTTTTTTTTTTTTTTCAAAAATGATTTGTCCTGCCCCCCAGTGTCGGGTTTGGGCTTTTCTTTGTTTTCTTTGTTTTTGTTTGGTTGAGCACAATCATATCATTTGTTTCTTGCTCGAAGTCGGGTGTTGTAGGCTTTTTGGGGACCTATATTTCGATCTGGCATGTATGCATGTTAAATGTATGAACATGTAATTTATATGATGCACTTGCCCCTCAAAGGGGTGACATGATTTTTTTTTTTTGTATGACATATTCTGTAAAGAAAGATAGTGCATACAAACTAAAGACAGGGTCTATTCATGAATAGGTTTTCTACCTGGTCTCAAAAGGGTCTCATATCTGCCCAGTGACGTCCTTCGTAAAGGCAGTATGGGGGCGTTGCAAAGAACAGTTAAGGCACGTATGCCCACCATTACCAAGCAGGCTCTCAGATATGAGTTGGGTGTTTCACGCATCTGAACCCGACCAATAGTCAAGGGCAGATCGTTAATTCCCCACTTAACTTAGAAGCTTGTGTGTGCTTGAAAAATATAAAGCATGTGATGCATGAGGCAGTTCTATACAATGCATGAACAAATACGTATAGAAATTAAAGCGCGTAAGAAATAAATAAAGAAAATGCATATTTAAAAATAAACACGCAAACCACAACAAAAAACACAATAAATCAGACAACAACAAAGCTTAGTCCACAAGGTCCCCAGTGGAGTCGCCATTCTGTCGCACGTGTGCGGCGGCGCGGCGATCGTCCACTCTCAAGGAAAAAAAATCAGAATATTTATTCCTGGAAAAATAGGGAGAGAGACAAGGAATTCTTGTCTCTATAAGTGAAAATAATGGACTGGGAGTCGCCACCTAGTATTCTGGTTACTAGGAACCTTAACTGGTCTTTAGAGATGGGGTACGGAGACTGGTTGCGTAAAGGGAAGGTATTAGCACCCCAACTACGCCCTACCTAAGGTAGGCTGCATTGTTTTAATGTCTGATAATATCTAAAATTGTGTTGTGGTTTTTTGAATTGTTGATTCGTTTACGGTTTAAGAAAAGTCCTCCTGTAAGGAGATCCTTATCTTTATCGGGTAAAAAACTAACTATTCGAAGCCGTCAAAAGAAAATATCTTTTTAATATCAGGAATACGATTTACGTATAAATTCATAATCCCTGATACTAAAATCAAACAAAATAAAATATTTTGTTGTTTTTTGAGATTTTGGCCAATGTTCTCTTGACTTTAATAAACTGGTTATTAAAGCCAAAATGCATGCTAAAATATTGTTTTTTGACATATGAAAAATACGATATGATATTTTAGATTTGAGACACTTGGCCGTATGCACAAAAATGTTTTTTTTTTAATTTTTTTGTATTTTTGAAAGTTTGTGACAAAAAACCCGGGTATTTTAATACCCGATTTGTATTTTTATGACATAAAAAATACTACCCGATATTAATAAAAATAACATAAATAAAAAATGGGAACATCATAAATATTTTTTAAAACAATAATATTTTTTCTTTTTTTTATGGGCCGGATCAGGCCCAATTGCATGGGCTGGGCCAAACCTGGCCCTTTTACATGGGCTGGGCCGAACATGGCCCAAATGCATGGGCTGGTTACTGTGCACATAGTAACCGGGTTACTGTGTGCACAGTAACCAGTGAATTAATTTGCCAAGTTACTGTGCACATGCACAGTAACCGGGCAATTAATTCTTGGTTTGCAGAACGTGCCCAGTGCACGTTCTGCATGCAAGAAGATGAACAGTAAAACGAGATAAGGGGTTGAGGGCTGACCTGTGGTGGCTGTCGTCGATGGCGGAGCTGCTGGTGGCGACAGGAAGCGGCGCTGACAGTGGGGTGGCCGGCGGTGGCTCTGCGTTTTCCTTCTCTCTCTCCTCTGTTTTCTTTGTTTTCTCCTCTGCTGCTTCTTCTTCTTCTTCTTCTTCTGTGTTCTCCCTTCTCTTCTCCCTCTTCTCCCTCTCTTCTCCCTCTCTTCTCCCTTCTGTTCCCTCTCTCTCGGTCCCCTTTTCTTTCTTTTTTTTTTCAGCAGCCCTCCCCTGTATTTATAGGAAAACAGGGGAGGGAGAATGTGTTGGGGCGGCCACTGTTGGCCGCCCCCTTCACTACCTTTCAACGGATAAAAAGCCAGGCAAGTGGGTGTCTATGGTGGGCGTCTTATTGAGCAAAATCCGGGAAAGAAATTAGGCAAAAAGTGGGAAAAAAATCTTCTTCTTCCCCTGCCTCGCGTGTCCAGGGGAAGAAGAAGACCCACAGTGCTGTCAAAACAGCACTGTTTCGGGCTCTTTTTCTTTTTTTTTTTTCTTTTTTTTCTTTTTTTTGTATTTATTATTTTTTATATGGGGACCAAAAATGGATTACAACAATAAATATTACATGAAAAATCAAATCTCACCCGGACAAACCATAAAAAAATCGAACTCAATTTTTAATGAAACTATGTCCTTGAAATCTCTTTTTTTAGCTTAATTATTTTAATAATCTAACTGCATCATGTAGGCATAAGAAGTTAAAAGAGAGATCTAACATTATATTTATTACAAGTAAATATAAAAGTGTGGGGAATTCATGATACAAAATACATTGTGAATCCTCTTATAAGACACTTTCACCCTTTTTTTTCTTTTAATTTGGCTCTAATTAGATTAAATTATAGGCTAATTTAGACTAATTTGATAGGGGAGTGTGAGATTGAAAAACAAGAGACTATAATGAAAAAAACTAAGGAAATGAGTGGCATTTTTAGGCTTTTATTGAAATACCTATTTTGCCTTTAAAAAACCTAAAAACCATTCTATTGAGTACTTGTGTGATTTTCACAATGGTCCATTTGGTATTTCAAAATTTAAAGGGTAATGCCATATTTTCATTTTATAATGCATAGTAAAAAGAGCATTATATGCTTGGATTCAAAAACAAATTAAAGCTTACGTTCAAAGCCTTTTTTGTCTTCTTTATTTTTAATGAATAGTCAAATGACTCACATGATAGGAGTGGATTTTTTGTGGCTTATATTTAAGGGTATTTTTATATTTACACTCATTTTTTTTTTTTTTGTAATTATCGAATTAGTTTTATATAATTTAATATTTACAAATATTATTAAAAAAAGTTGTTGCACTTGAATATTATTAAAAAATTTGTTCCACGCATCAACAAATCATCTTGACATTACCTTTTTAGTGAGGCAATAGGCGTGGCCAAATTCCATCTAAATTGTTGCTGACAATTTTTTTTCCCCTCTCTCTTTTTTCTATCTTCTTCCTTAAAAGTTGTGTTTGGCATTTAAAATCTCAATATAGTGGCCCTTTTAGTAGAGAATATTTGGGTATTAATCCTAATTTATTTTATTTGTAATTTTTGTTCTTGGTATTTTATAAGTTTTTGACTTGTTTTTAACTTCAACCTTTAGTTTTAATTTTTTTTATTTTTTTAAAAAATTTGATCCATATTCTTTTTTTTTTCTTGCCTTTTTTGTGAACTTTTAATTGTTTTTTATTTTATCCTTTGATCAAAAAATTTATTTTATTATCTTTTTTAATTTGATCATCATTTCTTTGGTGATTTCTTTTTTTAATTTTTTTGTGAAATTTATTTTTATTTCTAATTTAACCCTTCAATTCAAAACTATCCATTCTCTCATTTTTAAAAAAAAAAGAAAAGAAAATTGATCCTCATTCTTCTAGTTTCTATTTTTCTTTGGAATCCTTTTTTGTGATTTGTTTTTAATTTTACTCTTTGACATTTGATTTTTTAAAATTTAGACTTTGTGATTTTTTCAAGTTTGGTGCTTGTAATCAAAATGCCTGGGTCACAAGCTTTATAAGTTAACATAGGTTCACTTCATATTTTTTTTTGGACTTTTTTATCTCATTACTTGACATTAATTTTTTTTTTTTAAAAAAAAGTGGTATTCATGGTTTTCTTTGTTTTTCTTTTCTTATGATCATCTCAATCTCATGACCTGACCCATGTGTTTGGCGGGTTAACTTGGGCGGGCTTACATCTTTGTTTTTTTGCTTTTAATTAATTTTTTTATCCTTTCACGTGTTTTTTTTTTTAAATTCTTTATTCATTATTTGGTTTGTTGATAATTGGCCTTCGTGGTTTTCTCATATTTGTTGCTTTTGATCAAATAGCCCAGGATAAGGGTTGGCATTTAAAATTGAACTTTTTTTTTCATCTCATGATTCAACATTCCTTGTTTTTTTTTTTTTTAAAAAAAAAGGTTTCATGATATTCTTTATTTTTTTTTTGGGCTACATGATCTCACAACCTGACTTGTGAGTTTAGCGGGTTGAACCAGGCGGGTTAAAGCTTCTTTTTTTTTGTTTATAATTGCTTTTTTTCTTGTTTTTCATGTTTGGTTTTTTTTTATTTATTTCTTCTTTCAATATTTAATTAATTGAAGATTGAGCTTTGAAGTTTTTTCAAATTTGTTGCTTCCAGTCAATTGACTCGGGTTAAAGGCTTAATGGGTTAACATGGGTATGCATCATTTTTCTTAGCTTATTTTCTTTTTTTATTTTCATCACTCGATATTAGTTTTTTCATTTGATGTTTGTTTTTTCCTTTTTAAAAAACACAATTGTGTCGCCTTAATATCATTTTTATGTTCAATTTTTTTTATTTGTTCTAGAGTGGAGTGCGAGTCGCATAACCAATAACAAAAGCTAAAAAATGCGGAGGAGAAATTGTTCCCACACACCTATAAACACTATGGATTACAATAATAATCTATAATGTTTATTTATCTTGTCTTGATGCTTCTTTTTATTTTTTGTTGTTGATATTTTTTTAAAAATTTTATATCTAGTCCTTATATTATATGCTTATTGGAATTTAGAGTTGATAGTTTATTTTAATTTGTTTTTTCTATAGTTATAGTGGTATCAAAAAAATATTTTAATATTGGGTTGGTATGAAAAAATACCCTAGCATCATGGCATGACCTATTTTTTTTTTTAAGAGAAATAGTTGATAAAAAATGGTTTAAAATAAAAACTAAGTTGTCAAGTTTTGTGGAGTCCACGATTTAATTTGCAAGATTGGTGGGGTAACCCTGGTTGCTATGATTCGCGGGTCTAATAGAGTACCATTTGTTTTTTCTTTTAATTAAACTTAATTTTATGATTATCTATTTTTTATTATATAGTTTTAAAAAAGTACTTTAAGAAAAACCCATGTTATTAAATCTTAGAAAATTTACAAATATGTTCGCAAGTTTGACAATTTTAACTTTTATTTTTTTATTTTATTTTTTTATATTGGATTGATTAAGAATTGAATTTTATAATTTGTTTCATTTCGTTTTATATGAGCTTATCGTGGTTTCAAAAAAAGATTCCATTATTGAGTTGATGTTTGATTCTTTGATTGTCTATTTTTTAATCATATAGTTAAATAAATAATAGTTTCGAACGAAAAAAGTTATTAATCCCAATAGAGTCCATGACTCAACTTGCAATTTTAACGTATTAACCTGAGTTACCCGATTCATAGGTTTAACGAGTTCACTCATCAAATCCAATATATTTTTTTAGTTTTTGATCCTTAAATTTTTTAATTGATTTTTATTATTATTTTAGTATTGAATTAGTTGAGAAATAGACTTGGTAATTTATTTTTTACAAGGTTATCGCAATCTTAAATAAATATTATTTCAGAGTTAGTGCAGGGTTTTACGAGTATATATTTTCTCATATAATTATTTTGTTTTTTTTAATATATAAAAACAATAAAATTATTAAATATAGTAGAATCCATGATCCGGGTCGTGGGGTGACCTAGGATCAATCTAATTTGGCTTTGTCTCATTTTTTTTTTAAATTTGTCATCTTGAAGTTTTTTTAAAAATTAAATAATGTTTTATCTATAATTAAAATTGTGTGTGAATTTATAAAATAAACCGATTTATGTTGAGCTAATTTCAAAATTGACCTATTAAACTGCTAAAGAAATCTTAATGTTCATGATATTTTTCTTAGTTATAAAAATCTTGATTTAACCCATGACGGAACACGGTCCAGTAAATTAGTATGAATTCACGAGAAAGAAAATGCAGTTATTAAAGTTACTAACAGCAAAGGTAAATTTCATGATAAAAACAAATCGAAAGGAAAAAAGAAGAAGAAGATAAATTTCTTACTAATTTCTTTCCTTCATCTTTATTCTCTAAACAAATAGTTTATTAGTTATTCAGTTTTTTTAAAAAACATCATGCCTCTCGAGAGAGGGTTGGACAAGGTAAGTGAGATCCACGTTTTAGCTTCATATATCATACCAAAAAATTAAATTCTAAATATATGTGCAGAAAATAAGAACACTATCCAAATTCACTGACATCATCTCAATTGGGCTACATTGACCGAGACATTAACACATGAATCTAACCAACGTTTTGAAACAAGTAGAGGGACAAAGGTATGGGTTTGGTCGAAAATTAAGGCCACCTGTTTCGAGGACCAAAACATAATTTGACAAAAGAAAGAAAGGCACCGCATTATTAAACAAAAAAAAATAAAAATAGTTAAACTAATTACAAGTGCTCCTCTGCATTCAAAAAAAGGGACATCATAAAAAGGAAGCTAACTCCCTATTTCATGCTTGTTCTTCTGAACTTGATTTAATCAAATTTCAAGTCCGCCTGTTCCTGCTGTTGGAGCCGTCCCTAGAGAGAGAAACAAGAGAGAGAAAGCAGATAGAGGGAGAGCGATATTGTTGTAAAGGTAAGGATCTGTCACAGTAGAGGAAGAGTGGTGAGCTATTATGCTCTGCAGCTTGCACTTCTACTTCTCTGTCTCTGTTACTCTCTCTCTCCTTTTGGTTTCTTTTTCAAGATCTGTATCTTAGATTCGGAGATTTTTCTGTTTGTTTCTCCAGAAAGTTACCAAGAAAAATTCCAAATTTCGAGTCTTTGACAAGAAATAAGGACCCAATTTCTTCTTTCTATTTTTATAATTGGTGAAAGGTTTTATTTCTCTGACCTGGGATAATAAAGTTGGTTTTTTTATCGTGATTTTTGAACTTTTTTAGCTATTTCTTTTCATGTTTTGTTAAACATTTGGACATTTTTTTTTTATATAATTTAAGCATTTGTAAATTTGGTGAACGGGTGAGGATAAAGTGTTGTTTCTGCTGCAGAGTTGTATGAAAAAGTTATGATCTTTGCTGATCGGTGAAGATTAAAAGTGGAAGAATTGATATTTGATCAGTTTTTGTGGTATAAAAGTTTGTTTCTTTTTTTACTCGTATAAAAGTTTGTTTCTTTTTTTTCTCGAACCTGAAATGCCTAGTTGAGAGTTCAGACATGTTAGAATTCTAGTCCGATGATATTTATTTCGTATTTTCACAAAAAAAATTAAGACAAAAGGAAGAAGCTCGGTATTAGCGGAAGTTAAGGCATCATCCCTCTTCGTGTTGCTGATTACGTCACTTGATAAACTCTAGTGATTACTTCTTAAAGAATTTTTTTTTCAGCAGATAAGCTTTAGTAGCTCAGGTTGAGGGTTGGTTCTTGTTGTAAATATACTTTGGAAGAACTCATCCAAAATGTTCCGGTGGTTCTGCTATCTACGAACCCTAACTTAAGACCCAGTTAAAGTCCTTTGTTTTTCTTAAAAAAAAAAATTACGGTTATGTTTTGCACTTTTTTTTTATTAGATTCTTTATTTGAATAAGTTCTCATGATTCATGAAGTTAGAATTTGAATTAATTGTCAAATGGGTTTGCTTCCTTTTTTTGAGATTCTTAATTAGAACCAGAGTGTACTATTTAGGAAGATAGATTTGAACTGATTGCAATTTGGATTTTAAGGGTTAGTTTAAAACATATCTGACAGTTTAGGTGCTTTTGTTCCATGTATTCTTTTCTTTTATAGGAATCTTCTTAACTTGCTTAGTGCTTTTCCCTTGTCTGTCATCTATCTCTATTCTTTTTTTTTTTTATAGTAAGCATTGTAGCTATAGCTGGAATTTAAAACAATTTTTGTTGATTTGCAGTTGTTCCTTCGTGTTCTGGTTTGTGATCATCCATACACTTGACTGTAAATATAATTCATGCGATCACATTGAAGCGTGCATTAGCTTATTCTGCAAGTGTAGTAGAGGAAATGTCATTCCGTAGTATAGTTCGGGACATGAGGGATGGGTTTGGGAGCTTGTCGAGGCGGAGTTTTGAGGTCAGGCTGCCAGGTCATCACAGAGGGAAATCTCATGGCTCAGCTTGTGAGCTGCATGACCAGCCAGTGGTCATCCAGAATAGTCGTTGGGCTGGTCTTCCTCCTGAGTTATTGCGGGATGTGATCAAGAGGTTGGAGGCTAGTGAGAGCACATGGCCTGCCCGCAAGCATGTTGTTGCTTGTGCTGCTGTGTGCAGGGCTTGGAGAGAAATGTGCAAAGAAATTGTCAGAAATCCAGAGTTCTCTGGCAAGATCACTTTCCCAGTTTCCCTAAAGCAGGTAAGATCTATGCATTTTTATTCTTGCCTGTGTAATATAAATATTTAAAGAAATTTTTATAATGTTCTGCATTTAACTGGCTTTCGAATCTGCAAGATGTTCACCTGAGCATAAACACACGGATCTAAATAAAGGATTTTGTGTGTTTCAAAATGATAATTGATAAAAATCTTTTTTTCTATCCATTTACAGCCAGGGCCCAGAGATGGAACTATCCAGTGCTTCATAAAGAGAGACAAATCAAAATTAACTTACCATCTTTTCCTTTGCCTTAGCCCTGGTGAGCTTATCTCTGCTTTATTTTGTAAATCATGATCTTATGCTGATGTAACTGGATAATTTGCTGTTACTAAACCTTTTACCACAATGCATAGCCCCGCTGCTTATTCTTCCTAACAGAATGAATATCATATTTCATGCCATTTGTTAAACTGACCAGCAAGAAGCAAAGTTCTGATTTTTAGTATTCTCTGTTGTGAAGAAAGCAGCATGGTTGATGCAAGTTGTATCAGTACTCCAAATTTCTTATTTATGTGCACTCGATGTCCTCTCTGACTCACTTACATACTTGTGTGCGTGCATGGACACTCATGTATATGTCCAAGCACATTGTAAATCCTGGTTAATTGAATTTTTTATGTGAAGTAGTGGTGTTTTGTATTGTCAGGTGACTTTTCTCACTATTAAATGTGTCCTCATGAGCTTTCTTGAATCCAATACCTTGTCCAGTTATTTTTGTATTCAATCCAAGTTATCCGTCACTAAATATGATAAAATTTCCTGTAATATTCTATTTAGCTGCTGAAGCTGTTTGACACAGTTTTCCTAATTTCCTATCTGCTATATGAATATGCTGTTGATTAATGGCATGCCTATGCAGCTTTGCTTGTTGAAAACGGAAAATTTCTTCTGTCTGCAAAACGTACCCGGAGAACCACATGCACAGAGTATGTTATCTCCATGGATGCAGATAACATATCAAGATCAAGCAGCACTTATATTGGAAAACTGAGGTAAGAGTTAATTTCAAGGCCAATATTTGCTGAAGTCCTAAGCTTGACCAGCTTTTGTCTGCACTGTCTTGCCTGAAATTAGGGTAATTCCCTTCTCGGACATGAAGATTGAATATATTAATAGTTAAAATTTGGTATGGATCCCAATTCCCAAGCGCCCTTCATTCCTGTATAGCAATCCCTTAAAGAGCTGATATAGTTAGCATTAGCTACTATCCTCCATTATCTACCAGACAAGGTGTACTTGTTGCCAAGCCATATAATCCTTTTTTTTTTTTGTTTTTTTTTTTAAATCTGAACTTTATTTTCCCTATTATTTGTATTATAAATATATTACATTTGTCTATGTTATAGGAGTTAGTGTTTGGCGCCAAATACTAGCTGTTTAGAAGTAATATTTACATGTTTTTAGTTCAAGGGTAAAATTAGCATCATTCTGTTCATGTTGAAGTTCCTTAAACTAGGTTACAAATCAGGTTTAGATTTTTTATTTAGTGTGGTTAGAGTTTCTCTATGGGCAGGGATGATAATTGTTCTCTCTTCTGATGTGCCCGGAGGATGTAACTACTAAGGATGCTTTGTCATGTATCATAGTACTAATGTAACTAGTTGATGATTTTAAAGATTAGACTTGTGAATTTGAATCATCCCTGGGAGGCCATGGTAGTTTGTTTCCCGTGGTTGATGTTAATTGCTTCACGTGAATCATATGCAAGGACTTTTTAAGCATTTAAGGTGGTTTTGTAAGGCTTCCATTCTATGGTTATCTTTATAGCAAGCTCTGCAATGACTTTGCACAATTGGAACATTGTGAATATGTGGTTGCAGATATCAAATGAACTTGGATGAGATTGTTGGTTCTGCAAATTGTTGTTGCATCAGAAGTTGTGTTGAGATGCTTATTGTTATTGTTTCAGGTCAAATTTTCTGGGTACGAAGTTCATAATTTTTGACACACAGCCGCCATACAACAATGCTCAGCTTTCACCACCTGGTCGAAGCCGCAGGTTCTACTCAAAGAAAGTTTCTCCGAAGGTCCCTACAGGCAGCTATAACATTGCTCAGGTTACATATGAGCTGAATGTGCTTGGCACCAGGGGTCCACGAAGGATGCACTGCACCATGCACTCTATCCCTGCATCATCCCTTGAGCCAGGTGGGTCTGTCCCAGGCCAGGCTGAGCTCCTCCCACGCTCCCTTGAAGACTCGTTTAGGAGCATTTCCTTCTCAAAATCAATTGACAATTCAACCGAGTTTAGCAGTTCCCGGTTCTCTGACATTATTGGGCCTCGAGAAGACGAAGAGGGAAAGGAGAGGCCACTTGTTCTTCGGAACAAGGCACCAAGATGGCATGAGCAGTTGCAATGCTGGTGCCTTAATTTCCGTGGGAGAGTGACAGTAGCATCTGTCAAGAATTTCCAGCTTATTGCTGCAACGCAACCTGCTGCTGGTGCACCGACTCCATCACAGCCTGTTCAGTCTGATCATGACAAGATCATTCTTCAGTTTGGTAAGGTTGGCAAGGATATGTTCACCATGGATTACCGGTATCCTTTGTCTGCGTTCCAGGCGTTCGCTATCTGTTTGAGCAGCTTTGACACTAAATTGGCTTGTGAATAAAGAAAAAAAGAGAATGGTATCGACTATAGAAACATTTAATTGGCAAGGTATTTCTTTTAGGGCTCTCTAGGATGGGGTGGTCGTAGCTGTATGCAGTCACTGTACAAGTCGTAGTGGACTGTAAAGTGCAAAAAACCGCATCTCATTGGAGGGGTCTTTCCTTTGTCACCCTTTTCTCCTGTTTCAGTTGGATTAGTTTGCTTTGAATGATTCCATCATGTTCTTATATATTGTTGAACTTCGTTCTTGTAATATTACAAAACTATGTTTAGACATGTCTAATCATCAAGCAATTCGACTCCGAGGACCTGTAATCTGGGATGAGACGAAAGGGTATCTTGGTTCCTCTAATTTTACACGCTAGCGTTTATAATTGAATTAATTAGAACCCTGGAATTAAAGTTCTTCAACGGTTGGCACTTGACGCGGCGACTGTGTTCTCCTCCTTGCCCTGTGAAACGAGCGGTTGGGCTACCATGGCATGTCATGGAGCGAGGTGGCGACATGGCGTGCAAGCTCTGACCAGCCGCCGCTTTTCTAAGCGCTGGCTTCACAAATTACGGTTAAAGCCTGCTAAATGATGGTTCTGGTAGTGGCCTGTCTTTTCTTGCCGAATCATAAGACATAACCGATGGTTTTGGGTACACGAACGAATATTTTATTGAAAGTAATTTGTGCCATGTTCCTTATTTTTGGTAACTACTAAATATCAGTTAGAAAAATAATTAAAAAATAGCATAATTAATGGGTTGTGTTGACAGTAGCTGTTCATTTTTATAGATTGTGTTGTTCTTTGTATTGATGTTGTTCAAAATTTACAAATAAATTAGACAGTGAAAAATATGTTTAGTTTATAAATATGTAATATGATAAGAATATATCAACTTGTAATTATAACAATATATAAACTAAATGATTGAAATATAATTCTAGCATGCACACTAGTATATGGTATAATTATTTCTTGGTGTAAAAAGATTGAACGTTCTATTTCTGTTACCTATATGTTAAAGAAGTAATTTACTAATATTTTGCAACCACTAATCAATAACCAAATAAATATAAGTACAAAAAACTTTAATGAACAATTTATTTTGTTATGAAAAAAAAATCTTTGGAAGAAAAACTTTAGAAGATAAAAAACCTTTTAGGGCAACCAAATCCAAAAATAAATAGCTTTCACTAGTTTAGAAGATTACAGAAATGAGTATTTATGACTATAAATTCTTTGTAAGTAGACTGTCTTATTAAGACAAACATTTTGTTTTGTCTTCTACCACAGTAACTTGTTAGAACACTTGATGATTTTCAAATTGCTGTCATACTAATTAGAATATCTAGTTGCTAACATTTAACATATGAACTCCTTTTAGAAGTTTGCAGGCTTTTCAACTTTTTAGCAAACAATTCTCATTGAGAAATTTCTTCACACTCCACTTATGTGTCAAAAGCATATGCTACGAAACTTTGTGTAACTTCTTAAACTAGTTAAGTACTCTAGCTCCATTCCACGTGTTGCTTTACCCTGTGCTGCACTTTTTTTTTTATGCTCCTCTTGTTTATGTCCTTTTTTATATACATATTCATGCAATAAGGATAAGAACATTATCTTCAGGCTTTCTAGTCTGTTACGTTCTTAACAAATTGCTATTCATGGTTCACAAAAACACTTTTATGACAATTATCTTTGGATAAATTGTATTTATCTTTTTTATATATAAAAAACTTATCTCAACTTTGTATTTATTCAAACAAACTAGATTATTACAGAAATAATCACGCTATATCTTATAAGATAAACTAGACTAATTCTTTAATTAATTTGGATATATTGTGAATCTTAAATAAATTCATCTTTAACAATACAAATAATCTTTCACTAATCAAAGCCAAATATTTCTCTCTTTTAGTTAATTTGTGACCAAACATAATAAGGATGAATTAGCATGCAAATAGTTCAAATAATTTAATCATAAACAGATACTTCATTAAAATATACATGCAGGTAAAATTGAAATAATATTATGTAGCATGAAAACAATTAATAATATTTATGCAACGATAGCCTAACAGTTCCTAACATGTTTTATGCAAACAATTTATAATATTTTCAAAGAATATTTTATGCAATATGTTACATCCTAACAATTCAAAATATATTAAAAAAAAACTATTATGCATAAGATATTGTTATGCAAACTATATGTGTGAAATATTCAACATAAAGGTTCACAAGCTAAAAGAAATATCCTAGTTATTACAAACTAGGATATTCAATATTCATTACTAATTTAATATTTATATCTTTGCTTTATTTTATAACTGATACGCTGAAATCTTTTAGGTAGGGATCTTAGAATATTCCTTGTAATTTGCTAGTTCTTTAATTTTTCTCATAGATTGAACCTAGAATTTACAATATCATTAAGTTTTGCATAAAACTCACTTAAAGATTCATCTTCCAACATTATTATCTCCTCAAATCTTGAGGTTAATATTTGTAATTTCTCATTGTCTTGGTTCCCTCATAAGTAACTTCAAGAATATCTTAAGCTTTTTTGTCTATATCACATATGGAGATTCTTTTAAGTTCATTAGGAGATACTGTTATGAAAATAACACTCAGACCTTTACTATTCAAATTATAACAAATGGATTCATTTGTAATCCAATCTTTAAAAAGATTTCCAGGCTTGGTCCAACCATGCTCAATTGTGTGCCAGACTTTTTTGACTAGTGATTTGAGAAAAACTTTAGTCCTCGCATTTCAGTAGACATAGTTCTCACTGTTAAATTATGGTGGCGAAGTCAATGTTGACATGTTCTACGGGGAAAACAGATCTCACTCTAAAATGAGTGAACCTGCTCTGATACCACTTGAACATCCTATTTCTATTCCCTATATGTTAAGAAGCAATATGCTAACACTTTGCAACCACTGATCAGTAACCAAATAAATATAAGTATGAAAAAACCTAAATGAACAAGTCATTTCATTATAAAAGAAAAACTTCTTGAAGAACTTCTCTATAAGATTAAAAAAAACCCTCTAGGGCAGCCAAACCCAGGATGGACAACTCTCACTAGTTTAGAAGATTACAAGAGGAGTATTTATGACAATAGTAGTGTTTGAGAGTGTGGTAGCGATTGTTTTTTAAAGTGCGTTCTCTATCAGAAGTGCATGAAAATAATATATTTTTTTTTTATTTTTAAAAAATTATTTTTGACATTAGCACATCAAAACAATCCAAAAATATCAAAACATTAATTTCAAACAAAAATAAATTTTTTAAAAAATAATGAAACACGGTTCCAACTATAGAAACAAATAGCTTTACAAATCCTTTGAAACTTCACTAACTTATTTGTCAAGAGAAGCACTCCGTTTGGTTTTCTACCACAGTACCTTGCCATAACACTTGAAGATCTTTAAACTGTTGTCGTTCTAATTGGAATATCCAGCTGCTAATAGTTAACCCATGAACTTCCCCTTAGAGTTTATAGGCTCTCTAACTCTTTAGCGAACAATTCTTATTGATAAATTTCTTCACACTCCACTCGTGTGTCAAGAGTCTATACTACAAAACTCTATGTAACTTTTTAGTTGGTTGGGCACTTTTGCTCTGTTGCAAGTGTTGCGCTCTCTTTTATGCTTCTCTCACTTTTAATTGTCATTCTTTATATACATATCGATGTGATAAGGATAAGAACATCATTTTTAAGCTTCCTGGTTTAATACGTTCTTAACATACTGCTATTTATGATTTACAAACACATTTTCCTCGCAGTTATCTTCGGATAACTTGTATTTATCTTCTTTTAATAGAACTCATATGAACTTTTTATTTATCCAAACAAATTAGATAATTACATAAATAATCACGCTATATCCCATAAGATAAACTACATTAATTCTTTAACTAATTTGAATAAACTATCAATCTTAAATAAATTAATCTTTAACAACCCAAATTATCTTTCACTAATGAAAGCCAAATATTTTGACATTTACAATCTTCTTCTGATTTGTTACAAAATATAATAAGGATGGAATAACATGCAAATAATTCAATAATAAACAAATACTTCATAAAAATATACTTGCAAGTACAATTGAAATAATGTTATTTAGCATGAAAATATTTAATAATATTTATGCAACAACAACCTAACAATTCCTAACATGTTTCATGCAAACAATTCATAATATTTTTAAAGAATATTTTATATAGTATGTTGAATCCTAACAGTTTATGATATGTTCAAATTATGTATTTAAGATATCATTTTTTTTAGATATGATCTTAGCATTTTTCTTTTAATGTTAGTAGTCATTTCGTTAGTTATTAAAACTGGCTATGCTGGTTAATTTTTTTTTATTATTGTAATGGATATCCTATGAAAAAGAAGTTCATGGCTTTATTGTTATTACAATTTTTTTTTCAAATTATTGTCACTTTTTATTCAATAAACTACTGCTTTTATAAAAAAATATATTGTTTTTGTCAAAACACCAAAAACATTTATGAGTTAGAAAAGAAGTTTCCGGCAAAAAATTGTATTTTTAATCCATTATTTTATTCATTGTATGTCTTATATTTTTTTTTACCATTGTATAATTAATTAAAAAATAAATTTTAAAAAGTTAAACGTAACAATGCGCGATCAATATATTATTCATTTCTTTTGTAATACATTCGTGTCAAAATTATTAAAGTATTATTTTTTATTGAAGTTTTTCTTTATGGTTATGACAAGTTGTTATTTTTTATAAAACAACTTTTTTGATAAAAAAAATATAAAAGGAAACACATTAATATGATGAAGTGATTTTAATTAAAGAGATGCCTTTTTATCCTTATTTCAAATTGTTTAATGGTTTTTTTTATATATATATTTATTCTATTTGCTTTCCCTTTTTATTGAATAAGCAATATAGCTTAGAAAGCTATAATTTTTCTTGTTAAAAAATATATTTATATAAAAAATACAAATTATATTAGAAGACAATTTTGTTTCCATAGATATTGAATTATTACTCTACTTTTTTTTAAAAAAAAAACTTGATGTCATATACAACCTTTAATATATAGCCCTTTGGGATATACACCATGTGAAAATTTATTATTTAAATATTAAATAAATAATAGGTCATTTTAATTTAAAAATAAAAACTTAATTAACACATGACTCCAATTTCAATCACTTATAAACTTATAGTCTGATGATATTTAAGTTGTTGAACTCAAGGTGGACAAAAATAAAATTGCAAGCCCAAGTTTCCATTGGGTTAAAATGAACAAAAATCAGTTAATTAATCGAACCAGTGGGCCTTATCTACATGAGATAGTGGATGTAGCAACTGCGTGTTCAGGACCATAGTCATTAGCCCACTGTACAACAGATTGCAACCAGGTAGCCCATAGGCCCATAGGGTAGCTAGATCAGCCCCGATACTTGATGAAGAGACACATAACGCCGTTGGGAAGTCGGATAACGGCAGTTGAATAAATGAAACGGAAAGTGAAGGTCGTGGTGGATCGAGGACCAAAATGATAATTTGTCTAAGGATAAGAAAGGCAAGCTATCATAAAGAGAAGAGACAAGTTCCACTTCAGTTCAATTTATTACAAGTCTACTTCTACTTCAAAAGTGGCATGCTACATTTATCAATAATATTAAATTAAATTTAAACCAAGTCGTACTGTTCATAAAATAATAGTAAAATGAAAGGAAGCTAATTCTTTTTTTCTTATGCCTCTATGCTAGCATTAATTTCGTAAATTGGATTTAATCAAACAAGTCTGCCTGTGCCTGTCGTTGTAAACTTTTCTAGAGAGAGAAATCGTGCGGTGAAGCTAAGGATCTGACTCTGTAGAGAAGAATGGTGAGCTATCATGCTTTATTTTAGTGCTTCCACCTTCCACCTCTCTGTTTCCCTTTTTTTCCTTTATATATATATATATATATATATATATTTCTTAGATTCGGTGATTCTCTGCTTTTTTCTCGAGATAATTACCGGAAAGATGTCTGAATTTTAAGTCTTTGATTCGAATTTCCAAGACACATTCGTCGTGTTATCTTTAGGTTGCGCAGGATTTCATTTTTCTGACCTGGGATAGTCAAACTGTTGTTTTTTGTTTGATTTCTTGAACTTCCAAAGCTTTTCCCTTTGTGGGCTGCTAAACATTTTGGATATTGGTGCTTTGGTGAGGATGAAGTGTTGTTTTGTTGCAGAGTGTATGTGGAAAGTTGTGATTTTTTTTTCTTGATTTGATGATCGGTGATGTTTGAGAGTTGAAGAATGGATATTTGATCGGTTTTGGGGTTTGAAAAGGTTAGTTTTTTTTGCTCTCTGGATTTGTTTCCGAACCTGAAATGTAATGTGAGCCCCAAATCTTAACAAAATTTAGGGGCCAAAAAGTAAATTAGGTGATAAAAGTAGATAAGGCAGAACTTCACGGTGTAGTTTATGACGTTCGTTCGATAAACAGAAAAGCTCTAGCATCTTCATATAATATTATGTTTTTTGAGTTTTTAAGACTTGGTTCTTAAATTTCTTCATGAGAGATGAACTTTTGAGTTTTTATCCAAAATGTGTGAGACCCATTCCAAGTCTTTTCTGTTTAGAGATATGGTTTGCTTGTTTATTTGGATAAATTTATACAATACAGGAAGTTAGATTTGAGTTAAGTGACAAATGAGTTTGCTTCTTCTTTTCTCTTTTCCCTATTGCATAATTTGTAATTAAAAAAAGGGTATGGTTCTATAAATATTTCCTTTTTGTTGAGAATCTTAATTTGAGCGAGAGTGTGCTAAAAGAAAGTTTGAATTGGTGGCAACTTGGATTTAAAGATTAGTTTAAAACCCGCCAAAAGACGTTTCTGATAAAAGTCTGGTGTTTTAGGTGCTTTGGGTCCATGTGACTCTTTTCTTTTATAGGAATCTTCTTTACTTGCTTTGTGCCTTTTCCCTTATCTCTCTTCTTTCTTGGTTAGTAAGCATTGTAGTTATAGCTGAAATTTAAAACTATTTTGTTTGATTCTGTTGTGTACAATTCTTGGTTAGTAATCTTTCATCCGCTTAAGCGTAAAATTGCTTCATGCAGCATCCAGTTTCAAGTGTTCATTAACTTGGGGCTGCCAGTGTATTAGAGAAAATGTCATTCCGTAGTATAGTTCGTGACATGAGGGATGGATTTGGGAGCTTGTCGAGACGGAGTTTTGAGGTCAGGCTGCCAGGTCATTTCAGAGGGAAATCTCATGGCTCAGCATGTGAGTTGCTTGACCAGCCTGTGGTCATTCAGGATAGTCCTTGGGCTGGTCTTCCGCCAGAATTACTGCGAGATGTGATCAAGAGATTGGAGGCAAGTGAGAGCACATGGCCTGGTCGCAAGCATGTTGTTGCTTGTGCTTCTGTGTGCAGGGCTTGGAGGGAAATGTGTAAAGAAATTGTAAGAAGTCCAGAGTTCTCTGGGAAGATCACCTTCCCTGTTTCCCTGAAGCAGGTGAGGTTCGTACATACTTTGTCTTGCCTCTATAATATCTTTATACGAGGTCATTTTCATACTTGTTTAAGGTTGTTTTTCTTTCAAACAAGTTCTGTCTATGCAAGGTTCTATCTGAGAATTAACATGTGGATGCACAAAGTTATTTTGTATGGGGTTTGCTATGACATAGAGTGATAATTGACAGTCTTTTCGTTATCCATTTATAGCCAGGGCCCAGGGATGGAACCATCCAGTGTTTCATAAGGAGGGACAAATCAAACTTAACTTACCATCTTTTCCTTTGCCTTAGCCCTGGTGAGCTTTCCTCTTGACATTTTGGCATTTGATTGTCATGACTTTTATGTGACCTGTTTTGAAATAGTGGTCTTATATTGATGTATGCAGTTAACTTACCAACCCTAATCTCCTTCTCTCTATTTTCTTGTGGTCTTCATGGATGGAAGTAATGAATGTTTTTTACCTCCATGCATTTGGTTGTGTCATGATGCTGTGGTTTCTACAGTGATGCATAGCTGCGCTGCTTGTCCTTGTTAATGACATTTAATCATGTTTCTAAAGTTGCATTAATGGTGCCTTCTTATTACTGTGCCAAAACTAGAAGTTGCTTCTGTCAGTTATTTAACCAGCTAGACACAATTTTTTTTTTTTTGTGATTAGTTGCAATTCATTTTCTATGTTGCAAAGAAACCAGTTTGGTTGCTGCAAGTTGTTTTCATGATCCAGATGCCTGATTGATATGCATCTGATGTGTTCTCTCTCACACAAAATTGCGCTTGTTTTCTTGAATGTTTATTTTAAAGTAACATTACTCTATTTTATCTGTTTTGTTTTCTTTCTATTAAGTTTTTCCTACTGCCTGGAAAGACAGTTATGCAATGATTCATGTATTTTTTTTAATTAGTCTGTGCAAGTGACTTGCATTATGATTTTAGTGAAAAGGAAATTTCTTCTTTCCAAAAGTCAGTTGTGTAAATGGGTAGCAAATTCTTTTTAATGGCTATGCATACGAAGTTCTGTAAAATATCTATCAAGCAAACTTTTGGGAACTGTCTACTGAATCTGCTGTTCTAAGATATCCTCTTGATTTTCTTTGAATTTTTGCTCCAGTTCTATTTTATCAATCTAAGCTATTACTCCCCAAAGATAACAAAAATCACCATAATACTCTCATTCAGCAACTAAACTGTTTGATACAAAGTTTCCTCAATCTACTATAGTATTCTATATTAATATGCTGTTTATTAATTTAATGCTTTGCAGCTTTGCTTGTTGAAAATGGAAAATTTCTTCTGTCTGCAAAACGTTCTCGGAGAACTACTTGCACAGAATATGTAATTTCCATGGATGCAGACAACATATCAAAATCAAGCAGCACATATATTGGAAAACTAAGGTCAGGGTTCATTTTCTGTATGATATTTGATTAGTTGCTAATGCCTCAAATTTATGCTACAATTGTCATACTAGTCTAGCATTGGATTGTGGTAATTTCCTTTGGTTATGACTTGAAGACGATATATGTTTAATTAACATTCCATTTGGGTTCAAAACTGGCCTAATCCATGCATGGCAGTCCCCTTAAGAGCTAATATAATATAGCAACCTCCATTGTCTAGTAGACCAAGGTGTACTTATTACCTAGCTATATAGTCAATAATCTTATTGCATAGTTTTTCTGTAAACTTGAACTGCATATTTCTTTTTTGTTTTTATTAGGAATATATTATGTTTCTCTATTGTATAGGATTAAGTGTGTATGGTTGCCACATGCTAGCATGCATGTGTATGAGTATGCTACTAAAGTTTAAATGTCAGCTTAGCAATGTCATTTTTTTCTTTTGTGATACCTGAAGCTAGGCTAAAGATTTGGTTAAATTTTCTTTTTGTTTCTCCATGTGAGGGGGTGATAATTATTTGCTCTGCAGATGCATCAGAAATGTAACTATTGATTGTTTCATGCATCATATAAATTTTACTTGATCAAGGATCTTAAAGATAAGAGTGATGAATTGATTTTGACCTTTCTAGTGAGGTCAAGGTGTCCAAGATATGAATAGCCTGATATGAACCATTTATTGCAAGGGTTTGTTAAGCATGAGAGGTGGTGCTTTTAAGACTTCCTACCTCTAGGTATCATTATAAGAAGTTCTGCGATGGTCTTTAACTTCAGGGCCCGTGAGATTAGTCAAGTTACGTCCAAGCTGACCCGGACACCCATGTTAATAATAAAAAAAAAGTTCTGCAATGACTAATGCACAAAAGGAAACATTAAATGCACAAAGTTCAACGAATTGCTGTACTTATGTGTCAGAATTGTGTTGAAATGCTTATTGTTCTTGTTTCAGGTCAAATTTTCTGGGAACCAAATTTATAATTTATGACACGCAGCCCCCCTATAATAATGCTCAGCTTTCCCCACCTGGCCGAAGCCGTAGGTTCTACTCAAAGAAAGTTTCTCCAAAGGTTCCTACAGGCAGCTATAATATTGCTCATGTTACATATGAGCTGAATGTGCTTGGCACCCGGGGTCCACGAAGGATGCACTGCACCATGCACTCAATCCCTGTATCATCCCTTGAGCCTGGTGGTTCTGTCCCGGGCCAGCCTGAGCTCCTACCTTGCTCCCTTGAAGACTCATTTCGGAGCATTTCCTTCTCGAAATCAATTGACAATTCAACTGAGTTTAGCAGTTCCCGGTTCTCCAACATCGTTGGGCCTCGAGAAGAAGATGAGGAAGGAAAGGAGAGACCACTGGTCCTCCGGAACAAGTCACCAAGATGGCATGAACAGTTGCAGTGCTGGTGCCTTAATTTCCGTGGGAGAGTGTCGGTTGCCTCTGTCAAGAACTTTCAGCTTGTTGCTGCAACGCAGCCTGCTGCTGGTGCACCAACACCTTCGCAGCCTGCTCAATCTGATCATGACAAGGTGATTCTTCAATTCGGTAAGGTTGGCAAAGATATGTTCACCATGGATTACCGGTATCCTTTGTCTGCATTCCAGGCTTTTGCTATCTGCTTGAGCAGCTTTGACACTAAATTGGCATGTGAATAGAAAAGAAAATGGCAAGAGATATAGAACATGTAGTTTCCTAGATGGTATCTTTCTATGGCTTTCTAGGATGGGGCGGTTGTGTGCAGTCAGTCACTGTACAACTTATAGTTGACTGGAGGGCGCAGAACATCTCCTCACATTTGACTGGTCTTCCCCCCCCGTTTCCATTGGCTTAGTTTGTTTGTATGATTCCATCGTACACTTTCGTGCTGTTGTTAAATCCATTGCTTTTCATATGACAAAAATATTTTCGTACGTGTTAACCATGAAGTAATTTGACTCCCAGCGGCATGTTTGTGGGATGAGACGATGGTGTGTTTGTGTTAGAATACATGTCTAGTAGTCATTACTTTGATACTTTGACTTTGTTCATAAAGTGTGTGTGTATTTATTAATGGATTTAATATTTAATTAATGAATATAAAGAAAAATTAAATTTTTATTAATTTAATATTTGATTAATAAATCTAATATTCTTCACATAAAAATATTTTATAAATAAATTTATAAAATTGTTATAATTATAAGATTTTGATTGTATCTAAGTTTTTTTCCCCTTTAAATATCATTGTTTGTTTTATTAAGATTGTATGTTAATTAGAGTTATTGAGATTTATACATGTTATGTTTTTTTATAAAATAAAATAGTTGTTTTTATAACTTGAGGTAAAAGAAATATCTAAAACTAATATATGGATGCTTGTTGAAAGATAAGTACACTCAATTTACATGCATGAGGATTCTGTATAGAGATATCACATGTATACAAGAAAAGGTTTATATGACAGTTGTATAAGTGATTTTTAGACTTGAGATTATTAAGTTGTTTTACATATGAAATGTTACATTTTAATCTTGACAACAAGTTGTTATAATCAATGGTAACAAGCAAATAGATATTAGATATAATATTGATTGGAAAATCCTTGCATAAGGAGGAATTATATTTGAAAAAAGTTTTAAATTTTATTCAAATGATTAATGTCTATGGTATTGAAAATAAACATGATTTTAAAAAAAGATAGATATATTTCATGCTATAATATCTAAATCAGAACATTCATGATGAAATGATAATAATTACATAAAAAAACTACTTACTAAAAAATTAAGTCAAACCACTTATGACTTTTCTAATATTTGAAGGATTATAACACTTTGCTAGATAATGTACTTGATCTTCAAATACAGATCAATCAATTGGTAAATTGATAATAAATTAAATTATTTTATTTATCTAGGATTATAATATATATTTAGGTCAACTTATTAGAAATCTAATGGATCATATATATTAAGAACTATTGGTTAGAAATTAATCTGAAATAATTAATCAAGTGTGACTTGTTTGTGAACAAGTTTTAGAAATTAAAGACTAAAATGTAATTAATATAAGAAATTATAATTCTAGACCTAGAAAATCAATCAGAGAGTTGAAAGAATAAATTTTTAAAAATTATTATGAAATAATATATATGATATTATTCAAGAAGCAAATTGATATTTTATTATTTACAGGGTTATCAAGTTTTCATATAAATAAAATGATATGCCTCATATTTTGTGCAAAGAAAAACTATGTAAGTTATAGAACATATAATAGAGAAACACTTGCAAGCACAGAAAAAAAAAAAAAAAAACTAGTACTCAAAGATATAGCAACCCCACTCTCCTAGATTTTTTTTCTTATAATATTTCTCACTTTTGGTTTGTGTGGACTATAGTTAGAAGATGAGATGACTTTTGGTTTGCGACAAGTCTTGAAAATGATGGTCTCACCCCCTAGATTGTCCAATGAGACCTTTGGAACTCCCGAAAAAAAAATTAATTTATTGTTTCTGCTGTATTTATGTGTTTTAAAAAACCTAACAGTTATATTAGAGTTGATTGCATGGTTTGATTTTTATTGGCGTTAATCATGAATTAATTTTATGTGCAAAAGTTATTTTTCTAAAAAATAAACTGTTATTTTTTTTTTAAAAAAAAATCTTGGTTTTTGTTCTAGTTATGATGCGATCCAAATTACAACAAATGATTCATTGCAAGTTCCAACAATTACAAGATTAAGGGCAAAGAATCTTAAAGATCTATTCAATAAACTTATTCAGAGTGTTTGAACCAATATAAATTTTAAGGATGTTATAATTTCAACAAGTGATGGTCAGATATTAGTCAATCTAAAATATATGCAAGAGGAATTTGATCTATTTACAATATGAGCCCAATTATTTTGCAATGGTAGGCTAATTAATTTCAGCAAGCAGTTTAAAGCTTATTTTTTTAATACATAATTTTACTCTAACAAGTATATATTCTAGCCAATGGATTAGACTAAAACTTTACCAAAAATTTCTAAAGGTTTTGTTATATATTAGGTTAAACTTTCAGGTCAATTGGATATCAATAAGGTCTTACAATATGGTCTAGAAGCTACCGTGCAAGGATTGTATTAGTTTCCTAATTGGTTTATGATTTTTTTTTCTATTTTATTTAAAACTCTTTTATTATTTTTCTAGTATTTCTTATGATATTTTTACCAATTATAAATAGAAGTATTTAGCTTGAATTTAGTTTTTTTTAGGGGGCAAACTTTGATTTAACAAGTATTATTGTGTGTATGAGGTTTCGTTCATACTTTTTGATTGTTCATTAAACCACTTTGACTTATCAAAGAATTAATCAAGCTTTGTGGCATCTTCTGTATTTTTCGTTCATGTCTCTTTATAGGTATAGGTATTGGGTGAAGATTCAGTTGCTTATAATTTTGGTACCTCAATACAGGTTATTGTTATGTCAAACTCAATTCCAAACCTGATCTTAGCTTTCCTAGAAAGGTTGATAGAAAGGATGATGTAATTCAAACTACACCAAAGAATCTATTACATTTGTTAGTTAGGTCTATTACAAGGTCAAATAGACATTTAATGAGTTAATTAAATATATTTGAGCCTCATTTCATATAAGACTTGCAAATTCAACTTATTTTTCTACTTATATGTGAACCGTAATTTTTTTTTCATGATGAACGGTTTTACACTAACAAGCTAGAATTTTATCTGAAGTTTCTAGATATCTTGTTTTATATTTGGTTTATACTTGTTAAACTAAAATCGTGTATTAAAAAGAATAAGCCCAAAACCGTCTCTAATGGTGAAATTAATTAGCCCACCATTACAAGATATTTAGGCCAATGTTATAGATGAATTAAACTTTTTTTGTATAAAAATTAAATTGACTAAGGTCTGATCATCACTTGTTAAAGTTTTAACCTCTTTGAAATTCACATTGGATTAAATACTTTTTATAAGCCAATTGAATGCATCTTTGAATTTATTTGCTATTGATCTTGTAATTAGCTCAATTAAAACTTGTAGTGGATCTTTTAGTATAATTTGGATTGCATCATGTTAGATATGAATTGATTTTTCAAATATAAATCGCAAATACTAAAACAAATTAGGTTTGTAGTGGTTGCGTCTCCACCAGCAATGATGACAACTACTAGCACGCCTAGCTTGGCATATAGAAGAGCTCATTGTTGGTTGGCCTAAACCCATTGTTGATAGCAAGGGGAAGAAGACGAGGGACAAAATTATGATTTTGCCTTGTAAACTAGTACATTATTAGAATAAGGTTTTTGGAAAAAAAAATGATTCTACCCCTACATATATAAAATCTTGATTTTAAAGGGTGTTTGGAAGTGTGGTAGCGGTTGCTTTTCAAATAGCTTTTCGTGCCAAAAAGCATGCCAATAATATTTTTTTATTTTTTAAAAATTATTTTTGATATCAGCACATCAAAACGATCCAGAAAGTACAAATCACACTCAATTTTAGCAAAAAAAAAAATCAAAAATTTTCAAAAAGCAAGTTGCACCGCAGTGCCAAACAGGCAATAAACTAAAACCTTAAAATAAACTAATTATAGAATTAATTTTTCTAATTGTATTAGGATTAAACTAAGGTTTTTAATTAATATATATATATATATTAATTTTCTAAATGGATTAGTATTTAATTAATTTTTTTAATTAAACTATTTTAAAAAAAATGAATTTTATAAAATAAACAGAGTTTTTAATTTGAAAAATTAATTTTTTATTTGGTCCTAAAACACTTTAGGATATTAATAAGAAATTTAATATGATTGATTTTCTTATTAAATCTTTAAAAATGTTTTTTCAAAAATTCTTTATTTCATTGATGTTAAATTAGTTTAGGATGTTAATAAAAAAAAAAATATGATTAATTTTATTATTAAATCTTGATTGTTTCCAAGAAAATATGTATTAGATAAATTTTATAAAGTTTGAAAAATTATCAAATTAAGTTTGATTTAATATTTATAAATGTTAAAAATATTATTTTAAAAGTATACATAACTCCTATAATTTGAATTAAAAGCATGCAATAGGTTTGATTATACATGGTCAATATCTTTATGCATGGTGGATGATTGTGGATATTAAAATATTAATATGATTGTGTTTTTTTATTGTTGAATGAATGTAATATTAAACATGGCATGCATGTTCTGTATTTTTTCTATTTCTTATGGTTTGTAAAATTTTTTATTTTATTTTATTGTTTAATTCACCTCAAATGTAAATTGATGTTTTCTTTTTAATTATGTAAATGTTATGTAATTTAAAAAATAAAAATTTAGTAAAAAAATTATTTTATAATCTAAAAAAAACACAATGAAAAACAATACAATTTTAATGATGGTAAGGACTTAAACAGATTTATAGCAACTTCCTATATTTTAACCCCCTAACTCCCTTCAATATATAAGAAGAGAATTAGTTTAGCTATATACATAATCAGCCATAATTATCCTTATAAATGTGATTTTAAATTTTACATACATAATAATAAATATCCCATCCATGCCTGCACTCTGTACAACCCCATGTGAAGTTTCTAATCCTTACTCTGCCTGCCGGCAGGAGGACTAGCTAGTCATTTGCCTTCAACCTCTGCTATGTCAGAACTTTTATCGCTGTCTCCGCCGCAGCCACACATGCAGCCCTGTAACTGATGATTCTCCTCAAGTCTTCTGTCAAAATGGATCAGATCAGTCGGTTTTTCAGCTTAGACGGCAACTAATATGAGCTGAGCTGTCCTGTTTGGCACTTCCAGTTCTTTCCGTACCATGGGAAAAGAAAGGTCAAGTGACCGGCTTCTATGCATGCGTCAAAATCATCGGAATACTTTACTGTTCATGAATCCTTCTGTAATTGTTTTTGGAAGTATCGACCATTGTTTTTTAATATTAATATATTAAAACAATTCAATAACATAAAAACCTAGAACAATCTCCACGTCTACAGAATCCTTGAGATGCTCGGAAGTCGGAACTTTTAAAGTCTAGGGTGCCATAGCGCCCCGTACGCTCTTCCTAGGCCCGCGTTCTGGTAATAAAGGTTTTGTGTCTACATACGAATCCAAGAAGAAGGGAAAAGGAAGATGGAAAAAAGGAGTACAGATCCTAGATGGGTGTTGCTACTACTAGTTTCTTTGTTTTTATCAGTGTTTTGCTTTTATCGGGCCAGTTAATTTAAGCACTACACGTTTTACCTTCTCGGGGGGAGGGGAGCCTATATTAACACGTTTTTATCGGGCCAGTGGATTTTTCAATATTGTTTGCTTCTCTCTTGGTTAGCTGGTTATGGTCACTTCCTTGTCACTGAAATTATAATTTATAAAGCGGACAAAGAAAGTTCTTTGAGGCTAGACGAAGGGGGTCCTGCCCTGTTTTGTCCACTTCATAGTACATAGTCGTTTCAAAAACCATGACATATTTTGTCTCATTCTATGAATTTTTTTTTATCCCCGTAAGCTAAATAAAAATCAAAAAGAGAAAAGAAAGTGAAGAAAACTAAATAAATGATAGCTAGGAAAGAGAAAGACATATTAGATTTTTTTAATGTAAGAAAATATGTTAAATTAATATTCACGTTTTAAAAACAGTAATAAAAATCTGAGATTTAAGTTATTTACTTCACTAAGTTTAATAAATTTAATAATATGATTAAAAAAATATTAACATTAAATAATTTTTTTTACAATAATTAATTATAAAAAATAAACTGTGAATATCATATTTGAAAAGAAAAAAAAATCTCCCTACAAACTCATCATCATTTTGTGGTGGACAGTTCCCGTCATTAGAAATAAGTCATCGAAATGGCTTTATTATTATTGTGAAGGGCTGCACTACAACATCGAAAGAGAACGCATGTGTCACCAGAGCAATAACCTTAAAAGAAAACCAAACAAAATATTATATAGTAAATATCTCATAATTATATTTAATCAACCAATCTCATTTAAATCAAAAGCAATATCACTTTTAAAAAAGCAAAACTTAAAAAAGAACAAAAAATAAAATGACCCGAAATAACTTTAGTTATTTTTAAAATTAAGGAAAGATTCTATAGAAAACAAATAAAAAAATAATGGAGTTTAATCTCCAATTAAATAAATGTTAATGGATGAAACTGAAAAAATATTAGCTTAAATAAGGGGAAAAAACCATGCAAACACAAGCGAATTTTCTAAATCTAAATTACTCTCCTAAACTCACAACCCTTGAAATCATAGACCCATACTTAATCAAGAAGCTTAATTCTCAATCAATTTAATGTTGAATGATGAAATCAGAAAAAAAAATTCAATTAAAAAATTTATTAAAATAAAAAAAATAACAATAAGAAAAATGAAGATCAAATCTAATAGGAAAAAAAAATAAAATCCTAGATTCATACTCAATCAATAAGCTTAATTTCCAATCAATTTAATGTTAAAAAATAAAATAAAAAATTATTTTAAAAAAATTTATTAAAATAAAACAAATAACAATAAAAAAAATGAAGATTAAATCTACTAGGAAAAAAATAAAAGATAAAATCATTAAAAAAATTAAATTTAAAAATTATTTCAAATAAAATAAATAGCAATTAAAAAAATAGAACTAACTTTTATATATGAAAAAAATTTAAAGATAATAAAATTAAAAAAAACTTCAATTTTATAAATTATTTTAAATAATAAAAATACAAAAACCAAATATAAAAAAAAATTAAATGGCTTTTTTGAAACTTTGAAAAGCACATGAAAATTATGTATAATAATAATAAAAAATTATCGATGGCAAATCGGAGGTAAACAAGACACGCATCATATGGAAAGGGAGGGGTTGCTGCATGTGTCGCTGGAACGACGAATGCATTACTCCTCTAGCTAATTTTTTTAAAATAATATTTTATATTTATTAAAATATTAATGTATTTTTCAATTAACTTAATTATAATAAAAAAAAAACAAAAAACCACTTGAAAACTGATAAAAAAAATTCTGCTTATAATAAGAATAATTTA
Source organism: Populus tomentosa (assembly GCA_018804465.1). Taxonomy (NCBI): domain Eukaryota; kingdom Viridiplantae; phylum Streptophyta; class Magnoliopsida; order Malpighiales; family Salicaceae; genus Populus; species Populus tomentosa. The sequence continues at coordinate 15,570,690 of CM031977.1, forward strand.
ATAATTTTATTGAGCTTAGAAAAAGTAAAAAAAAAAAAAAAAACTCTTAAATATCAAAGTAATTTATTTATTGCTCTGTGATTTTAAAATATTAAAAAAATCTATTTATCCCCGGCCAAAACCAATAATGAGTAATGGACATGGTGAAAAAACTATTTTACACCTGTATCCATCCTGAGAATAAGAAAATTATCATTACACTGTCTCTTGATTTCCAGTAAATCACTGATGCGTTTAGTTTTTTAAAAATTTATTAACAAATGGACAGAAAAATACCAAAAAAGAAAGAAAATAACGATAGAAAAGGATAGTTTTTGTCACTATGTTTGCAAACACGAGGTGACAGAAATTTGTACAGTTATATGGGCTGAGGAGATTTTGCATTCATCGTTTACAATTTACAAAAGATAATTAATTGTACCACAATTCACAACTACTGGAACTAGCTAGCAACTAAGATTCTAAAAGAAATTAATAAAAAGACACAGTCCTGTCCTGTGCCGGAGAAAGAAAAAGAGAAGGCAAGCCCTCCTCGCAGAAACACACCAGACCCTTGTTCATCGGGCATGCAAACACTTGAGATCTCACCTGACCGATGTTCAGAAGAGAGCCAGCCACGCAAGACAAATTCAGGCCGGCTAACCACAAAAGGAGCCACAGGGCTAAGAACTTCAACTGATTGACAGATTCCGAGAAGTGAGCACTACTTTCCATCGTATCTAAACTGAAGTGCCGATAACTGCACCTCCGGCGCTGCTTATAACTGGGGGGCCTTTTCTCAAGGAGGCATATGCATACCGATCAAACTCTGCTTGAGGTTTCCATAGATGATCACCACGGCTCAGGCCACCCGTGACCATTACTGGGTCAGACTCGGACATCAGATAGACTGAAGGATCTCTCTCTGTCTCGCTTATGAAAAGAAAAGTGAATCACAAATAATAAGTGCAGGCCCTTGCCACGCGTACTGTTGAATGTTTGTTTGGAAGTGTAGTTATGATGATTTTTTAAAGTATTTTTTATTTAAAAAAATATAATAATAATATTTTTTTATTTTTAAAATTAATATATATATATATAATAATTTGAAAATATAAAAAATATATTAATTTTAAAAACTAATTTTGAAATTTTTTTTAAAATACAATACAAACACGCATATCGTGAGCATACACAGCATGTACCCGGGGGGGGGGGGGTGTGATGGAAGTTTTTAATTGTCAAGAAGTGGAGGGCTGTTTGTAAGAGTTATTATTTTTAAAGCATTTTTTATTAAAATAATATTTTTTATATATTTTAAAACTTATATAGAAATATTAAAAAATATATTAATTTAAAATAAAAATAATAATAAAATTTTTAAAATTTTAAAATATAAAAATATATAAAAATAAATTGTAACTTCACCCATGCATGTTCCACTTCTCCACGCTATATATAATCCCATGATCAGCTTTTGTGTTCATGGTTTTTGACATGTCTTACCTCGTCGGTATCAAATTTTAACTTTTTTCTTTTTCAATTTGTTAATAATTTGCTATATATATATATATATATATATATATATTCGCAGACTACAATAGAAAAATCTCATACGAAAATTGATCCAAGGACAGCTATTATTTGGCCTTTTTATTAGTTTATATATTGGGATAATTTTCTTGGATTTTTGCTTCATCAAGAATTAACAAGAGTTCCCGCTGTTTGATTGTGATTGTTTTTAAAGTTTTTTTTTATTTTTAAAATATATTAAAATAATATATATTTTTAATTTTTTAAAAATTATTTTTGATATTAATATATCAAAATAATTTTAAAATATAAAAAATATATTAATTTAAAATAAAAATAAAATTAATTTTTTTAAAAATAATTTTTAAACACAGAGGAATGTTTGGCTATTGGTGGTATTTATGTTTTTTCAAAGGGACCATTAGTTATTGAAGAATTAAATAGGGATATATGTGTTTTTGTAGTTTTGTAGCACAGTTCAAAGTCAGTTTTTTTAAAAGTGACATTAAAGGATATTTAAATATTTTAATGTTTTTAAATACAGTAAAATAACAACTTTAATCTTGAAACAAAAAAATTTAAAATATATTTTTTATTTAATAAATCATGTTATAAGTTTAAAAAATTAACATAGATTAATATTAAAGTTTTTTTTAAATAGATTTTATGATTTTCATCATTTTTTTTATTGGAATATCCTAATATCATAATTTAGGTTGCGAGTTTGGCGAGGTAATCTGGGTTAGCTTGAACTTGGTTACTGGATTACAAGTTTATAGTGTTGGCTAGAATTGACTCGAATGGATATTTTTAGATTTTTTTTTTTTAATTTCATCATTCTATATTTAATAGACTAAGAATTCACTTATACCATTTATTTCCTTTTAAAAAATATTTTTTCTAGTTTGGTTCATTTATTATTATTACCAAATATTTTATTATATAATTAAAATAAAATCAATTTATTTAATTCACTCACTTCTATAATCTAAATTATAAAATTTTTTAACATGTTTACATCATTTAAATATTTTATTTTTTAGCCTGGACATAGCTAGGGTCCACAAGTTTTCCTATAAACATAAGTTCCGTTTTTCTTTCTCAAAATAGTTTTCCTATAAACATAACATAAAATGACGATCAAAAGTCCGTTTTCATTTCTCTTTTTTTTCCGCCTACAATTAATTCAGACACGGATACGACAGAGTTTGGTGGAGCACTGGATTAATTGAAACCTAACTAGATTTAAGTTTTGCGGTCCTAAATACTACCAAGGAGTAGAGACTTCAATAGACTCGCAGAGTGGTTACTAAGTGCCACTTTTTACATGACAACACCAGAGGCATGCAGCACAATAGAGTATAGACTTTTTTTTTACTAATTAGTATAATACTAGTTACATGGCCCGCGTGATGCCGCGGATCAATTATTTTTTGTATTTTAAAAATAGCTAAGATCTAAAAATATTAGGTTTTTTTGTAAAGTTATACCAAAGAGTCTTAGTTTTTGTTACATCGCCTGATCCAAGAGTAATGTTTATAATATTAATAATAACATTAAACTTGGGTTAACCATTAGCATAAAAGTGTTTGGACTACAATACCAGATCCAATAGCATTGGACGTGGGTCTGGCTGCAAGGTCGTGTCATAAAAGTGTGATAATTAAATAGATTAGTTAAAAAAAACCAACAGGAAGAAAAAAACTAATGAGAAAAAAGAAAAAAAATATGAATTAATTGGGTTAACCCTTCAAACCAGGTTAACCCGTCATACCTTGAATTCGCATCATGAAAGTTTGATAATTAAAATAAAAAATAAATTAATGGGTTAACTCGTCAAACCGGGTTAACTCGTCAAACCGGGTTAACTCGTCAAACCCAGAATCCGTGTAATGAAAGTTTGATAACCAAATAGAAAAAAATTTCACATTAACAATTTAAATTAAATGAAAAAAATTAATTTAAAAAAAAAAACAAAAGGCATCAGCCTTTTCACTGTGAACTGCACTGTGCAGTCCACAGTCAAAGGCATAAAAACAACAAAAAAAAACTAAAGACATCAGCCGAAAACTACTTAGAAAAAAATTTAATATTAATAAACTAAATTAATTAAAAAGAAAAAAGAAAAGAAAAAAAACCTCCAAGGAGAAAAAAAACTAAATATAAAGAAATTTAACATTAACAAACTAAACTAAATGAAAAAAAAATAATTAAAAAAGAAAAAAACAAAAGCAAAAAAAATTTCAGGTTAACTTGTCAAACAAAGTTAACCCGTTAAACCAGGAATCCGTGTCATGAATGTCTGGTAACTAAATAAAAAAAAATGAACATTAACAAACTAAACTAAACAAAAATTAATTAATTAAAAAGAAAAAAATCCTGGTTAGCTCGTCAAACCATGCTAACCCGTTAAACCCAGGATCTGTGTCATGAAAGTATGATAACTAAATAAAAAAAATTTAACATTAACAAACTAAATTAAACAAAAACATTTATGAAAATAATAATAATAATAATTGACGGGTCAACCCGAAATTAACTGATTCACCCGTGAAACCAGGTTAACCCGTGAAACTCGGAATATATGTCATGAAAGTCTAATAACTAAATAGAAAGAAATTTAACATTAACAAACTAAACTAAATAAAAAAAATTAATTAAAAAGAATAGAAAGCAAAAAAATAATAATTCTATTTTAACTTGTCAAACCAAGTTAACCCGTTAAATCCGGTAAACGTGTTATAAAAATTTGACAACTAAATAAAAAAACTAAACATTAATAAAATAAATGAAACAAAAAATTTTGTTAAAAAAAAAAAACAAAGGAAGAAGCAAAAAAAATCCTAAAAAACAGCTACAAAAACTAAGACAACTTAAAAAAAACGCCTAAGGAATCAGTGTTTTACTGTGGAAATAAAAAAATTAATTAAAAAAAAACCAGAAAAAAAAAAATTGAGTTAGTCCGTTAAACCTGGAATGCGTGTTATAAAAGTTTGAGATAGAAAAAAATTTAACATTAACAAAAAAATTTTAAAAAAAAATCCATTAAAAAAAACAAATAAAAAATGAAGAAAAAGAAAAGCAAAAAGTTTTTTTAAAAAAATCTGAATTAATTAGGTTAACCCTCAAACCAAGTTAACCCGTCAAACCTGGATTCGCGTCATGAAAGTTTGATAACTGCATAGAAAAAAAAATTGACGGGTTAACCCATAATTAGTTAAACAAAAAAATTAATTAAAAAGAAAAATCATAAAAAAAAAAATCTGGGTTAACTCGTTAAACCCGGAATGCGTGTTATAAAAGTTTGAGATATAAAAAAATTTAACATTAACAAATTTTTATTTTAAATATCCATTAAAAAATAAAGAAAAAATGAAGAAAAAAAAAGTAAAAAAAAAACAAAAAAAAAGAAAAAAAAAAAACATAAAACAGGTCAGTGTTTTACTGTGGACTTCACAGTGCAGTTCATAGTAAAACACTGATTCGTTTAAACCCAGAATATGTGTTATAAAAGTTTGAGATATAAAAAAATTTAATATTAACAAATTTTTTTTAAAAAAATATCCATTAAAAAAAATAAATTAAAAATGAATAAAAAAAACGAAAAAAAAAAAAGCAAAAAGTAAAAAAAAAAAAAAACGTAAAACAGGTCAGTGTTTTACTGTGGACTGCACTGATTCGTTTAAACCCAGGATATATGTTATAAAAGTTTGAGATATAAAAAAATTTAATATTAACAAATTTTTTTTTAAAAAATATCCATTAAAAAAATAAATTATAAATGAACAAAAAAAAAGCAAAAAGTAAAAAAAAAAAAAACGTAAAACACTGATTCGTTTTAGTATATTTTACAATGTTAAATTAATTTTTTAATATTAAAAAATATTAATGCATTACTGCCATGTTTTCAAGAAGTAAAGAAAACTTCAATCGTCTAGGGATTGACCTAATATTGTCAGAATAACTTGATATGTTTAAAAGTAATTTGAATAATAATAATAAAATATATATAGTTTGATTGAAAAAATTTTAATTTTGTTTTAAAAATTATTGAAACAATAACATATTAGACTGATCTATATTAACTAATATTAACATGTAAAATTCTCGATCTAGGTTATGAAACTGTGATAATTTTATAGAAAATAAATAAAAAAATACATTGAAGTACGATTCTCAATCATTCTACTATTAAACAATAAAATAAAAAAATTAATTAAAAAAAACAAGATCTACATCAACCATGGTTAATCTATCAAACCTTTATCATTAAACCATAATAACCTAATATAAAGCAAATGAAAACAAATTATAAATTTTAATTTTCAATCAAAATTCAATATTAAAATGTGAAATTGAAGAAAAAAATTAATTAAAAATAGCAAAAAAAATCTGAGTTAACCCGAGTCAACTCATTAAAACCTTGACTCAGGTCATGCGATCGTGATGAAATAAAGTATGAATTTTAATTCTCAATTAACAAATATATTGAAGGATAAAAATTAAAAAACAAAATTACAAAAGGATAAAAAAATCTTGAGTCAAAATGCTTGATCCACGGCTCGGGTTATAATATTAGGATATAAAACAAACTAAAATAAATTATAAAACTCAATCCCCATTAAATCTAATGTTAGATGAAATTGAAAGAACAAAATTTTTAAAAAATATTGTTCCAATGAACATTATTTTTTGTTGAAGATGATTTGCTCTCCTCGATTAGTTTTTATTGAAGAATAAAATTTTTAAAAAATTAATTAAAAAAAATTAAAAAAAAATTTAATTCAAGCCAGACTAACATGCCAAACCTGAACAATGATGTTAGAATAATTCAATAAAATAAAAAAAAAACAAAATATGAATACCGATTTTCAATTGTGAGAATAACTGTGGGAATTTGCAGTTATGAAAGCTCAAAATGGGGGTGATAAAAAGAATCAAATTGTGAAAAGGGTTAAAAGAGCTTCCGAAGAAAGAAAGTACAGAACTTAAATGTGTTGGTAAAAGCATTTTTTTATGGGAAGAAGCCCTCTATTTCGCTCATCAGCTTAGTTCATCGTGTTTTTTTATGGTGATTGCTTTCTTTATTGCACTAATTTTGAGTGTGCTGATATATACTCTGGCCATAGTGAACATCATTTCAATATCAATTGAACCAGCGAGAGATTGAAAACCCATTTCAAAACTCTACAGTTGCTTTATGCTTTTGATCAACGACCAATAACTTTATGATTTTGGGCTTCAGATATTCTGGTTTTTGTTCGATGGGATTAGAAACTTGGAATTTTGGACAGAACTACAGTTGGTGTGAGAGCTTGACTGGAAGTTCTTTAGCGACACTGATTTTGCAATGACAACATTGTTTCTGAACATTACTGTTATAGAATTTTACTAGATGACATGTTTCAGATTTATCCCTGTTGCTTGCTTTACATTCAGCTCCTTCAAACATAAATGATAGTCTCCATTACCTGTCCGAACATTCTGTGCCTTAATCATCTCTAGTTCCGGGCAGTCGTAGCACGCAGTTCTTACACAAAGCTTTGATGTTTATGACCAAGACATCCATGAGCGCGCTTTACTTGCGTGAGTAGCAGTGAAGTTGTTCTTTCTGGTACCGTGTTAAATACACAGTAGGAAAAAAATGTGTTGTGTTTTTCATAATTTAAAGAAGAGAGTGGCGGGATCTGTGATTCAGGGATGGTAGAGATTGTGCTGGCCGGAGTTCATTTGGTTGTTAAGGGCTTTGTTTTCTTTTAGAAGTAATTAGAAGCCACCAAAATATAGAGTGATTTATTGAATAGACCGAAGGGAACACCTTCAATCTTAAAATACATCGATGTCCAGCATAGAACATCCCACCCTTTAAAATTTCTCTGTCCTTTAGAATTTTTTTCTACTTCTTCAAGACTTCTTGGAGAATTCAGACCATGGGAGTGGAAATTTTATAGTAGCCGTTGCTGAGGGCTGCCAGGTAAGATTGTGTTTCTATATTTTCCCATCTCCCTGTTTATATACATGTCGGGCTGCTCTGCTTCATCTCTTGGAATTACTGCAGTTGACGCTGTGTGACTTGAGAATGAAAGAAATGTAAAACCACGATTTATTGTCTCATGCAGATGCTAAACAAAAGATGTCCTATATAAACATGTAAAAGCATAACTAATAGCAAACATAATTTTAATACAAAAATAATAATAAAATACTAGCATACATGCTAAACATATAATTAAACTTGTAATTCATATAAAATAAAAAAATCATATCATGCATGTTAATAAAAAAATTAATTGTGTTTAAATTAAAACAAAAAGGGTACATGATGGAACATTTTAAAGTAATGAATATTTAATCGTTGTGAATGATGAATTATTTGTTCTTTGTGTAACTAGGATGTTTGCAATATGTTTTTTAAAATTCCAACAACATCACCTTGATTTAGATACATTTTTAAAGAAGGTCTTTGAACTAAATGTTATACAACTCAAATATCTCTTAATAAGATGGATTTAAGTTTTAGATTTGGAAGGAAAATTAAAGTTTACAAAAGAAGAAGAAAAACACTAAAAATAAGATGAGAAAGAGAGTAAAATATGAAAAACTTAAGTTAAAAACTTTTTCTTTGGCCTTCTTTTTTTACTGAATTTTAAAAGCTAAAAGATTGAATAATTAATAATAATCAATTCCTACCATTATCAACATTTGATTAGCAATTACAAAACAATAATTAAATATAGAAAAACCAAGGGTTTTTGTAATGGAAAAGCCTAGGGTTTTTTGAGATTAATTTTTTATTCACCCATAATTTGTTTAATTAAAACAAGTTTTCAACAATTCTCCACATGAATGAAAATTATCTTACAAGTTTGAAAACGACTCAAAGATTTGTTGAAAGATATTGATTTAATAGATTACTACATCAGGATAAGTAATAAGTAGATTTTAGCTTTGAACTTTTCATAGTGAAATACTATGAGATTTACTTGGTTAAATAATAAATACGATATCTTGAACTATTTAGTTTTTTGTGTAAACCAAGAAAATAAATAGTACTCGCATAATTCTCTATCTAGAGATTTTCTCTGATTCTTAATATTGTGTTTATTTTAGCTCTAGATAGCTTTTGTATAAAGATATGAAAATCATTAAGAGCTCAACTTAATTTTTATCATGCTACAAGTAACATTTTTTTCATAATAACAATAAATAAGAAATAATAATTTTCTAGGGGTACTGAGATTATTGTATAACTTGGTTTTCCATTTCAATATAGATTTTAGGATCTCCAGTGAATCAAGTATGATTAAACTTTTTTTATTTTTTAAAGGTTTGAATTCATTGCTATTGATAAATTATACACAAACTCTCTGTTATAACGGTGATGATTTAGGCAGATAATGGCTAGAGTATCAATGATTGCATATTTATTCTTCTTATCAACACATTATTTATAATGTCCTCCTAATTTCTGGTTGTGTTCAAGATGAATAAAAAAGATGGGGGGAATAACTACTCTTCTCCGTCAACAGAATGAGACCTAATTAATGTTTACATCTTGAACGTCGATGGTCGCCGATTTCCAGATGGGCACATTGCTCAAAATAGGCCTGTTTTTATTCGATCATTTTCTCCCCTCAAATTCTTGTCTTTTCAAGCTCTTCTCCATGTTTTGACTCAGCTGTTGTATCAACAATGGAAGGAAAAGAAAAACCATTGTTGTAGTATTTGTTTATTGATTTTTTGCGTATTTAGTATCTTTATAAAAAAAAAAAATACCTGTTCATGATTTGATAGTTTCACTGGAGATTAGACGAAAGAAGAGAAAAACCTGAAGCTAAAAATAAACTCCTCAAGTGAGTGTCTAGTGCAAGTCTGCTCCTTACAGATCCTCTTCTCTCACTTTCCTGCATTTAAAGGGATCTCGCTTGTTCAAATTCATTTCATAAATTACTTCATTCATGAGGTTTATTGTTTTTCTTGAACAAGAAAATGTAATGGTTTTCAAGATTAAGAGCGGGGTTTTCTGGCCACATATGCTAGCATTTACAATTTTTATACTGAAGCTCTATGTCTTCTTGGTTTTAATGCTTCATCCTAAATTGTTTTGCTTTCGCTACAACTGCAGATAACTGGACTTGCATTCTCATTGCTTGACCCCGATTACATTTGTATCCAAGGGGTTGATTATGAGGTGATTGCTTTTGAAGCTACGACAGCTAATCTCCTTGCGTTTTACTGCTTTTCTTGCTCAGCATTTTTTAGTCCTATTTAAGTTTCCATTTCAGTTGCCTTTAAAAGCTTCTGCTTCCCCCTGCTGTCTTTTGGCCATCCCCACTTGTTCAATTGGGGGCGTTTTCACTCTCTTCGTAAAGACGACAAAACAAAATAGAACTGAAACTGTAATTGCTTTTGCTTTAATTGTTGCCATATGGAAAGAAAGGTATTTTATAAACTGCCAAATATATATGTTCATGAAGTGCATGGAGAAGGAAATTGCGTTAGAATAAGGAGAAAATATACAAAGAGGACGGAGAATTCTCCTGAACACAGAAACACACAGCAAGTTACGATGCTGAAACACCAAAACTCTCCATGCTCTCTGAATATGTTCTAGATAAACGCCTTGTATGATCATCTGTAAACTGCTAGAATGTGAAACGGTAAATGTTTAATTTTCCTTGCTTATGAACCAAACTTCTTTAAGTAGAGAACTCTAAAGGCTTGTCAGAAACCTTTCAGGTATAGAAAATGGTAGATAGAAAGCTTTGAAGTATAGACCCAGAAAATGAGACTGGATCCATGTCGCTGCCAAATGCCCACATGAAGAAAATAGGAGCGTGGCAACTCCTTAAATTGTACCAAAAACTCACAACCCATTTTGTAGTTCCATCAAAGCAGTGTGCTAGAACAAGTATCTGGAAAGCCTTGCTCCTCTAATGTTATTATATGGCACTTCTCAAGTTATTGTCTTCTGCCTCAGCCAAGTAATTCCAGCCCTGCTGTTGTGAGCAGGCCTTGCATGAACTAAGCTGCCTTTCTAGTTAGCTAACACATCACCATTGATGCTGTTTTAATATGGGATGGGCGAGCCGTCTCCCTCTCTTACATGTCAATCCTTGTTGCAGTGCTCCAACGAGGATGTAATGGGCGGTTGGTGTGCTTCTGGTAGCATCTTCTTGGCTGATAAAAAGAGTGAGATAAACATGATAGCAGGTCCTGAAAAAGGGAGTGAATAAGCATGGTGGTGGATCCTTGAAAATGGATATCCTTCGAGGTTGTTCGGATATGTTCTTATCTTTCGGATTGGACGCTGCTGCTTAGGCATCAGGTTTTTTAAGCAGCAATCCTTATTACCAGTTATTTCAAGCAGTCGTTGATCCTCCAGTCAAGGCACCAATTGACTTCTTCGAGAAGTTAAAAGTGTATAATCAACCCCTACCACCAAAGGTTAAACGATTTAATTTAATTCCAAACCCAATTTTTTTAAAAAAATATTGTGAATTGGACCTAATAAAATAATTAAATTGTGAAGTTTTGTTTGCTACAATTTTATGTTTGTTAAAATCAATTAATTTGAATTTGAATTGATTATTATTTAATTGAGCTGTTTTTCATAGACTTTGATTTAATAATGAATTATTTTAGTCGGAATTTTTTATTTAGCTTGGACTGATTTTTTTTATCTTTAAAATCTTAAAGAACCAAGTTGAATTAAAAAAAAAAATTAAATAAAATTATTGAAGTATTCAAACTTGTAATAACAAGTGGTTCTGAGAAATCAAGTATGAGTCTACTATAATTAAATGAAAATATGTTTCACGCAGATTACAAGAATGGCCTAGCAAATATATTTATTGACTAGTGAGACTGGTTAATGCCAGAGAAGATTTGATCACGCTAAATCAAAATAACAACTCATAAGAGCCATAATTTTTTATCCAATAATTAGATCACACTTAAATTTTTGTAGAAATTTTCAAAGATTGTTTTTTTAATTGTAGTCATTGTGCTGTTACACGATCATCGAATTTTTAGATTTTAAATTTTTTTTTACTCCTAGTGTTGAACTTTTTTTGTAATTTTTTGTAATTTTTAGATTTCTTGTTTGTTTTAGATTTTATGCTATTTTTTTCTTTATAATTTTAAGTTTTTGTTTTTGTTTTTTTAGTTAAGATAGAGATTTTGATCTATTTAAGACTTTGAAACCTGAAGACTTTGTAAACCTTCTAAAATAACAGATTTTATTATCATTATTTAATAAAAAATAACTTGTGAACTTAGAGTTCACACCCGCAATTTCTTTAATCTATTAAAATATTGTTATTCTTTATTTAATTGTTGTAAATATCTTTTGTCTGCTTCAGGAGTCCAACAAATTCAAAAAACCATTCGTTTAATTTAATTGTTGTCTGTTCTTTGATGTCGATTTGGCGGAGAAATTTATTGTAACTTGCGAGATTAATGGCTTTATTGCGAAAACGAAATTCCAGAGATAGAGATGGAGCGGAGGCTGCAAGTCAATTGTCTTTGCCGCCTCATGCCTTCTCGTCAAGATAGCAAATCCATAACTAAATATTTGAACGTATTTTGTATCTGAATTCTAAGCCTCTCCTTTTTTTTCCACGTGTTTTCTTGTCAAGACATTGAACATTTCTGGATTTGAAGCAACTGACAGTGCACAGTTTGATAGAGCCTTCTGGCTAGGCATGGTGGACCACTGGACGGACCTCTTATCTTTTCGAGGGCAGCAATCCTTCTGGATTTTTTTTTAATTTTTTTGTGGATTTTTCAAGGGTCAATTTACCTAAAGCAAGAACTCTAGTGGATCTAGATTCTAGACTGCTGTCCTGTTCGGACGAGGCTTGTCAGAGGGCGTTCTGGACTGTCGTGTTAGGAAGACCAGAAAATCGGGACCTATCGTTCGAGATCGCCAGTTCAACCAACAGCTCTCAGCTGCGATAATTATGGTATTTTTAAAACAATAAAACTTATTATTTTTAAAATAATAAAACCAAACATTCACTGCCTCTCTCCTCAATTATTGATATCCTGAATATCAAATATATAATTTAACTAATTAAATTATAAATTTATTTTTTAAAAATTATTAATTTAAATTTTATAAAACTTAAAACCATTAAAAATTTATATAACTAATCAGGTTTTAAATTTATTTTTTAAAAATTAATAATTTAAATTTTATAAAATTCATAAACACTAAAAACTTATATAATTCATGATAATAAATGCTAATAATAATTAATAACCCGTCTCGTATGTGCGCCTGTTATTTTATTGTCAAGACGATACCGACTTTCCAATTTATGGATGGGACATTTAAATGAACAACACATGTCGGGATATTTCTAGTTTTAGCAATCTTGGAAACAAAGAAAAAGTCACATCGGCAATGAAATTTAATATTGAATTGTTCTTTAGACATGATTTGAATTTGTGTTTGTTTTAAATAAATTAATTTCTTTGGTTTTTTTACACGATATTATTATAACAATTTTTTTTTAAAAAAATTAATATATTTTTAAATCTGTCTCTCGAGTTTTATATTGTAATAGTTGACCAAGAATCAAGAAACACATCCAACCGAGGCAACGCATTCTACCATTACCAACCTGTGCTCGGAGAGATTGATATCAGCAATTTATTTGCGATGTAAATAATAAAATTAAATGTTGGTCGTTGTTTCTTAGGCTAAGAGCATATCCCTGATCTTGTTGAATAAATTTACCAAGAGACGTGCGGACAGAGGCTGAGCTGTTCGTTTCACTACACGTCATCCACATAATGATGGCAGCGAAAGACACGTATGGGTCATTGTATTCTATGGACCCCAACTTGATGGCCCCAGCAATAAAATACAATGGGGTCAGAGCTTCAGCAGCCGTCAGGTCCGATGCTGACGGTTTATTTGTTGCCACACACATACGTAGGCGTTTTTTTATGCATGTAATTTTATTTGGTGTTTGTCTTTGCACTTGTGAATTATTCATGCGTCAATCAAGTACTTAAGATTTATTTAATTAATATAATTTAAATAAATTATAGGTTAACAAGTTGATCTTAAAAAATTATTAGCTATTTTACTAGAAAAATCTTAGTGTTTTTTCTTTTTAATTTAACTCTTAATTTATGATAGATAATTATAGATTGACAATAATAATAATTAATTCTTTAATTTTTTTTTAATTTTAAAAAACCACTATAAAAAAAAGTGAAGGAAAAGTTTCTAACATGTTTTTTTTATATATTTTTTCATATTTTTCCTCATTTTGTTTTTAATATTTTTCTTCTTCTTTTATGTTTTGATTTTTTCTTCTAGATTTAAACCTTGGGTTCATAATTTGTTATGAAATATTTTGAATGGCCTCGTTTTCTACCACAAAATCATTAATAATTAACCTCTCTTCAAAGATATTAAATCTAGCACAACAAACATTTAACTATAGGATGCAACTATATGAATTTTGTTTTCTTCGTCAATATTACAAAGATAAAATGCAATCTTCCTACCCTTCCATAGCATGTACAATGTACTATCGTTTAATTATATTAACCAATTTATTTTACCATCAAAAGTATGTCCGACCTCCAACTTTAGATCCTTTTGGCATACATCTATAACAAATACCTGATTATTAGAAACAATAAAAATAAACCTAAAAGCATTTTAAAATTTTGGAACATGAGGTATGATTTTATCATCAATATTATTATTATCATTTATCATTATATTCACGTCGAGTGAAACATCAAATTTTTTAAAAAATTGTATTATTTTACTAATTTTTTATGTTTATCGTGTTAATTTTAAAAAATATCTAAAATAATTAGTAATTAGAGGATGAGTCATTGAAGTAGTATACTCCACAATGTAGTCATGCGGCTTGTGATGAATACTATTGTCACGACTCGAATCCCGGATCCATGACCGACACATAGACAAGGTTCTCTTCCAAGGTTCCAAACCTATGCGAACCCAAACTTACATACAATCCTATCCTTTAAACAACTCAATCAGAGTTTAACGCAACATTAACAACAAACTAACTTCATAATGTAATTTCATTGTCTTAATACAAGAGTTAATATAATTCATAGTTTTGGAGCACTAACTTGACATAAAAGGAAGGTACAAATTACAATAAAAAAGCAGGTTCGAAAGGTTCAACAAAAGTAACCTGCTATCAAGCTATAAGGCTGAAAAGAATAATAATGAGAGGGTGAGTTCAACAACTCAGTTAGTAGATAATATTCAATATACACACACGAGGTAATATAACAATGAGAATTATATACAATTATGGCTTTAGGTTCTTATTTGAAGGTTTCTCAAATAGGCCATAACAAGAAGATCAAATGGTAAAGTTCGTCAGAAAATCAAAATGCAATGAGCACGAGGCTCCGTACTGTGAGATGATCAGTCCACACAGGTTGGTGACTCCCCCGACCAACTAGGATTCAGATACGATGTGCACAAAGACTAACACTACCCTGTTAGTATGGGTATTCTGACTGACATACCATAGGTTCATAATCATAATCAAACAAACGTATTCATATCTCAAAGCTCAACTCATGACATCAATCAAATGAGAAGCTATCAATTCAGAAGTCAATTCAAAATATATACTGGTTCATATCAAGAATTCAAATTCAATAATTGATCATGCTTTATCATAACAAGGATAATAATCAACCTATATACTATCAAGAAGCATGATCCAATTCATATTAACAAATCAAATACTTATAATATTTCTCATGTATATGAAAAATTATCCACTCACCTGACTTAAAAGCAACAACACTCAAAAGCAAACACCGAAGAAAATCCTACTGACATCTCGCCAGTAGAATATCAGGATTATCTGAATACAAAGGAGACATATTCAAGAATGACTTGAAAGAACATTTAACCTATTTAATACACTTAACTAAGGGTGTATTTCGTAACCTTATATGTTTTTGAACTAACTAGTTAATTTTCTTAAAAACCCAAAATTTAACGATTTTTCTGAAATCTAATCCATAATAAAACAACTAATAAAATTGGTAATAATTCACTAAATAACCCTTAATTATTCATCAAAATAATCTGAAAAGGCTAATATTACAGCTAGGGACTAATCTGAAATTTTTTCATATTTTTAGGGCCAAATTGTAACTTTTATCAAATGGAGGACCAAACTAAAATTTATCATAAATCCATGAATATACAGAAATTCTAACCATAATTAATCCTCAATTTTGTCCAGAATATCTCATTATGCTCCAGGACCATTCTGGAATTTTACCAATTTTTTAGGGTCAAATGGTAATTTTTGACAAATTGGAGGACCAAATTAAAAGTGTTAAATTTTCTTATCTATACTGTAATTCTGCCCATAATTCATATGTTATTTTGTTCAGAATCTTGGAATATGCTCCAGGGACCAATTTGAAATTTTTCAAAGTTTGGGGACTAAACTGTAATTTTTGCAAATTAAGGGACTAAATTGAATTTTCATCATCTTCAACCTCCAATCCAGAATTTTAACAGAAACCTACTGTTCTCCCCTGATTTTTAACTCAAAATTCACCATTCAAACAAAACTATAACTCAAAATCACCATAATCTTCCATAATCAACTAAATAATCAATTAACCACAACAATCAACCCCTGACATTCAATTTAATTTATTAATTAAACTCAAAACACAAATTTCATAACCCTAACATTTATCAAAATTGAAATTAAAGCTTAATTAACACATATTTATACATAATCTTATCTTTTTACTTATTTCCTCCAACTCCTTTCTATTTCCCTTCTAATTTTTCTCTTTTCTCTTCTTCTTCTTTCTCCCTTCTCTCTCCTACCGATTCTCTCTTAAATTTTCAGATCCCTCTTTTGTTTTTTTTTCTATTTATATTTATTATATTTATCTAATTACCACACTACCCCTCATTTATTTATACCCACATTTTAAGCCTTCAAGGGCTTTATTGTATTTTCCAATTCATTAATTCAAAACATTACAACTATTTGTAGAATGGCACAGAAAACAGAGGAAAAAACTATTTGTACACATTTTAGCATGCATCAGTTGTGGTTCATAAGAAATGTTTTTATTAGCCAATCACTACTATGAATAAATATTTTACAAGAAAATTCAAAAGGATATATATCAACCCATCAAGTTTTAAATTTATCAAATTAATCTAAATATATATAAATTAATCCAAACACTAATATTAATCCAAAAAAAATAAAAAACCTACTAGAAAAATGCAGCCTTATGTGTGTGTACATACAGGGAGAGAGAACTTTAATCTACCGGTCAAATTTCTCAACTGGTTAAAAAAATGGTTGTACGGTGAAAAATGTATTCAGAACTCTATTGAAAATAACAATTCACCTATTAAAATAATTTGAAACCTCCAAAAGAAAAAATAAAATAATTCTATAGTTGCTCTGAATTTATGATGATTTTTGTGGTTGGAAAGTAGTTTTGTAAAAAAAAAAATTTTTTATTTAAATTAACTTCTTAGTATTTTAAAATTATTTTAATGTATTTATATTAAAAATAATTTTTTTAAAAATATATATCAATGCATTACAAATAAAAAATATTTCAAAAAACAACCACTATTAAAATGTTAAATAGAGATTTAAAATTATATAATTTGAGTTTTAAAACCCGGATAAAATCAAAATGCCTATACATTAAAAAAATGTCATGAAGGCGGATAAAAATATGAACTATTTAAATTTTCATTGCTCTTGTTATAAAAAATAAGTTGACATTCTCTTATAATGAAGAAAATTTTTCCTTCTTTCTTGTTATGTAATGGATGAACTTTCCTATTCAATCATACCGATCAAGTTGATATGCTAAAATTAAATAGTTGAGAAAAACTCGTAAATTTCCCTTGATGTGCAGAATAAGAAGAGTTACTAAAAAAGAATAGAGAATTAAGTCATATTAATTAATTCGTTCTTTATCTCAGAAAATCACACTGCCATGCTCACCTAGTCATGTTTCATGTTCATCCAGTCCAATGCCTGTAGAAAGCAGCAATCCACACGTAAAGCAGGGAGATTCTCTTGCAACGTATAATTTTAGACTCCTTTTTTTAAAATATTTTTTAATAATTCATTATATAATAAAAAATAAATTAAAAAATAACTAATTAATATTTTTTAAAATTTATTAAAAATTAAGAACCAAATCTAATAAATAAAAAAAGTTGAAAGACAGTGAAATTAAAAAAAATTAATTTCATAAATTATTTCAAATAAAAAAATAATAAAAAAAAAATAAAGATCAAATTTGAAAGATAAAAAGCTGAAAAACAATGAAATTAAAATAAAAAAATAGATTAGTCAAAGTTAGTTATTCAATATATAGTTATTTTAATTTTTTTTAAATTGTTGCAAAATTTCTTGTATCATTTTAAATATGAACCACCTAGCATGGAGCAGACATAAATGCTAGTAATAACTAAAAATATATCTTTTTTTTTATCCCAGTTGCATATAAAAAAAAAATTTCTTTGAACATGGATAAATAAATAAAAAAAACAAATCATAATAGTAAATTAATATTTGAGATTATTCTCTTTTCATTATTTTACACTTAAAATGATCGTGCACGTTTTTATGCACGTATTAAAAGCATTCTAACGGGTATCGTTTTGTACCACATACGACACCAGAAACGTTGAATGTAAGTACAAAACAAACGTAAGTACAAAACAAGGGATTCTCATTCTGGAGGAGCCTAAAACTAATCTTGCATTAATTTAATACCCTATCATCGGGTTCTATTTTATATATATATATATATATATATATATATATATATATATATTAATTCTAGGCCGGTCCAGTCTATATCATCTCCCTTTATTTACTTTTTACCCACCTCAACTTTTTTCATTTTTTATGTTAATTCACTGGCATACCATATGATAGGTAAATGGATCTATTAAGCTTAAAACTATTTAAAATCAGTTTTCAACGAATATGAAACTTGCTAATAACGGATTAACGATCGGGTTTTTTTATTTAAAAAAAGAAATAAAAGCCAATTGACATGCTTTTACAGGCAGGGGTAATCTCGTCCTATAAGTTCAGAAAACAATACACGTCAGCCACTCTCTTCTAGATGCAGTCATAGACCAAGCCCTCTCTCTAGCTCTTCTCTCTTACGCGCCAACGAAGACCTAGCTGCACCTTCCACGTGTACACTCCCCCCTCTCTAAAATGACTCCGTCTTCCCGCACCGGAACCCATCACGTGGCAGACATCACACCCTTCCTTCTCCTCCTTTTCAAGGCTGTGTTTGTTCCGCTGCTAGCCACATGTTTTTTTTTTTTAAAAAATAATTTTTTAATGTTTTTTTATGTATTATATTTAGAAATAAATTTTTTAAAAATATTTTTTAATAAAAAATAATTTTTAAAATAATATTTAAATCAAAATAAAAAAACGTATAAAATCCTATCACATAAATATAATAAAATATAAATATAATAAGATAAAACGACTCAATTGAAGATATTTGAATGCAAAAACTCTAATTAAAATTATAAAATAAAATAAAATATTGTTTGAAAATATGATAGATATTATTTTTTAAAATGTGTTTTTTTAAGTGTATTAAAATAATATTTTTTTAAATTTTATTTTTAATATCAAGATATTAAAATAATATAAAAAATTTAATTTAAAACTAAAAAATTTAAAATATTTTAAGAACGTAGCTAAACGGAGACCAAAATCCATTACAAAGAAAGCAAAAACACTTGCAAAGCTAACCAACTAGCTAAAGGCGTGTCCACTGCGTGTGTTGTTCCTGTAAGAATCTCCAAACTTTACTCGCTACTAGTTAAAAAAGGAAAGAATATTATAAAAAAAGTGAAACATAAAATCCTCAATTTGAGAGAACGTTAATTTTTATTTAAGAAAACCAGGTCGTTTAATTAGACCTTTCTAATTCCAACTAACATGAAACGCGGTCCATTTCTCTCCCTATATACATAACCCCCTCGCTCCTAGGGTTTGTCTCACAGTCACAGCCATCCAACCTCACAGACCCTCTTCTTCTTCCTTTGTCTCTCTAAAATCACCCTCCACCTCTCGTCTTTAATCAATTTTGATGTGATAATGCCTGCCACCGACTATCAAAGCTCGTTGGCATCACTAAGACATTCTATTTTTCTCCGACGCGATCAGGTCCATTCTATGGACTCTCCTCAAACTACCTCAACTCTCGAGCTCGAACTCGATGCCTTTCAGAAACAAGTTACCGACCGATTTCTTGATTTATCATCGGTCGGACCTGATCGTTTGCTTTCTTTAGCTTGGATCCGGAAACTTCTCAATTCTTTCCTCTGTTGTCAGGAGGAGTTTCGAGTGATTTTGTTCAATAACAAGTCGTGGGTCCATAGACCGCCGCTGGACCGGTTAGTTCAGGAGTATTTTGAACGGACTGTCAAGGCTTTGGATGTTTGTAACGCGATTCGTGATGGAATTGAGCAGATCAGAGATTGGAAGAAGCTTTTGGAGATTGTTTTGTGTGCTTTGGATGATCAAAGATTGTTTGGTGAAGGTCAGTTTCGTCGTGCTAAAAAAGCTTTGATTGATTTGTCAATTTCTATGTTGGAACAGAAGGATTCGACTGCATCTACTTTGGCTCAAAGAAATCGTTCTTTTGGAAGACAACAAGCTTCGTTCAGAGATCAGCATCATAAGAATCTTGGGCATTTTAGATCGTTGTCGTGGAGCGTGTCGCGGTCGTGGTCTGCAGCCAGGCAGCTGCAGGCAATTGGGAATAATTTGGTTGTGCCACGAGGAAATGAAGTTGTGGCCACTAATGGAATTGCGGTGGCTGTTTATTCTATGAACACGATTTTGCTTTTTGTAATGTGGGCACTTGTGGCTGCGATTCCGTGCCAGGACAGAGGATTGCAAGTGCATTTTTCCATTCCTAAGCAGTTCCCGTGGGCTCAATCGGTCTTGTCGTTGCACGAGAAGATCTTGGAGGAGTCGCGGAAAAGGGATAGGAGGAATGCTTGTGGGTTGTTGAAAGAGCTTTACGAGATGGATAAGTGTACGAGGGTTATGAGCGAATTGACGGATTTGGTTCAGTTTCCATTAACAGAGGAAAAAGAACGAGAGGTGAGGCAAAAAGTGATGGAACTGGCAAATGTTTGTGAGGTTTTAAAGGAGGGATTGGATCCCTTGGAAAGACAAGTGAGAGAGGTGTTTCATAGGATTGTTCGCAGCCGGACTGAAGGGCTTGATTCTTTGGGAAGGCCTAATCACGAGTAATGTTTTGAGTGACGGGCCATTTGTGATCTGGCAGATGAAGGTATGGAGAATGATTTTGAGGCATGGTTTGAAAATAAATGGGCAAGGAAAGGAGAATTTTCTTGTATTTATGGGGCAATATATATGCTGTGTAAAGAAATGTAGGATATGGAAACTGGGGCAAATGTTTGCAGCACTTGGTTGCTGCTGATCTACAGCTTTTCTGCTATTGTGTAATCGAATTTTTCTCAGTAGAAAATGCAACTTGCTGTTGTAGCTGATTTTCTGTTCTTGATTTTGATTTGCTTTTTGTTAAAGGTATACATATACTCTTATGTGTATTAGAAAAGGCGAGACTTAATTGCTTAAAGTTATGATCTTTGGTCATTACAAGCTAACAATAATTGTATTTATCTCGTCGTGATCTTGGAGAATTTATATATAGCTAGATGTTGATATAAAAAGAAACAGCATTTGTACTTGTTAATGTAATGAGATTTCATGTTTTGATATCTAAGTTCTGTTGAGCCTGGAGGTAGTCTTTTTTATCCTTTTCCTCTCATGCACACACTTGTTGATCTCTTGACATTGTAATATGGGCAATTGCCTTCACAAGACTTGCCTGCTCCTCTCCCAACCTTCTATTGATGACCTGGTTGAACATTCATAAAAAATGTCAGCATTTGCCCATATCTCAACTTACAGTTGTTGTGTCCGTGGATGAGGACAGGGAGTGATCTTGTTTATCCTCCATTTTCTGTATCTTTATTTTTTTCATAACTCTATTGATTTCATTATTTGTTTTTGAGCAAATAAAGACAAGAATTCCATTTCGAAGTTTTCTTTTTTACTTGATTAATTTCTGACCACCAATAAATTACTGCAGGATATTGGTGTTTCTGCTTTAATTGTCACAGTGGTGGGTCTTACGTGTAATAGGTCAAGAGCTTTCTATAAAGTTAAGAGGTTCATTTGACTTTGATTTGCTGCCATATGAACTTCTTCTGAGGCTTTTTTTTATATTGTTCTTCTTGCAATTTGCAAAATAGTTAAATATCTTAGCATAATATCTTAGAACAACTAATTGGTGGCATCCGCTGTTGTAGTTGACTTTGATTCAGTCTGATCTCGAGCCCTTGAAACTTCTAGCATTTTGACCCATGCACATTCTGCATCTAGAATGGAATCTCAGCAATTTGTTTGTCTAGAATAAATGGCATTTTAAGACTTTCTAGAGCTCTTTTTTTTCTTCTGATGCAGACACATTATGCCTTTGATGTCCTCTGAATCTTATACTAGCCTGTTTCACATTTAACTTTGTTCTTTTTACCCTACTTGATCTAGAAAACAGAATTTTACATTCTTGATCTACTTCATATGAACAACCAATAAGAGGGTAGCCACGGCACTTGATGAGACTCTCTGACGAGTTTCTATTTTTATTTAGGTTAGTAATGGATATACAATTATACATGGAGTAGATTTTATGTGCAGAAAACCCTGTGTACTGAATTGCTAAGAATTCCAATTTAGGTACAGCACAGCAAATGCAATCAAATGCCTTGTTTCGTACCTGTAATCTCTGAACCCTCCCCCCATGTTCTAACCACCAGCTAGCGATGCTTTGCTTCTTTGGTAAGAGTTTCTGACCTTTTGGGCTACGAAAGCTTCCATTGCACATCTCTTATTTTTTTGCTTCCCCACCTTTTATCCCTTCTTGTCTTCTGACGGGGTCCATGTTCGCTCTTTGGTTTACATCTTATTCTGTCCTTTCCTTTGCAAGAAAAATTGTTCTTTCCAGTGGTTATAGCTCCATGTTCAAGGAGGAACACACTTCATCGAATATCTACAAATACAAGATGCCATTTACACTTGTTCTGCTCTTTTACTACCACTCCATATCTCCCTGATAAACTAGGGCAATAGTGCATTTCTTTTCTTTTCCTTACTCTTTTCACAATGCCCCTCATGGATACCAGACGAGGCCATGGGCTCAAGTTCCAGTGACCCTCTTGCGGCTTCAAACATCGTTAAGAACTGAATTTCTAGCCACTAGTACCTTAGGTCTTTAGCCTATCAGGTGCTAGCTTGTGGTTTGCCGGCAAAATAATTGATCTACCCAATCTTCTGATTAGTTTATGTATAAATTGTGGAGACTTTGAGCGTGTTTGTCTCAGAAAGGACCACTGAAAAACATTAAATTGATCCTTTTCAGTGGTTGAAACTCTTGAGACAAACGAGTCCTCATACGATCGGTAACAGTTAATAAAACATATCAATCGCAGCCTAATTCTGAGTACTGTTGAGGAAATGTTTGCTATCCGTGTTTACTTGATTCAACTGTGTACATTTGATGGCCATTTCTTGTCTACTACTGTAAAAAGTTCGCCTGGCCGAAAATAATACATTTCTGAAGCATTAAATCCTGTTATTCCTCTCCAATAACTTATTTATCAATGTTTGTTAAAGGAAATTTCCTTAGTAGCCCATCACTACCCTCTTATTTATTTATGCAGCCCGGGCATGGTAGGTGAAACCTTACATCCTGAAGAGAGCAGATTAGACATTTACATCCCAACTAGAGAAAATAGTGGGGATGCCGGCACGGTACCGGTCCCTGTAACGGCACAAAAGAGTGGCGTTCTATCTTGTGATGCACAGCGTGTCCGGGCTCTGATGGGCCTAATGAAAAAAAGAGAGCCACCACACATGACATTGCTAGCACATGGTGTGTATTGTTTCTGTGGAGTCGCTTGTCTCTCCCAATTAACCAGGAGAGTTCAGTTGATTTTCTTCCATTAATTTCATTTTTCTGGCTGATATGATCTGTAGGTAACATAATTGCTCTTTATTTGGTCATCTATTACCATCTCTTAGCTCAGTGATAAATGAAAGTGAACTTCTATTGACGATATGCTGCAATGAATACAGTATTAATGGACTCTTAAAAACCCCCCAACAACTGCTGAATGGAGATCAGGAAGTCAGGAAATAAAAACTTGAACCCTCAAAAACACTGCTGAATGTGTAAAAGGATTGTCAAACTGGTAGCAAATTACCTTTATTTTCCAGTTGATATAACTGAATATTTAGTTCATTCCTGGTCGATGGCTGAAACCAAGGGTCTCTTGAAGCTATCTTGTTAGGAATGCATGCTTATCAATAGCACAGAAACAACCTATGTTCTTCGCAACCGAGAATATTTGTGCAGTGGTTGGTCCTAGATGTTCTAGTCCTAACAAAATAGCACACCTTCATTTCATTGCAGTATCAGTATCTTTGAATTGGATTTACTTTATCCGGGAAACAAAATATGTGTTCTTTGGGATTTAAGTCAATAATTAGGCAAGTCTCAACTAGATGCTTAGTGCTAGTTACAAATTCTTACGTATTGTAGCAATTCTATCTGTAATTCTGAAATAATAAGAACAGTATCATGCGCGAATATGATGTGCTCCAATGGCATGTTAATACGCATGCCAAACTTCAACCTGCTCTATAGCGGATTGACTATTTTGATGCACTCCATTTTATTGCTGTCAACAATAACAAAGCAAATAAAGCCCACTCGGTTACATATAATTCACCTTTTCTTAGCTCTAATCCAACTAATGACAAGCACTATGATAGAGACAAGAATGGCCGACCCTGCAACAACAAGAGGAGGAAATAACTTGGTTCCTCTTGGAACAGAATTCTTTCTATTTGTTGCTCCTTCACCTAGATCCTTCACCTTTACCGATTCATGCTTTTCTTCAACATCATCAGTTGTTGCTTCGTTGATTTCCCGGGATTCATCATTTCTTGATTTATCTGCCAGCTTTTTTTCTTGATCAGGTCCAGGTGTCGTTGGTTCTAGAACATTCGTTTCTGTTCCCAGCTTTACTGATTCTTGTGATATTTCAGCCCTGACTGGGTGATTTTCTTCTGCAGCATGTTCTTGATTAGCTTGAGATGATGTTTGGTTTGACGCTTCTGGTTGTTTAGTCACTTGATCCTTGAAAGCTTGTAGCAATTCATTGCGCTCTGGATGTTTTGGCAATGTTTCTTCATCCGCGCTCTTGGCCTCTGGAGTTTCCTGTTTCTTCCACTGCTCTTTCAAACCAGGGAGCTCCTTGCTTTCCGTTTCTTCACCTAGAGTGGGCTCTTTTGGCTCTTGGTGCTCGATCTCTTTCTCTGGCTTAACCTGTTTAGAGTCCTTGATTGTTGTTTCCTGATATGTAGCTGTGGTAGCAGTAGCAGGAGGCTCTGACTTTTCAAGAGTGGCTTCTTCTAATTCGCTCTGATCTTTAGGTTCAGGTTTCCTTTGTAACGTTGCATCTCCAACTCTTTCAGGCACTCTGTCACCTGCATCAACCTTCTGTTCCGCAAACTTTTCACTTTCTTCCTTGCTTTCAATATTTGGCTCTGCAGATTTTTCCTCTATTATCTCTTTGCTGTTGTCTCTTTCACCGGACATGTGATCAGCTACCTCTTCTACTTCCTTGAATTGCCCTTGATCAATTGCCTGCTCCCTGACCTGAGCAGTTTCTTCATCTGTTCTAATCTTGGGCTCTATGCTTTCTTCCTTAGCTGCTTCATTATCTTTCTCTTTCCTTGAAAGCTCAAGAGCTACTGCTCTTGTTGTTTCAGCTTCCATTGTATTCATCTCCTTTTGCACAACTTGGTCGATTTCTTCCACCTTCTTCATCTCGGGCTCTCTACACTCCCCTTCAGGAGCGCTATCCGCTGTGATTTGTGTAGCTTCTTCACCTCTCCCTTTATCAACCTCCTCTTCCTTCACTTCCTCTACCCCAACACCACGAATTCCCTTCACCAATTTCGGCAGAGTGATCGTCAAAGTCAAATCTTGGTCACTGAATTTTGCCTTGATTTTATCCAAAACGACACCATGAGGGATTCGAAAAGCCTTGCTGAATGCCCTTAACTCAACCTCTTTCTTGTGCATAATCCACCCTATCAACACCAGCTCCTGAACTGGCTTCTTCCCACTGATTGTGATCTGATTACCATCTTCACTAATCTTGATGTCAATATTCTCCTTTCTAAAACCTGCACCTTTTCAAATTCTAATCACAATATCCAGCATGATCACAACAGCAATAAGAACAACAAGATTCGGAAGTGTTAACATTGATTACCTGTGAGATATGCAATAAGGGTGAACATGGTCTCGGTTTCTCTAGACAAGAATAGAGGACCAGCATGGTCTTTAGCAACCCGAAGGCCGGTGAAGGAGGTGATATCATCTCTAGCATGGGTGATCTTGAGTCCCAGTTCTAACTCCATGGCTCGTTTAGATTATTTTTTTCTCCAAAAAAGACAAACTGAGATGGAATTAATAGCCAATGAAGAAATGAATGGTGGCCTTGAAGTGCGTACATAAGAAAGGCACATATTCATTGCTTCCTGATATTGAATTGCCATAATCTGTTATAAACAGTTAAAAGCCGGTCGCTTTTCATCTGTGTTTTCACCTTGGCGGGAAGCTAACGGCTCTTTTTTATACCGAAGTGTGGAGCTGAAATATGACTTGGCTAAGGGTTAACACCCTGTGAACCACGTTGCAAACAAAGAAAAGAATGTGATCAATTTTGATTTGCATAAACAGGCAGTGATCACATAAACTCGATCATCCTTCATTCAGGAAATAAATTTTTCTCTTGAATTCCTTACCACTTTCTTGTTGTAAATTTCGTTGGACACCAAAACTAAATATCAATTACTTTTCATAATATCAATCCTTGTTGATTCATGCATACTTGTATCTCTTTTCAAAACAGACTTTCAAACAGGAGTGTTTAGATAGTGTTTGTTATTGCTTAAAGTATTTTTTGTTTAGAAATATGTTGAAATATTATTATTTTATTAAAAAATTTATTTTTAATATCAACACATCAAAACAATTAAAAAAACACTAAAAAAATTAATTAAAAACAAAATGAATAAAAATTTTTTAGAAGCATGGTTTGACTGTAAAAACAAACACCACATTTTTGCAAACTGTCCTGAAATTGAACGAATATTGCATATTATTAAAGGTTATTATTGATTTTATCTGCGTTAATTTTTTTTTTCTATTAATATGTATTTGAGAGAAAAAAAACTGCATATATTTTTATTTCTGGGATCTTTTGATAGGAAATTTGACGGTGACCTCCATTAATCGAGAAGAAGGGTACATATCAATTGAGGGCAGTGCTAATCCATGAAGTGGTGTTGAAGCTAAGAGAATTGGAGAAAAATGTTACCATTACTCTCATCAGGATTGATTTTAAACCGTTGATTGTTCATGGGCCCTATAAAATTTTTGTTGGGACTTTTATGGTCTCAGTTGTATTACTGCTATAATAAATAAAAACCATTTATTTATTATTCAATTAATAATAAATAAAATATGAAAGGTTAAATTAACTTTTTTAAATTAGAATTTGAATTATAATAAGTTGGGTTGTTGGAAGCTCTTTCCAATTCCAAATTTCAAGTTACACTAATACCATGTGATGGTACAAAAATAATAAAAACCATTTTAAAAAAATAATTAAACTTTAGGTTATTTTAGGCATAGGCTGAGACTAGACAACCATGCTAGTCTCCTAGAGGCCTATAAATGGACAACCAGGTCAACAAGTCACTCATAGGCAATCTACAAACTGCCTTAGCCTACTTAGTGACCAACTCGCTTTCCTTTCTCTCTTTTATTTTATTTTTTTTTCTTCTAATTTTTTTCCAGAAACTCCTAGCTCACAAACCTAAATTTCATTACAAACCATGAAAAGCCTAACATTTTCCTGTGTAAAGTTTTTCCGTGATTTTATCAATAACATCATATGTGAAAAACTAAATAAAAAATCAATCAATTCCTTTTATCTTTTATCTTTCACCAATAACTTTTTTTATAACTGATGAGTACAATGGAGAGTTACTAACCTCCCCACTGCAGTAACTCCATCTCCTTCTAATCTCCAACATCTCTCCCATTAGAGGCAGACAACCAATAATATCATTGCAGCTATGCAATTGCATTTTCACTCTTTCTTTTATACAACAACTAGCTTTTATATGTGCATCAAGTGCACAAAAATAAATCCAGTTTCTTGAAGAGATAAAATAGAATTACATGCATGCAAATAACACTCGCAATCCTACATTTAAAATGAGCTACACATTGTTCTCACACGAGGTAATCTAAATGATTCAGTTACTATAGATCTCTATCAAGCCCTATTTCTTTGTTGTTGATGATGGAATACATCCCTATGATAATAACATTAATTGAATTAATAAAAGAATTTGAGTCGATTATGATCCCATGATTTTTCTACATTATAGTGATTTTAGGTAAAAAAATTTATGTATTGTGTGTTTATTTAATTTTTGTTGGTTGGTTGAACTTATTTTTATTGCACAAAAAAGAAGAAGAAAAGAATTGGATCATGTGAATTTGATTATATTGGTGTTTTTTCCCGATATTTTCCTTGGATTGACATTTAGCATTCGATCTTATCATGAAATACAATTTTTTAAAAATATATATAAATTATTCTCTTGAAAGAAAAAAATAATAATAATGATCAGAACCAGCAGGAAATTTTAGCTGCCAGCGGTTACTCTAGGCGTTCTACTTTGAGGAGAGAAATGAGAGAAAGTGGTTCTCGCCTTCTCGGTCGCTGTGAAAATTGAAATATGAAACCACTTTTTTTCGTGGGGTCCACCATAGTTTTAACCTTTTTTTTCCCTCTCAGACTTTTCTCTCATGAGTCAATCAATGCTACCGTGCTTTTTATCAAAGGAAAATCTAAGCCTCCGGTGTACACGGAACCAATCAAAAGTATTATTATTTTTATGTATATTTTTAAAATTATTTTTTATTTAAAAATATATATAAATAATTATTTTTTTATTTTTAACATTAGTATTTTAAAATTATAAAATTATAAAAAATATTAAACTAATATTTTTTAAAAAATACTAAATAAAAGAAGATACCGTACTCCCAAACCAAAATATTTTATGGTGCTCAAAATTAATTTGACATTTTATTAATTACTTATAGAGCTTATTCAAAAATAAAAAACAAATAGAGGAAAAAAAAATCCTATATTGAGTTATTTTTATCAATTTTTATGAGTGATAGATTTTATTTTATCTTTTCTCTTTATATGAGTCTTTTTATTCAACATAAATCAATAAAATAATTAGTAAGATGTCACTTATTACTCTCTAAACACTTAAGAAATTTTGCCTTCCAAACGCTTCATGAACACAATTATCATATAAAATTGCTTCTTTTGATATCTGGCCTCTCTATTGAGTTATTTAAAGAAAAAAATAGCCTATCTATTTAAGACAAAATAAAAAGGGAAGAAAGGAAACAGTTTTGAAATAATTGAAGATTAAATTAAAAAAATATAAAATTTTACACAGTTTAACTACGGTAAAATATAAGAAAATAAATAGTAAAGAATACACAATGAAAATCCCACGTAGGGTGTAAGATAATTATGATGGGAAGACATCTATCTATATATATATATATATCTATCTATATATATATATATAGTAGAAAGCCTGCAACCTGACCCCAGAAGCCTGCTGGAGCTTCAGATTCCGTTAAAATATACAAAATTGAGGAAAGAAAAAGGAGTGGTAATCGATTGCATGTCAAAAAGCAAAAGTGGAAGAGAGCCGATGATTCCAAAGTAGGGTCATCGCAAAACATGGCACAATACATAATCATCATCTCTTTTGACTCTTTTTAACTAAGCATATATTATATATTATATACTACTCAAAACCCCTTTTTTTACACAACTTGCATCGAATTGCTCTGTCCCTCCCCTATTTTACAGCAACGGCAGCAGCAAAGCAACACAAATTACAGGCCCGTGAAATCCAAGTAACCCCACCGCCACCTGCATTTCCACCCACAACCAAAAAGAGCACCCCCATCAAGAGCAGTCCACCATAACCTACAACACACCTGATATTCTTTTTACTTTTTTTTTTGAAAAATTGGAAGACACTTTACTGCTTTAGTATTTACTGATATTTGTACATTAATTATTGTGATAAAAGTTCAGAATTGGTTTGAATTTATCTTTTTTTCAAAAAAAGAAAGATTTGTTTTTTTTAATAAAAAGATTGTTATCTCAATCCTATCTTTCTTGAAGGGTTGAACAAAAAATGTAAAAAACAAAAGGTTGTTGATTCAAATCAACAAAGAAGAATATAAATATATATAAATAAATATTGTTGGAAATTTATTTAATTAACATGATTTAAATAAATTATAATTGAATGAAAAAATAATCCTTTGTTTTTTTACTGAAAAAACCTTTGATTTTTCAAGATTTAATTCTTGATTTCTAATAACAAATCAAATGTTCATAATAATAAAATTAATTTTTATTAATTTTACAATTTTTTAGTTTCTAGAATTCATCATAAATGAAGAGTTTCTAATTTAAAAAGTTTTTTCACATATTTTTTTACTTTATTTTTAGTGTTTTCATTCTTTTTTATATTTTATTTTTCTCATTTCAAATCTAGAGTTTAGATTTATATTTTGTTGAAATATATTTGAGTTATTTTATTTTTATTCAAAAACTTTGTTTAGAAGTAACTATGATGCTGTTAGAATCTTGAAAAAAATATTATAAATTTAAATATATATTTAGTATGCATGCTGATATTTTTCTGTTTTGCCTATTTTTATTATAAGCTAAATCTAGTCTAATAAAATACAAAATATATTCTACAATAGATATAAAAGGAGAAAAGGAATATACCGGTTGATGATGGCCGGAGGTGGGCAATGGCCTAATAGTCGCAGAATCAATTTCACCAGTAGGCAAAGGAACAGCAGGATTGCTTTTAATAAAAGGGATGCCACTACCACCACTTTTATCTGGCATTGATGTTGGCACTGTTTCCATTGGAGAGCTTGAAGCACTACCGCTAGGTGCAGGAGCAGGGGAAGAGGCTGTTTCATCTCGAGGATGGTAAGGCCACGCAGGAGGAGATGCCGTAATGTCGCCTGGAATTGGCGCTGGAATTGGTGCTGGAACTGGAGTTGATACCATTGGAGGGAGCTGTACTGGTGGCGGTGGTGATGGAGAGACTTTTATGGAGACTTTTTGTGAATCGTGATTGCAGGATTTTAGAGAGCCGTTGTTGAATGTGAAGTAGAAGAAACCAGGGCGTGATGGGTGCCACTTTAGTTATTTGCATTTTGAACATGAAAAATTGTTAGCACATTTTATAGTCTGAGCTAGGAAGGGAAAATAAAGGGGAAAAGATCTTAACTTTTTGAGCTAATTCTTGGCAATGTGAAAAGAAATTGGTAATTGTTGTCATCAGGAACAAAGAATTTTGAGACATTTCTTATAGCAGCCTAATATGCATGTATAAAAACATGGGATTTTGTACATTGTTGTAATTCCAATTGAGAGAGAGGGAGAAGAGGTACCGTGTAGGAGGTGGAATTGGGCTTGGTGAGAAGCGTAGCTTGAGTGAAGTTGCAGAGGCTGAAGGCTCTTTGGTTCTGGAAAATGTACAACTTGTAGCGATGCTTGTGTTTGAAAACTGAGAGAAGCCAAAAAAAACACAACGTAATGTTGTCAATTTACAGCACCAAAAACGAAAAAAAAAAAACTAAAACAAAGAACGAAAGAAATTTAAAAATGGTGGGTTTTCAAGTGCTCACTGATGGAGTCTCCTATATAAACATTAGGATCTTTCCACTCTGAAAAACCGTCTACGAGCATTGTTGTGGAGTCAGAAGGTTGCGAGAGTAGGGAGAGAACAGATAGCAGAAACAGAAGCCTGGAAAAAATCTTCATTAGCTGTGGCGACTGAGAGGCAATGATCATGAGAGGACTTAAATGACAACAAGGGGTTTTAATTCAAGCACTTGGTGCTCGTAGCCTTGTCTCTGGCTCTCTGCAGCTCCTTGGCCCTCTGGTTCATCAAACAGCAAGAGAGAGATCTAAGGAAAAACTATGTTTCTTGGAGAAAGTGGGAAGGGAGAGGCAGGTAAAATGTCAGGTGTGTCTGGCTTTTGATGTGGGGATTTTTCTGAATGGATGACAGACATGGATATTGAAGATTGTGGTGTTTTTTATTATTTTATACAGTAAAAGGTGGAATGATTTTGTTTGTGGAAAAACTTTCCTCAGAATTCTGTTAAAAAAAAACAAAGAAGCAAAGGGAATAATAATATTTGGGTGCTCTGGTTGAAAATGATGGAGATTATTATTCTAGAATGATTAGCCTGTGATTATAACACTCTGCAGTCAATAGCTATAAAGCCTACACTCACTAACCAAAGTAATATTACGGTAACATGATTTTTTATATATATTTTTAATTCTTTTAATGTATTGTATTAAAAATAAATTTTAAAAAATAAAAAAATATTATTTTAATATATTTTTAAATAATATTTTTTAAAAAATAATTATTACCATAAAAAAAAATACGTTTTATTTTTTATATGCGAAGGTGAGGAATCTGATTCACTTTTTTTTATATATATATAAAATCACTTACTTTTGTTGATTTTAATCATTAACTTGTACAAGTTTTATATATATATATATATATATATATATATATATTACTGTTACTCCAATTACACTTAAAATTAAAATTTATTTCTTTTAAATTTTATCATCGCAAGTTATGTTATTATGGTTTCATGTAATGTGATTCAAGAGCTCTAGGTT
Source organism: Populus tomentosa (assembly GCA_018804465.1). Classification (NCBI taxonomy): domain Eukaryota; kingdom Viridiplantae; phylum Streptophyta; class Magnoliopsida; order Malpighiales; family Salicaceae; genus Populus; species Populus tomentosa. The sequence goes on from CM031977.1 coordinate 15,603,247, forward strand.
TAATCTTCAAGAATGAGAATGGATTAAGGGAATAAAAAGGAATGACCCATTCCATAATCTGAAGAAAAGAATATATATTTGTTTGTTAGAAAATAATTTTTTTAAAAAAATAAATTATTTTTTAATATTTAGTAGTATCATGGAAAATGAGTTAAAAAAAACTTTACAGTATTTAACCATGTTATAGAAAATAAATTGAAAAATAACTTATTAATATTTTTTTTCTCAAGTTTATTAAAAAAAAATGAAGATAAAATAGATAAAAAAGTTGAGGATTAACTTGAAAAAAATAATATAATTTCATAAATTATTTAAAATAAAATAAATAATAATTAAATTAATAAAGACTAAATTTGACATGTAAAAAAGTTAAAAAATGATGAAATTTAAAAAAATACAATTTCATAAATTATTTCAAATAAAAATAAATAGTAATAAAAAAATAAAGACCAAATATAATAGATAAGAATAATAACAGAAAAACAAATAAAAAAAATCAAAGTTGATATAAAAATCAAATTCTAAAAAATAAAATTAAAAAAAAATAAAATTCAAAACAAAATGTATAATAATCAAAATTGAGGACTAGATTTGATACCAAGTTAATATTTTTAATTGATCAATTTTTTTAATAATAAATAAATACAAAAAAAATTAAAATATAATAACTAAAAAATCATTTTCCATTAAAAAAAAAAACAATACCCTAAACTCTAAACTCATTACTTATTCCGTTGAAAAAAAAAAATAGAAGAGAAGTGCACAAGAGCACCTGCTTTGGTTTTTTAAAAGCTTAAATCTACCTAGTGAATGGAGCCGTAAAACATAAAGCCAATTGCGAAGTCTTCGTTAATTATTGTAATCTTGATGTAGCCCAAGTTCTGTCAACAACAAAAGGACTGAAAAATGCAATGACGGGGGCTAAAAGACAAATAATAATAATAAGCAAATAAACAAACAAAGAGTAGAAATTATTTTTAAAAATATTTTTTAAAATACATGAAAATAAATTTTTTATTTTTAATATCAACACAATAAAATCATAAAAAAATATTAAAAAAATAATTTAATATTTTTTCAAGTTAAATATATTTTTAAAATATATTTAAATACAATTTTAAAATGATATTTTTTTAGTTCCCTTGAAAGCACAAAAAAGTCTTTCTTTTTCAAATAACACAAGTGTTAAAAAAATTTACAGACAAACTCAACTAAAAAAATTAAAAGAATAACACAACTTAAATAGTTAAAAGTAACGCAATTCAATATTATTCCCAGTAATGTAATTAAGCTACATTATTTTCAATGCTATCGTGAATGGCAAAACCTTCACATACATATATAAAAATAAAACAATTATGAAGGTTGCTTTATTTGAAAGTTGTGCTACTAGGTGATGTAGTCTTGCCTGTAAAAACGAAATATTTTAAATATTTAAGTGAGTGTTTAATATAATTAAATAAAGATTTGATCAAAAAAAATTAAGTGAATAACCTAGCAAACTCTTTCATAAACCGGTAAATTAGGTTTAGATTCAAGAAAAGGTATGATTATATTGAATTGGGTTAATCACTAAAAACAACAGGATTTGATTATTGGATCGGACTCAAATTTTTTCAAGTGATTCTACAAGTAATTTTTCTAAAGTTAGCCACTTTATCACTTATCGAATCATTGAGTCTCTCAGAATTAGGCATAAAAGTTGCTATTTGGGTCACTTTTGTTATTTTTTCTAGGTTTTTTTTTTCATATTTATCACTTTAATTTAGAATTTGTTGTAATGTCCTTTATGCTTCTAGGTTTTTAGTTGTTTTTTAGTAGAAACATGATTTTTTTGGTCTATTTAAAAGTCCTGTAAAACTCCTTACAAGAGAGCCATCATATACCCATTTTTTAGAGAATAAAGCAGTGAGCTTATGGTTAACTTTTGTAACCTTTTTCGCTTAACAAATATCTTGTGTTTTTTGTGTTGTTTTTATCCTTGTAGCTTCCGCTTGCATTAGAAGTTGTGCTATTGTAGTGCAACCTTCACATGTATGCATGAAACAAATCTATAAAGGTTATGCTACATGTACATATGCAAAACATTTAACATATGTACATATACATGTAGCGTAATTTTCACATTTTTCCATATATTTATATATTATATATATTTGTAAAGGTTTACATTTAATAGCACAACCTTAATTTCTTTTTATTTATATAAAGATTTTATTATTTTTTATTAGTGCAACTCAAGAGTAATGCAATTTGGTTACACCACTAGGAGGAGCACAACTTATTGAGTTACATTGCTTCTAATAACATAACTACCCAAATTGTGTTATTTTTTCATTTTCTTATTATACTAGTTTGCAAGTTATTTTTACTATCTATGCTGTTTAAAAAAAATACTGAAAAAATGTCTTACATGGCCTTTTTTCTTACAACCTATGCTTATATATAAGTATTTCCCACCAATCCAACTATTAACAAAATCTTAATGAACTTCTTAACTACTAACTAACAACTATAATAACTTCTTAAGTACAACTATCTACATTGCCAACTAATATAATTGTCTTGAACATCATGCTCATAACAATTCCCCTCTTATATACAATTCCCCTCCCATATAAGATTCTTATCCTCAATAATTAGTGTAAAAGTCAAGAAATTGGTTGTTAAGTTTTTCCAAACATTTCCATGTTGCATCTTTCTTAAACAATTAAACTATTAAATAAATCTCATGGTTATATCTTGATTGTAATATTTCATATTAGCGGGTGAGGGTTTAGTAGCTGGCCTTATTAGTAGTGCTAGTTACTAATCTGTTGTACGTGTTTTGAGGCGTCAAGCTCAAAAATAAGCTCGCGTCATCAAGAACAAAATCGCATGGGCAATAAGGTCCAAAGCAAATAGCTGGGCTTTTACATTGATTTTCTTTTTTAATTATTTTCTTGTCTAAAACAATCACTAGTTATTTTCCTATGTCTTATGAAGTATCCATTCTATGAGTGAATATACTTTTTAAGCTAAGATAAGATTGGACTCATCTTGCCATTTAGCTTGACCAAAAGCTATATTAGTGTTACTGGTTTAAAGATTTTAAGAATGGATTTGATGTCTTTCTTTCATCTATTGATGAAACTTAAAATATAGTATGATTATGATAGTGATGGATTCGAAGTATGCATTAAAGATTTTAATTCTTCGTATATTTTATTCTACACAAGTTTATTGAATTCTTTCATAATATCTTTTTTATTATCAAACCTCTTATAAATAGCTCTTGTGAATTATTATCAATAAGTCATATCATCATTTTCCTACAAGAACCCTCTATTCCAAATTTTATCCTTCTCTTCTAAGGAAGTTATTTCCACTCATTGATGAGGAGGAGGAGGAAGAGCGGATAACTATATAATTCAACTTTTTATTACTTGCTTCTTACATTTCTTACAACTTGTGCTTATATACAAGTATTTCCACCATTCTAACTACTAACAGAATCTTAACTAACTTCCTAACTACTTAGCCATATGGATTTCCTTCTGGTCGCTTCAATGTCGCAACTATCCACATCACCAACTATTGTAATAATGTTATTGCGCAACCTAAATTTCATTATTTTAATATAAAGGGTTTGAAATGTAACTTTTTAAAGAAATTCATATTGTTTTCAGTTAAATAGATAAGGCATTTAATTGTGGACTTTAATTTAAACTTATTTGTGGATTATTTTTTGAAACTATTTTCTATTATCACCAAAAAAAACTTTTTGGTGGAGATGATGTAAAAAATTAATAAAATATGATTATTCAGATATATCAATTAAATGAGTTTCATAAAGCACACTTATATTAACAATCTTTGCAAATTAACAAAGCCTGATTTTACAAATGTACAAAATCAAACAGGTTTCTTAATGCACACAGGCTTTGCAAGTTGCATTTTCTAAATTTAGGTGGAGATAATGTAAAATCACAATTTTTTATGATAATAAAAAAATAGTTTTCAAAAATAACCCACACGAGTTAAAATTAAAGTTTACAACTAACTGCATTATCTATTTAGTTAAAAATAAGATAAATCTTCTTAAAAAGTCACATTTTGAACCTGTTTTTGTCAAACACCACTTCAAAATATGATTTCAATTATAAAATCTTAAATTTTAAAAGTTAAAACAACGACTTGTGATATTTCAAAGACAGCGGCAATGACATTGCCGCAATCTACGTAGCAACCCAACGACATGTGATATTTCCTAAATAAATTCTCAACTGTCTTGGGGGCTGCTATTTTTTTTAATAAAATAAATAAATAAATCATATCCATTTAACATCGTAAGTCATCATATCCCCTAAAAATTGGAGTAATTCATCATTGGTAAGATCCAACACTGCCCTAACACCTTGGATTTACGCCTCCTTTCCCTTCCAGCATCGTTTAGTAATATTATATCCATTTAACATCCAAAATCCAAGGTTGCCGAAAGCCATAACTGGACCTTGTATTTCTAAAATGAACGAGCTCTACGTTTTCTCCCTCAGAGGCCACCACCGGAGAATTTACACCTGAAAGAAAACAAAACTTCATAGAATGCCGTATCAAGGACCTGCATCATTATGGTCAGAGCTCCAAGACGTGGATTTTAAACATGAATGCAAGTATTTTGCAGCAAAATAAGATCAAAACAAGTTCTGCTACAAATAGACACCACCACCACTCTATATTCTGCCAACTCTCATAACTTGCCAGCACATAAATACAGTATACCAGCCCAGGACTTCTTCCCCCCTGTACCACAATTGAGGGCAACAAAGCACTGCATTGTGTAGCGGCAACTCCTAACTACATAAATAACCAAAACCTTTTACCATCTATCTAGACGGGATTGTTGCCCCCTAATTCACTTTTAAGGAATTTACTTTATGATTCAGGTTGCAATTCTTCTTTTCTTTTCTTTTTTCTCTCCACATAAATAACCACAGTTGCTCTAAATGGCAATTGGGTTCACAATCTAATCCACTAGAAAATGAATTTCCGGGAGGATGCTGCTTTTCTTCCCTGTATGAGAAGCATATGAATTATCACCTCGAGCACATACAATCTACCACTGCAAAGAGTTGACTCTCCGGAGCATGCGTCGTGGCCTTCGCTTCTCAACAACAGGAATCACTTTTTCCATAAGCTGTAGAAAAAAAAAATAGAAATAAAAAGTCAACAATAATTTCAAATGGTCTTTGTCCTGTGAATGCTCACTATAGGGCTATGAAAAAGAATCAATGGCTCTATATATAGTTAATGAAGCTCAGAGTCGTCAAAACTATGAATCATCTAAGAATAAATGTCTTCCATGCTACCATTTATAGTAGTCTACCTAGGCTACTACTACATTGAGTAGTCTCTACTGAGAGCTCCAATAAAATATTCACAATTGGTAAACAGTAATTTAAGACCTGAAAACCTTCAAGCAAAAAACACACATCTTCAATTTGCATTCTATTCAATGGGTTAATGTTAACAATTAAGAATAGGAAGAATCTGTACTACTGTAACCCATTTCAACATTGTCTTTCAAAAACTCATACAACATGTTTACAACCCTTTGAATTGAATTCAATTTAGAGGTTTTAATAAGATCTCATGTTAGAAACTATTTTGATTTTCAATAATTGAAATCTCTAATTTCTATTCAAAGGGTTTGGATTTGATTTTGTGGGTCATTTGTGGTGAAGACATTAGAGGAGAACTGGAGGTAGAAAGAGGGGGGTTTGTGATGGTTAAAGGAGGTGATTTCTTTGTTTTTGGGAATATCTAATGTATTGAGAGACCTTTTGAAGGAATAAGATGAAGGAAATGAGAGTAATATGAGAAACAAAATGAATTGAATATAGCGGTAGAATTTATTTTCCAAACATGTTAATTCAACTTATTTATTAATTAAAGTCAATTTGAACATGATAATTGAATTCAATTTTGATAGTGAATTAGTTCCAAATATGTTGTTAAAAAAAGATTCTTTATAGCAATTCCAAAATGGATGTGTACAAATAGTTAAAGAATTGAGACCTCTATTACAAAAACTCCTTTTCATATCCATGAATTACTCTATTTTCTCCATTTCTTTCTTCAATGAAGCATCTTGTAATGCAACTAACATTTTAGTTTTGTAGTCCATAAGGTAATTTGGCTCCTTAACACTTTGATAAGCATTTCTCGACAATTTTCATTTTTTTCTCATTTTAAATTCTGATGCTTTCATTTTCCACTTTCCTCAATTGTAAAAGTTTCAAAACTTCTAAGCTTCAGAATCTTTAAGAGTTCTTGAATCCTATAGTGCTACCAAACCTCTGAACATAGGTTTGCTTTCAAACCCAGTGTCCATTAATACAATAATCCCCCCTCAAAACCTATCCAGTAGAACAGAACCTGATTCAGAAAGACAATGAAGGTTCCTGTGCCAACCAAATCTAGTTATTCCCTTGAGTTTTCAAGTATAGTATAGCTCATCAACACAAATACAATACATAATCCCACCACCCAATGCACGGGTATATGAATGTATCCATACTGCAAAAGTATATGCGCAAACATACAGCTTTTGTTATAGCAGGGTTTTAGTGTTTTCAGCGTGATAAAATAGTAACAGAAGAGAATCAGTACCTGCTTAAACCTTTCCTTGGTCCTCTCTTCCTGCATAATGAACAGCTTTTGTTGGACAAGAGAAAACACATCAAAACATTTTGTGGCATGCAGAACAAGTAGATCACCATATGCCTCTGATGAAACAGGCATTGGGATCTTTTCTAATTAAATAAATTATAATAAATACATACAGACAAATTAGACATATAAAGCCCAGGAGGGACCAGAAAAGCATGGCAATTTATACCTGCTGGGTGTACCTACATGACCCATGATGAAGTTTAACTTCAAAGCATAACACTGATTGTTACAGTCAAAATTTTAAATAATGCTAACCATTAATTGTTTATGCAAACAAAGCTGATAAACTCTCAATGTGCCATTGTGTATCCACTTTAAAGAAAAGAATGCATCATTCAACAGCACAGCACTAGGTCCTAACAAGGTAACATTTTTTTTGTAATAGAGCCTGGGAAAAAGCATTATGAGATGTTCATGTGTTTGAGACTGAATAGAAGAAATGAAAAGGACAGTAAGGAATAAGCAAAACAGCTACAAACTAACCAGTGAGTACCAATAGGCGATGTAAATAGAATATTAAGTTCATAAAAAGATTACAAAGTCTCCATTACATTAAGCTTATGAAAGAGACAGGAGCAAGCCAGTGCAAACATAATGTGGAAATTGGCTGCATATTGTTTAACTTATTTTATACTATCTAAATCTACAAGTCTAAATTCACATATGTTTAGATGCAGCAGGGTTATCCTGCGTATCAAAGGGCAATAGGTCTGACATGTACAATGATGCCTAAGGATTTTTATTTCTACCCATTTCAATTGTCTTAAGCCATTCTGAAAAGTTTTAAGAACAATATTGGATTTCAAACACGCTCTAAGAAAGCAGGATCCATAAGACATGACAACAGATAATCAGGACACAAGAACTAATATACCTACATTACAAGTCTTAGGACTAATTTGTTTAGTGAGCAAAGTAAGAATCATTGATCAATGCAGCAGCCCTAGCCACTGGGTTTGGATAGCTTTTTGGTTCTTGCATTGCTGATGTTATTTTTCTTCTCGCTGCTGCCATGATTTGGACAATCCAAATTCAATTTATGTCTCGGCTAAAGTGAACATAGAAAACATCACCACCATAAGTTTCTGTGTTGCTATTTGGAACTCACACAACCTAGGGTTGAAGGCAATAATCGAACAGCAAACTGCTGACTACAATCTCCATGACCACAAAGCTAAAAGCTCAGACTAATTGACTATACCAAAGTGTCCCAAATAGCAGGGAAAAGGTATCAATGATTACCAAATTATGATTTAATAAGGTTATACTAACAAGGAAGAAAAAAAAAACAAATACCGAATTCATAATTCCAAATTATGCTGAAAATAATACAAGTTGAATTACCTTCTCTTTAAGCAGCTGCTCATTCTCCTCCTCTAACCTCACTGCCAAAGACTCCAATTCCACTTGATAAGCCTAAAACACACACAATTGTTGAATCAGTGTCATCAATCAATCATGACAAAGCGTGCGTGCCCACACACACATATATAAACCTCTGACCTGCTTCCTCTCTCTAGACCGAGCAGCTGACTCCCGATTCTTAATCATCCTCCTCTGCCTCTGCTGCGCCGCCTTATCCAAGGGTTCCATTACGACCGTCCTCCCTCTCTTCCCTCTTCCTCCACCACCACCACTACCACTACCAGCTACAAGCTCCACCTCGACTCCATTCCCAAACCCAACAATGGAGCCTTCCACCTTATCCAACACCTGAAATGCACTCGGCGGGACAGGATCAAACGCATACAATCCTCCACTCAACCTCTCAGGCTGTGGCATCTTCTCATCATCCCCTTCCTCTCCAACCACATCCACCGCCCCCGCCTTAGCCAAAAAATCCTCCAGAGTCATCATCTCATCTGGCTCGTCCTTCATTTCCTTCCTTCCCGCCACAATTTCTCTCCATATATCATCCGCAGTCTTAGTCTCTTGTGAAATTACATCGCTCATATCCTGATTATCAGTACCATTTGTCTCGATTTCTGGAGGAGGGGGAGGGTTAGGAGCTTCCATTAGGGTTATTTGTGCGCCGAGGAGAGTCGATTCAGTCGATGGAGAGGCGTATACGTTACGTAAGATGCCGTCTACTGTCATTGTCGATTCTCTTTGGAATAATTGGTCAGTAGATTGATGAGCTAGTTTTTCTGTAGTATTAGTAGCAGAAAGGGAAGAAGAAATAGCGCGTCGCGATCGAGATGAAGTTGTTGAAGATAGATCCGATTTTCTAGGTTTCGACGACGCCATCACCTTCGACGAAGCCATCTCTGGAGGAGGAGGAGGAGACTTTTCTTTTTCTCCTTCCGATTTTCCAGCTTCAATTTATTTATTTATTATTATTATCATTATTTAAAATTTACTTTCAATCTGGGGTTTCGCTTTTGTTGGGTTTGGTTTTTGGGAGATTTTGGGTTTTGAGTTTGTTATTCTGCTGGGATCAGGGAGACTCACTGGAGAGAATGAAGGCTTGTATAAAGCGCGTGAGATTTTGACGGCCGGGGTGGGGTTGCCGATTTGCGTGGGTGGGGTTGTTGGGTTCTTTGACTGGGTTTTTATTCCTTTTTCAGCTTTGATGGACGGCTGTGATGGCTGTCAAGGACTGCGGATGTACCATGATCTTGATGATGATTTGGAGGTTGTGGTACCGTCTGATAGTGATTGGTGATTGAAGCTTGAATCAGTGTCCGTTACTCTACACCGTGGATTCTTGGGCTGGGTCAATTTGGGCTTTCTGTTTCAATTGATGTCTACCCGGATTTACGACGTTCTATGATTCGCTTTTTATGACAAGGCCTGGAACTATCTACTTAAGCCCAATAATATTATAGAGAATATTTTTTATTATTATTGTTGTTGTTATTATTTATTTATTTATTAATGAAAAAAGATGAAAGATTATTTAGGATTTTTGACTTAATGCTCCTTGCCTTCACGGGGAAGCAATTAATCATCGGGATTACACCAATTGTTTTTTAAAAAATTAGCCACTCATTAACTTGGTATAATAAAATTCAAAGTATAAATTCAAACCATCAGTCAATACTTCACCATATCATCATGTTATCCTTAACATAGATCATGTTATTGTTAACCTTTCTCACCTGAAATCTAAGCTCATTTACAAATTTATGGTGAATTTTATTTTTACTTTAAAAATAGTTATATAAATAGGTTAATCACACACATGATAAAAAAAAAAATGTGTCTTTTATATCCACTCATACTTAAAAATATCTATAATATACATGTTCATGATTAAATCTTGTAATACTTTTGTTTTTTTTGTAAGTGAGATTAATCAAACGTAAATATATTATTTTTTAAAATAGTTAATGATGAGTTTCAAATTCCACACCCTAAAATTTTATTGGAAAGAAAATATGTAACTCTAGCTTTTTTAATATTTTTTTAAAATAAAAATATTATTATACCATCTACTATTCTCGAGGTTTATATATATATATATATATATATATATATATATATATATTCACCCGTGGTCGTGATTAGTGTATTATGTTTAATTCAAGTAAGCAAGCGTGTGCAAGCGACCAATTGACAAGACATTGTTTGTGATAAAAAATGCACCGATCAAAGATTTTGTGCAAACTATAATTAACGTTTAGTTACAAAAGTGGAACTAGGATTGTGTTGGGAAAATAAAAGTTATAATTGTTATGTTTGGTTTTATTGTCTATGAAATAAAATAAATAGATTAGACATCAATACACGCACCCGCATGTATATTAAATATATATTAAAAGCTTGTAATAAAAAAAAATCATAGCATATATATTAAAAAAATTTAAAATACTTGTTGAAGTATTTAAAATTTAATTTAGTTGAAAATTTGTTGTTGTCAATTATCAATTATTTATTTTTAATATTTTATTGTTTTTTTAAGTAAATTGAATGGTATTAATAAATTTCTTAAAACATCATCTTTAATTGCATTTCTAAATAAAATTAATGAAATCTAAAAATGTAATTCAGTATATCTTTACAACAATAGAAAGTTAGAAACTAAACTCTAAAATAGAAAACATAACTCGTGGAAAAACCAAACCAAAGTAAGTCAAAAGGTAAGATGAAGAATAGCATGAAAATAATTACGAGGGGTGTAGTTTAATTAGTTAGATTTTAAATTTATTTTTTAGAGGTTATCAATTTGAGTATCGCAAATCTCACAATCATTGCAAGTTTACTTGATCGTTAATTTTAGAGCCTTAAAAAATTAATCAAGATATATGTAAGTTGATCTGACCATCCATAATTAAAAAATAAAAAAAAAAAGAGAGAGAAAAAGGAGTATGGAAATATATACGAAATAGAACTGCCCATTCTTATTAAAGAACTCTAAAAGGCATGGGGAAAGCACCGTAGCTTCCCCACGCCTTTTAATTATACTTATATATAATAATAATATTTATTATTATTATTATTATTACTACTATTATATTATTATATTATAATATATATTATTTTTTATTTTTTTTTCTGTATTTGTTTTGGTTTTTTATGCCTTTATGGGTTTTTTTAGCTTTTTTCTTAGTTTTTTTTTCTTTTAATTTTTTTTGTTTAATTTAGTTTGTTAATTTATCCCGAGTTTGACGGGTTAACCTGGTTTGGCGAGTTAACTAGATATTTTATTTTATTTTATTTTTAATTAATTTTTTTCATTTAGTTTAGTTTGTTAATGTTAAATTTCTTTCTATTTAATTATCAGACCTTCATGACACGTATTCCAAGCTTGACAGGTTAACCCAGTTAATTATGGGTTAACCCGTTAATTTTTTTTTCTATTTAGTTATTAAACTTTCATGACGCGAATCTAATGTTTGACGGGTTATCCTGATTTGAAAGGTTAATAAGAACTTTAAAACGCGTAGCTTTTTCACTGTAGCTAAAGCTTCTTTTTTTTTCAATTTTTTTTTGTTTTTGTTTTCCTCGCTTTTGTTTTTTCTGTTTTTTACATATAATGTATCACTATACACACAGTGAAACACTTTTCCTTTTTGTTTTCCTTTTTTTTCCCGTTTTGCCCATGGGTTTTTTTTTTTTGCTTTTTTCTTTGTGTTTTTTTTTCTTTTAATGAATTTTTTTTGTTTAATTTAGTTTGTTAATGTGAAAAAAAAAATTAATTTAGTTATCATACTTTTATTACACGGATCTCGGTTTTTTTTATATATTAAGCTGGTTGAGAACTTAGCTTTGTAGCTTTTTTTTTTTAAAAAAAAAAAACACTATGAATTACTACAGTGTTTCCCTTACATGATTTTTGTTTGGCTGCAGTGTTTCCCCCACATGTTTATTTTTTAAATTATCTTTATTAAATTTATTTTTTTTAATATTGAGTTGGTTGAGAATTTAGCTTTAGCTTTAGCTTTCCTCATGTTTTTTCATTATAATTATTATTATATTGTATTATATTATATGACTGTTTTTTTCTTTTGTTTTTTCGTTTTAATTTTTTTTAATGAATTTTTTTTGTTTGATTTAGTTTGTTAATGTTAATTTTTTTTTATTTAGTTATTTTTTTTTCATGATACGAATCTCGAGTTTGATGGGTTAACCTGATTTGATGAATTATTTTTTTCATTTAGTTTAGTTTGTTAAAGTTAATTTTCTTTCTATTTAATTATCAGACTTTCATGACACGTATCCTGGGCTTGATGGGTTAACTTGGTTTGATGGGTTAACCCGGTTAATTCTGGATAAACCCGTCATTTTTTTTCTATTTAGTTATCAAACTTTCATGACGCAAATCCCAGGTTTTATAGGATAACCTAGTTTAAAGAGTTAACCCAATTAATTCAATTTCTTTTTCTTTTTCTTTTTCTTTTTCTTTTTCTTTTTCTTTTTCTTCATTAGTTTTTTCCTTTCTATTGATTTTTTTTCTTTGTTTTTTTAATTAATCTATTTAATTATCACACTTTTATGACACGACCTTATAACCAGATCCACATCCAATATTCTTGGATCCGGTGTTACAGTCAGGCTTATTTAAACTTAGATCATGCAAGTTTAATTTTTATTAATATTATAAATATTACTCTTAGGTCAGGCGTTGCAGCCAAATCCAAGATTTTTGGGTATAACTTTGCAGAAAAACCTAAAATTTTTAAATTTTTATTTTTTAAAATATTTTTTATACAAAAAAAATGACCCGGAGCATCACGCGGGTATCAAAGCTAGTATTTCCTACATTCCACGTCAACCCATTTATTTCACATTAAACTATTTCAGCGCCCCATCCTAAACATTTCTAAATGTCATTAAAACACGAGTCAACACTATCCAGTAGGATTTTTGCATTTTTGTTATTCATGCATATAACATCTACAAGTAAATTCTTATGTAATCAAAATGGCATCATTCATAAATAATCTTAACATACCTAACATTATAAATACCAAAACCAACACAATTTAATTATATTTTCAATTTATCCCAAAAATTCTAATTATGGCTACCACTAACCCTTTAATTTTTGCATGATTGGCCTTCAATTTCTCTAATTAAATCCTTAATCATGTAATAGAAATCTCAATTAATCAACAATTAACATAAATTCATACTTTTCCTAGCAAATCATATAAATCCTAAAATCCTTAAATTTAGGAATTTTCAATATCCTAAACAATAACAAGAAAATGAGTGGATATGATTACAAAGGAATACTTTACCAATGCTGATTAGTTCAATTTAATAAGCCTTTTGCAACAATTTCAAGATTTTTCTTCCTTTTCTTCCAATTTCAAGCTTTCTCTCTATATGCACCTAAACTCTCCATCTCTCTCTATCTAAACTTTTCTCTAATTTGATTTCGCTTTTCTTATAAAATCACCAAAACCCCAATTTCATGCCCTAAAACTTGAGAGATATTGAAGAAAAATGGAGAAGGAAGAACAAAATTTAGTGCTGTTGGCTTCTATATAAAAGGGGAGGGAGATTTTTGCTTTATTTACAAAATTGACATTCTTTAATTGCCATACATTTTATTTTGTAAAATACCGGGTCGACCATACTTTTTACATTTCAATTTAATTTTTATTTCATTCTAGTTTTTATGCTAACTAATTAAAAAATTTCACCTCTATTCATAAAAGTTTTTTCTCTTAATTTATTATACATATAATAGAGAGTTTACCTATCCATCATATCTATATGAATATCTTTAATCCGATTATTATTATTATTATTATTATTATTATTATATAATAGATTTAAGTTAGATTTCAAGTAAAACTTGCCAATATTTATATTCTATTTAGTATTTATTAAATAATATAATTATTAAAAAAATCATTTATTTGAATCGATTCATATATGCGCTCATGTAATTGACAAAATTATCATGTAAAACACCTAAACATATTCTGTTAAAAAAGAAGGCGATGAAAGTAAAAATATTTGAATAAAAAATAAATTTCGCTAAGAAAAACTTATACCTACGAAATCACTCAAATACATGAACTTTTGAATTGGGACCCATATGGTGACACGATGTGTGCACTTTTTACATGAATAATGTGGTAAAAAATCAGATAAAGCCTAAACGAGTTGCCAATTAAGAAAAAAAAAAACCAAATCTCCTATCGAAATTACATTGTACAGAGACACAAGTTATTATTTATTAGAATAATATAATGATAAATTCACCCTTCCATTACAAAAGTCTTAAGTTGGCTATTATGGATGATATAGTTTTTTTAATAGTATCTATTGATTATTATTAAATTGATCAGATTCATATCCATCTTTTCATATTCTTTATTTAATAAAATTACTGAAAGATCCTTCAAAGCAAAAATATAAAACTTACTTTTATTGGCTTATTTATCTATTTATTTTTTAAAACGTAATAAAATAATTAAATTATTGTTATAAGTAAAATTCCCTTAAGTAACGCCAAACAACTTTTATGCATTTTTATTGTGGTTTTTATTTTTTATTATAATTAAATATATTTAAAAGCAAGTTGATCATTTCATAAATATAAATATTATTAAAAAAAAATCGATGCATGCATTGAATGAGTCATCATGTAGGCTATTTTAGCGCTATAAGGGTAGTACATGTGGCAGCATTTGGTAACCAGTCAGTGGCTTCTAGAGCGACATGCGAATTATTTTGGTGGCCTTTCCATTCCTAAACAACATGTGGCCAATGGATTTTTGGTTTGGCACCGATAATTTTTTCTCTCTCTCATCTTTGATTGCATGTCTAGCCTTCTAGATTTTCAAAGCAACTTTTAAATTTATTTAATTTTTAAATTTGGTTCATGTGCTTTTGACTACTGTTTATTTTATTTGAAATGATTTATAGAGTTAGAATTTGTTTTAAATTTCATCCTTCTTGATTTTTTCATTTGTGAAATTTGGTCTCATTTTTTATATTGTTATTTGTTTTATTTATGCTAGTTTTTAGATTTTGTTTTATAATTTTATCCTCCTTCAGTTGTTTTTACTATAAAATTTAATCCTCATTCTTTTGATTATTATTATTTTTTTACTTTGGTATTTAAAAAAAAATGATTTCTTTTTCTGATTTTATTTTTTAAAATTAAATTGGTTGGAAATTGAGCTTCTTGATTAAGTCTGAGTTTAGAATTTCATGAGTTACGAGTTTGGGAGATTAACCAAAGTTAGGGGATTTGTCCAAGTTTGCTTTTTTTTTTTCCTCATTTTTAAGTTCATGTTTTTTCAGTTTATCCTTAAATATTTATTCAATCGGAGATGGAGCTCCATTTTGTTTTATTTGCTTGCTATAGAATACATCATTTGTTTTGAAAATGACTCGGGTTATCTCGAGTCTTTTTATTTATCGTTTCTTGGTTAAATATAACTTTTTTAATAAAAAAATTATTTTTAAATTAAATAAAATTAATTAATTAAATATAAGCATGAAATGCTCACTTCGTAATATGTTATTTGGTTTGCATTTTGGGTTATTGCTTTTTACGGTGTGTGCAATCTCTTTTACAGTGTCAGCTATTTCTAATGGTCAAGAAGCGTAAATGGTGAAGCGTCACAAAGTCTTCAATGAGCTTTTTTTTCTTAGTATTATAGTTAATTATTGCAAGTTTTTTTCTACACTGCAAATGTTTTTTTTAATCATATTATTAAATTAAATGATATTATTAAATACAGGTAAGTCAATTACTCAAATCATAAATCTTTCTTGCTTTTTTAAAAATGTTGGCATTGTTTGAACATCCTTTTTTTTTTTTTTGGCAATTCTTTCTTAATTTATTTATTATTTTTGTATTTTTTTTAATTTATATTATCTGTTGTAGCTGAGTTTATTAAATCCAGTTGATTTAACAACACAGGTCTCAATTTTGTTTTTAAAAAAATGCTTGTGCTGCTTTAACAACTTTTTATGTCAAGAAAATTTAGGTCGGCGCACGTATGTCGGGGCCACCCATCTGGTTCATAATGAATTTTTGAGGGGGGAATGAATAAGAAGATTCTTAGACGTTACAACTATAAACATGAAACCTGTAACTATTACACAACAACCCAACTTTTTTTTTTTAAATGTAGTTTTGGCTTGCATATATAACCGACCTAATTTATTAACGTGTTTTAAGTTATTACTAGTTCCATGACTTGTGTGATGTCGCGAGTCAATTTATTTTATATAAAAAAATAAAAATTTAAAAGTATCAGGTCTTTCTACAAAACTATACTCAAAAGTCTTGGGTTTGGCTATAACACCTGACTAAGAGTAATATTTATAATATTAATAATAACATTAAACTTGCATGACCCAAGTTTAAGTAGGTTTAGTTGTAATACCAGATCCAATAACCTTGGATATAGGTCTGACTATAAGGTCATGTCATAAAAATATGATAATTAAATAAATTAATTAAAAAGAAAAAAACCGACAGAAAGAAAAAAAAACTATTGAGAAAAAAGAAAGAAAATCTGAATCAACTGGGTTAACTCGCTAAATCAGATTAACCCGTCAAACCTGGGATTCGTGTTATGAAAATGTGATAACTAAATTGAAAAAAGATTTAATATTAATGAACTAATTTTTTTTTGAAAAGGATTAATTAAAAAAGAAAAAAGCAAAGAGAAAAATACCTATAAGAAGGAAAAAACTAATGAAGAAAAAGAAAAAAATCTGAATCAACTGGGTTAAACTATCAAACCTGGGATTCATGTCATGAAAACTTGATAATTAAATAAAAAAAATTAATATTAAGAAACTATAGACAAAAAAAAATAAACTAAATGCATAAGTTTTTTCACCGTGGACTGCATCGTGCTATTTACAGTAAAAGGCTAAAAAGAGAAAGAAAAAGGAAAAAAAAACAAAGGCATATGCCATGGATTCATTTTTTTTTCTTGCATAAAAAATATGAAAAAAGGCTAAGATTTAAGAGTGTTAGATCTTTTTACAAATATATACCCAAAAGCCTGGGGTCTAGCTGCAACGCTTGACCCAAGAATACTATTTATAATATTAATAATAATATTAAACTTACATGACTTAAGTTTAAGTGAGTCTAGCTGCAACACTGGACCCAAGAGTATTGGATGTGGGTATGGTTATAAGCAAGGTTGTTAAAATCGCGATTTTAACACGGCACGAAAAGCCGCTTACAAAATCGGATCGTAAAAACGGATCGTAAAATCGTAAAAAAATCATAAGAAATTTTAAAATACATTAAAAAAAAATTCATGCTTCAAATAAAAATTCATACATAGTTCAAGCACCTTAAAAATAATGCTTGTGTTTCGTAGCCATATTTCTTTGTGTTTATATTTTAGTTATTTTTCTTTTAATTTGGTATGTTTATCCTAAATTAAAGTCTAATTTTATTTAATTAGGCGGTTTATTTAAAATTAAAAAAAGTATGGGAAAAAACTGAACAACTTGACTGTTCATGTAAATACATGAAGATCCATGAAGTTTCTCATATTTTTCTATTAAAATAAATATTTTTTATGGTTAAGTACTTCCTTATGAATTAATAAGTGAAAAAAGAAGAAGAGAATCTCGTGAAGTGCTCATTCAATTTCAGAAATCTCAGTTCATAAAGGCATTTAGGACATAAAGTGGAAAATTAGTTTATTAACTAGTGTGTACTGTATTGTATTAATTAAGCAGTATTAAAAGCCGTAGACAAGACAACGCATGCTTCAAGTTGCAAATTCTTTTTAGTAGAAAGTGAAGAGAGAAGACTGATTCGGTGAGTCACGGTTACTGAATAAATTGCCTTCGATCTGTTCAAGCCAATCGGCGGGTGACACATGGCAGCTGCACTGGATTTTGTTCTCCTGCGGGCAAACCGTGCAATCGGTGGTGAAATTGTGATTTTATGCGATTTCGCCCGATTTTATCGATTTTAACTGTTTCTAACCTGACTTTGCTCATTTCCAAGTTTTATGAACGGTTTAGCACGTAAAGTCTATATTAACTCGGAAAAATGTGCGATTTTACGACTTGAATCGTGATTTTAACAACCATGATTATAAGGTCGTATCATAAAAGTGTGATAATTAAATAGATTAATTAAAAAAAAAACCAATAAGAAGAAAAAAACTAATGAAAAAAAAGAAAAAAATCTGAATTAACTAGGTTAACCTTTCAAACCTGAGATTCGCGTCATGAAAATTTGATAACTAAATAGAAAAAAAATTGACAGGTTTACCCAAAATTAACTAGGTTAACCCGTCAAAACAAGTTAACCCGTTAAGCCTGGGATACGTGTAATGAAAATCTAATAATTAAATATAAAAAAAATTAACATTAACAAACTAAACTAAATGAAAAAAATTAATTAAAAAATAATTCAGGTTAACTCATCAAATCAGGCTAATTTATCAAATCCAGGATAAAACAAAAGAATTCATTAAAAAGAAGAAGAAGAAGACAGTTAGCGAACATAATAATAATAATTATTATAATATAATAATTATAATAATATAATATATTAAATATGGGGAAAGTGAAAGGCTTATATAATAATAATAATAATAATAATAATAATAATATAATATATTAAATAAAGAGAAAGTGAAAAACGCGGGAAAATTACAGTAGTTTTCCCACAATTTATGAAATAAGCGTGAGCATTACTTAATGTAATAATAAAGTTATTAAAAAGCTGTATCGTCACCGACAATTTACAGATGACGCCCTTTAAACTACTTCTTGTATGCTTTATTTCGATTCTGTTCACGTTATTTTCACTTCTAAAGTCCCCGTGGCAATTTCAGCAATTATACTGTTTTGGCGGGTATTATCATTGTATTCGTATATTATAATCTATAAGCTTGGAAATACTATATGGGTGTGACATTTTAAGCCTCTATATTTTTGTGTTTTAAAAATATTTTTAAAAAAATTAAAAAGTTTTAAATTTTTTCCTTACTTTAAATTAATTTTTTTTATGTTTTCAGATCGTTTTTATGTATTAATATAAAAAATTATTTTTAAAAATAAAAATCTTTTTTTAAAAATATTTTTATATAAAAAAATATTTTAAAAAACTTCAGTACTATAATTATCACCATTTTTGTTGTAGTGGTGGCACTTACAAAATTTTTTCTTCTCGCACAAGAGCAAGAATTTTTCTTCTTTCAATCAATCAGTATGAAGATCCTTAACGACATGTAAAAGATTGATAATCCAGTGATTTTTATCTTTTTTTTTTTTTTTTAAGGATAGTGGTTTGGTTAGACATGTTAATGGACAACATGCAAAAGAAGATCTTCCATGCAATCGTTTTCTAATTAAATTGAACACTAGATGCCTCCCTAATACACAATTACCTTATATCACTAGCTAGCTGGGAAGGATGAGAGAATTTTATGAGGGAAAACAAGCCAAGCGATCGATTAGGAAACTGTGCATATATGTGTGTGTATATATATATATATATATATATTAAGCATGTATGAACACGAATGTCAGATGAAGTATACATAACCAATCGTCTTCCTCATCAGAAACTGAAATTTCCACGCATCCACGATATATATCTTGTACGAGTTGAAAATGATATACTTCTGCGCATGATATGAATAGATCTTTGGTTTTGATAAATATTATAAGATTACTTACACATCTTAATTAACATTGAACTTGTATATGAAATGATTAAATTAGCTTTTCATTTTATTAATGCAGTGATTAGATTAATTAATCACATATATATATTCCATGACTGGGCAGATATTAAGGTTGGTTTCCCCCTACTTCCTAAACACTTTTCCTGTTTTCCTTGCATGAAATGAAATGCCGAAGCACCAAGCAACCGGCTACGGCTGCTCAAAGAGCAAAAACCCGCCGTTGTTTTCACAGAGCACGTAAAGGGAGAGAGAGAGAGAGAGAGAGAGAGAGAGAGATCCGAACAACTTCTATCTTTATCCGTTCTCAAGTTTATGCTCAATGACATGGCCAGTGTGTTAAAGTTAGCTACACTATTTATTATTTTTTATTTAAAATAAATCACTTTTTTTTACCTGATTTGTTAATTAATATTTATAATTAATTTAAATTACCAACAAATGAAAACAAGAACCCAATACTCTTGGGCTGTTTTCCCTAGCCGGAGATGAAAGAGGTAGATAAAAGATCGTTGAAATCCTTTTGATGCAACCAGAAAACATCGAACTCAAAAGAATGCTTCATCGAGTTTAGTTTTCTGAAGATATGTTAAAGGAAAGAAAACCTGTCATTACTCATAACACTTCAATTATATGCTCCAGGTATATGCATGCCTTTGTTTTTATGTTTTGCATGTTTGTTTTTTATTTTAAAAGTGTTTAAAAAAATTGAAAAGTTTTTTTTAATTAATATTATTTTAATATTTTTAAATTGTTTTGATATGTTGATATTAAAAATAAAAAAAATATTATTTTGATATATTTTTAAATAAAAATTAATTTAAAAAATAAATATATTAATCGTGATCTTAATCTCTTCCCTAGGCTGTTCAACATTTTATTGTTTAAATCATCCATCATCATTCCCGTACAATAGCTATTAACACAAACAAACAGTAATACATATAATACAAAGACAAAGACAATGAATGAAATTGTCTCCACCCAAAATGCTGGACATTAATTGATTAATTAACTACATCAGTGCTTTGATTTTTTTCTTTCAATTTAGTTTTTTTTTTAATATTAAATTTACTAAAACATAAATTTTTTATTTTAATTTATTTTTATAAATTTTTTTTAATCTTAATTTCAATCTCATGATCAGAATTATAAATTTAACACATTAAATTTATAAAGAAAAAAAATTAAAATATTATATGAGAATAATTTTAGTCATAAAATACAAAATTAGGGTTTTTGTTACAACTTATTTTTAAAAAATTATAATGCATGCCTGAAAATACATTGGAAACAAACTGCAATTTAATTTGTTTGGCAGGTTAATTTAGCTTTATATAATTAATTAATATTTGGATAATAAATTAATGGAAATCATGTATGCCTACCGAACCACTTTATTAATTTGTGAGGTTCTTGAAGATGCATCAATGGAAAAGATGCGTCAGCTAATTAACAAGTTAATTAGGCGAGGGTTCCCGCCTGATCTTATCCGTCCAATGATTAAAAGCAAGCAGTACTCGGCGGTAATGATGACCTAGATGATAATCCGTGACCTAATTATTGGATTCAAAGGCTTACACGGCTTCGCACCTATAGAGTTATTATTATTATTATTATTATTTTATTTTTTTTATTTATCCAGCCTACAAATACAATAAAATCACTATATAATAACACTAATTTTTCTTAATAATAAAACAATAAAATCATAATAATATCAGCAACGAATTTTTAATTAGTAAATATCATCGTAATTTTTTTGCCTTTGATATTTTTGATAATTTTTTGGGCCATGATATTTGTATATAAACGACTGCAAAGTGACAAACCAGTTGACAATACGAGGACAAGATTACAGACGTGTGTAAAAAATTTAAAGACAAGAAATGCAAAGGCAAACAGAAGGAAAAGAGCCTATATCTGCAATAAAGTTCCTGAAGAGAGGAAAACTCTTCAGCAAATTTAGCCTTAAAGCTTGCAAACAAATTGGAGAAGTAATTAATCCCGCTTTCTCTATTAGATAAGAATGTTATATATATATATATATATATATATATATATATATATATATATATATAAAGATAACGTGAAACACAACACTTTCAAATGTCTTTTAGAGGCTTTATAAAGCAAAGACACATAATCGGTATACACAACCTATAGGAATCTGTTAAATAACTCATTAGAATCCTTCATTATCCGTAGGAGTACGAGTTTTTCTAAAGAAGCTGGGGACGTGAAAACTTTTATTCCGGCACTCTCCTTCTTGATCAAAGTGATCAAAGGCTGTATCCCTCCTTCTGGGACTAAGATTTAAAAGCATATGATGTGGGTCAAATCTAGAGCTTCAAAGAACACAAAAGGTATGCTACCATATTAATGTCTCCATATTTCATTTTATATTAAGATTCACTAACAACTCATAGAGGAACAAAATTAGCTAGCTATGAAGGCCATGAATGGAAAGGGACATTTTTTTATTATTTTTTGCTTACTTTTTTATTATGAATATCATATCATGTCTCTCCAATTATTATTCATCGTTTGTCACAAGGAAAGGTGATGAAATTAGGGAATATATGCCTTGCAATCATGGCTGAAGAAAAGTTAGCAATCTTTAGCACATAGAAAGGGAATGATTATATTTCTCAATTCTTCTACCAGGATCGATATTCATTTTTGCACTTGAAAAAAAAAAAAAAACTGTAGAAGACATTCTTTTTTTTTACCTGATCGTCATCATGATATATATATATATATATATATGTATGTATATGTATATATAATTAAACTTCTCCATTCATTTCATAATAATTGTAGCTAGGATGTTTTCTATGCAAACCATAACATTTTAAAACGAATTTCGCGTATATGAAAAATTATAGCTGCTTCTGTCTACTGTCCCCCCTCAAAACAAGTTGGCTCTTTTGTCAAACTTTAGTGTTCTTTGTCAGATAAAAGATAGTGTTTTATAGCTTTCCAGGAGCTGAAAAATTAGTGCCTGTCTAAGGTAAGTACCTCCAAAATTAAAAAATAAATGTTTGAATTGCACTATCTACAAGCTGAGATTCTGATAGCACCTATAAACGCTTCCTTTATTTGATTTATATAGAATTTGGCAATTTTATCACGGTTTTCAGATGGGAAGGAATTCAGGGATGCCTGTAAAAGCTTGAATGTCAACGAGGAGTATCTTAGCGCGTTAAGAACCCAATCCTATGTTGATTTTTTCACCAAAGCTCAATTACTTGTAAACGAGCCATCTTTTCCATCTTACTGCCATAGAAAATTTTCTGAAATTCTCCTGGAACCGGGTCAGGATTCTATACCTGCAATTCTCGAATCAGCTTTTCTTTCAAAAGCACCTGAACTCAGAGGCCTCATGCTCAGTTACTTTGACCTGAGTGCCGAGGCTTCAAATGTTTGTAGCTACCTCCTCAAAAATATAAACCAGATCCAATCTAGTTACCAGTTCGTTCAAAGAGTGCTGAATAGTATCGATGATTACTCGCCTGATAAATTGAAATTGATTGTCTCCGAGCTGAACTCATTCATTGTCCAAAGCAATCCTTTTTCCACTCCTAACAAGCATGACTTCAAGTTAATTAACGACAGGTACTCTTCAGTTCTAAACCACCTAAAATCCAAAAGAAAAAAGGTGGCTAGGAAGATGAAGTTCATTGCATGTATACATAAGGCTGCAGGAATTTGCATAACAGCAGCCTGTGGCTTAATTGCAATTTCTGCTATTGTTCTAGCAGCACATACTCTTACTGCACTGGTTATGGGTCCAGCCATTTTGAGCTTCCCGCTAACGCGCTTCAAGAAAAAGCTTTTGAGCTTTAAGTTTCTGAGAAGTGGATTCCTCAGGAAAGTCGGGCAGCAACTTGATGTGGCCGCCAAGGCAACTTACATATTGAATAGGGATTTTGACACGATGAGTAGACTTGTTGCTAGGCTTCGCGATGAAGTTGAACACGACAAGGCAATGATACAGTTCTGTTTGGAGAGGAAAGAGGATAGATTTTCCTTTCAAGTGATAAAGGAGCTTAAGAAGAGTGATTCTGGGTTCAGGAAGCAGGCAGAGGAGCTTGAAGAGCACGTGTATCTCTGCCTGCTAACGATTAATCGAGCAAGAGCGTTGGTGATTAAGGAAATGACAGCATCTAGCATTGAACACTTGAGTTGCTAGAACAATACTTAATTTGTACAGGGTATATACGTATCATTTATTTATTTATTTATTTTTACATCAATTATATGTGATGTTCTTCCTATTATATGTGGGCCTTTTCAGTTATGCATATTTGATTTTCTAGAAAGAGTTTTTTTTTTCCATTTTTCCAATAAACTAAGAGTCCCTTTGATATGATTTTTTTTTTAATCTCTGGAGCAGCCCATCCTGATACATGAATTGGACCATCCCAACTCAGAGTAGAATTCTGAAGTGTACTGGTCAGCCTAGCCCAATTTATTGAACCATAATTATTAGTAACCCTGGATCTAGCTAGCGTGAGTTAAAAAAAAATAAAGAGAAAAAATTGGCTGACATAATAAAAAATCGGATTTAACTCCATCAAAACCTAACTCTCAATTCATTAATTTTTATTTTATTTTTTTAATTAAAATCACATCATTTTAATTTTTTTAAAATAATTTTTTTAAATTGACCTTTAATTTATTATTCAAGCTTTTATACAGGTCAGGTTTCATAACAAATACTTTGAACAGAAACAGGAGCATATGAACTGAAAATGTATAATACAGGGATAATATGTGAGTGAATTGCGGCATGAACTGAATTGATGTCGTTTTTTTATTAGAAGATAATATCTTACCATTAATTAAATCTAAATAAAAATGGATAGTTTTTTTTTTTATATATATATATATATATTAAAATATTAGATAAATACATAAAGCTAGGATTGTAATTAACTACATAAAAAACTATATACATAGCTTAATTTGATGACTGCATTCATGCATTTTAAGTCCCACGTAATGTTTTATCATGTGATGAAGCGTGTACAACATATAATGAAATTTTAGATAGGAGGATCGATGGCTCAAGGTGTCTATTATTAATATGGAAAAATTACATGAGTATCATATAATTCACTTCATTTTAAACTTTGTCTTTATAATTTTGAAAATTACTGAAAATATTATGAATTTTATATGTTCTAACATTTTATATAGTACCAAAAAAATCAATTAAAAAGGTTCAATTATCTATAAGATTGTAATTATATTTTATTTAATAACTACAAAAACCTTACATAAAAAAACAAAAAATAACTAAATAAAAAATAGAAATCCAGTAATTATAGCATACCTTCAAAGCATTTTTATTCTTCTCTTGCCTTACCTTCGTTTTCTTCTTCTTCTTCATCTCCTTTCTACTAACAACCAGCATCAACGCCACCAAGAACTAAATAACCACAACCCTAACAACCACGACCTTCTCTCTTCGAAAATAAAACCAACAATAGTAGCACACGAACCACTCAACAGCCTACTCCCACGGTGATCTTCATGGCATATCTGACGAATGAGAGCAGAAACCAAATGGAAAGGCACTTCAATCTCTTTAGTCGGTGAACCACCCTATTCCCACGACAATCTTCACGGCATATCCGATGAAAAAGAGAAGTAACCGAGCAGAAAAGCACTTTGATTTATTTCATTGGCTAGTTCTGGTTCTCACAACCTTTATTGACGGAAGAAATAGGTCACAAGGCTTCCGATCCATCCTTCATGCGTCGGAATCCTAGGCAGGGAGCAGTCACCAATCCTTTAGCTTGGTTTCAACTCTTTTAGAAGGTTAATCTTATCCTTCCATAGCTTTTTTTGTACAATTTCTAAGTTGTTAATTATTAGCATGTTTTTAAATTATTTAAAGTGTTGAGTTACGACATAAAACAATAAGGAAAAAAATGAAAAGCTTTCATAGATTACAATGAGAAGGATGTTGTGTATTTATAGTAGTGGTTCATGTTATACACCTGTCTCATCTATAGAATATACAAGGAAAGTAGATAAGAGACTCCTAGAATCAAGATGCAATTACAGTTGTTGATTTGTCGTGATTTTCAATGACAACAATTACACACTTGCTGATTTGATGTGATCTGTAATGTTCATTTCCATAATAGACCCCTTCAAGGTCAACGGGGACGGGTGCACGTTGAGCTTGTGTTGGAGGAAGACAAATCTTGCAGAAACGATTGGTTTAGTGAGACCATCAACAAATTGGTCTTTGCTAGATATGAAGCGAACTTCCAGGGTTTTTTGTTGAACTTTTTCCCTGACAAAGTGGTAGTCTATCTCCACGTGTTTAGTTCGCGCATGGAAGACCGGATTGGTAGTAAGATATGTGGCGCCAATGTTGTCACACTATAGGAGTGGTCATTGGGGTAAAATAATACCGATTTCACGCATTAGAGATTGCACCCAAAGTGATTCTGCTGCGGTATGGGCAACTGCACAGTACTCGGCTTCAGTGCTGGAACGTGCCACAGTAGGTTGTTTCTTTGAGCTCCAAGAGACTAAGTTGTCACCAAAATAAATGCAGAAACCTGAGGTGGACTTGCGATCATTCGGACAGCCCGCCTAGTCGGTATCGGAGTAGATAGAGAGTTGTGTTGACTTGGTTGGTCAAATAAGTAGTCCAAAATGAATTGAGAACTTAAGATACCGAAGTATCCTCTTTACTGTTGTCCAGTGGTCCTCTATGGGTTTGTGCATGAATTGACAGACTTTGTTTACAGCAAAAGAGATACTTGGTCTAATCAGCGACAGATATTACAAAGCCCCCACTACACCGCAGTAGTTAGACGGCTCTGAGTAAGTGGCTCCTAAACAAAGATAATTTATGAGACAAGGACATTGGAGATGAAACAGGTTTGGCATCCAACATTTTTATGCGTTGGAGAAGATTATAAATGTACTGGCTCTGTGAAATGAGAAGGTCGGCCGGTGGTTGATGTGCTTCTATGCCCAGAAAATATTTGAGGTGCCTCAGATCTTTGATGACAAATTCTTGGCTCAGATTGCTGATCAGTTGGGAGATGGCTAGAGGACTTGAGCCGGTGATCAGTATATCATAGACATATACTAGGAGGAACAGTGAAGTTGAACCCTGTTTGTAAATGAAAAGAGAAGTATCAGAGGAGGAGTTCATAAAGCCAAGAGATAGAAGATGCTCTTGTAGTCGATGGTACCAGGCTCTTGAAGCCTGTTTCAGTCCGTATAGTGCCTTGTGTAATTGACATATATGATTTGGAAAGCTAGGATGCATATAGCCAAGTAACTGTTGCATGTAAATCTCTTCATTTAAGTTGCCGTGAAGAAATGCGTTTTAAATATCAATTTGATGAACTGGCCACTGGTTTGAGATAACATAGCTGAGCATGATGCGAATGGTTGTTAGCTTTATCACCAGGCTGAACGTGTCATCAAAGTCAACTCCATGTTGTTGGTGATAACCTTTGGCAATAAGCCGTGCCCTTCTTCGTTCAAGAGAGCCATCATAATGCCGTTTGGATTTGAAAATCCACATGGAGTCGACAACATTGAGGCCAGGTGTTGCAGGAACTAAAGACCAAGTACCATTTTTCATGAGTGCAATAAATTCTTCATCCATGGTTGCTCGTCATTCTTGGTGTTTGGAAGCTTCTGAATAGCAGGTTGGAGATTCAAGTATTATACCTGTTACAAGAAATGTTTGTGGTAGAGGATACCGAATGGTGCCATCCAAATTCTTCCTTGGTTTCATAATGTTGTTCTGAGATCGTGTGACCATTTGATGAGGACGATGCCGAGAGAGATCTTCGGTAGCAAGGATTTGTTGGGTTGGTAGTGTGATGAGAGCAGGAGTGGTGGGAAGAGGAGAGGAATGAAAGGTGGGCGGTGAGACAGTTGGAGAAGGGGAAGTAGAGAACGAAGGGTAGGGGTGAGCAATATTCAACAATAACGTTGGCGTTAATAAGTTTATGGGTGGGGTTGTGCTAGGTTGTGGTGAGGGGCTGTGAGTCATAATATTTTCTGAAAAGAGAAAGTGGCAGGGTTGCATGGGAGGTGGATGACAGCTGAGTTGGTGTTGCATTGGAGTGAGCAAAAGGAAAAATCCCTTCGTTGAAGATCACATGTCTTGAAACAAATACTTTGCCAGTGGATGTAGCAAGACACTTGAATCCTTGGTGAAAGTGGAAATGTTTAGTGAGCCCGAGAATTAATCTTGGTGTGTGTATACTGACCCGAACACCCCAGGTTAAAAAAAAATTCACCATTTATATGTATTTTAAACTCTCTTTAGTTATAGTTAGGGCACGTGTTTAGACTTCAAACCAAAAGCACATGGAGATGAAGTCTTTGTTCAACTTTAAAATAATAGAAAGAAAATAAATCTGCTTGGCAAATAAACAATAATTAACAACAAGAATTAATAATGTAATTAGTTGATGATCTTGTGTCTTAATTTAATGTCCAAGTATGTTTTAAAAGGAATGGATTGGATCTATCAGATTCTGACTCCATATGTTTCCTTCCTTACCATACACAAATCCAAGGACCATTGAAGATGTTTTTATGAGTTCTGGTAGCATAAGACTAGTTCCAACCAGAGGCCTAGTTGTCTGCAGGTTCGTTAAAGATTACATTTCAATAATATCACGGTTCACAATCGTGATATTAATAAAATATCACGTTTTTGAACCGCGACATTCTTAAGTAAACTATTTTGAGAAACGACCGAACATTTGATAAAACGGTTGGATTATAGTCAAAATAGCCATACTGTTTTGGTTATTGTATGGTTTTGGGTCATTTTTGTATTTTAAGCCTTAAAAAATTTAAGAAATCATAGTATTTGTTAATTTAAAATTTTATTTACTTTATAATTTTAAAGAGTTAATATATTTATAATTTTATTAAAATTTGGATAGAGTTTCTTAACCTCACCTAAAATTTTATCCCGTTTAAAAAAATATGCAAAAAACTACAATAATTGCAATTAACAAATTCTAACTAAACTTAACATATTCTCATATTTCATGATTATAAATATTCCTAATAATGCAAAAAATATATATATAAAAATAATTTAATTATACAATATTGAAGTAATCTTAATATATACACACACGTTTACATCATTTATCAAAATAATCAAAATTTATATGTGGCACAACTAGATGTATTTAGTAGGGCTAAGCATTTCCGGTTCGGTCCGGTTTTAAACCAAAATAAACATCCAAACCGAATTTTTTTTTTAATTTTTTGAACCGAACCGAACCGAAAACCGGTTCAAACCGATTAATTTCGGTTCGGTTCGGTTCGGTTCGGTTTTTTCCCCTTCCAAACTGATTCAAACCCAATGGTCCTCTCTGCTTCTCCTACAAATCTCAACCCTGCAAATCGGGCAAAAAACCCAAGACCCAAACATTGTAATTAATCAAATGGCAGGGGGTTCCACGGATATGAAAAACAAAAGAAAATGAATGGATCTACTATTCCAATTCCATTTGTGGCACAGACTCAACAAGAAAATTAAAACCCAAAGAAACCAAATCCATTAGGGAGGGGAGGAAAATCAAAGGCAGAGGGTGGGGGGGAATCGGTCTATCTAAATGGCCTTTCTCCAGATGTATGTATTCTTGAAGTGTCTTTCTCATAGTTCTCTTCCCGGGCATTGATTGAGAGGGAATAGACTTCCCCACTGAACGAGGAAGGCAGCAATCTCCTGGAGATAGAAGGGCAATCCCCAAAAGAAGCGGCCAGAGGAGACATTCATTAATAACGGATCTCGACCCCTCACCCGTACTGATGGGAATGACGGGCACTGCATTTATGCCGAAGCCAAGGAACTGAACCAATTACTTTAAAGGTTGGCATCTCGGACTGATAAAGGATCAACTAGGAAGACTGTGCAGAAATCTTCTTACCCGCAGTAGCAACAATTAGAAGGGAGAGGGAGAGGGAGAGGAAAAGGGTGGGGGGCGGGGAGGCAGAGGGTAAAGTGAGAGACAGAAAGGAGAGTGTGGGGGCGGGGGCGTAAAGTGTGGGGAAATGTTTCTATTTATACTTTTTTTTTTTTTTGAGTGCTGGACCTGCTGGTTGATTGAACCGGTTTGGTTTGATTCGGTTCAATCGGTTTCAGACTTTAGAAACCGAAACCGAACCGAACCGAAATTTTTTTGTAATTTTTTAATCGGTTAATTCGGTTTTTTTTTTTCAATTTGGTTTTTTCAGTTTTTTTTTTCTGATTTTCTCGATTTAATCGGTTTATCAGTTTTTTTCTCACCCCTAGTATTTAGTTAATATCAAACTTCAAAAAGACGGCATATAATTATCTTGTTTCAAAAACATCATATTTAATAAACATCACGTTTTAAAAACACAATAAGACGAATCTTATATATATATATATAACCGTTTTCAACGATCCACCGTCGAACAGAGTCCTTCTTTCCTCGGACTTGAAATTCGTGTCCTCACCTCACTCTCGGACACAGTGAAGAAAAGCAGACTTGCTTACATAATCAACACCTGTTGAACTTGCCTCATTGTCTAAAAAATCTTGACCTCTCCATCTTCCAGGAAAAAAAAAAAAAAATTCTTTCTGTGTTTCTTTCCTCAATCAAGTGATGGTCATGATTCGTGAACAATTAATGAGTATAAAAACAGTCCTTATTTTCTGTACATGGGCAGAAACGTTCCGGTCTTGTAGGGTTGTGTCTTGTGTGCTTTCCGTTTTTTTTTTTTTCCTTTTAAATTTATTTCAATCCTTGCCTTTTATGGCGGTTTAAAGTTTTAAACACCCCGACATATTCCTTACTTAACTTGCTTTGTTTATCCAATTGACTGGTTGTTGTGGTTGTCTGTTTGTTTTTTGCTTAAGTGTATTTCTTATTATAGCATTTAAAAAACTTTAATTCCGGTCTTTCTTTGGACTTTTGGCGCATACCCACCTTGTCTTCTTCCTTGTTTACATTTATCTTCCACTCGCAATTTCAAGAATTTAAAATCGTGCCATGTGTTTGACGGCTATTGGAGTTCCGGGTATTGTTAGTTTTGCTTCGAGGTTGAGGTGTTAGCTGTAGTTTTAGGATTAGTTTGCGTAGTTGGGTGATTGGGAGTTGTTGTTGAAGGGTTTAGATTTGATGATCTGTGAGTTTTTTCAAGCTCAAATTCTTGAGGAGAAGTGAGGGTTTGTGCAGTGGGAACTGTTGGTGAAGGGTTTAAGATTTGGGAGTATTTTAAGTTCGACTTGATGATTTTGGTTGTATGGCAGTTTCAAGGTCTGAACTTGGAGGAGTCTGAGATTTGAGAAATTGGGATTTCTTGTTAAAGGGTTTTAAAGTTAGAAACCCGAAACATTTGATTAAGGGTTTTGCAGTTGTGGATTGGGTCCAGTGAAGATTTACTTGTTGATTCTGTTCTTGCGCACTTTGAGACTAGGTTGAAACTGCTAATTGGATGAAATGGTTACTGATAGATTTGATCATCCATTAAAACATTCAGAAGAGGAAGGACTGGGCAGCAACTATGATCTGAATAAGAGTTTTCATCAGACCAGTGGAGGTGATGAATCAGTGACATTTGATTACGTGTCTTCGGAGGAACAATCTGAAGCAGGTTCTTCTCAGGAAGCAGAGAAGCAGAAGACAAAGTCAGGGAAGCAGCCATTAGCTCTAGAGATTTTCAAATCAAAAAAATTGAATTTTCCTCCACCCCGAAGAGGTTAGTACTTGATATTTGGCAGCCTAAGTCGTTTTTTCTTTTGCTTTATACAGCTTACCTGATTGAAACTTTATTATACTTGCTGAATTTAGTCCTAAGGGTCTCCAGCTTGATTATCTCTATACTTGAGACAAACAACAATCCTAATCCACTTCTGCTCTTTCTGTTCTAAAATTATATCTTACTTTTAATATTACATGGTTAAGGTTTTTTCCCCTTATGCATCATTATAGAGTTGATTTGATATGTTGTCTGATGTCAAGCATCTGATCTTGAAGGCTTGAATCAGTTCATCACTGCTCCTGTTGACGATCACAGTCATCAGCTGTTTGATGATGATGATAATAATATTACATTCTACAGATCCAAGACGGAGAACAGGGCTTCAAGGTATGAGCTAAAATTGAATAGACTGTCAGAGCGTGAAAAGGTAATTAGCAAGATCACATACATGGATGCATCTGCAAATTTCCTTATGTGTGATCATATATATTGTTTGGAACCTATGCTAAAAGGCCAGAAATGATTTATGTGCATTATGCATATACCGTGTCTGATTATATGATTCCCATGTTGTGTCTCTGCATAGTATATGCTCCTCGCTGATTTATTATCTCTTTTGAAATTCCCCAGTTTTATTTTAATTAAAATTATATGTTATTTTTGTTATGGCTCTCATAAACCAGCATCTATGGTTGGTGGAGTATCTGATAGCCTTCCTCTCTTTCCCCATTAACAAGGTTTCAAATATGAAAGTGTTGTTGCTCTATGACATTTATTGCTAGTTTATTTTAGCAATCTGATGATCGCTTATCATCTTTATCCTGTTCACCTGGATCTGAATCTCTGAACTTTTTATGCCTGCATATGATTTCACTCTATTCTTCATGACTCATCTTACACTGGTTTTCAGAAGAAACTAATCATAGAGCTAGTCAAGATACAAAACGACGGAACAGTTGAGGTTGATATAGATGAAAATGCTCCTGTTGCTTCAGAGTTGTTAGAGCTTCACTCAGTTGAAGGGGCGTCCTTTTATGTCAATGATAGCATTTCTTGTTCTAAGAAATCAATTCCAAGATTGAAAATTGCTATGCTAGTGGTTGGGACAAGAGGAGATGTCCAGGCCTTTCTAGCTATTGCAGAAAGACTTCAGGCATGTTTATACTAATTTACTGATTACTTAGTGTACTATTTTTATTTTTCCAATGTTATTTATGTTCCATCGCCTAGTTCCCATCTCTTGTATGCCCTATGTATTGATTTTGTTTATTATACCTGTATTTTTTGTTTTTACTAAGAAAGAGTTGGGTGTTTTGTACTTTATCCTTGTTATTTGCAACATTCACAGGCAATCTTGCCTAAGTTTTACGTGATTCACTGTTAAAATCCTGATGCCAGCATCACATGTTCCCCAATCTCTAGTTTACTATATCATTATAGGTTTTGTAATTTAATTTGCAAATGATCCAATATTTTCTAGCAGGAATTTGGTCATCATGTTAGGCTGGCAACTCATGCTAACTTCAGCAGTTTTGTAAGATCAGCTGGTGTAGATTTTTATCCTTTGGGCGGTGATCCTCGGGTACTGGCAGGATGTAAGAGCTCCCTAATATTTTGAATTCCCTTTTGCAATATTATCTTTGATCATGACTCATCAATAACACCCCGAAAGTTGTTATATCGCAATGTGTGTCATTAATCTTCTGTAGCTTTGAGGAGTTGGTGACTAAATGCATCAATATCTGGTTGACAAGTAGTTTTTTTTTTTTTTTTAGCAGCTGTTAAAGCAGTACAGTTTGCTATTAATTGCAACCTAAGATATCAGTGTCCTTAAACTGAATGTGTTATTCGACTAAATGCGAGCACTTGTTTTCAGATATGGCAAGAAACAAAGGTTTCATCCCATCTGCACCAGGAGAAATATCCACACAGAGGAAGCAACTGAAGGCCATTATTGAATCTCTTCTTCCAGCATGCACAGAACCAGATATGGAAACTGGCGTGCCTTTCAAAGCCCAGGCAATTATTGCAAACCCTCCAGCATATGGTGAGCAAGCAGGAACTTAAGGATATAGTAAGATAAAATGGCATTCATCAAACTCTAACTTCCCCCCTCTGTTGCAGGACATGTACATGTTGCTGAAGCTCTTCGTATACCAATTCACATTTTCTTCACAATGCCTTGGACGTGAGTATCGAGTGATCACTTGCTTGTGATTTGAAACTAACACTACTTGGAACACCTGAATCATCAGTTTGAATAACATTTATTTTGAAGAAAATCCTGTGTTGCCTGCTATGGTATGATTCTTCTTCTGTTTCCTAGAAACAGAAGGATGGAGAACAACGATTTTTCTTTTGATTCAGATTTAATGGATATGCTTTTTGACATTTCCATTAGTTTAACTAAAAGTACACATGATTGCTTGAGTCTCATGTCCACATAGCTGACTCGGAAAATTCACATGCATTCTTTCTTAAGTGCATGAATTTCTGATTTAAGGAGAATCTGATGATTCTTGGATAATGCAACCAGAAAATCAATGGTGTCTGCACACGGGGGGCGCGGGAATACAGAAAGTGCTGTCGAGCCTATACCAGTACTAGTGTTTTGGCATGTTTAATAAAACAGGAAAAAGAAGGTTTAGAGACTGATATAAACCAAAATGGAAATTTGAGGAAATGGTTAATAATGAATTTTAAAAGCATGTTATCTTTAGTGAATTATGCTTTGTTTATTTGTTTGTTTATCTGTTAGTGTTCTACTCAAGGCTATGCCTTCTCACTTCCATCTTCAATAGGCAGGCCAACATATGAATTTCCTCATCCTTTAGCACGTGTACCTCAAAGTGCTGGTTATTGGGTATGTTCTTTCTTGGTGTCACATTTTCCTCTAATTTCTTTTTTCCTGTGAACCATTGGACTAATCACCACAAACTGTTTCCATGGATCCAGCTTTCATACATAGTTGTGGATTTACTGATATGGTGGGGAATGAGAGGCTATATAAATGACTTCCGGAAAAGAAAGTTGAAGCTTCCACCGATCGCGTACTTCAGTACATACCATGGATCAATATCTCATCTGCCAACAGGTTATATGTGGAGTTCCCATCTTGTGCCAAAGCCAAGTGGTAAGGTTTCCATTTAGTTATACTGTTGATAATCTTCTCAAGCTCAGATATCTATGTTGCTGTCTTCCTTATAGTGCCTTCAATCCATAACACATTGTTATTCGAGGATGCTACTTTCTCCAAATTATGTTACCTCTACCTCTCAATCAAAACCCAATTCTTTCCTTCTTCTTTCATTTCTTTTTATTTTTATGGGAAGAGGCAAAATCAGGGACATGGTAAAAAGAAATTATTAGATGTTAAGCACATATCTAGCCTCAAAGGTTCATACAAAAATGTTTCTCGTTTTAAATTTCTAGCCTGCACCTAGGATTGGTTTTTACTTACTGAACTATTGTGAAAATACTTTGAGGTTCTTCATTCCTTAAACAGATTTCATGTTTCTATTGCTGAAGAAGAGCTTACCTATTTACATGATTAAAAGCAGTCACAAACTCAACATTTATTCTAGATCTGAGTACTTCTCAGCTGGAAATCTGAAGAGTCAGTTTAATCAGCCAATCATTATTATATTTGCTACATTTTATTTTACTTATCTATTACCATTACTGCTTTTCTCCTCTAGTAGGGAGAGAGCTAGTCAGATCAATGTTTCTATTTGCTCTCAACCACTGATGCTAACTGGTATTCTTAATCAACTTTGATCTCCCCCCTTTGGTTCCTTTTGTGATATTAAGGGTGTTTTTAATACAGTCTTTGTAATAATCTTTCTATTCAGCCAAATGCAAACACTCGTGCTTCATATGTATAATCGACTTTATTAACTTATCTGCAGATTGGGGGCCTTTAGTTGATGTTGTTGGTTATTGTTTGTTAAATCTTGGATCAAAATATGAACCTAAAGAAGAGTTCCTGCAATGGATTCAGAAAGGAACTGAACCCATATATATTGGATTCGGGAGCATGGTATGGTGATTTCCCTGAAGCTGTTATAGTTTCATTTTCATGCATTATTTTGTTTCGCTTTGTTTGTTCTGTTTGTTGGATGATGTGCCTCACTATGCAATAGTTTTTTTTTCCTCTAGATGTTATTTAGTAGTTTGTAGTTCCTTTTGATACATATATACTGTGACTTTTATTGTGAATCCCATGGGTGTTTGCTAGATTGTGAACCAGAACAACCTTTAATATTGATGAATGAACGAGGCCTAGAAGAGTTTGATATTGTATATGTTGGAGCTTGTTGAAAATTAATTTATTTACCTATAGTTTCTTAGTGTCAGTGAAAAAATAACTGATAATTTATGGCCAAGTATTGTAACTTGTGAAACCACAAAGTTCACTTTTAAACTTGTGCTGACTCTGGAAATGCCACTTCAAGAAAATCTCGTTCCTTGGTGATTTTGTAAATTGGTGTATTATATGTTTGAAGCTGAAGGATGAATTTATTAACTTGAGAAAAATTAGAGCTTTGATATTATTAACCAAATATTTCAATTACAACTGAGTCCTCTGCTAAATTCCTATTCTCATATGACATATATGAGTGAAAAACTCTAAAAGAAGAAAAGAGAGAAAAGATATGATTGAAAAATACAATGCTAGTATGTTGTTCTCTGTATTTTTGGTTGAATATTTTCTTATCTTTGCATGATCTACACTCCAATTAAGATTGCTGTCCTCAATAAACTTTGCATAGTTTCCTTTTTTTCCTGCTTCTTCATATCTCAAAATTAATTGTCTATCAATCCTTGTGTCGTCTTTCCATTATATTTTAATTTCATTAGTTAGCCAATAGAATTTTCTTTTCTTCATCAAGTTTTTTTAGAGGACATAATTTAAACTGTTATATGTTTGCTTGTGAAGCCTCTTGAAGATCCCAAGAATACCATGGACATAATACTGGAGGCTTTGAAAGATACTGGACAAAGAGGAATAGTTGATCAAGGTTGGGGAGATCTTGGAAATTGTAAGTGTTTTCCTTCCAGCTTTTCCTATGCCTGTTTGCAGATACTGATCACTTTTTCAAAGAGTCATGTATAGCATAGTTCTCATTTGTATCAGCATACAAATGTCTTGCTGTCTGCATATGGCTTTGTTGAATGGTGAATCTCTATTCATTTTTCTGTTATTTTACCTGGATTTGGTGATTAATTTGTGATTTAACGATTTAGTCACCAATAATCAAAAGGAATGCTTCACATAGTTATAATTGAAGCTTCTAAATAAATATGTTTTAATTAGCTGTACAGATATCTACTTACTTAGAGTGTGGCACTTCCAAGATTCTAAATAAATGTACTATTCTGTAAGTTATTACTTCCCTTGCTGATATTCAGTGGGATTGGATTGCCTTCTTAGCTTGTGTTTTACTTTCTCACTCCCTTGTTTCTTCTATTAAGACATTCATCTTCTATCCCATTCTTAATACCACCACAGCTTGTTTGATAGGAAATTGTAGAATTCCTAAGTATTGTTACCAATTTGTCTTCTGTCATTATAATAGTTTGAAATTGTGTGACTTTTGATTATAAAATGAAAACACATATGCGTACTACATTGTGAAATTCATATAGTTTCTCTTCTGATTGTCGTCATGTGTCTTGCAGTTACGGAAGTACCTGACAGTGTCTTCCTTTTGAAGGATTGCCCTCATGATTGGTTGTTTCCTCAATGTGCTGCTGTGGTGAGTGATATTATAAGATTGTAATTATGTTGCAAATTAGAACTTTGTGCGCTTTGCCAGTATGGTCTTTTGTTTTTCCTTCTCCTTTTACCCACTTCCAATCATATTTTCTTCCTAACAACTCTGTAACTACTAGACAATCATAAATCATATGGGGATTTGTGGTATTGCCTAGATTTAATGATATGGATGAATGACAAGAATGACATACTCTCTGTAATGAACACCTCCATTATAATACTGTGTTACTTGAGTATATTTTGGTAACATTTGATAACCAGATAGTTGATTGGAAGATGTTTACAAATGAAATGCAGGTTCATCATGGTGGTGCCGGAACCACAGCAATGGGACTAAGAGCTGGGGTAAATGCTTTTTTTTTTTTTCAAATAGTTTATTATGATAATGTTCTCTTGACTTCATGTGAGAATGACCCCTCAAAATAATCAGTTTCATTAAGCTTATTCTTTCTTGAAGATTTTCATGTCAATGAATCCGAAGGTATTATGTGCTTGGAAATGGCATTAAGAGATATAGCTTGTAACCTACTCAAATTATGCAACTCAATTGTTTATTAGAACCAATTTTTACATGTTGACCTTGTCTCCAAAAATATTAATTGCAGTGCCCGACAACTATAGTGCCATTCTTTGGCGATCAGTTCTTCTGGGGTGATCGAGTGCATAAAAAAGGACTAGGACCTGCACCGATACCAATAGCTAGGCTCAGTGCTGAGAGCCTTTCAAATGCAATAAGATTCATGCGAGAGCCTGAGGTAATTGCAATGTGTTGTCCATGGAAGAGTCGATTCATATAATATCACAAATATATTAGATTTCACTGGTATGATTTTATCTTCTTGGTAGTGTTTTTTGGTGTTTGGAATAGTAGTTACCTTAATTATCAGAAAATCTTGCTAATTCCTTTTTTTGGGTGTATTTTTTATTAGTTGATCCTTTCAGTCATCTTTTAATAATTTTCACAATAATTCTCAAGTTATAACTCAGAGCACCATTTTCACTGTGTTTTAACAATTTTTTGTTACGACTCACTTTCGTCTAGTTTTATCTGAATTGGGCGGCGTCTTATGACTTTTATAAAAGCCACCATCAAAGGTGTTTTCCAGGTGCAGAACGATTTCATGTTCTCAAGAAGATAAAATGTTAATTGAAACTCAGCTGAATCTAGGTTCTAAATGGAGCATAATTGTATGTGATTAGCCATTTTTGAATTCTTCCTCCATTATGTTTTCATATCGATCATGCTAGCTTATCACCAAATTTGCAACATGAAATGGGAAGTTGCATGGTCACTCTTCCTATGCACCACTTTTATAAGAAGCTGCCTTTTCAAATTCCTAATGGTACTTTCAACTTGGTCAGGTGAAATCTCGAGCTGTAGAATTGGCTAAGTTGATAGAAAATGAAGATGGTGTTGGAGCTGCAGTCGATGCATTTCACCGACATTTGCCTCCCGAGCTACCCTTGCCTGCCTCATCTTCAGAGGACAATGAACAGCCCAACCCCCTGCAATGGTTTTTTATCCAAATTGAAAAGTGGTGCTGCCTATCCTGTTCATAAGCTTCTTGGAGGGTCTTTCCGTGTTGTGTAGATATGTTTTTTTGTTTTCATTTTCTTGACCTTTACAAGTAGAGCATAATTTGTTTTAGACATTCCATTCATTACATTCATAGCTGGTATGGTATTGAGGGCTACATGTAAGGTTACTTTGCCAACACATTGTTACTTTTTGACCTGCTATTAAAAATAAAAAAAATAAGAAGACTTGGGTTGCTGAATTTTGGTTGAATTTATGGCTGCATATTGTGCAAATCAAAGCCAGGTGAGTGTGAGGAAACGCCTTTTGATAGATAAATACAGTATTTGACAGGATGTTTTGAAACATCTAGTTCATCCAACTGAACTGCAACACAACCTGATCATGTTTTAACCTATAATCACTCATATCAACGATAGATTCTTAGGTGCAGTGTTCAAAATCACGAAACCAATTCAAGGTAT
This sequence comes from Populus tomentosa, assembly GCA_018804465.1. Lineage (NCBI taxonomy): Eukaryota > Viridiplantae > Streptophyta > Magnoliopsida > Malpighiales > Salicaceae > Populus > Populus tomentosa. The sequence goes on from CM031977.1 coordinate 15,642,583, forward strand.
TTTTACATCCCATCCCGAAAAGGGCATTTCAGGGCCAATTATTTCGGATTTTTTTCAAAATCACTTGAGAGAAACAGAAGCAGAGAGAAATACTTTCAATCTCAATTATTTTCCACGCCAAAAGCCACCTTATTACATATCCACACATATCATCACTTCTTATATATTTTGATGTCTCTCCACCTTGATTCCATGTAATAGCTTATATTGCGAGGCGCAGCATAGACTCCACATTTGAAGTACAGATCGCCAGGCCCTTGATCGTGGGTTGAGTATCTCTCTTCACCATCAATGAATACAGTCAGCCTGCCTGCATCCACATCATGGATTATATTTAGCCTGAACCACTTGTCATAAAGATCAGTAGCCACCAAGTCTCCACCTCATGTTGCCATCGTAGATCCTTAGTATCAAAGCGGTGGCTCCATGAAACGCACCATGTATCTGTGCTACTGTCACACCTGATGTTCCATTTGGCACAAAACCATAGCCTTCAAATTGCCACTCTCCTGATGAATAGTCAAGACCGTACAAATTTCACAAACCAAACCAGTTAGAGAATGTGAGGTACATCCGTCCCAGTAGCTTGGACTGCATTTCCTTAGAGTTATTCTGTTTTAAAATACACATGATGCAGACAATGAACTATCTATAATTCAGTAGGCAACTCTTTGATTTCCATATCCTTTAGCTAAGAAAGAAGGAAGGGGCCAAGGGGGCAACTGTAATGCGAACTTCAGTTCATGGTTGGGTGTTGCTACTGGGGTCATGTGGCTTATCTGTAGCATAGACCCACAAATGGCGTATTCCATCTTCATAGCTGCATCGCTCATTTAGCGGTACGTTATATGGCTTCTACAGCACAAAATTTGCTTCTGTTAATGGCACAGGGGGGAAACCATCTGTAGGATCAGCAGCACTGCATAGAAGATTGAAGCTTTTTAATGAGACAAGGGCCAGAAAGAGAAGCAGAAGAGAGTAAGATCTTTCCATTCTTATTTCCCCTTTCCTCAACTCTCGCTAGAGTACTGGTGTGAGCTTCAAGATGCTCAAAGCAGGTATTTGTAGGTCAGCAAGAACATTTGAAACGAATTAGTTTGGGAATTAAGAATGAAACGTTGGACTTGTATGGATGTCTTTTCTTACAATTGAAAACTAAGGATAATATACCTCTTTGACCAATGTTGTCAAAAAAAAAAAAAAAAATCCTCGAACATGAACTGCCCAGTTACTTCCATTGAGGCAGGTGCATTTCATTAAATTAAATATTACCATCACATGAACTGTGGCATTTTCTGTATCCATGGATTCTGTATAAGAACATGCTCCTTTCTTCTTATCATCACTCGTGTACTGGTGCTATAAATATTATTCCCTTAATAATTAGCGAATGAACCCAGGTGACCTGAGCTTGAAATTTTCAATCCATCTTGCCTTGGGTAGAAGCCAACAAATTGTTCAGGCTGGAAGTATCTGTCTCTCTTCTCAGCCAATCCCTGATCATTCCATTTCATATGGTGCACGAAGCCATATTTTAACTTTGAATCCGACGTTACTTCCATGGAGTTTACCTGATTTTCCTCCCCGCGTTCACGTCATTGCCGAGTAAACAATGATGACTCTTCTAGCTAATCTTGTTTAATTTCATCCAGTACAAAATAGAACTCTATAATAGATTGGATGCTTCCAAGAGTTGCAGCTTCTAATTTAATGTTTACTTTGATTAATCTTTATAAGTTAATCTAAATTGCGTGAGAAAAATATTAATTTTAGAATTTTTTGATACTTAGATAAGTATCTATTTTTAGATAAAAAATAACAAAAATTTAGGAAAAAAAACTCTAAAAGTAAATATATAGTTGAGAATTGTGATTGAGAGCCTGTTTTTTTAGGATTCATTAAATCTTTATAACTCATTCTTTGCATCATTTGGTGGAGAGGGATTAAAAAATTATCTTTCTCTTATAACATTAAAACATCTTTTATGTATCAAAGAGAAAAAAATATTTCTAACTCATCAAACAAAAATTATCTTTGACTCGTTAAAGTTTCATGATACAATATAAATCCTGATAAAATTATCATAATTTTTTTTACTTGAGTTCAGCTCAAAAATGTTAAATTTAACAGCTCATTAAGTATATATATACTTGGATTTAATACGTAGATAAGCTCAAGAATATTAAAACTAAAAACTCACGAGATTTGTATATACTTGAGTTCTTAATTGAGTTTAAAAATATTAAGTTATCAACCTGCTTTAGTTTCCTTTTTCTAACATGAATTTTAGGGTGGGTACAAATACATAGTTACATCAACGAGGATGCAGAGGAGTCGAGATGCTCAAAACCCAGGTTACCATGTCTCGAATTGAGCTTATTTGTTAAGTCTACGCCAATTTAAACCTGTTTTTAGAGGTCATTCTAGGATAGCTAATGGGCTCCTTCATTTTTTTGTCCTTTCAGCGACAGGACAAGTGAATTTATTGTATTAGATTCAGAACTGATATTATGGCTAATAACGGCCTGCATGACAAGCATTAAAGCCCAATCTAGAATCCTGTTTTTAATAAAAGCCCAATCCATAATTCTACTAAAGCCCAAATGTAAAAAATGATGCACTTTAACTTGCACCAAGTAGGTTAATGAAAACAACAACTTACTCCAGTCGGGTTAATTTTTTTTTTCCTTTCTAAAATAAAGTCGAGTTAATGTTTGACAAAATCTAATCTGATTTAGTAAAAAAATATATGATAATTATTCCCTTGTAGTATGAATTTGTTTTCCTTCTCTCAATAAAAAAATAGATTGATACTGACATAAAAAAATTTTAAAAGTATAATTATAATTATTTTTAAAGTGTTTTTTTATTTAAAAAATATCAAAATAATATTATTTTTTTAAAAAAATTATTTTTAAAATCAGCTCATTAAAATATTTAAAAATATAAAAAAATTGAAAAAAATATAAAATAAAAATTTAAATTTTTTAAAAATATTTTTAAAATATAAAAATAAATAAATAGGTGAACGTGACACTGCACGCTTCCTGAGATTTTTGCCTGCTGACCTAAACACCGATAATTATTACCAGGGAGATATATATATATGCATTAATTTATGATACTCTATCTTATCAAGGCATCAAGCAAGCACCACGCGTATTCTTCGCAATTAAAATTGTGTCTTTAAGCATGTAATACCAAGACTAGCTATCACATCTTTTTTAATTATTGTCTTAATAAAATTTGATTCGCAATGAGCCAATAAATTTAATGATTTAATTAGCTTGATTAAACCTTGTTAAATTAATATTAAAAAAACAAAATATTATAATTTTAATAAAAAATAATTGTTTTAAATTGATTATAATCAAATGAATTAAAATAATTTACGTTTTTAGATATTAATATTTATGAGTCATTTAAAAATATGATAATAATTATTTTTTAAAATATTTTTTTATTTATAAATTATTTAAAATAATATTTTTTATTTTTTAAAATTTATTTTCAAAATAATATATAAAAACAAATAAAATATCAAAATAAATTATTTTATAATAAAATTATTTTTTATAAAAACACCTTTAAAATAAAAAAAACAAATGAAAAAAAGAGAGAGATAAAAATACTAATGGTATAATGTTCCTTACTTCAGGCTGTAAGGGCAGCTATCCAACGGAGCAGCCAAATGGAAAGACAAACCTCATTTGTCTTTTATTTCTTTACTATTTGTATTCCAACCGAAGAGCTAAATAGAAAGTCAAAATGGCTATTTGTGCTCTTAACAGCCATTTCTATATTTAACTATAGAAATGGCCAACGGCTATTTTTATAGTCGTTGGCCAACAGCTCTTTTTTAAAAAAAAATATAGAAATTTTTTTCTATAAATACATGAAGAAAAAACTTGTAGTTTTAAATTTTTGTATTGTGCCTCACCCTTCTCTCAAATTTTAAAAAACAAGAATCAATTATTATTCTCTGGTTAATTATTAACATCGGTTGTGTTAATTAGCTGAAATTAAAAGGTATGCTTGTTTAAAAGCTTTTTCTATTTTCGTTTTAATATCTCTTGATTTTTTAGACCTTTTGTTGTTAATTTAATATTTGTGATGAGTTTTATTTCTTTATTATTTTATGTTTTTAATATGGGTTAAGGAAGACAATTTTTATTTATGTTGTTATCTTTGATAAAATTGAGAGGAATTAATAATGGTAGTTGATATTGATAAAAAGATAAAGTTGCATATTTAAAATTTATTTTTGATTGTCTGTTTTAATTTGAGGTCAATTATATTTTGTCTTCTTGAAAATGCAATTAAACCAGTATATCGATTCTCTTTTAGTTCCAAAAAATGGTCAAATTGTTATTTTAAAACAAGTAGAAGGCAATGCTTATTATTAATTTGCATGTATGAAAACTACAAAATTGCTAGACATTGAATGTGAGCTTCTTTTACACTCTCTTATAAGGTTTTAAATTGAGTTTTTTTTTTTTTTTTAATGTAGATGGATTCAAATTTTCCAAGCTCTTTTACCAACTTTCTTATGAGTGAGTCAGAAGATATTCTCTCTCAACCAAGTGATTCTAATTAATTAATTGATGACTTAACATGCTCGAATTTAAATGTCCATTCGGCAAAAAAATCACAAAGAAGTAAAAATTTATCACCAGAGGAGGATTGTTTACTTGTCTCTGCATGGCTAAATACAAGCAAGGATCCAATTATAGGAGTTGATCAACAAACAAAACAGTTTTGGGCTCGCGTACATGCTTACTTTGTAAAGAATGGAGGAAACTTGAATAATCGTTCACAAATAAGCATCTCAAGTAGATGGCAAGAAATAAATAGAGAAGTCGGTAAAATTGTTAGATTTGTTACTCAAATTGAAAATCATCAGCAAAGTGGAATGACCGAAGAATCAAGGGTAATGTTAATATTCATTTCTATGTTGAATTGTTTAACATATATTTTAACATTATTTAATTAATTTATTTTTTTACCAGATTAATGATGCTCGGCAAATGTATGCTTCTTGCATTGGCAAACGATTTCAACTAGAACATTGTTGGGTTATCTTAAGAAAAGAACCCAAATGGCAATTTGAGCGTGCAAGTCAACATCAAAGGTCAAACAAAAAACAAAAAGGTCATGTCAATGCAAGTCCGGCTTCATCAACTTCATCTACCCCTGATTCTATTAGTTTAGGAGAAGATAGTGAACCATTGATTTATCAAGATAGACCAATCGGTTAGAAGGTTGCAAATGAACAACTTAAACGTAGACAAGGAAAAGATAAAATTGGGGATGCAACTGTAACGAATCTGTTACAATAATTCAGGGATACTCTAGTTGAAATTGAGGATCAGAAGAAACAAGACAGAAAAATTATGTTAGAGCAACAAGCCATGCTGATTCAACAAAGTCAAGAAAAACAATAATTGAACAGGATTGAGAAAGAAGAAAAAATTATGAAAATGGATATTTCTAATCTGGATCCAATTTCTGCAGCGTATTTTCAAAATAGAAAGTTAGAAATTATGCAAAAGAGAGGTTTTGATTTTTAATTAACTTTGATTGATTTATTGTAATGTAATGTATTTTTAATTAACTAGATTTATTTATTGTTTAATGTAATGTATTTTTAATTAAATATTTAAAAATTTATTGGTTATTTTAAGTATATTGTTATAAAAGTGGTATCAATTCATAATACTTTTTTGAAGTTCTTCTAACACTTAACAAGAATAAGTATGATTAATTAACTTAAAAGATAACAACCATAATGAAAAACAACAATAAGTAGGATTAATTAACTTAAAAGATAACAACCATAATGAAAAAAAAAACATAAAAAACTTGAAAATTCTGATGACATAAGAAGTTCAAAGCTAATGATTCTACTCATTACCATATTGTTCCCATAAATATTCAACCAAATCTTCTTGTAGTTGAGAGCTAGTTGCTCTATCCCTGATTCGATTATGAGTTTGAAGAAAATTATATAGTTCTGGTATTTCACCATGTGACACTGATATAAATGAATTAACTTCTCGTTTATGGTCAAATCCAAGGTTCATTGCTCCTTCATTTTCAATAATCATATTATGCATTATTATAAATATAAAACTGAAAATTAAAAATATTCATATAAATAAATTTTAAGTTTAATTTTAAATTATATCTTTTAACTTTCATATTATTTCATTAAATTTTATATTATTTTTATAAATTACTAATATTAATTATATAATTAATAACATCATAATTATATTATATATAAAATATCTAAATTAGTTACATAATTATATAAAAATAAATTTAACATGAAATATATTAAAATATAAATAATTTTTTTAAATAAATTTTTATTATTGGAATGTATATAACCAAAAAAACTATATTTTTACTATTTAAAAAGCTATTTTATTAATTTAATTTTTTAATTTAAATTTTTACATTGAAGATGCTACCAGGTTCAGATAAGAATAAATAAATGCCTGTCTCATTTTTACATGCACAGTAGATCACAGTAAAAAACTTGTTCCTCATAAGACCTCGAATCTCCGACTTTTCTTACACCACACTCACTGTCTGTATTTTCCCACTACTCATCACCACTGCCACCATGAGGCGGTGGGTCTCACCGCCTAAAACCACCGCCGGTTTAGGGCTGGCGGCAATTTCTTATGTAGTGGTGGACTATTTGCGCCACCTTTCCCCAACTTGGCACGAGCGTCTCCAGCCAGCATTATGGTCAATACTCGCTCTCATCGCCGTCTCTCGTGTCCCTTTCTACAAGCACTGGTCGTCTGAGTTTAGAGCTGCCATTCCCTTTGTTGCTTCTATGCTGTTTATGCTCACTTGCCTTCTTTTCGAGGCTCTCTCTGTGCGCTTTGTCACTGCTGTTCTCGGTCTTGATTGGCACAGGTAATTTCACAGTTGCCTTTCTCTGTTTTAATATATCCTGTGTTTTTCGTTTTTTGAAAGTAATGATTTTTGGAACTAGTTTGTATTTTATTTCTGTTCTTTTCTGCTATCGTTTCTTCTGCGATATGATAGCTGTTTAGTTACTGATTTAGAAAGATATTAAATTAGCACTGGATCTGATCTGGGTTTGACTTTGAATATCCAGTGATATAATTAATGAAGCAACTGAACCTGAATCTATATCGAGGAACATTTCCAGTATAGTAGATTCTGATTGGTGAAAGGATATAAATCTTGATTCGGATCAGCCAAAGGCCCAGGTGGATGTTAATTGATTTAGTGTAAGAATCAGAATGAACTCTGACTATGTTGTCCTGATTTTTGCCCAAAACGATGGTTGCTGTTTTTGAGGCTTAGGGAAATAAGGATAACTACTCTGCATTTAGGTCTTTATGTATTGCAATTGCAAAGATTGCCTGTTTCTATTAAATGCTTTGCATTTCCGTATTTAGATCATAGAAAATGTAGATGAATTTATTTGAAACCTTAGCAGTCCCGTGCATGGAAGTTCTAGAAAGAGTTAAGAAAGAAAATCAGTACATCTGTAGGTGTTCAGAGCCTTGAAATTCACATGTGTGTTTAGTTGTTCTAGTTGATGAGCTGCAGATGGTTTTCAAGATTGTTTTCATCCTGGCAATAAATCCATTATGTATTGCATTCTCAATGAAGAGCAAATTCTGAATTTAAACTGGAGGATGTAAATGTTTGAGGTCTCTACTTCAAAATTAAGATCCATTAAATTCTCAGTGTATCCTTGCTGAACCCATACTTGAGAGTAGGTGTAGAATTATTATTTCCCCATGAAACATTCTGTAGGCCCTGAAGAATCATAAATTTGTACTACTTGTAACAAATTGTGAATGTTATTTAGTGGTTTACTCATTTCAAAATGAAGATCCCCGATAATTATACAAAGATTTAACTTGGAATGACTTGTATTTGTTGAAGTTGTGATATATCCTGCCAAGACTATAGCTTTCATCTTCTCAACTATTTATATTTAAAACAATAGCCATAAATGTTTATGGTATTCATGGTTGGCTTGACAATGTTGAGCAGTGATACATCTCCTCTACCTGACACCGGCCAGTGGTTGCTCCTTTCACTGAATGAAAAGCTTCCAGAGACATTGGTTGAGATTCTAAGAGCTCGTATTATTGGACTGCATCATTTCCTGATGTTGTTTATGATGCTGGCTTTCTCCGTGCTATTTGACTCCGTACAAGCTCCTGGACTTGGTCTTGGTGCAAGATACATGTTCACTATGGCAATTGGCCGTCTTCTTCGGGCTATAACTTTTGTATCTACAATTCTACCATCAGCCCGGCCTTGGTGTGCTGCAGCTCGGTTTAGAGTCCCTGCATACCCTCATTACTGGGCTCAGAAATATTATGTTCCTTATGCTTCAGATGCAAATGCTATTCGTCAGATAATAAATCAGGATATAGCTTATGGTATGTTTATATTGAAATTGAATTGCAGTATTTGTTTGGTTTCCTGAATTTGGTGTTCTGATGGTTTTATCAGACTCAAGAAGGCATTTTAATAGTTCTTTTAGCCATCATGAAGCTTACAAAATCTTATGGAACTATTTGGAAAACATAACTCTTTGTTACATTCTATTTGAATGCACTGCTCAGTTCACCGAGTGGGTGAATCACATTGTTCATATTCTTCAAGTCACTATAGCTCATAACCGTAAATTATTTTCTTGTGAATGTCAAAGGGGATTCATGTCCAGCTACTTTTACCAGAATGAGATGTTTATATTGTTTTTTTTTTGGTGTGCCACTGGCACTAAACAAATGGGTTATGTAGTTTCTTTGATAAGAAGATTTAAAAGGTCTGACTAATTCAATCTGATTGATTTAATTCTTCTAGATGGTCTTTTAGTGTAGACAAAGTTCTTAGGCCTGTTCTCTACCAGAGGGATTTCATATCTAATAAATATGTAGTTGCTGTATGAACTGTGCTTTATTTCATTACTAAGCAGTCGCAAATTATGGCAGATGTGCACTTCTGCAAAACACTTTTGAATGAAAATTTTTGTTGACGTTTTCTTTCTTTTCATTTTTCCAGCTGATACTGGGGAATACCTCGGTGATTACCAGCCAGATTGGGGTTCCATGAACTTCCTCATAAATTTCTTACGACCCACACCTGCAGAAGGAGCATCATGGTATAGTCTTCTGAAGAAAGCTGGAGGTGGCTGCAATGACCTCCTATACAGCGGCCATATGCTTGTTGCCGTGCTGACCGCTATGGCTTGGACGGTAATCTTGTACTATAAACTTTGAAACTGTGTTGTCCCATCATCTAATGGCAATTGCTCTGAAGTTTGAACTCAAATTTTTTGGCATCTGATTGTAGGAAGCTTATGGAGGCTATAGCTCAGCTTTCATATGGCTGCTTGTGATGCACAGTGCCCAGAGAGAAATTCGGGAACGCCACCATTACACAGTAGACTGTGTGGTGGCCATTTATGTAGGCATCCTTCTCTGGAAGATGACTGGTTTTATCTGGCCAGCCAAGGATTCAAGGAGAAGTAGAAGACTTGCAAAACTTGAGAGAATTCAAGGTAGACTAATCCAAGCAGCAAAAGACTCGGACATGGACGAAGTGAGGGAGCTTCTCAAGGAGGTTGAGTTGGGCACTCAGGAGAGCCAGAACAAAGGCCACAGCAAGCATTTGTGGTTGTTTTCTTGTGTGACCATTTTCTCTGCACTAACAGTTGTCCTTCTAGCCTTCACATGGACAAGCGACGGTTGATTTCACGTTTTTCTCTCATATGAAGGTTTCGGCAGTGTAATTCACGCATGTAATATTTTCATTGTTGTTGTTGGTGTCAGAACTGGGCTGTGAGAATTTCATGGAATTTTGCCAATCCCCAAAAAAGATGATGAGATTAAAAAAAAAGCAGCTTCTTAGAGGTCCATAATTGAAATTTATGTAGGATACTAGTCTTCTGACCATGCTATACTCAAAGGTTATTAAAATCAAGTTCTGACTTGTAAAATCGTATGATTTTAGAAGTCAAAACATATAAAATGTATAAAATCAAGTTTAAAAGTTGAAAACCAGTAAAATCAGTTAAACCCGGTTAAACTCGTGTAAAATCGGTTTAACTTGTAAAAAATATTAAACTCGGATCGATTTCACGTGAAATATAAAAGGGCTGCAGTTGCTGCTGACTTCCCCACCCAACACTCCACGTCTCCATCCTTTTCTTTTTCCCTTTTCCCTTCCTCAGTTCTCCCTTTCCCCAAATCGCCAGTAGCAGATTAAGAAATCCCCAATTTCCACTTCCTAGTTCCCAGTTCCTCTTTTCCCGAAATCTCCACTCTCCACTCTCTTAGTGCCTCTGATATTGCTTGCTATCGAGAATAAGGTAAGAATTCATTTTCAAGCTTTGTTTTTCTATTTCGTTTGGTATTCTCGGTTTAGTAGCTAATTGTCTAGTCAAGTAGCTAATGAGCGTGTGCTGGTGTTGAATAAATGACCATAACTTTATTTCTCCGCTTACGACTGACTAAATTTTGAAAATGTGCAAAATGATAATTTCACGCCTTCTCAAACTTCATTAATCAGTGAGGAGGAAGCATGCTAATGAGAACTACTTTACACAACTAATTTTCATTGGTATTAAAATAAGAGATGCTGAGAAGTAAAGATTTGACTTTAATTTTCTTATGTTCATTGTAGATTTTAGTGAATTTCATGGTTTAACTGAATAAGCAATTCTTGATATAATAGCGTGACTTATATGAATTCTTTGGGTGGACTTAGATGAATTGTAAGAGATTTCAATCCTCTAAAAACATGATGGCTATTATTTATTGTACCTATCCAGCTGACTGGATTCAACCAAATAATCATTTTGTCACTCTTAATCTCTGTATATTCTACTTACTCCAGGTAATACAGAATTTAGAGCAAAATTAATTTCTTAGATGGTTCACTAGACCGGTAACTGATTGACAATTTTGAGCAATTGAAGGAACAATTACTTTTTTCTTTTAAACCATGCATCTTACTAGCTTTCTGTTTGTGTGAAAGCCTTTTTTAAGTATTGCTCATCACGCCTTCTTATCATAATATGTTTTGCTGATAAAACGTATTTGATTCCCTCATCTATAGCAATGCCATCATGGAGTAGAGCAAAAGGAAGAATATTTCAAAGATATACCGAGCACTAGTGAATGAGATAATGAATCAGGATAAGGTAACACCTTGGCTCAACCCTGCCTTTTGCTTTCTTTTCTGTTTGTAGCATTTGTACACTCCAGGTTATGCTGTGATTTCTCCAATTAAGAATTTATTTTAATTGTGTTATATTATTATTTACTACTTGACTAGATCTTGCAATTTAGTTAAAATATTTTATTTACGATTTTAGTTAAAATATTTTACTTGTAATTTTCCAATTTTAGTTAAAATATTTTACTTGTGATTTTACGATTTTACTATTCGAATTTATATTATATGTTCCGTGTCGTGTTAAAAAAGCGTTTTTGACAACCTTGGCTACACTACACGGCTTAGATTAAAAAAAATAAAAAATTCTAAATCTAAAAAAGTATTCTGGTTCTAATGAGCTGAATGTCATTGTCATTAAATCCAATTAGTAGGTTAACCTTGAGTTTTTCTGTTGTCTTGTCTATTTTAAGAATTGTAATTGTTTTTTTTTAAAAAAAAAAGATTCAATTTAAAGAAAAAAAAAAGATGGATTTTTTTTTTAAAAAATAAATAATTTGATATTATTATTAAATTGAATTTAATTGGTCAACTTTGTAATATCAATCTCCCGACATCAAGTTTTGATCGACTTGGATTTTGTGGTTTAATTCATAAAACTCACGACTTGAATTATGGATTTTATTAAGTTTAAAAATTTATTTTTTATTTAATACTATGATAATAAAAATAGATAGTTGTAAAAATTAAATATCAATAAAAATTATCAAATCTTTAAAATTGTGATAACATTGTACAAAAGAAATCCAAATAAATTATCACTATTGAAGGAAAAAGATAAAGATAAGAGTTAAAAAAAAGGTAAAAGTTAAAAAAAAAGGCAAAAATTTTTGAAGAAAAAAATTAAGATGCTTTTAGTAGAGAGAGTGATTGTTCAAGGCTTCAGAGATCTTTCTCACAAGTGATAATTGTGCACCATTTATGCTTGCATTTTGAGATGAACTTTTAAAGTATAAAAACACCTAATATGAACTCCTCGCATCAAAAGAAATAATTTGACATATAAATATCTTATTTTAGTGGTCTATATCGGTGCTAACAACAAGTTTCTCTCTCTACCACTAGAATCTAGTGACTTTTTCTCTTTCTTTTTTCAACCAGAGACCAAAAAAGAAATCTCTATATCAAAATGAAATTGGAATAATTTCAAGGAACCGTGATTATATAATTTGCGTGATTATTTAAGTTGAAGGAGCAAAGTTAATGTTTTCAAAACTTATGATACGTCAATCACATTTGCTATGGTTTTCATTTTGGTTCCCTCTTTTCCAATCTTATTCTATCATAAAAATATAAAATTAATTGTTTCTTAAATAGAACTTGATTGTTCAAAAATAAAATTTGAGAATCAAGCTGAAAAATCAAAAGTTTATAAAGTAACAAATATATGGTAAAATCACACACATTTTAGTATATAAGACACCGTTTGGCATTGCGTTTGCACCTGTGTTTTGGCAAATTTTGATTTTTTTTTTCTAAAATTGAGTGTGGTTTGTACTTTTTGGATCGTTTTGATATGCTGATGTCAAAAATGATTTTTAAAAAATAAAAAAAATAATATTAGTATATATTTCAGCATGAAAACTATTTAAAAAACAATCGCTATTACACTGCCAAACACACTCTTAGTAATAATTAATTTATCTTCCTTCAATGATTAATCATAAAAGGAGGAGACGGGCGGTGAAGATCCAAAAACCTTCAATTGGCTGCTAAAATTCCACCTTTCAGATCAGGCGATTCAAGCCCATTTGCACATGGGCCTTGAACCCATTTTCATCTAAGAAAATTCTAATACTGGTAAAAGAAAGTTGGCGCGTGGAAAATGGGCACCTTAATTAATCTATTTCCAGGAATGCAGGACAGGGCTATCGCTTCTCCAGTTTCTGCCATCAAACAAAAATAATCAGGTGGCGCCACGTCATATTCTCACCATACAACGAATCAAAAGCCACCCAACCTTTCAACTATCCTGTATCAGCCATACCGTATATTTACCTTTCGAAAATGATAGGCGTTCGCTACAAGTTTCCGGACAAAAGCAGAACGTTTATTACCAAACAGATATTTTTGCCTCTCCGATTATTATACCCAATAAAAATCGTTTTAGGTTTCTGTTCTTTTGGATTCTCTACCTGCCGTTGAAGAACTATCTATCCAGAAAGAAAATGGCGATTTCTTCTCTTTCAGCGTCAACAATTCCTTCATTGAATACTCGCAACTCCACTTCTAATTACTCTTCCAAATTATCTTCGTTTTCTTCTCTCCAGTTTCCAGCACAGCTTCATCGACTTCAGTTTCGGAACAGAGGGGTTTCCTCCCACTCCAGGCAGCGAAATTTGCCCCTGGTAACTCTTTTTTCTATTTTATTTTGTTGAAATTGGTGAGATTTAAAGGTTTATTAGGGATTGGTTTTAAATGATTGCTGTTTTTATTTATTTATGTTGGTTGGAATTTGTGGTTGTTAGGTTTGGGATTTGGGTAACTACCACTTAATACGCTAAGATGTTGTTTTTTAAAATATTGCAGTAAAATTGTAGACTCTTTTGGTTGCTCTTTATGTGGAACTAATTCAATGAAAGCTTGGCATTTAGGACTCTGTATCTACATTTGAAATCTTTGTTCTTAGTTTATATTGTTGCTGATAGTTTTGGTAGACAACTTATGAAATTATCTAATGGTAGTTATCGCCTCATGATTGTAACAATGATGCTAACTATATTTGTTCTGGTTCTTATCTCCAATGGTTTTTAACTGTCATTCCCATTGATCTTTAACCATAATTCTTCAAACATAGATTGACGTGGATCGTTTCGAGTCAAACACATCCTGGGTTATTCTATATCTATGTAGTGTAGCTCATATGCAAGATTATTAGAACTTGGATGTTTGAGAGAAACTTGTAAGATATACGATGCAGTTCATTATGGAGGTGAGCATTACTCAGATGCGCACGATTACTCTAAGGCTTTAGGTGTCATTGACAACCATGGGATTCAATTCCTTATCCTACTTTGGTTTTTCTCAATATCTGTCTGGTTGTGTCTGCTATAAATGTAAGCAATGAACAAAGTCAATCTGACTTTGATTGTATTGTTGTCAATATGTATAGGCTTTATGTAATAGTTTTGTTGTGTGTCTGAGCTATCAAGTTCAAACTGCTATTTATTCCATATGCATTGATTCCTTTTTTTTGTTTGTTTTTCAAATGATTATCACAGGTTGCAGCAAAGAAGCAAACTTTTTCCACCTTTGATGAGTTGCTACAGAATTCTGACAAACCCGTGTTGGTTGACTTTTATGCAACCTGGTGATTTACTTTCTTATCTTTTCTTTAAGATTTCTGTTTGTACTCTTCCTTTACATTATTGGAAAAGGATGCCATGAATGGAGATTGCATGCAATCATCTGAACTCCAAAACTGATACTATGCAGACTATCCTATATATATATATATATATATATATATATGGAATCACTTGACTGGAATTAATATGCTAGTCTTCAAAGAAATTTTCACATTTTTATGTCAACTAGGATTAACCTTTTGATTGGCAAGGTTATGAACTTGGCTATTGAGTAGCTTGGTGATGGATAAGGATCTTTAAGATTTGCTGATGTTAGCATTTTGGATTGATTTAGAATCTCAATTGAATAGTGCAGCTAACCTGTGGTGTACAGGTGTGGTCCTTGTCAATTTATGGCCCCAGTTCTCGATGAAGTTGGTGCTGTCCTGAAAGACACGGTTCAGGTGGTGAAAATCGACACTGAGAAATATCCCAGCATTGCTGATAAATACAAAATAGAGGCCTTGCCGACTTTTATCATATTCAAGGATGCAAAGCCATATGATCGATTTGTAAGTTGATTTAATTTCTAGTCATACGTCCTGAGACCTATTCAGTTGTGGAATTAAGGCTGTTTTCTAAATATTTGTTATAGAGGGGACAAATAGATTTTTTTGAACTAGAGAAAATGGATTTTGTTCAAATTTGTTGTTTTTTTTTTAATAGGAAACTGCAGTGGAAGTTTTCTAATTTTTCGAGTTTATACTAGATTTTGGAAAACAATCTTGTCTGCATGTAGGCTACTGAAAGGCATAAATCTTGTTTGTGAGGCTATCAAATCAGGCACATCACTCTTATGTGCCTGGGAGCATGCATATGTTTGATAACTTGATTGTGAATTATTAAGTCAATTGTGATGTTTAGGTTGATCCTTTCTTATTAACTACCCAACAAAAATAAAGAGATGATAAAGATCTGCATGTTTGACCACAAGGCTTGCGTCCATTAGAGAAGAGGGAACTTTATAATGCTACATTGTTTTCAAGTTTTTCTAGTTCTATTGCTTCTTTTTCTATAGCCACTTATGGTCATCTATTTGCCCGCTCGAGTTTTTTAGCGATCTTGGTTCTATCATTTGCAGGAGGGTGCTTTGACTAAAGATCAGCTCATCCAGCGCATTGAAAGTTCACTGAATGTCAAGCAATAGCAGCCGCCAGCTTGTTTGTATCCTTTTTTATCGTCTTTCCATAATATGTAATGAAACTCCAGGCGAATAAATCTCTCTCTCTCTCTCTCTCTCTCATGTTATTCAGCTCCCAGTTCAAAGATCAATACAATGAGAAGCCATTATATTTGGATTTTTTACGGCTAGATCACCCTGCTCTTCCCATCACTTCCCATGTTTTCTTTTCAATTTATCTCCATGTCCGTGTACCAAGAAAATGACTGAAATTGTTCCTGAATATGTTGATCAAGTAAAATTGTCCTGCTAATGGTTTGTATCTGTTATGTAGTTTTGATGAGAGAATCTGTTCTCTGATTATGATAAAAACGATTACCAAGCTGTAAACGGATGAATTCCATCCAACAAAATTTCGATCTTATTTTAGGCCCTAGCTTTGACATTTGGGACCTTCTGACCAGGAAGTATTATTGGACAATTACATGCAGGATGATGTCATGCCATGGACGATGTTCACGGGTTTTTAGTTGGAACATGTTTGGCTATTCATGAGATGGTTCATCAAACCTCCGGAGAAAACCGGACCATCAGACCTCGTTAATCCTGTCTTTCCGATTCCCAAGAAATTCAGCATTCCAGGATACATATATGAAACTTTTCTTTGGCAGGTTTATCAGTCTCTGCCCACCTGAACTCAGCATACCAATTGCCCACAAAATTACAGACACCACTTTTCTGCGAGATAGGAAGCCAGGCAATCTTTTAGAATGCTCCTTCCTCGTATGGACGCAGGGCTTGGACCTAGAAGTCGGGCCCAAATTTGAACCGGACCATACAAAAGTGAAGTTCTGAATGTTTCGTTCGACTTCAATATTTCTTGAAAGAGCCCGTGTGCTGTTAGTTAGAGAGGTTCCCGTGCCAGTAGCCACGCTCGCTCGAGATTCAGGAATCGAGATGGAGATGAGAGCCGGTGAAGAGGACATAGAAATTGGCGAGGACATTACCCCATCGGTGATCCCTCTCTCTTACGCTCTTCATGATTCTTTCCTTAACTCTCACTGCTCCTCTTGCTTCTCCCGTCTCCCTAGTACTAATTTTACCCAGCATCACCATGTCCCCACGCTACTCTACTGTTCCTCTATCTGCTCCTCCTCCCACTTTTCTCCCGCCGAACTCCACCTCCTCCACTCTCCCCCCTCCTCCGACCTCCGCGCTGCCCTCCGCCTACTCCCCCACTCTCTCCCATCCTCCTCCACCAACAGAATTTGTGGCTTATTGACGAACCGAGAGAAATTGATGGCCGACGAAGAGATTTCATCTCACGTAAGATATGGAGCGAAGGCCATAGCAGCTGCGAGAAGGATTGAGATGGTTGAAAACGAAAAAAATGACGCCGTTTTGTTGGAGGCTGCGTTGTGCTTGGTGCTAACGAACGCCGTTGAGGTACACGATAACGAAGGGCGCTCTATCGGGATTGCTGTTTATGGCCCCAATTTCTCGTGGATTAATCACAGTTGTTCTCCCAATGCTTGTTATCGATTTATTATTTCTCCTCCTGGTAATGTGTTGCCGTTCAGCGATGAGTCGAGGTTACGAATTCTTCCTGCTGGCACCAAAGTAAAGTCACAGTGATTTCCATCTTGAAAAGAAGTCCATACAACTGAAATATTGGTTGCATTCTTTTTTATTTATCTGTTTTTTCTATAGTTTACCTGTCTATTTCTGCGTTGCAGAGTGATAATGGTGTGAATAACAACATTGAATTCTCAAAAGGTTATACTGCATATTGGTGGCAATGGTTGTTCTTTATGGTGGATTCTTTTTTATTATGATCTGGCTCGTTTAGATTTTAAATCTGTTGTCTGGCAGGATGTAGTGGAAGTGGACCAAGAGTGATTGTGAGGAGTATTAAGAGGATTAAGAGAGGTGAGGAGGTGACTGTGGCATACACAGACTTGTTGCAGCCTAAGGTAGTAAAATCTCTTTACACTTCCTGTGCTGTTCTTTTTCTTGTCGTAAAGGTTCCAATACATGAAACGATTCCAAATTAGTTTTTTTGCACTCGATCAAATCCTGCATTACAGAATCCAACTTTCTTGTTTGAAATATTTACATCATGTTCACCGATGCTATTCCTAGGAAATAAGGCGATCAGAATTGTGGGCCAAGTATCGTTTTATTTGTTGCTGTACACGATGCATTGCATCACCCCCTTCTTATGTAGATCATGTTCTGCAGGTAATGTTATTATATATTTTCACAATATTATGTGCATTTTTGTGCAACGACTGTCCGATTCATGATCAGATCGTTACTGAAACTGGGTTGGCAATTATGATCAATATTAATGCGTGAAAGATGTTGACAATTAAGGTCACGTTGTTTCATTGAAAAGTTTTTCCAAATGAGAAAATTTGTAAGAATTATGACTCTTTTTTTCATGTCAGGATTGCATCGCATTTATGAGAAATTTTTTAGGACAAGTGGTTTAAGTGTTAAGGCAGGCAAAGCTATGATCTACCACTATGATTCTCCATTGAAGTTGGCATTTGGCAATTGCCATGCCACATCAAAGGCCAATGGTGGTAAATGGAAATTAAATGATTGACGAGCAACCCTTTGTCACTCTTTCTGTGAACAAAAAGGCAAATATCCTTTGAGTCACAAGTCATTTTGGTTTTTCTGTCTACTAGGAAATTATATTCCACTTCCATCTCTTGCCCACCAAGATTGGAAAATGTCAAGTGTGATCTTGTTTATTAGGTTTTGCAAAAAAAAATTGTAAACAAAAAGGCTTCTTTCTCACATGAACTATGAGGTAACTTTTGAAATTGAATTCTGTCCTAACCTCTCTGAAAGCTCAAATCATAAGATTGGGAGGGTGAACATATTTTTCCTTATTTGAGAAATTGGTGCATGACTGATTCTACATATTGTTTTGAACATGCATTAACCCTGAATTCTCACATCTAGGAAATTTCTGCATCAAATCTGGCCTCTTCGAGCTTAAGTTCTGAACTCAGCTTTTATAGGGATGAAGCAACTAGAAAGCTGACAGATTATGTAGATGAAGTTACGGCCGAGTATCTTGCTGTTGGTGATCCTGAATCTTGCTGCAAGAAGCTTGAGAACATACTGATCACTGGCCTCCTTGATGAGCAGTTAGAGGTCAGAGAAGGAAAATCACAGTTGAACTTCAGGTTGCATCCCCTGCACCATCTTGCTCTGAACACATATACCGTTCTGGCTTCTGCTTATAAAATACAAGCAAGTAACTTATTTTCTCTGCATTCTGAGGTGGGTGGACTTTCATGGGAAGCTTTGAGCATGTCCAGAATCAGTGCAGCATACTCATTGTTGCTTGCAACTGCAACTTACCATCTGTTTTGTTTTGAATCTTCATTGCTTGTATCTGTTGCAAACTTCTGGACAAGTGCAGGGGAGTCCTTATTAGCTCTTGCTAAAAGCTCAGCATGGGATTCTCTTGGAAAATGTGGGTTTCCTGTCTTGAATCTTTCTCCTCTAGCTAAGCACAAATGCTCCAAGTGCTCATTACTTGAAAGCTTTGAAGTAAATTTATCATTTGGTCAAGATCAAATCCGAAAGGCAGGTTTTGACAGCGTATCGAGCAGGTTTCTTGGTTGCATTGGTAGTTTGTTGCAAGAAGTTTGGGGTTTTCTGATTCAAGGCGACCGATACCTGAAAATGTTTAAAGATCCCACAGGTCTCAGTTGGCTTGGGAAATCCTTAGACATTTGGGATTTAGATGCTGAATTAACCCATAACGATGTGGATTTCAATTGTTGGACCAACAAAAGTGTTTCTGGAATTGAGGCGCTGGGGTACACCGACCAATGGAGAATAAATACTTTTCAGCTTGGTGTTCATTGCTTGCTCTATGGAGGATTTTTAGCTGGCATATGTTATGGTCCTCATTCTCATTGGAGCAGTCACATTCGGAGTGCTCTAAATTATGAGGGGAAATAAAAAAAACTGCATACGTGGATTACATATGCAGCAGGCCATCTAACTTGAAACTTGCTAGTCAACTCTACACTTGCCATTCTTCTGGTAGATTGAAATCTTATAAGAATTAAGTATTCATGGAAATAAGGTTCGAAGATCTGCTGGCTCCAGATTTTGCGATTTCGCGAGCCTCCTGCAGTGCACAACACAACCAAGGTGTACTGGTGCAGGTGGTCAAGTTTGAAATATTGCATGATCTGCAGACCACTTGCCCACAATAATGGCACCCGTTGACCGAGCTCCGTCCGGAAGGGTTTTCCCTTTGTTGGGTTTCCCTAATCTACCCCGGTAGGGCTGCGATCATCAAATTCTATACAAGTTTTTTCTTTTTTCTTTTTTTAGAATTTTTTTTCTTGACAAGTGACTAAAACTATAATATAAATAATATTACTATTATATTATAATTATAACTAAAGCTAAAAAGTGTGTGAAAATGTTTTTTATCTGTTCTGTGAATTACAATAATAATTTATGGTGGTGTTTATTTTTATATTTTATTTAGTTTTTTTTGTTATTGATTTTTTTTAATTTAATTCTTATATAATATATTTATTGGGTTTAAAGTTGATAATTTGTTTTTTATATGATTATTTCAGTATTAAAAAAAAATATCTAGTTGAAATTAAAAACATATTTCAGTATTATATAATGGTTAAATTTTTTTAAAAAATAATTCAATAAAAAATAATTTTAAAAAATAAGGATAATAAACTTTGTGATATTCAGTGGCCATTAACATTCTATTATGAGTTATTTCTATTTTTTTAAAAAATATAAAGATACAAAAAGGAAAAAGAATTTTTTTTCTAATAAATTTAAAAAATAATTAATAAAATATCACTCAATTACTGTAGATTACCAAAAATCTTTTCCCGGGCAAGGTTGGCACTGCCCAATCGACACTTGTTCTTTCACCAAAACCCCTGCAGCGAAAAGTTGGTAGGCTATATAACGGATTTTAATTTTATTTCAAAGAAGGATGGAGAACATGGCGTCAAGATCAGGTGTCAGTACAAGAAAAGAGACCCTGGATGTTTGAAACATAGCTACTAAAACCAACCAGCCCGGGGTTGACTGGTTAAGAAATCGGATTTTAAGTCATATAAATTGATATAAATTTATCTGAGTTAATTTAAAATTTTTTTAATAAATATTTAAAATTTTAATATTTTATATTAAAAAATTAAAAACATTACATGCGGATATTATAGACTATAAATATAACTATTTTATATTAAAAAGTTAAAAAAAACAATTTATATGAATAGAGACTATATATAATTATTTTATATTAAAAAATTAAAGAAATATTTTATAAGTATTTAAAACTAAATCTAAATATTTATAAATTAATTTTATATTTTTAAAATTTACTAAAATAAATATATAAAAAGTATTAAATCTTATCTAGACTGGATGATCTAAGTCATCATTCGACTAGGCAATTGCAAACATATGTTTTGTCTATTTGAAATCCGATGAAGATTTCAGATCGGCCGGTCCTGGATTAACCTGCGACGCACAGTTTTACACGTCATTAACATTAATTGTGTGTGTAACTATCCCGATCGTCAGATGTTAATGTTTTTCTTTGCTTTATTTTTGGATGCTGACCTCTCATTATCATCTTATGGTCCATTACAAACGTGGCCTGTCACCATATACATGTTTCCGAGAGCCCACTAACCTCATCCATACGACACAGTCTCTTTCCCGAGCCTGTACAACTGGCTCAACACGTGTCTTGCTCCTTGCCTGGGAAAATCAGTACTGATCCCAGCATTTTGGATTTCATTAACCCTTGTTTAGTTTAATTTATATCTAAAATTTTATTGTGGCTGTTACTTCGTCGTTTTTGGTTATCATTTTATGACGTTCATTCGCTGGCTTCAATTGCACTTGTTATTGCTATTTGATTGAGCACGTGTTCGGCAATATAATGCAATGTTTTTATTCGAAAATAATTTTAAATTTAAAATATGTAGAAATTATTATTTTTGTCTTAATCTGTAATATTAATATATCAGAATAATTAAAAAAATATTTTTTATAAACAAAAAATAATTTAAAAATCACTTAAAAAAACAGATTCAACTATAAAAATAAATATTAGTAAATATTTTTCTAATCCCTTTTTTTCTTTAATTAAGAATATAAATGAAGCTCTACCAGATAGTTGTTTTTTTAAACTTTGAGTAAAATCACGCTCTTAATATAATGACAAATAAATTGTCAATTTATTTTCTTGATTCATTATAAGGTCCATTGAATAACAAAACAACTAAAACATAAGTCACATTCACTATGGCCAAAATACACATTTTACTATTCACCATTATAATATAATAACGATTTTGTTCAACTCAAAGAAAATAAAATGCTTTGGTTTTGAAGGTATTTTGGCATTTTTATATAGTGAATTAGTCACAAAAAGATTGACCAAGGATATATACACACACACACATAATTTTCTAAGCACAAAACAATAATTTAATTACCATTCAAATCAAAATTTTTAAAAGTGACACACAAGTTTGTTTATATCTTTTTATTTGTTAAAATACATTAAAATAACAAGTTTACTTTTTAAATTAAAAAACTTAAATCATGAGTCCAACGGTATTTTTATCTTTCACTTTGGTTTTTTTGATAATACCAAAGTTATTTAGGGCAATTTGATCATTTTACAATAATTTTATATTATTTAAATAGAAGAAAAAATGTCAACGCATACACATTTTAGACAATGCATGTGATGCCTCTTAATGACAAAAAAATCATTCCGTCTTGTTATTAAATACTTCGTTGTGTTCCCTTTCTATTAATATTATGCGTGTTGACGATGGTAAGATAATTTATTGCTGGTGGGGCATTCTTCTTTTTCTTCTTCTTTCTTTCCGCCTTTAAAGATTACAAGTTGATCCTCTTGTTATTGATATTTTAATTTTAGTTTTTATTTTTTTTTATTTATAATTTTTATTCTTGATCTTTTTTAAGAAGTTTTATTTGTTTTCAACTTTATTTTTTAAGTTACTTTTTTCAATTTAATCCTTATTTTTTTGATTTTTTTTCATTTGTTTTTTTTGTAAAAGTTTCATTGATTTTCAATCTCATCATTCAATCTAAATTTATAATATATTGTTTTAACCAATTTGATTCTTATTTTTTTGATTTTTTTATCCTTTAGTCCAAGTTACTTTTCTTTTTAATTTCTCACCTTGATAAAAAATTTTAGTTGACATTTAATTTATTTTTTATTTTAATTTTAATTTTTTTAATTATTATTTTTTTATTTTAAATTTTTTTATGTGATTTCTTTTTTTTTCTAATTTTTTCCTCTAAGCATTTGACTTTTCAATAATTTATCTGGATGCCAGATTTGAAATGTTACCGTTTTTCACTACATTATTTTTTCAAAAAAATCCCTTTCGGTCGCTTACTTTTGTCGTCTCTCAAGTCGCTTACTTTTCACTACACTCAATGCGCACTTTACCACTCATATGCACAAACCTTCTATAATGCGCCCAAATCCTTATCCTCCACCTCCTCAAACCCATTTCTACTCCCCCCTGAGATTTATCATTTATCGCTACCATCGGTCCCCCCCGCCTCAAAATTTGTGAATTTTGCAAAATTTAAAGGATACCCATTTGATATTTTATGGCATTTTATAAGCTTCGACGGTGAATGAAAGTTATGTCAATTAGACGTAAGAGATTGACTCTTTTGCGTTTGGTTTCTCTATGTGAAGTGAGATTTCAATTGGGTCGGTCTTAAAAAGATCTAAATTGAGTTATTAGATTTTGCTTTTCGGATATTGGTCTTAAAGAAGAAGTGTTAGTTTCATGGCTGGAAGTAATAAAGTTAGCCTCAATGAAAGCAAGGTAATCTGTTTTTTTTTTTATTATTATTATTATTCCCCCTGTCTTTTACATTTTGTACTATTTTGGTGATCAAAGATGGGTTTTTTGTGGTGTTGGTGTTTTGCTTGTTTGAAGTTGAAAATCAGCAGGATTTGAAACGAAATTTAGATGTTTTCTGGTGGGGTTCGGTTCTGAGGTTTTGATTTTGTTGGTGAACGGCGATGGGGATATGAATAAATAAATAAATAAATAAGATGTAAACTGGGGAGGAGGAACAGTGACACCGACCCCAGCTGGTTTAATTGCTTTTAATAATACCTTTGCCGACACGAGCTAAAACTTCAACTGCCATTCAGTGGGCCCTCACCACCGCCCATATTAACAGCTCGAACTTGGTCAAGGTCTACAAAACTGCCCTTTCTTTCTTCTCCTTTTGTTTTTCTTTAAAGCTTATGTGAGGTTTGAAAGATTGAAGGGAAATATTTTTTTTTTTAAAAGCAGCAGTTTCGATTACATCCTCGTGGCAACGATCCCATCATCCTTCGAGATTCAAAGACCTATAAAAGTATCATATATTCTAAATGACAAGGCACCTTCATATAGCACAGATAACATTAGATAGTTGACTCACTATATATTGCGGATGGAGTTAAATTTTTAAGGTGATAATAACACGATTCAATTTAGTTTAATTACAAAAACTGTGTTAAAAAAATTTTGAGTTAACTTAGGTAAATTTGATTAATTAACCATCCATGATCATAATATAAGATTATGATAAAAAAAAACTTTCTTTTAAAAAAACTAACAAAAAAACCAAAGTTTAAAAAAATATATATTAGAAACTAAACATAATAACTTTGGTTAATTTAACTAATTCATATCTTAAATAACTTTTAAAAAAATAAAAAAATCACAAAACTCATAAGCAAATAATGTAATGTCAAATAATAAAATTATAAAAAAAATATATGAATCAATATATGATCAATCTTATAATGCCTAATAGATCTTTACAAGCCTTGTCAATTTTGATAAAAAGTGTAAAAACATCATTATAATATTACAATGAAAGTGCAATGTGTCTAGAGTCATAATAAAACATTAATGGCTTTTAAGTTTTTTCTTTTTTAACTAGTTCTTATGCCATGCATAAAGTAGAGGAATATATTTTTTTAAATGTAAAAAAAAAAGACATTCAAATCTTAGAAAAAAATTTATACTGTTATTAAACAAAAAATATAGTCAATTTGAATTTTTTTCAATTAAAATAATTTTTTTTTATTAATGCATCTCTTGTATCTTTTAGCGAACATAATGTTTTTAATTAAAATTATTATTTTGTTAAAAAAAATCGAATGTTAAATCAATTTTAAAAAATATTAAAATAATATGTTCATATTTTATGTGTGATTGAAAGATAAAATTAAACATTATAAATATGGTAAAATCATATTAAAAATTTATTTAAAGAATAAAAAAGACTTGAATTAAATTTTCATAAACAATTTATTATTGGTATTATTATTTTTTATATCAGATACATAATAATTAAAAAAAATTATTAAAATTTAAATAAAAATTTATAATAATATTTGCGAATCATGTTAAAATTGAAAAGTTAATGAATCTGGTAAATGTTTTTCAAAATATAAAATAAAACCAAAGAAAAATAAAAGGAAAAAAAAGAAGAAAGATAGGTGTGCACATCCGTTCTTTTTTTATCAAAAAAAAATAACAAAAAACATATCATCCGCAAAAAAATATTGCTACAAGCAGCATCCAAAACCGCACCCTGCGTATACTATCATGCGCATCTCATTGTACTGACTTACAACATGAAATTGTTATAAAATAATAAAAAATATATATGAAAATGCTTCACTATTTATATAAATCATTATTAAAAACCTATTTTTTTTAAAAAAAGTAATTAAGTAATCTCGCTAATGAAATTAAAGGGATGGAGCAAATCTGCATCTACTTGCGAATCATTCTTCTACTTTCCTTAGGAATAACTTAAACTTTCGAGTAGATAATGAACACGAAATTTATGAAAAGATACGGGGATGGTTATTACATTAAACAAATTTCATGCGAACTAAAACGTTTTGACTGATAGATGCCATGTATTTCAACAATTATTATTGATTTTTATAAAGAATTTCTGTAATATGGGTATGAATTGGGTATATATAAATCAGGTTCATTTAATAATTTTTTAAAAAATAAAAATTGGATTTTATTAACGCATTTAATCCTTAATTCCATATACTTGATTTTTAAATGATTAATTTATACCAGGTCTAATTTCTTTATTGATCAGCCAAGATAATGGAAGTCAACTATATTGATAGGTTTAGTGTAATCAAACCACTCTGCTTTTTCATTTCTGAATTTTATATTTTTTAGAATGAATTTTGATTGTCCTTAATGCCTCATTTTAGAATTTCAGCTGATGATAAAATTTAACGAAGATCTATCATGGCAAATGGTAGTTTTCCATCACCAAATATATATATTTTTTATTTATTAATATAAATATTCAAGTTAATTTATGTTTATTTTAACTAAATAATATCCAAGAAATTGCATAAAAAATCAAAAGAATTATTTAAATATAGAATTTTTTATTTACGCTTGGTTCGAAAGAGATGATACAGTGTATTCTAGGGTTTAATTTTTGTTAAAAGCAACCATATTTAATTTCCTCCATGACGATACGTGCAAAGAACTACATTAAAAGTAATAGATAATTAAATAATCCGTGATCCCAGATATCCTAATCATCCATCTAACGTTTATTTACTTTTCAACAAGATTAGAGAGGAGATTAGAACGAGTCACTCTTTGCCATCATGCACCTATAAATAGCCCCACAAATTGAAGCTATACCACAACACACCATACATTAAAAACCTTCCCAACACGCTTTTGCCTCATTCTTGTTCTAATACCTTCTGTGAGCATGGCTGAAGAGAAGCAGCACCATGGCCTCTTCCACCACCACAAGAGCGAGGAGAAACCAGTTGAGGCCGGTGTCTACTCTGAGACCGCTGAGTATTCAGAGACTGCCACAGGTTATGATGCTCCTCCTCCTCCTGTCCCAGATGTTGATTACAGAAAAGAAGAGAAACATCACAAGAATCTTGAGCACGTTGGTGAGCTTGGAGCTGCTGCCGCTGGTGCTTTTGCCATGGTACAATACTACAATGTTTTGTCAGTTGTCACTCGCTAATTTAAATTCTGTATGTTACTATATATATATATATATATATATATATATATATATATATATATATATATTCTGGTTAATATTTTTTTAAGGTATTCTTTTATTTCATGTAATAATCAATCTTTTTTAAAAACGCCTGTTTTCAATCATTGTTTTTTCAGAATGGTTATTGTTATATGTTTTTATTTTTTTTTTTACAAAAAAGGGTAAGTTGGTGGATTGTGTATAGAAGTAAGTGTGTGTATAATTGATGTGGGATTCTTCATGTTAAATATTTCAATGCAAGAGCTACAAACAAATAACATGTGTGTATATAATTTTTACTGATACTATTTACAGTCTAATTATGTGTTTGAAATTTCTTAAATTTTTTTATATTTTTAATTGTTTTGAGCTGCTAAATTAAAAGTAAATCTTTAAAAAATTATTTTATATATTTTATAGAAAAAAAAAAAAAAACAGGCCTTGCTTCATATCTTTAATCAATTATTTTTCTGAACACCAGTAAAAAGATACCAGGCCTATATATCAATCCTTGTTTTTATAAAACAATTATTTTTTCTCCCTGTTTTTTTTTTTAAATGAAAGTTCAAGAAAATCAGCACGCCATGCATAGTTTTTTTTTTTATTATTATTATTCCATATTTATTTGTTGCTTTAATAATTTAGTATGAGAAGCACGAGTCAAAGAAAGACCCAGAGCATGCACACAGGCACAAGATAGAAGAGGAGATTGCCGCGGCAGCTGCAGTTGGAACCGGTGGATTTGCATTCCATGAGCATCATGAGAAGAAAGAAACCAAGAAAGAGGAAGAAGAGGCTAATGGAAAGAAGCACCACCACTTCTAATTGTTTTAATTAATGAATTAATCTTGTGTGTTACAGGCCTTAATCTTGGTTACGTGACTAATCACTATAGTTATCAATCACCCCTACTAAATAATACCTGTATGCACGAGATTTTGTATTCCCTGCCGAACCGGTGCTATCTGGCTCTTTTGCTTCTGTACGCAATATATATTAGTTCTTGTTTATAATAATATCTGAGATGTTTATGTGATATTAGTGTTTAGTCATTTTTAATTTTTTTGATGAAGTAATCATTTTAATTCTGGCCGCTATTATAGTCTGAATAATTTAGGTGTATTTCCTGGTGTCTTCAGATTTCCCCGAAAACAATGCGGGGAGGTATTCGGCCGTGCCATGTGATTTCTCGCGAATATGTAAAAGCATAATAAGTCATTCAATTATTCCAATTCGAGGATTGCGTTTAATTATTATTTTAAAATTAAGGAGACACGGAAATAAAAGTGTTTAGTTAAACAAAGATAAAAATATATATAAAATAAATACATTTTAGGGATAGTTTTGGAATAAAATCCAGTTTTTTTTTTAAAAAAAAAAGGTACATAAAAATCGGTTATTCTTAGCTTTACTATCTATATCTTTTTTATCACAAAACAGTAACTGAACACTGTTTAGAACCACAAATACTCAATTGTCACCTCACCCAGTGAAGTAAGTATCATTTTATGATAACAAACAAATCAAATTTCTTATTTACGCTTGGATTGAAATTACAGATGAAACAATGTGCTTTCTAGGGTTTAATTTTTGTTAAAAGAAACCATATAATTTCCTCCATGATGACACGAGCAAAGAACTTCACTAAAAGTGTCGCGAGGTGTGAGCGCTGACGCGACATCGTCTGGCGATAGTAAAGGCTCTTATTGTGCCTCCTGTGTGAGGTGTTATGTGATGGGAAGGGTTTTTGAATAAAATTATTATTAATATTTAGGAGTGACCATCTAGTATTATGGTCACTAATGTTCTTACTTATTTTTGGACCTTACGTGCTAGAAACAATGTATACCTCTTTCGAATCAAGTGCAGAAGTGTAGTTCATGTTTGCTGGAAAATTGATAAAAGCGGAGAAGAAAGAAATGTTTTTCGAACATTATTTGAGTTGTTTTCTACTCTTTTTATCCTTCCCATTTGCTACTAAAATCGTCAAGTTTCCTAGACTGATTTGGAGTCTTCATAATGCCAAATTCGTTCTTCGTTATCTTATTTTTAAGGTTGGATAAATCCCTTAGAATTTGCAATAAAAAAACTGATTATGTTGTTGTCATAATTTGTTTTGTTCCAACTTAGGCTCTGATTCTGACTTGGTTTCATACGATATCTAACCCTCCTAGCTATATTCTGTCATTTATAACATGTTGAAGATTTGACCTACAACTTTATTGGGTTCTAGGGGTCGCTATTCTTATACAGACTCTCAATTAGATTTGGATGCTCGGTCTCGGCATCGTCAGATCAAGAAAACCTTTTTGACTAACCAGATTCCTGCCAGATTCTGTTATCTAAAATAATTTTATCTCACTTCAAATCCTTCATCAAAGTTGTAGTCCGAGACACATAGATGAATTTGAGCTTTTGAATTGTTTGATTTTGATATTAGAAGCTCATAATATTCTCGTTTGAATATCTAACATGAAAGCAGATAATTCTGCCGCGAGAAAGATCCTGACCCGAGTTTTGCACTAAAGAATCTATTTTTGTCACAAATTTTATTGATTTGTTCTTAAGTCATACTCTCACTCATATTGGGATGCTCGGCGTTTTCAGTTTTTGAATTAGATCAGGAAATCTTTTTTGACCAACCAGATTAATGTCAGTTTCTGTTCTCTAAAACGATTTTATCTCACTTTGAATCCTTCATCAAAGTTGTAGTCCTAAACGTGTATATGAATTTAAGCTTTTGAATCTCTTGATTTTAATATCAGAAGCACAAGATATTGCCAAAGGATTTCTTTTGGACCAGGGACTAAATTGAAAAGTGCTAAAAAGAGATATTCAATTGAAGATGAAATCAGAAGGAAATTGCTTGGAACTGGATTATCATAAAATGACAGGAATTCTACCATGCTGGATAAGGAAATAAGACTTTGCAGCATGCACCCTCCCCATCTGATTTCTTTCCTTTTCTCTGTAACTTCCTTCTAGATTCCATGATTCTCTCGTTTGATTTTGGAGTTGTAGATCATGTTTTTGTGCAGCTATAATTCATGGGAAACAACAGCTTTTGTAGAAATTGAAATATAACCAGAATCAGCGCATAATCAATGAGAATATTGTAGTTTCCTCATTTGTATTATTTTGCTGCAAATCAACTGGGATTTGCATCCTAGAAACAAGACGGAGAGGGAGCTTCACTACTAAACCTTGACATAAATGTTCGGGTTGTATTTTTAGCTTATGCAGTAAAAAACCAATAAGACCTGCAGCTCATACGGAGAGGGAGCTTTGCTGCTAACCTTGATAGCAACATTCATTTTGGTTATATTTCAATTTCTGCAGTAAAAAAAAAAAAAAAACCAATGAGACCTACAGTTATTGTTTTGATGTTTTTTTTAAAAAAACCTGTTTTGCATTATGGTTTTGCACTCTTTTTTTTTTTTCACCATACAATAAATGCTTGTCTTCTATTCCCTTTCATGACTTTGAGCTTAGACGGTTATTTTATGTTAGAGTTTGCGGGTTCATTGCTTTTTATTGTTTTTTTTCCTCTGGTTCATGAGAAACCATGGGGGGCTGTTAGGCTTCCACTATCAGCTCAATTTTATGGTCAAACATTTTTCCTTTTTTTTTTAAAAAAAAAAATAAGAAGATCTTGTATGGGGTAGTTTGGCTCCTAAATGAAGCTTTATCTAGAGAATAAACCGAAACACAAGGAAACCCCTTTGCACTTTAAGTAATCCTTTGGCAAGTTCAGGGGGAGGGGTTGTGTTTTCCTCCCTACTTTTTATATGATAGCATTTGCATTTTACTGTTCAAGTGAATTATAATTCACTTGAAGAATAACTTGCTACTAAGCTGATGTATCTATGTTTGTTTTTTGAACTATTTTTTTTTGTTGCAAAATTTTGAGAATATTATGTATATGCTCATGGTTTATCGTCTTTAATTGTGATTAACTGTGATGCTTAAGTTTTGATCAAATAAAAATATTTTTTTTATGTGTTGCATATGGCCAATATCCTAACATGTTTTGAACGCTTTTTTTTTTTGTATAAAAAATATTAGAAGTTTCGAAAATATGTTTTCGCATGGATTTCTTAAATGCAAAAAAAAAAAATCTTGCATTTCTGGATTTTACAACATGTTTGTAAAACTCCAAAGGGTATTGGCCAATATTCCAAAAAAATAAAAAAAATCATATTTTAGGGAAAATTCATCTATTATTCACCGTTAATGTTTGGATAAAGAAATCCCAAAGGGATGAATATCCAAAATATTATTGGGAGTAACTTGTTATTATTCACTATTAATATTTGGATAAAGAAACCCTAAGTGGTAAATATCCAAAATAATTTTCTAGGAATAATAAGTTATCACACATCCTTAAAAGAAGCCTTGATTATAATCAAGGACATTTTAATTTTTTTTACTCCACGGTTTATGAGCCGTGAGAGTATGAAACACTAAGGCAAAATGAGACTTTTAAAGCGCCCTGAATTTCATTAGATTTCTAAATTTGTGTCCCTTCTCCTTGAAATTTATGAGTCGCAAAATCTTGAAATATTAAGGGGAAAATGAGCTTTTAAAGCACTGGAACCTCATTGGATTTCTATCTTAATAAATTTAGTTTGAATCAAACCTATAAAAACTGATGGGATTAGAAAACACCAACACTATATCAATTATAAGGCAAACCAAACACTAAGCAGCTTACTTTAGGTAGACCGTACTAGGGGTGTTAATACCTTCCCTTTGCACAACCACTCCCTTGCCTTAAAATATCTGAAATGCCAGTAAGGGTTCCAAGTGACCAAAATACTAGATGGCGACTCCTTTATCCACAAACAAATAAAAAAAACCGAAATATAATCGAGGGTCGCCGCTTTGCCGTGATGGTGCGACAGCTAGGAACCTATGATCTGTGAGAGTCTAGGTAAGGGACTGGATGTGCAAGGAAAAGATGCATTACCTCCAATGCACCCTACCTAAGATAAACTACATTGTTGTTTGATTGTTTTTTTCTAAATCGGGTTTCTATTTGTTGGTCTTTTATAAGGATGAAGGCAAATCTGTCTTCATGAGAAATTTTCTACCTTATTGGTTTAAATCCTAACCGTTCTAAAGTCTGAATTTTAGTATCATATTTTTACACCTTGTATCTTTAATACCCGAGGGTGTATTTTATCATGTAATTTTACACCAAAAATTATTAAAGTCTACATCTAGATCCTAAAAAAAAAAAAAAAAAAATTTATTTGACATGTTGGCCAAACCCTAATGGATGATCATAAATTGGTTATGATATCCATTTTGCATTTTAAAATGTGAAAAAAGATGCAATTTTTGTTTTTTTGAAGACATACTTGAAAAATTTTTAGGATTTGACCGTATGCATGAATATATATATATTTTTGCTTCTGAAAGGGAAAATTAATTTAAACATTTTTGAGATTTTTTTTTTCAAATATTTTGAATTTGTTTTTTGAAATATTTTGAAGAAAACAAGGTATTTTAATACCAGATTTGTATTTTACAATGTAAATATACAATCCGATATTATGCAAAATTGGTAGAAAAATATTTGATAAAATCACAATTTTTTGAAATGATTTTTATTAAAATTTTTGGATTTTTTTCTAAAATAAATATAGCCCTCTGCATGAACAGTAGGAATTCACGTCTACTATTCACGTTGTGAGCAGAGATAATGGAGGAGGAGGAGAAGAAGAAAGGGCAGAGAAGAAAACTACCTGGTGTGGTGGTGGTCTGGCCGTGGAGGACAACGTGCGGTGGTGAGGGCGGCGGTTGGAGTGGTTGCAGGTGGTAGAGCAGGAAGAAAGAAGGACAAGAAAATCTGCAGGAGAGAGAGAGGGATCGGCGGTGCATGCTTTGCCGCTGGTGAGGAGTTTAGGCGAACATTGTTAGTGGAGACGGTGATGAAATGACGGTGGTTGAAATGGTGGTGGACGAAGGCCACGATGGAGAGAGAGGGAGAGGAAAGAGAGAATTTGCAGAAACAAGGGAAAATGATTGGTTTTTTGCTGAGTTTGGATCCGATTTTCTCCACCCTGAGGCTATGAAATCAACCTCTATTTAAAGACGATGGAAGAGGGATATTGTTTCTACATTGGGGAAAAATTTCAGCTCTTGATTTAGTTGATAAGGATCCCAACCGTTGACTCAAAGTAGACAACCAAAGTTATCAAATCTACAGAAAAAGGCTGACTGAGTTGGACTCTTAAGGCCGGCACCGATGGATTGTCATTCAGCCTGAACGAATCATATAGGGTTTTAGAGAAATTGTAGAGGATCATTTACATGCAAGATTTGTCAATTTTTATGGATATTAGATGCATTAAATGCACCTATAAAGTAGCCTCTCCGAGTTGTCATTTCAGATATTTAAAGAAGAAGATGAACAGTACCAAAGTTCTGATAATTAAATTTGATTTTTTAAAATTTTAATCTTTTCAATTAAGCTCCCAAACTTAATTTTTCACCAATTAAGCCCCAAATAAAATTAATTTGACCCATTTAAAGTTTAATTAAGTCCTTTCACTTAATTAAATCCTTCAATTGGATCCAAATTAATTCTTAAACATAATTAAAACTTAATTTGGTCCAAAATTAAATCAAATTGGCCTATTAAAAATTTAATTATATCATTGAACTTAATTTTTATGCAAATTCATCCAATAATCATTGATTTGACCTTAAATTTATATTTTTCTTCATTTTAGGCATAATGGGTTGCAATTAGGCTTAAAAATTCCTCCAAAATTACAGCTTAATTCCCCAATTTGCTTTCTACACGTTGCCAGCTTTTATTATTATCTTTTGATTTTTTATTTTGAAAAAAAATTAATTTTTAAAAAATAATCCAGAATTGAGTTATGAAAAAAAATAATAGATAATTAATTATCCGTGATCCCAGATATCCTAATCATCCATATCTAATGTTTATTTAATTTTCACCAAGATTACAGAGGAGATTAGAACGAGCCAATCTTTGCCATCATGCACCTATAAATAGCCCCACAAATTCATGTTCCTATAATGAAGCTATACCACAGCACACCATACATTGAAAACCTTCCCAACACGCTCTTGCCTCCTTCTTGTTCTAATACCTTCTGCGAGCATGGCTGAAGAGACGCAGCACCAAGGCGTCTTCCACCACCACAACAGCGAGGAGAAACCAGTTGAGGCCGGTTATGATGCTCCACCTCCTCTTGTCCCAGATGTTGATCACAGTAAAGAAGAGAAGCATCACAAGAATCTTGAGCACGTTGGTGAGCTTAGAACTGCTGGCGCTAGTGCTTTTGTCATGGTACAATGTTTTGTCAGTTGTCACTCGCTAATTTAAATTCTGTGTGTTACTATATATATTCTGGTTAATATTTTTTTAAGGTATTCTTTTATTTCATGCAGTCATTAATCTTTTTAAAAAACACCTGTTTTCAATCATTGTTTTTTTAGAATGGTTATTGTTATATGTTTTTTTTTTCCTTACAAAAAAGGGTAAGTTGGTGGATTGTACATGTAAGTGTGTGTGTGTTTGTAATTGATGTGGGATTCTCTCATGTTAAAAATTTCAATGCAAGATCTAAAAATAAATAACATATGTGTATATATAATTTTTATGGATACCATTTAGGTCATGTTTGTTGAAAAATTTTGAATTTTTTTTATATTTTTAAATCATTTTGAAATACTAAATAAAAAATAAATTATAGAAAATAAAAAATTATTAATTTAATATATTTTTAAGAAAAAAAATACTTTAAAAAATAAGCAATCACACTAAAAAAATCTTCAATCAATTTTTTTTTATAAACAGAGAAATTATTTTTCTGAACACCTCTAAAAGGATACCAAGCCTATATATCAATCCTTGTTTTTATAAAACAGTTATTTTTTTCTCTCTGTTTTTTTTTTTTTTAATGAAAGTTCAAGAAAATCAGCAAGCCAGCAAGGTACCGTTTTTTTTTTTTATTCCATATTTATTTGTTGCTTTAATAATTTAGAATGAGAAGCACGAGTCAAAGAAAGACCCAGAGCATGCACACAGGCACAAGACAGAGGAGGAGACTGCTGCGGCTGGACCTGGTGGATTTGTATTCCATGAGCATCATGAGAAGAAAGAAACCAAGAAAGAGGAAGAGGAGGCTCATGGAAAGAAGAACCACCACTTCTAATTGTTTTAATTAATTAATTAATCTTGCGTGTTACAGCAGGCCTTAATCTTGGTTACGTGTACTAATCACTATAGTTATAAATCACCCCTCCTAAATAATACCTGTATGCACGAGATTTTTGTATCCCTGCCGAACCGGTGTTATCTGGCTCTTTCGCTCTTACGCAATTTTAATTCTTGTTTATAATAATATCTGAGATATTTATGTGATATTAGTATTTAGTCATTTTTAATTTTTAATTTTTTTTAATGAAGTAATCATTTCATTGTTGTCTGTTTAAGAGTGTGTTTGATTTTTAAGTAGTTTTTATGATTATAGTTTTAAACAAATAAGTTTAAAAAAAGTTTGGTTAGTTGGATTTATATACGTGTTTGGTAAAAATTATAGTTGCGGTTTATGTGTAGCAAAAAACATATATAAAATATTTGGAAGTATAGTTGCGGTTACTTTTCAAAGTGTTTTTTAATTGGAAATGCATCAAAATATATTTTTTTTAATTGGAAATGCATCAAAATGATCTGAAAACACAAAAACATATTAATTTGAAGTGAAGAAAAAATATAAAAAATTTAGTTTTTTTCAAAAGCGCTTTTGAAACGTAAAAATAAATAGAGTTTTACGAAATTTAGTTAAAAAAATATGTAAAAACTGCTTCACAAAAACTACGTTTTAAATTTAATTTTTTAGTGGATATTATGATATAAAATACAATTTAATTTATTATCAAATATTTTATTGTGTTTGTTGCATCGTAAACACAAAAACAGTTGTAAAACAAAAGCAGCATAAATAATTTAGCTGCTTTCCTGGTGTCTTTTGATTTCCTAGAAGACAATACTGAGATGTATTTGGTCGTGCCATGTTATTTCTCGCCAATATGTTCAAGCATAATATGTCATTCAATTATTCAATTCGAGGATTGTGTTTAATTATTATTTTAAAATTAAAAAGACATGGAAATAAAAGTGTTTAATTAAAAAAATATAAAAGTATAAAATAAATACATTTTAGTGATAATTTTAAAATAAAATCCAACATTTAAAAAAAAAAAACAAGAGATACAGAAGAATATGCTATTCTTGTCTTTATTTTTTTTATTACAAAACAGTAATCAAACACTATTTAGAAATACAAATACTCAATTGTCACCTCTCCCAATTAAGTAGGTTATATTTTATGATAACAAACAAATCAAATGCTTATATTGCTTATCTTATCTATGTTTTCTTCCTTACTAGTACTTCCAAGTTTAAATGCTGGAATTTGTTTTATAAATCATAGTTAATAGGCATATTTAATCACAAACTTAAACCATACTCACTTTCATGGTTAAATTTTTATTAAAAATTATTCTCCAACAAAAATTATTTACCACGGAAAGAACTCAATATATTGATTGTCCTTAATGCCTCATATTGGAGTTTCAGCTGAGCACAAAATTTAACGAAGATCTATCGTGGCAAATGTCTGTTTTCCGTCACCAAATATATTGTTTGTTGTCGTGAATAATGACCATTGTTGTAAAATTCTGAATTATACTGTCTGCTCTTCATATATAGTGGTGTTTTCTTATAAAAGAAGAGCAATGTTTCGAGCAATATCCAAGAAATTGCACAAAAAATAAAAAGAATTATTTAAATATAGAATTTTTTATTTACGGTTGGTTCGAAAGAGATCATACAGTGTATTCTAGGGTTTAATTTTTGTTAAAAGCAACCATATCTAATTTCCTCCATGACGATACGTGCAAAGAACTTCATTATAAAAGTAAAAGATAATTAAATAATCCGTGATCTCAGATATATATCCTAATCATCCATCTAACATTTATTTACTCTTCGCCAAGATTATTGAGGAGATTAGAACGAGTCACGCTTTGCCATCATGCACCTATAAATAGCCCCACAAATTCAAGCTATACCACAGCACACCATACATTAAAAACCTTCCCAACACGCTCTTGCCTCATTCTTGTTCTAATACCTTCCGTGAGCATGGCTGAAGAGAAGCAGCACCGTGGCGTCTTCCACCACCACAACAGCGAGGAGAAACCAGCTGATTACATAAAAGAAAAGAAGCATCACAAGAATCTTGAGCACGTTGGTGAGCTTGGAACTGCTGGCGCTGGTGCTTTTGCCATGGTACATTGTTTTGTCAGTTGTCACTCGCTCATTTAAATTCTGTATGTTACTATATATATATATTCTGGTTAATATTTTTTTAAGGTATTCTTTTATTTCATGTAATAATCAATCTTTTTAAAAAACACGTGTTTTATATCATTGTTTTTTTAGAATGGTTATTGTTATATGTTTTTATATTTTTTTTACAAAAAAAGGGTAAGTTGGTAGAGTGTGTATAGAAGTGTGTCGGTGTGTGTAAATTGATGTGGGATTCTCTCATGTTAAATATTTCAAAGCAAGAGCTACAAACAAATTCACGTTCTTTAATCAATTATTTCTTATAACCTGGGACAAATTATTTTCCAGAACACCTATAAAAAGATACCAGGCCTATAAATGAATCCTTGTTTTTATAAAACAATTATTTTTTCTCCCTGTTTTTATTTTCTTTAATGAAAGTTTAAGAAAATCAGCAAACCAGCAAGGTATTAAATTTTTTTTATTCCATATTTATGTGTTGCTTTAATAATTTAGAATGAGAAGCACAAGTCAAAGAAAGACCCAGAGAATGCACACAGGCACAAGATAGAGGAGGAGATTGCAGCGGCAGCTGCAGTTGGAACCGGTGGATTTGTATTCCATGAGCATCATGAGAAGAAAGCAACCAAGAAAGAGGAAGAAGAGGGTAATGGAAAGAAGCACCACCACTTCTAATTGTTTTAATTAATTAGTCTTTTGTGTTACAGGCCTTAATATTGGTTACGTCACTAATCACTATAGTTATAAATCACCCCTCCTAAATAATACCTGTATGCACGAGATTTTTGTATCCCTGCCGAACCGGTGCTGTCTGGCTCTTTTGCTTCTGTACGCAATATTAATACTTGTTTATTATAATATCTGAGATATTTATGTGATATTAGTATTTAGTCATTTTTAACTTTTAAGTTTTTCTTATGAAGTAATCATTTTATTTAGGTGTGGTGTCTTCAGATTTGCCTGAAGACAGTACTGGGAGGTTTTCGGCCGTGCCATGTGATTATAGCCAATATGTTCGAGCATAATAAGTCATTCAATTATTCTAATTCGAGGATTGTGTTTAATTATTATTTTAAAATTAAAGAAACAAATATAAAACGGAACTAAAAGTGTTTAGCAAACAAAGATAAAAGTATAAAATAAATATATTTTAGTTTATCAATTTGATTAACATTCAAGCATTTCCACACCTTTCTAAATTATTCACAATAATTATTCTCATCTAATACATCTTAGAGCTTCATTAAACACATAATCTTACTGAATCAACTAATTAAACTCATTCTTTATTTAAATAATTACATCCCTCTTTCCTTGATAACATATTTGTTTAATTAAATCCCAACAAGTTCACACATCCTTTATGCATTACACTTCTTTCACTCATCATTAGCAATAGATTTCCACACAAACAAAATTCAAAGTTCAATTCCCTATTTCTTCAGGTTATGGCCGAATGAACCACTATCAGAAGCTAAGTGATTCTTCCCAATTTCCTTCCAAAATCAAGTATTACCCAAAACTAATCATCCTAACTTCACATTCTTATCCCTAATCTTGTTGTAACTTAAAAAAATAATCTATCCCCCTATTTCCCTGCCTTGATCGAACCACTCATCTATGGTGGGAGGCAAATCTCTATCTTAGTTCTTATCACAAATCCATTACCCTTCCTTTTTCCTATATCTAGAAACATGTTCTTCAACATAACATTCCTAACTAAACACACCTTCATCAAATCCCCTTTATCTAGGGTTCCACATACACTCGATGTTATCAATTCATGTAAAATAGGTTCAAACATGTAAAACCTCGTAAAAATAAAGAGTTCAACCGGTAAATACTTGGTAGAAAACATGAGGGAACCAATCAATGAACAACTTAAAAGACACTAGGATAAAAAAATACAACATTCAAACATGACCTACCCTCATTTACGAGGAAGTATAAATACATTGAGAGAATAAAAACATGACTTTTTCTCTCTCCGTAGTGTGGCTAGAACAGCCTTAGCAACCTCCCCTCTTTCTAAATTTCCACCAAAACACTCCTTTTATGTCACCTTTCTTGATTGATTAAGCGAGAGATGAATAAATGTGGGGTGAGAGACCAAAAAATTAAAGTGTTGGAAGAGTTCTAGGCTGGCTAGAACACCATAAAAGAAAGGGAAGAAAAGTGATAAGTGCAAAATATATATATATTTCTTTTACACTATGCTTTTTAAAATATTTTGAACTTATTTGAGTTGATTGGAAGTTCTTTTTATGAGCTTGGCACGCATAAGAGATTTCATGAATTAATCGTTAAAAGATAAGAAATTCTGCATTTTATGTTTTGAACCTAGCTTGTGAAAGATTGTTTGCCGAGTTAAAGTTCTAGAATGAGAAGGTGGGTTTAATCTAAGTTGAAGTGCATATTTCAAGCTATACAGAAAGGTATTATGGGCAAAAATCCAATCTCATTTGGACCTCGAATCAAACCTGCAAACTCGGTCCAGAATCCTTCTCACAGCAAGATTCTCTACTTTCATACTAGATATTCAAACGGGAATATCTTGAGCTTTTGATATCGAAATCATGCAATTCAAAAATTTAAATTCATCTACACATGCATGAATACAAATTTCATGAAGGATTCAAAGTCATATAAAATCATTTTGAAGGACAAAAGCCGGACGCAATCTAGTTGGTCAAAATGGGTCCCTGATCTGATTTGGAAAATGATAATGTCGAGCATCCCAATACTATTGAGAGTCTGACATAAGAACACCTTACAACCCAATAAAGGTTCAAAT
Source organism: Populus tomentosa (assembly GCA_018804465.1). Classification (NCBI taxonomy): domain Eukaryota; kingdom Viridiplantae; phylum Streptophyta; class Magnoliopsida; order Malpighiales; family Salicaceae; genus Populus; species Populus tomentosa. Next base: position 15,682,602 of record CM031977.1, read on the forward strand.
CAATCCTTTAACATGTCATGAATGAAATAATATAGCTGGGATGATCGGAAATTGTAAGAAACCAAGTCAAAATCAAAGTCTAAATTGCAACAAAGATGGTATCACAATAGAATTGTGACAGCAGCAGAATAAGTTTTCAACATAAATTCTGAGAGATTTATACAACCTTAAAGACCAGATAAAAAAGAAACGAATTTAGCATCATAAAAACTCCTAATTAGCCTAAGAATCCTTAAGATTTCGGCAGCAAAATGGGAGAATAAAGAGAGTAGAACACAACTTAAACAGGGTTCAAAAAACATTCCTTCTTTGCTTTTGACAATATTCCAGCAACCATGAACTAAACTCCTGAATTTGGTTCAAGAAGAATACACACCATCTCCATTAGCATGTTATAAGAAGTAACGTTATTATTGTAATTCTTTTAGATTCAAGTATTTATTTTTTTCTTTTTCAGAATTATGCTATTGATTGTTATTCAAGCTTATTGAATTGTTTTGAGATAGCATATATGCTTTTTAGTTTCTTTCAATCCGTAATTGTTGTTAGGGACTGTAGTAAGAGGCAAAAGAATTAATTTAATTACTGCAACTCTCATCTTGATTTATTAAGGGAAAATAAACTAAATTAAAATTGTCAAGCTTTTGAACATTTGCTTAGAATAAATGCATAGATTTTATTCCTAAGACTACTGTCGAGTGAATGAAAATTGCTTTCAATATTACATTCGCTTTATGGTAAAAAATTGATTAGAGAGCTTTTCTTAATTAATGTACTCGTAATCTCATCGATTTTCCTCAGCTTTAAAGGATATCGAATGTATTTACTTGACATGAAAGAATATTTATTTTACTTTAATGATCAACATATTTATAGGAATGGATGTATGGATCCTTGAACTGACTTAACGACATATCAATTTATTATTTTCAGAATTATTGTTTCTTGAATTTTTCATTCAAATCCCCCGTTCTTTCTCATTTTGGTATATTATAAGAAGATTAAACGAAATTTCTCTTGGGTTCAACTTAGTTTTCACGATCATATTATAAATTTATTTTATTTGTGATAGTTAAGTTAGAATTATATTTTGGTAGTTAGAATGTTGGAATTGATGTTAATATAAAAAATTAACTAAACAACTGCAAATAATCCCAACATTCCTCTTATGTGAAAATGCAAATAGCAATTGATAGTTTAATATATTTGTTGGGAGTCATGATTTTTGTAACCCTCTCATGGCTTGGTCTTACATTATCGAACAACAGAAATGTAACTTGCGAATTTTAATAACCAAGACGTAACTCATTCGAGCCAAAACATGAGAACACTCTCTGTTTGTTAACATTATTCAATAAGGATCTTGTTATGCTTCAACGGTGGTGGTGAAGGAGGAGAATCCTCGGATTTAACACAAGAACCTTCAAGAATGTCGCCTTCCTCCGCGGTCCTAGCGTAAAAATCATGGCAGGCCAGCATTGTTGAGTGATGGTGCGAATTGCTCGACAGCATCCATGACCTAGGTTAGTCTCTCCATTAAAGAAGAAGAGGATAATTTTCCCGGCGCTGGGTCAAAGAACCCCAACAAGTGTAATGCGATTTCCGAGACACTATAAGGATCTTCTCAGGTGAACTTCATGAAACAGCCGAGCATAATTAAATCATTTTTCAACTTTGGAATACAAATATGAAATAGTATGATGTTCGTGACAAATTGGAAGGGAATCGTCACCAAGAGTTCTATAGCAGATTGGTACGATGTCGTGTCGACCTATCATGGGCCTAATTTGACCAGCCAGTTTGATCAGCTTCAGGGTTATTGCGGATACAATATTGCCGGCCCATTTACTACTTGACCTTGCTGTCCCATGTAGGATTATATAATTTTTGTTCCTGAATCTCAATCAATATTAACTTTGAAAAGCCCAATTGCTAAAGGAAAGCTGCAACTCCCTTTTTGCTTGTAGCTGTCGGTGGCTAGAACAACATCGCTGGCTTCTTAGCTGCAATCCAAATTATTAGTTTTGCTTTTTTAACGTTTTTTTAATTTTGAAAATATATTAAAAAAATATTTTTTATTTAAAAAAATTAATTTTAATATCATCACAATTCAAAAAATATTTAAAAAATAATTTATACAAATTAAATTATAGCCACCCGCCAACAATTCTATAAAATATCAAAATTTTATTATTAATTTGAATTTTATAAATTTCAAGATTATTAAAAATTTATATGTTTATTAATTTTAAAATTTAAAAAATTAATTAAAATACACGTAAATTAAAAAGATATATTAATTAAAAAAATTCAAAATTTTGACGAATTCACCCGCTGCATCCTCCCGCCATTTGTCCAAACAAAAGAAAAGAACTGGACATTGCTTTCCGGCCAAATCACAACTCCCAATGGTAACAGTACTAATATTTTTTTAAAAATGGTTATTTTTCTCTCAAAAGATCATGTGTGATATTAAAGAAAAGAACTACACATTGCTTTCCCAAATCCACTTTGCTTTTGGATTCAAGTGCGATGCATCTTCATGTGAAAGTGACAGACAAAACTGTCTCCGATTATGACACGTGGCTTCATCTTTTCCGTTAGATTGACCCGTAAATCAAGCCATATAGAGTTTTCAGTCTCCAGTTCTGCTTACGAGTAGTGTGTTTTTTTGTTTTTTCGTATTTGAGAATTTTTAATTTTTTTATAATTTTAAATTAACTTAATACATTAATATCAAAAATAAATTTCAAAAATTAAAAAAAAAAAACCCTACCAGCTCAAAACTCATGATAAGTACTCCATCGAAAGTGGGACGGGGGGCCACGGTTGATTTGGTCTTTATGGTTTACACGTGGCAGGTTCCAGGTGCCTAGTTATGATGATGATAAAGGGTATATTAATCTTCGCTCAGCTCATGATTAGGGGATGAGCGAAGGCCAGTCTGCTAATCATTCACGTTTTATTAACATCTGATGCTTTGATTAAAAAAAAATTATTTTTTTTTATCGCCAGAGTGAATAGCCCGCCCTCCAAGAAATGAACGAAGCTTGAATAGTGGTGGCGCCGCTAGCAGGAGAGATTGATGTCCGCCGTATATATAAAACTACATGGAGAAACTTTCGCGTAAGTGATTTTGGCTAGTGAAAATAGGCAAAAGAAAAATGTTATTAGCTAAATAAATAATTTGTCTGTGATATTTTTCAATTTATTGGAAGCTGTGTCATATGGTGGGTGATCAATAAACAATAGAGTTTTTTTCTTTCTAGTTAGTTTAATTTTTTTTAGAAATATATTAAAATAATATTATTATTATTACATTAGTATATTAAAATAATTTTAAAAAAAATAATTTAAAATAAAATTTAAATTCTTACACAAAAAAAATATATTTCAAACCACATAAACGACCGTTACTTTAGAAACTTATTTTTCTTTCACAACGCGGCTTTGGAGGCTTGCATTGCTCTTTTACATAATTGTCCACCGACAGAAAAGAGGACAGCATGAAATGATTTGTACGTGTGTATGAAGAATTACAGCATACAGTCTAATTGGCTAATGATTATAGAGACAAAATAACGGTTATAACAGTCCTTTGGTCACTCCGAGAGAATTTTAGCACCCAGGGCTGAGGGAAAAGGGTATTTAAGTCTATTCCCCACATGCAAGACTATGTGGTATTTCTTTGTTACAGCAGCCACCATAAGATGATGTCTGGCTTATTCAACTAACACGTCCACACAATCGGTGGTCCTTTCAGCAGTTTATTATCTCAGCCGTCCATCAAGTTTAAGGTTATTATCATGGATGGTTAAGATCGCTTTGTGGTCATTGACTTAAGAATCCGAGCATGCAGCCAGGGTCAACAGGCCCCCTGAGTTCAGTGTTCTATCGACAGAGGAATGTCAAACTTCCATTGTCTACCTTTTTCTAGTTATTTCCTAACATTTCAAAATTATATCAATTGCATCCTTCCACTGCCCGATTGTTACCGAACTTGTGGTAACTACTTAGTTTTTTTTTTTTTTCCCTTTTCAAAGTTCTGCAGGGCAATTGAGAGACCCTTGAAACTCATTGAAATAGTTTGTGAATTATCTTTCCATGATAATAATTGTTCCATTAGTCCTCTGGCAATTTACCACAGAATGCCATTAAAATAATTTGAAAATGATTGGGGAATATAAAGATAAGAAATTTGAGGGAGGTTGTCTTGGCTCTGTAAAGGATAATAATTTAATCCGAATATAATAAATATCTATTTAAATATAATTATTTAATAATAGATAGAGTATGGACTTGTTATCAGGGATTGCCAACTGTTGCTGCAAAGTGCTAACAACTATAAAGCATGCCTGAAACAAGCCACTAGCAGTCTTCAATTACTGTGAGTCAAACTCCAGAATTACTGTGAGTCAAACTCCAGAATTATTGTCTTCAATTTTAGCTGCTGACGCTTAATAATACAAGAATCTTCATTTCAAAAGAAAAAAAGTGTGGATATAATAGAAAATAAACCCATAATTACTTGCTATCATTTTATCCATCCACCAAGCCACATGTTCAATCAAGGGTTCAATTCAAAAATCAAGAGTGAGATGATGTTTTTTTATGAACTTTTACTGGATATTAAATAATTTAGTTTTGGCATGTACAAGCCTGACCGAACATGTACATGAGCATCAAATAAAAAAATCGTCAATGAGTCGTAATTCAATTTACAGTGATATCCCTGTTTTGGTCAATAAATCTGAATTCTCATGTGCAATAAAAAAAAATCTGTCAAGCATGTGAAAAATATTTTTCTCCAGTTAATTTGCAATGTATGTGTAAGTGTCTGTTCATTAATAACCCTACTAATTTCTACCTTCTTAGAATAAAGAAAACGCCCTGGTGGCCAGACACATGAGATGTAATGGAAACCAAACCAGACATTATGATTGGTCTCTGGCATATACAACTGGATTGGATCTAACTGGTTTAGTACTTCATCGTTGCTCATGTTGGTCGCAATGAATTACATTTCCCAGAAGGGAAAGCTTGGAAAATCAAATTTAGGCAGTGTCACTTTGATGATTAATGGTGCTAGAAGAAACAAAACGCATCGCCAATATTCTTACTATCAAAAGCACTAGAACCAATCAAGTCTTGCCAGGTTAGGAGGATGGTCCCTTGAAGTAGAAACTACCCAATATACAGAGCACGGATCTGTTCATCTTCCTCAAAAGTTTGAGAAAAGAAGAGGGGGGCAAGTAGGGATAGGGCTGAGCTGCACAGAAGAAATCTGAAAAGCCAACCCTTATTCCATAGCCCCAATGTCCCGCTCATCATTCCACATTCTTCACAATTATTGATTTCCTCATGCTTTTCCACTTTTCCATCACCTTTTCTTTTTTCCCAAGTGTTGCATTGCAAAAGCTCACGGTCAGACAGTCATGGAAAAGAAACTTGGAGTCTTTGCTGGCCATCCTGTACGTTACGAATTACCATTGAAAGTGATATGTCGGGTCATAAGAGCTTGGATGGATATTACAAGGATCGGCTGCGTGAATCCAAAAGAAAACTCGAGTCCATCATGTATGTCTAGAAGTGCAACTTGGTATATCCATATATGTACATATTTTCCTTCTGGTAAAGGTGATGAAGTTTAGGATATAACTAGACCAGATTTCGATCAAAAACTAAGTGGAGCTGCAGACAGTGTCAAGAAAATGATTTGAGAAATTGAAGAAAATCAACGATATTCACTGCTCAAGCATCCACGCTGAATCACCTCGGACATCTTTCAGTTTTTTTTTAATAGATGTAATTGTAAATGAAGGTTTGAATTAAAAACTTCTTTAAAACACTAATACCTAGTGTCGATTGACCTACAGTTAATTGGCACAATTTCCCTAGTTTGGTAGACAGAAAACGTCGAGGTTTCTGTTTCTTTTCTTCACTCTCCTCTCTCCCTTCCCTCGTATTGAAAAATGTTCACGAACACATGATGGTATTATCTCGTTTGTGATGTTTTTTTCGTGATTGCACGGCTGCCTAATATGACATATGGAATGATGCATGGATGTTCTTGGGGAGTTTGTTGAAATCTGCGTTCATTTACTCTCAGTCTGTCACTGTCATTTTCGAAAGAAAAAAAAATAATTGTAACTTAACATTATGCAGGACCCAAAATACAGAGAAATTTGTCGGTGCTTCATGGACCAACAGTAGTGGTAGCTGGGGCTCACCATTGATGCACACCTGCACTTGGACATCAATCATCTATGAGAAAATATGTAGCATAAAGTTGTCGATTATAAAAGTTTGCTGATAATTTAGTAGGTTTCTTTCACAGCCTATGCCACTGCCAAGGCCAATTTGACATCCTGACAAGGAAATCTCATCTGCAATGAGGACCAAGTGTAGAATTGTATAGTCCCTATAATTTTTATCAAACTTTACACCTCATGACAGGCCAGAACATGAAGTATTAGTGTACACAATCATTGATTAATCTGTTAAAATATAATAGTGCAATGAATGTTAGTGATTGATTAAATATACATTTTCCTGGTCGAGTGGTGACGGCTGAGAACCTGGTTAGTGAGTAGAGATTCGCTCAAACAAGAACATCCACCGACACTCCACCAACCACAAATCTTGGCCGTGAGATTTCGTCAAGCATTTGTGCCTAATTTGTATTCCCAGCTGAGGTTTATGGATGCTCCGGAGCTCCTCCGAAGGTAGATACGCTTTAAACCACCAGTCAGTTTGACCTGTAATTCATGATAGGTTTGACCTCATGCAATATACCATAAATCAGAGTTTTATGACGATGGGGTGATTCATGCTCTTGCAATAATTGTGGTCTGTGCAAACAGAAGCAGGAGATTCTGCAGAGCCATTTGTTTTCTAACAGTGATGGTCTCATACTTGGCTGGTTCACGCAATTAATACAGAAAAAGAAATTTACGGGATACCCCTTAAAGAAGCATCCATGCTACATGCCCCGCTTGCCCTAAATCTCTTTAAGAAATCACCACGAACTCTTCACAAGAAGAACCACGCGCATGTGATGCATCCCGTACACGTCACATATAATTATCTGTAAAATTCCCCCTTGGATTCTTGTAAACGTGCTATATATATTGAAAATGGTTTTACTTGTCTGGTCTTGAATAGTTTTTTCAGCACAAAAATGTCACAGCCACTCGTTTTTGGGTCCATTTGACGAGCAATCCGATTATCTTAATACGCAGGGTGTCTGGATGCTTCCTTGACAAAATTAATATACTTAATTGTTTTTTTCCTAAGCGACAGTTGCTCGGTCACTTCCCGAGAGTTGAAAAAAGAAGATAAAAAAATGTACGGCGAGCTGTCGATTTTTTAAAGACAATATTTCTGCTTTTTATTTATATTTATTTTTTAAAAAAAATCAAAGAGTTTTAAAAACATGATTTTACAGAGAGAAAAAAAATTATCGTGACCGACACTTATTGACAGCAAGAAAACGCTAACGAGCTGTCTTGGTCGAGGGCTTTAAGAAAGAAAATTACATTTGTTATCTTGTGTTCGGTTGGGATGTCAAATCTGGCAGCTCAACCTGCACGCTTGAGATTAGATAATCGAAAGGAACAGCGCCCTTGATTTACACCAATATATTAAATGCGGATGGATCCAGGTGTCCGTTTTGGAAGAAGAAATGGTATTTATGAGACGATGAGAGGAGATTACTTAACCACCTGGTCTGACCAATTAGAAAGCTAACTGAAAATGCAGTAAATGATTTGGGTGTGCTCTGCACTTGTTGTGTTTTTCAGGGAAACTATGATTTACCGCTAGATTCTATACAAATATCATTTCTTCCTAGAATTAGTAAATCCAGAATTATTATTATTTTTTTCTTACGATTAGAGATGTCATGAGGTCAACACTAAATCCACTTCTCGATCCCGTTAAATACAAGCTATCCATGTTGAAATCAAGAGATTCATCATTGTTATTTATTTTATTTACTTTTTACATTCTAATAATAAGAGGGGGGGGGGGGTTCTTGCCTTCTTGGCGTTATTTTAAAAAAAAAAAAACAGTTGTTTAAAATTAATTTTTTTAATTATTTGATTGTATTATGTCAAAAATAAATTTTTAAAAATAAAAATAAATATTATTTGAATATTTTTTTAGTAATAAAATATTTTAAAAGACAAATGCTAACTAAATAGGTATTTAAAAGCTTAGTCTAACTATCCTTTTTAAAAATTTTAATTTTTTTATTTTTTAATAATTTTGATATTATGATATTAAAAATAATTTTAAAAAATATTATTTTAATATATTTTCAATTGAAAATTATTTTGAAAATCATATTTATCATGGTATCAAATACCCTCCAAAAAAACCCTTTTTTTTCTAATTATCAACGTAGACAATATTTCATGTTTTAGAATTATTAATCGACACTAACTCTAGCATGATGCATCTATCGATTTAAGAAATTACACTGACAGCAAGATTACTCTTATTTCTTTTATTCTAAAAGATCTCATTCTCTGCCCGAACTCAATATAGCTATTAATTTAAGAGTTTATACCAACAACAAATTGAAATATCGGAAGCTCTTGATTTTCTACTTGAAATAAACACTTTTTTTATTTATTTATTGATTTAATACACGTTTTCCTTGAACGTGATCATTGACGCGGGATTGTACATTATTGAAGATTTGCTTGGATAGGGGACAGATCACATATTCTAAACTTAATTAGCTTAAGTGGTTATAGTTGTTTTTAAAATATATTAAAATAATATTTTTAAAATTTTTAAAAAATTATTTTTTATATCAATATATAAAAACAATCTTAAAAATACAAAAAAATTTATTTTTATTAAAAATACAGGTACAACCAGCGTTTCCACGCCAATTTAACCTGACAAATATATACTTGATAGTATGTAAAGCAAGTTCGAGTTTTTATCATCTTGGTTCCCTCAATTTATTATAATCTAATACTATAATATAGCACAAGATACCTTAAGCCTTCCCAAAGAAAAATAAGAGATCATGTTAACTGGGCACTCATCCATATGCGCTGCAGCCATAGTTCCTACACGCACACAGACACGCGCGCGCGCGCGCGCTTTGGATTAGTTTTTTAATGACTAATGGATCCTGAAAAATAAACTAAATAAAGGGTAAAGATGTTATTAAACTAATTGCCTACACTGTTTTTTTTTAATATTTAATTAGCTTTTGATAATTACCTAACAATGAACACATTAATTTACGACATATACCTGGATAAAGAGAGGCAATTAGGTGGTGCACTGCTTTTGTTGCTAACCCAAATAACCTTTAGCACAAAAGTTAGAACCATAAAAATTGTGAAATAATGGAAGGAGCTTTTAAGAAGCACGTCGCTGTGCATACAATACAGCATGGGAAAGGCCACTCTCACTTTTCTTCACTGCCAAGGAAAACATCCAATTTGCAGGAGGTTATACAGAAAAGGGTGGGCATATAGTTTAAAAAACTAGTTACATGAACCGTGTTTTGCTGTTAATTAGATACTTTTATTTTTTTTTATTAAAAAAATTATACATATTAGTTTTTTCAATGTATTTTGTAGCTAAATTATTTTTAAGTGTAAATCAAAAAATTTATGTATACATGTAATTAAATAAATCAAGAATCATGTGTGCTAATAAACTTTTAAAAAATCATTAAGGCTAACAAAGAATAAGGCTGGAAAAATCGAGAGACGAGTACAAATCAAGATATTTAATTTTGCAAAACGAGATATTTATCTGGTTGTGTTTGTTAAATCTTGTTAATCAAAATAATTTTTTTATCCAATCAAATGATAATAGTAACAAACAAACACATAAAATTATTATTTTTGAATAAAATAAAAGAAAAAAAATAGCATGCAAAGCTGCCCATATTATAAAAAATTATTTAGTTTTTTTATTTTTAAAAATAAATTTCATCTATACAAAATATTAAAAAAAAATTATATGTGAATAAAAAAAATATCTCCAAAAATCAAACACACACAAAATATTTTTTTAAAAAAATCTCTATCCAAAAAAGGTTAAATGAGCAAATTAGAAAAACAAATCACAAATAAGTGATATTAATTGAAATATAAATTTAAAAATGATTTTGAAAAATACATATTAAAAAAAGTATCTACAAAAAAGTGAAATTAAAAAAAAAAATAACTCTTGTTTTGTGGCTTAGCTTGTCAAACCTGTAATTCAGGTCATGGACTCAAAGTGGTTAAATAATTTTTTTCTCTTAAATTTATAAAGAGGTATTAATCTAAATATAAATAAAAAAAATTTAGATTTTTGTAAAATAAATAAATAAAAATTTTTAAAAAACAAGAATAAAAATAATTTAGAAAAAGAAAAAGTAAAGGCTAGGTGTTGCCGAGACTGAATCATTTATTAGGGCCTGTGCGTAAGGGTCTTTTTTCATGTTGCATTTGGAGTTGACAACATGTTGTCCATCCCATTTTTTCTAGAAAAAAAAAATCAAACAACACATTGCTTGATTTTTTCAAAAAATCAAATCGAATGCTTCTTTAACTCAAAAACTTATTTTCAATTCTTTTTACCAAAAACACGCAAAAAAACACCTTAGAAGCCGTGATAAACATATATGTTACCTCTAAAAGCCCAAAAAACCATCATAAAACCCGAAATCAACATGAAACAAAAAAATCTTCTCAAATTCAGATATGTTTTATAGATAATTTTAAGAAAAACAATCATTTAATATGAACTTCCCGCATCAAATGAAATCATTGAACATAAATATAGACTGTTTTAATAACCTAAATTAGTGACAGCTATATTTTTTCTCTCAACGCAACTTTTCTATGTTTTTTCTTAAATTCAAAATTAAAAAATAATAAAAATAAATTTTTATATCAAAATATAATTGATAAAAATAATGAGATACGTAGCATTTATAACTTCTAAAGTATAAAAATCAAATTAAATTTTTTATATTAACTTCAAAAACATCATTTATTTATGTTGCCTTTATATCCCGGTTTCCATAAAAAATCTTGAACAATCTATCCACAGTAACATCATAAACAATACAATACTTCACCGGAAAAAAACAACTACTCTTGGTTTTCTACCTGCTTTTTATCCACCATTGTTAGGCTCCCCCTTTCACTTGCAAGCCAGGTCAACAAAATGGGTTGGGTTTTTAGTCTTTTGCTTTGGAGACTAGTAATTCCTTTTCCGTTTTAAAGGAAAATAAATATAAAAAGGCACGCCACTCAACAACCACAAGAAACAAGAAAGGTTAAGGGGAGAGTGGAAGGCTATTTTGGTCATAATCCTAGAGCAGCGAGAACGCTACCTTCTTCAACTCATTGGCCACACACGAGCCACGCGTGACAGCTTTCCTCCTCCTCCTCCTGTCCATGTTTATAATATTAAATTAAATTTTATACGTTTTTGATTGATTTAGATGTGCTTATAATAAAAAATAAAAAATATTGTTTAATATATTTTTAATTGAAAAATGTCATAAATTACAGTAAGAAATAGACAAGAGTCATGAAGACTGAAACTTTTAAGTAATGGTTGATATATTTTTTGTAAATTGATTTAAATCATATTTTGATCTTTTATTTAAAAAACTACAAGTATATTTCATTAAAAATGATTTTTTTATTTAAATAAGATTTTTATTATAAAATCTAGTTAAATTTTTAATCTAATGAAAAGTAAAAAAAAACTGCTTGTGTATTATAACTCATGTTGCATTCTTTATTATTATTATTATTATTATTATTATTAAACATGTTTTTAAATTAAATTTTCTGTAACTTATTTTTGCTGTGGGTTATTTATAAAAAATAACTTTTATATTATTATTTAAAGTCAACTTATTAGGATAATTTTTACATGCAAGATTTAGTTTTTCTCACTAGACTTTAAATAAATAATTCGAGTACAAATTAACACATTTACATAGAATCAGTATAGCAAGTCTTTCATTAATTATTATAAGATTTCAAACTCAATATGATATCAAGCGTGCGAGTTAATATTAAAAAAATATTGTATTTAATGAGAAATATTAATTTAACTTAAATTTACCACCACACAAATGGTTTAACATCAAAACGTAAATTAAAAAACCTTCAATAAAAACAAATATGTTTTTTCTTAGCAATACTAATATAATAAGAGACAGGCATTAAAACAAAAAAGAAAATCATATATATTTTCTATAAATTATATATAGAAACATCACCTCACATCATCACCACTTCATAAATCGAACAACAGCACAAACCAGACGCGTATGCAATTACTAAAAACACCCTTTTACCACTCTCCAAAAAGCAGCTCCGGTGGGGCACCACCCTTGTCCCCACCACCATAACATCAGCAGCCACCACTCTCCATAAAAATAACTGGCGCACAACTAAAATCCCTTTAATCCATTTTGTTCACTGCATAAAACCCACAGATGCAAAAACGTATACATATACATATACGTACATACATACACACATATACATACACATAGATGAGGGGTGGAGGTAGACATACCAACCGACACGCCCATGAAGATCAATACGTTAATCTGATCTTATTTATTGTCTGTGTCTCTACCTCGTCTCTTGTGTATTACGCATTGAATTTCTTTTCTACTCTGTATTCTCTCTCTCTTCTTTTCTCAATCAATATAATATTTCTCTCTTTCTAAAGAAATTACATTTTGCGTATAATTATTTTTGGCAAGCAAAGTGGCGTCACAGTTCAAGACCAACCATTTTAACAAAGAGAACCCAGCTGGGTGATCCGTGAAGAAAAGAATCAACCAGCAAAATAATCGAACAAAAAAGGGGGGAAATCAAGCCTTTTTTTTTTCCATCTAATTTCTCTTTATGGTATTTTATTGTAATTGAAATTGACACTTCTGCAATTCTCTCTTCCTATATATATCTCCTCTCTCTCATAGTAGTACTGTAATGTCGTGTTTTCTTGAACCGGAAGGCTGAGAGAGTGGGCTAAAACTGAAAGTACAGAGAGAGAAGAGCTAAAGTTTCGAGTTTTGTGGGTTTTTGAGTGATGAGAGACAGAAAGAGAGAGAGGGAGGAAGATAGTGATATTGAGAGCTGAGATTGGAGGGGTTTTTTCTTGTGTGGTAAGCTATAAATGGAGACCAAAGGGAGACTCATTGCTGGTTCTCACAATAGAAACGAGTTTGTTCTTATCAATGCGGATGAAATAGCAAGAGTAAGTGCTACTTGGATTTTTTTTTTCTCTTTCCAGTGTTTTGTGGATTTAAACAGTATGATCCTGGAGAACACTGTTTCTCGTTTTATGGCTCCATTTCTGCATTTTGAACACACCCATTTGCCTATCTCGAGTACTTTTGGCCGTGACAACTGATTTTGTGTAAAGTTCAGGGATCCCTGTTGGTTTTTAAACAGCGAAAGCGACTCTAATGGTTTTTCTTTTTCCAGTGTATATTTGGAAGATTTTGAAGCATACTACTCATGCTTAATTTATTGATTTCTTTAAGTTGATAGAGGATCATATTATTGCGAACTGTGTTGTCTCAAATTTCTTTTCTTGTGCACTGCGTTAATGTATTTTATAAACAGTTTTCATTAATCAGTTCCTGTTTTTTTTTTCCCCTTTAAGCTCTAGATTTCAGAGCTAGTTAATGAAATGTTGTATGAAATTTTGCAACTTTGATTCCCATCAGCTCTTTTTCTTTTTGTGAGATCGAGCAGCTAAAATATCTCAAGCTTTTGCAATCTTCATTTCATCAACTGATGTTGCTCCATGGTCTGATTGAGATTTAATTTTATAGCTGCTATCAATTCCAGGTCACATCTGTTAAAGAATTAAGCGGGCAGATTTGCAAGATCTGCGGGGATGAGATAGAGATTACAGTAGATGGGGAGCCATTTGTTGCTTGCAATGAATGTGCATTCCCTGTGTGTAGACCTTGCTATGAGTATGAAAGAAGAGAGGGCAATCAAGCCTGCCCTCAATGCCGAACCAGATACAAGCGTATCAAAGGTTACCCTCTCACTATCTTTGCTATATTGACCGTTTTATGCTATATTCGTTGAAAACCCTTGGTGAGATTTTGATATTAGTTCAACAATAGCTGAAACATGCGACCTATTGCAGGGAGTCCTAGAGTTGACGGGGATGAGGAAGAGGAGGATACGGATGATTTGGAGAATGAATTTGACATAGGAATCAATGACAGGAGAGACCCTCACCAGGTCACTGAAGCCTTGCTAGCTGCTCGCCTCAACACTGGCCGTGGTTCCCATTCCAATGTTTCTGGGCTTGCCACACCATCTGAGTTTGACTCTGCTTCCGTTGTTCCTGAAATTCCTCTCCTGACATATGGTGAAGAGGTAGATTTGATTGCTCTGATTTCACTCTTCAATTTGTATCTTCTGTATGTTAAAACTGTAATTTTTACTTATTTGGTGTTCACATGATGAGACTGGGTTTTTTGGTGTAGGATGTTGGAATCTCTTCTGATAAGCATGCCCTTATTATACCCCCATTTCGTGGAAAACGAATTCACCCAATGCCATTTCCTGATTCTTCCATGTCCTGTAAGTCCATTAAATTGATGATTTACAACTTTTCTGAAATACATCTTGACTTTAATGGCTGTTTAGATTTTTGCCTCATCTTAGCCTAGTGTGTGTTTACTTGTCTTGATGCTGCAGTGCCACCAAGGCCTATGGATCCTAATAAAGACTTGGCAGTGTATGGGTATGGAACGGTTGCATGGAAGGAAAGAATGGAGGAGTGGAAGAAAAGGCAGAGCGATAAACTTCAGGTGGTCAAGCACCAAGGAGGAAAGGGTGGTGAAAACAATGGTGGAGATGAATTGGATGATCCTGATTTGCCTATGTAAGAACGCTAACTGATCAAGTATTGCTGTGCAGAGTGTTAGCTCATTCTTTTTCCTTTCAAGGGCTTGATTATTTGATTTTTAGCCTATCAAACCCTCTTTGTTTTATCTTAAGTAAGGATATTGTTCCTTGATTTGCTCTGGGACTTGGCTGCTTCAATTAGTCCGACACAGCAATCTCAATCATGAAGATTATTTTACCTTTTCTGATTATTTTTATTTATTCATCATTAGCCTAGTGCTGGAAGAAAGCTGGAAAAGGTCACTAGTATGAAAATTTTTCATTTTAATATAGAAATCATGCCAAGTAATCACAAGTATACTTGCAACTTGCTGAACTTTTTTTAATTCAAAATAAGAATACCAGCAACAATTACTAAGATTTTGCAGTTGTGAAAAAAAAAAAACGGTTGTTGTTATGTAGAACTTCCACCTAAGATAAGAACTAGGTTTGCGTGCCACGTTGTTGCAATGACATTAAATGTGAAGTTATTGATTGGAATTTCTTTTGCCTTCAGGAAACATTGAATTTAATTACGTTCTAAAAGTGACTGTTGTTAATCACAAAACGCTAAGAAGTGTTTTTAATATCTACTATATTGTAAGTTATATTCCATTTGACACTTCTAGCAATGATTTGGTCGTCATGTCTGAATGTAATTCTCAATACTTGTTTGATCATTGGTGAGAATTGAGATAAGTTTATCTGGTTAGTGATATGTCCTTGCAAAAAGTTTGTTACTGTGAAGGCATAACTGTTTTATGATTTTGTATCAGCCAACTATATGTTTTTTATAGCTTCAATTGCTAGCATTGCAGCTTGTAAAAATAACTATTTTAGTTGGTTTTATACTCAATATACTCCAAGCATGGATGCCCCTGTGCATTTGCTAAGCATATGAAAATAGATGCTTTATGTTTCTAAAACTATAACTAGACACGTTTCAGGTTTTATGTCCAGTATTTTGGGTGTCATTGTCAAGTATAGTACATAGAAATTCTAGCTTTTAAACAAATTTAGTGAGTGAAGGTCCATCCAATCCTGTTTTTTCTGTCACTTTCTGCTTCTAGAGTTTGGATTAGAAAAACTAATTGTCCACCATGATTTGATAGGATGGATGAAGGAAGGCAGCCTCTTTCAAGGAAACTACCAATTTCTTCAAGCAAGATTAGCCCATACAGATTGATCATTATACTCAGGCTTGTGATTCTCAGCCTCTTTTTTCACTATAGAATTCTTCATCCAGTCAACGATGCCTATGGATTGTGGCTTACATCAGTAATTTGTGAAATATGGTTTGCCATATCATGGATATTAGATCAGTTTCCAAAATGGATCCCAATTGAGCGAGAAACATATCTTGATAGATTATCATTGAGGTACTGCCTCTCTCTCTCTCTCACACACACACACATCATGGTTATTATTCTCAGAAATTTCATGTTAAAATTTTAATTGTTTCATAGGTATGAGAAAGAGGGGAAGCCATCTGAGTTAGCGAGTGTTGATGTATTTGTTAGTACTGTTGATCCTATGAAAGAACCTCCACTTATCACTGCAAACACAGTCTTGTCCATCCTTGCTGTAGATTATCCAGTCGAAAAAGTTGCATGCTATGTTTCAGATGATGGTGCAGCCATGCTTACTTTCGAAGGTATCTCTGAGACATCCGAATTTGCAAGAAAGTGGGTCCCTTTCTGCAAGAGGTTCAGCATTGAGCCTCGGGCTCCAGAATGGTATTTTGCTAAGAAGGTTGACTATTTGAAAGACAAAGTAGATCCAGCATTTATCAGAGAGCGTCGTGCCATGAAGGTTCGTGGCTCATCCCTTCTAGTTGTTTATGCTATTATTCAATCCTTGTCTCAATCTTTTACATGACTTGATGAAAATTCATAAAATATGACTAGGGAAGAAGCTTGCCTTTGCATTCAATATAAAATGAAAGCTGAACTTGTTCTGCTGAAATTATTGTAACACCACAATAATGATATCCTCATCATAAATTAAAAAAATTGGGTTCATTTAAGCAAATGACATTATGGCTTTTTGTGGTTTGTTGTTGCTACCAGAGAGAATATGAAGAGTTCAAAGTTCGAATAAACGGATTAGTTGCTATGGCGCAGAAGGTTCCTGAGGATGGTTGGACAATGCAGGATGGCTCTCCATGGCCAGGGAATAATGTCAGAGATCATCCAGGAATGATTCAGGTGAAAGATGTTGTTTGAATACATTTAGTGTGGTGACAGATGCCATACCATCCCATTGACCTTATACTTAGTGAGGCGTTGCAAGTAACTCTAATTCTTGCTATCATCCCTCAGGTTTTCCTTGGTCATAATGGAGTTCATGATGTTGAAGGAAATGAATTGCCCCGTCTAGTTTATGTGTCTCGTGAGAAGAGACCAGGATTTGATCACCACAAAAAAGCTGGGGCTATGAATGCTTTGGTAAAACAATCACACATGCACATAAACTGTTCTGGCATTTGATCATTGTTTTCCCTCTCTAACATTTTGTGTTGGCCGGTTGATGCAGGTGAGGGTCTCTGCAATCATATCAAATGCTCCTTACATGCTGAATGTTGATTGTGATCATTATATAAACAATAGTAAGGCACTTCGCGAAGCCATGTGCTTCATGATGGACCCAACATCTGGAAAGAAAATTTGTTATGTTCAATTTCCGCAAAGATTTGATGGGATTGATCGTCATGATAGATACTCAAATCGTAATGTTGTATTCTTTGATGTAAGTAAAAATCTTTATAATGTTGATTTAATACACGCACAAGCTTTCTTGTTTATTTTCATTTATTTTTTTAATAAGTTCATTCCATTTTTTTTTATAAATGCAGATCAATATGAAAGGATTGGATGGCATACAAGGTCCTATATATGTTGGTACTGGATGTGTTTTTAGGAGGCAAGCACTTTATGGATATGATGCCCCTGTCAAGAAGAAGCCCCCAGGGAGGACATGCAATTGCTTGCCAAGATGGTGCTGCTGCTGTTGCCGATCTAAAAAGAAAAATAAGAAATCAAAATCAAAATCAAATGAAAAAAAGAAGAGCAAGGAGGCTTCTAAGCAGATACATGCATTAGAAAATATTGAGGAGGGTATTGAAGGTAAGAGTGACACTTAATTGTTTCGTGGAGTTAAAATATCAATAGTTTCTTGAAGATATCAAAGGATTAAATAATCTCCACTCATCTGTGTGTTTTGAGTTTTTTTGACTTCCAGTAGCCAGGTCAAATTAGTCCCTCGTCTATTTTTGAAATCTTGGATGGTGTTGCTCTTTGCTTGCATGAGACCGAACAAAAGCCTGATCATTGCTGTGATTATCAAACTTTGATTTCAGGGATAGATAACGAAAAATCAGCCTTGATGCCTCAGATAAAATTTGAGAAAAAATTTGGACAGTCGTCAGTTTTCATAGCCGCTACACTTATGGAAGATGGTGGAGTTCCTAAAGGAGCAAGTTCTGCTTCACTTTTGAAAGAAGCCATTCATGTCATTAGTTGTGGTTATGAAGATAAAACTGAATGGGGAAAAGAGGTATGCATGCCATGAATGTTCCAAACTTGACATTTTAGCTAACAGGGTTTCCTTTCGAGTAGAATTGACATTTGACTTTCCTGTTGTCTTTATCGTAATGCTGTTCTAGATTGGGTGGATTTATGGCTCTGTTACTGAGGATATATTAACTGGCTTCAAGATGCATTGCCATGGCTGGCGATCAGTGTATTGCATGCCAAAAATACCTGCATTTAAAGGCTCAGCTCCAATAAACCTTTCAGATCGTCTACACCAGGTGCTCCGATGGGCACTGGGATCTGTTGAGATTTTATTGAGTAGGCACTGTCCAATATGGTATGGATATGGATGTGGATTGAAATGGTTGGAACGCTTCTCTTATATAAACTCTGTTGTCTATCCATTGACATCGATCCCCTTGATTGCCTACTGTACCTTACCTGCTGTCTGTCTACTGACTGGGAAGTTCATTGTTCCAGAGGTAATTTCTTTACCCATATCTTTTTTAAATAGATGGAACAATATTGTTTGAGTTGCAAGGCTTTCTTCTAAACCTTATTTTCATGTGGTGTACAGATTAGTAACTATGCCAGTATCATTTTCATGGCTCTCTTCATATCCATAGCTGCAACTGGTATCCTCGAAATGCAGTGGGGAGGTGTTGGCATCCATGACTGGTGGAGAAATGAGCAGTTCTGGGTCATTGGTGGTGCCTCATCTCATCTATTTGCTCTTTTCCAGGGTCTTCTTAAGGTATTGGCTGGAGTTAACACCAATTTCACTGTTACCTCCAAAGCGGCTGATGATGGAGAATTTTCAGAGCTCTACCTATTTAAATGGACATCTCTGTTGATCCCTCCTATGACTTTGCTTATCATAAACATAATTGGAGTCGTAGTTGGGATTTCTGATGCCATCAATAATGGTTACGAGACTTGGGGTCCACTCTTTGGTAAGCTATTCTTTGCATTGTGGGTAATTGTCCACCTTTACCCGTTCCTCAAGGGGTTGATAGGGAAACAAGACAGGCTTCCCACCATTATTGTTGTATGGTCGATCCTTCTAGCTTCTGTTTTAACACTCTTATGGGTTCGAATCAACCCATTTGTGTCAAAAGGTGGCATTGTCTTAGAAATTTGTGGGTTGAATTGTGATTAAGACACATGATGTAGAAGGTTTAATGGTTTTGAGTTGCATGTAGAAAGGTCGTTTTAGGAGTGCATAAGCGAGCTACAATTCTTATCATCGAAGATAAAAGACATCCTCCCTTGACAAAAGCATGATTCCTCGCAATAAGTTTGGAATGGAAATTGTAGTGGGGATGTGTAGATACGAAGGACTGATATACTATCATTTGTTTTGTCTAGTTTTCATTAATTCATTTGATACTTTTCTTGTTGATTATAAGATCTGTTTGTAACATGAGAACACATGTATTATTTTGATATAATTTATGAACCCTTCTTATGAGGGAATCCAAAATCTCCTTTTTTCTGTGAGAACTTCCACATCAATTCCCTTCAGAAATGAACTGGGATGCATTGCTCCAGCTTGTATTCTGCCGTCTTCAATTAAAATGTAGTTGCTATGAGCATTGCTGTTCAAAATGCCTCCAAGAAAGCTCTTGCAAGCTTTCCGTCCAGGTTTTTCTTAATGCGTCTTTGCACAGGAGTTGTAGTCTTTCTTTGACTGAATTGAAAGCCCACAAAACTTTGTGGTTCACAGTGACCACGCTTGCTGCGTAGGGTACCCCTTGAAACAGAGGGTTGGTTCTTCGTGTGTTTCTGTTCGATTTCAAATGCCTAGGCTGAGGCTATAAATATCCGAACACTACCAGAAGCAAGGTCTGTGCAAAAAATCACATAGCTGTACATATTTATAGTTCCATAGTATATATTGGTAGTATGGTAACAGTTGTTTTTTAAATAATTTTTTGTATTAAAATATATGCCAATAATATTTTTTTTATTTTTAAAAAATTATTTTTAACATCAGCATATCATTACACCGCTTTTCCAAACAATATCTAGAATGCCATAACATGACAAAACAATATGGTGTTATGAATACAGTGAAATTATGGCTTCATGAAGAGATCAATCAGGCAAGTCCAAAGAAAAGAAACACAAACTCGGGAAATATATAATTAAGTATTTCGTTGCTCAAGAAATCGGTGATCAGACATAGATTACACGAATAAATCTAAATTCTGCGCAGCTAAAACAGAGTTTCCATATTCCAGTAAAAGATGCATGAGGTATGCTCATATCTGAAAGCAAAAACTTCAAATAACCAACCACAACCCAGAAGGGGCCACTAAAATCTAATTGTTTCTGAGATTCCCCAGAGCCCGCCTCTTTAATAATGCGTTCGGAGCTGTCATATTACCACGTTGCTCCCTCTTGATACTTGCCAGGTTTTCTTTCATGCCGGTATAAGTAACCATCTTCCGGGGAGTAGCTTGAACAAAACCAGTTTTACTGATCTTCCCTTTAACCATTGAAGTGTTCAACTGTTTCGCATCCGAGCTATGGCTTTCTTCTTCTTCTGCGCATGAAGTTGTCTTTTGAGGTGATGGCAACTTCATTTGACGTGTCTGGTCATCGCCAACAGCAATTTCTGCAATACAATTCACACGGCATCTTAGTTCTGTGTGCTTGGTCAATTCTTGTGAGGTCAGGTCTAGAACATCGTGCAAACAAAAAAAAGACAACCACAAGCTCTTGTTTTTATTCATACCTTTACTAATAGCTGAATTGGTGATTTCCGGAGATTGATCCAATATGGGTGCATCTGGTTTGGACGACACATCCAAACTCAAGTCCTTTGTTACTCCAACTTCTTCGCCACTGAGGTTTTCATTTTCATGTTGTTTCAGGTAGATTGGATCGCATTCCACCCTTTGCTCTGATGAAACAGCATCATGACAAGCATTCACCTCAGCAACATCTATCCAGATTTCTTTTTCCGCGGAATCATAAGAATGCTCGGTATTCACAGACTTGTTTTCATGATTCTCACAGTTAATACACTCTTGAATGCTATCAACCTCGAGGGGAACACAATCTTGCTTCTTTGAACCTTCGGAATCTTGAAAGTTGAGCTCATCTAAAATAGTGAAGAATCTGTGGTTTGCCTCTTCAATTTTCTCATCCATTAGTTGCCCTAGTTCACCTTGTTGCTCCTCAGCAACTTGAACAGTGGCTTGTTCAGTAACAACTATATTTTCTTCCACCTTCCCTGCATCCTCGTTTTTCAAATTGGTGAGCAAGAACCGTGTATCTGATGTTTGATTCTCATCTTGTTCGTTCTCTCCAAAAAATAAATTCAGCTCCCAGGCATCATTTTCTGTTATGTGATGTTGGGATGCACTGAATGAAGAACCAGCAGGGGAATCAACATCTCTCTGGCATTTGAATGGAGAAGTCACAATGCCATTTCCAAAGTCTACGATCTCCTTGGAGAAAACACCAACATCAAGCTTATGCAAGCAATGTGCTGCCTCAGTCTCTATGGCGTGGCTTTCTCTCTCTCTCTGACATGACTGCTGATTTTGAGTTGGACAATCAAGGCCAATCATGAGAGCTGATTCATTTACTTCATCTGGGTGCTCATTGGCTTGCTCCATTGCAACTTCCCGAGGATCACTTCGATTAGTTTCTAAGCTGGTATCGTCTGTAGCATCATTTAAAGCTTCTGTAACTTCCTCAACATTTTGTGCTATTAAAACGTCATAGTCCTCTCTGTGGAATTCACCCTGCTCTGTGGGATTGCTTCCTACAAAACAATCATGATAAATCAAGGTGCTCTGTACATATGGATACTAAGTTAAACGAGAACATAATTAACAACCATACCTCTGTTATTGCAAGTTGTTTCTTCTCCTCCATGATTGCTCATATCTTTACAATATAATTGTGGTACAAACCTGCGTTCTGTTCCACAACAATGTAAAAAAGAAAAAGCAAAAGGTTATCTTCACGTTTCCTTAGTAGACGAATAATATGACACTGCAAAGCAAACTGGACTGCCTATTTGTAGGTGTGTGAAGCTGATTTTATAAAAAAAATGGTAGAGAAAATATAATCACAATCCAAGATTGGATCTCGTATCGGATTTCTTGCCTATTGAAAGGCGTTTGGTGCAACTAAACACATTAAGATTTGAGATTTGTAGTGTGGAAACACTCACCACAAGACACGGGACCATTTTTCTGTACAACAGAACAAACTGAAGTGATTTCAGGTAAGCTACGATAGGTATCATCAAATACTAGTTGTTCTGAAGACATGTTCTGTTCTGGTTTGCTGCAGCTTAAAGATGTTTTTTGTAACGTACATTTAGCCGTTTCAGGTGATGCCTCAGCTGGAATAACTGGTTGCAAAGTCCCTCCAATACCGACTTCCTCTAAGATGTCCATCTTTGAAGGGGTTACTGAGCTAACTTTGTCTATTGCACCCAATCCTGTTTCACATGTGTTTTGAATGTCAGGATAGGAGATATTGTCTACTTTTAAGTCTTGAGGAGCATCATCGAAAGTATTGTTGCTTATGCTTGTCTCTGCTCCATGCTCATCTAAAGGATCGTTGATTATTGAATTGTCTGTCAAGGCTACTCCATCAGACTCTTCAACTTGATGTTGTTCTCCATTCCCTAAGATCAAATTCACTTCTCGGTCGGTGAACAGGATTTCTTCAACACTTTTGTTCACCCATACTGTATCCTCAGCATCGTTGCTTATCAAACTGTCTTTCAAGGCTTCCCCGTCAGATTCTTCAACTTGTTCTTGTTCTCCATTCACTTGGATCAAATTCGCTTCCCAGTTGGTGAACGAGATTTCTTCAACATTTTTGTTCACCTTTGTAGTGTGCTCAGAATCGTTGCTTATCAAATTGTCTTTCAAGGCTTCCTCGTCAGATTCAACTTGATCATGTTCTGTCTTCCCTTGAATCAAATTCAATTCCCAGTTGGTGAACGAGGCAGATGCATCAGATCCAGTGAGAAGCTGTGGGGGTATACGGTCTGTTGCTACAGGATATACAGATCATTAAATATGAGAAATTATGCTCTTAGCCAGAAAATAACTGTAAAGAACAGCCTAAAATATAATCGTTTAATCAACCATTACATCAATTGTGAATAGGCAAAAAAAAAAAACATTCATTTAGCACTGGACGATAAATCCTTAATAGATAGCCCTTAGTGTCAAAAAAGCATTCTTGTTGAAACTAACACGACAAAAATTAACTCCGACTTGCCACACTACAAACCAAAAGATACTAAGATCTCGTGTCTGTCATTTTCAAATATTCAATCTTTAACAGGAAGGATTTTATCAGATAAGGTTTTAGTATTAATTAACCTTTCAGGCTTCAGATACTCACCTTGAGATAATAAAACATGCAGCACTGAGACAGCATCAGTAAATGAACCCATTCCGCATGTTCCAGAAGATGACTCGGCAAATAATTTTTGTTTTAAAGAAATCGGCGTTCCTTCAGTCCAGTTGTTGCTGTCGTCAATTTTCTCAAAACAAATCTTTCCATCAATGGCCACCGACCCAGCTTCATCTGCTTCAATGTTCTTGCTGGCATCCTTTGATACAACATTACAATCATCTTTATTCTCATGAAGAAGTTCCTCAACTGAGTGCTCCGCAATGCCCTTCGAAGTAACATGTTGGAGAGCAAAAATGCTGTTCTTCTCATCATCAAAGTTGCTATGCTTCAACTTCGAATCATCCTCCACCTTTTCAACGTCTTCCTTCATAAAAGCAGCTATGACATCCATAGAGATATGGTTTTCTGAAGCAATAGAAGTACTTCTTTCTAGCTCTAAAGCATTCCCCTCTTTGAGATTATCAAATTTACCAGCCTCAACTCCGGGTTCAAGCTCGGTGCTCCTAACTACATTTGATGTTTCACCAATACCCTCACAATCTGCAGATGCAATGTCAGTGAAAGCACCGCGACCAGCATCATTAATTTTCAAAAACTCACCATAATCTGAAAACTGCTTACCAAGCCCCACAGGACCACTTGATTGTGCAGTTCCTTCATATTCTGTGTTCGACATGTCCAATCTTTCAGCTGTCACCATTAATGATTCTTTGCCAACTGCTTCACCAGCTCCACCGATACGATCACAAAGATCACTGGGCCGTGAAGGACTATTTCGTTGTGGAGTTCCTTCATTTTGTGTGTCTGACATGTCCAATCTTTCTGTTGTTACCATTAGTGGTTTTTTGTCAGCTGCTTCACCATCTCTACTGATATGATCACAGAGATCACCACCACTCATTTCTGCAGTTTTCTCTTCATCTAAGTGCTCATCCATACCTTGTGCAAAAATGCCAGCATTGGAATCACTACCTGCAGGTAAGTTTTCGTGATCTGTCCACATATTATTTCCTTTTGTGCTCTTAGAAGTGTTTTCGCCCGATCCAACATTCTTTCGCCCTGAAATTTCAATTTCTTTATAAATGGCTGGACTCAGACTTGTATCAGCATTGCCATTCAGATTGGCAGCCACCTCCTCGCCGCTGCTGTAATCACAAAGCTCAGCTAAGAGAGCATCATTTGCAGTTTCCTTCCTGACAACGTGAGCGCACTGTTCTCTAGCCATATTTACACCATTGATCATCTCTTTACTTGATACACGGAAGTCACTAGAACGGCCCATCATCATATCAAATGTTTTCCCTTCAAAACCTTCCGTTCCTTCAGAAACCAAATGAACTAAACAGGAGTCAGCGTTGGCATTTACCTTTGCAGACACCTTCTGGCAACCACTGTCATCACCGTTCTCAGTTACTACAGCGCATCCTGATTCTTCTCCCTTAGTTTCACATTGTTCAACATCCGACTCTTCATCCGTGCCTCGGCCACTGTTCATATCCATAACAGTTTCATGGAACTTGCTAATAGGCGGATCAACGGTAGCATCAATGCTGCAGTTTATTTTTGCAATCATCTCATTGTAACAACTGAGCTCCTCAGAAAGCATCGGTGAAGCATTCACTCCAGTTGATACTATGTCACTGCTGTCACTGTGCAAGGTGACTTCAGTTTCTATTGTTATTGCAATATTATCCTCCTTTTTATCTTGCAATTCCTTCAGAGAAGATTGTGGCAAAGCATCTGAAGCAGCTTCCTTTTCCTCCAGAACATGCTTTCCATCCTTACAACTTGAATTACTCTTTGTTGTTGATTTCTCATCTAAAACATTAACAATTGAAAGGAAGTTTTCAGGTTTGTTAAAACAAGCATTACTACTTTCAGTGACATGACTGTTAATATTTGTAGATTTTCAGTGTAATTTTTCTTTAGACAGAAAAGCAATAGCTAACGCAGATATCAGAGCATATTCCTCAAATGTCCTCTAAAAAAAAAATCACCTTGATGTAGTATGTTCCTGCCCATAGAGGAATCACCTGAAGAAAAGGACAATCTTTGCTTGCCAATACCAGTGGCTGCTGACAGAAAAAGGATTGAATTAAAATGAATTCCAGATGGCAATAGAAAAGGCAAAATGCTGTCAGGAGGAAGAAATCAATAAATTGCAAGATTTGGTTTACATTGTGAAGGTACAGTGGCTGCAGAACAATTTTCACCTTCATCGGTGCCATGTTCTGGGACACTCGGACAGGTTCCTTCTCCATCTAAAAGTTCATGTATGCGTGTTCCTCTAGAAACCTGACAAACATCGCCAGAGTTTCCCTCTGAAATAAGATTTTGTTTCTCTTCAGCAGCTTCGGTGAGGACATCACCATTCTCCTGTAAGTTTATTTCATTGCTCAAACTGACCATCTCTTCACCAGCAGCAGGTGATGCTCTATCCTCACAAGGTGCCTCTTCATACTCATTGTTATTTGCTGTAATGTTCTGTCCAGTATTTTCTAGATCACAGATACTATCCTCCAGAGCAAATGTTCTATCAACTTCAGTTGAACAATCATTGACATCGCGACTTTCTAAGCGCAAGTCTTCTCCCAGTTCTTTTCTTTCAAGTCCTTTCTCCAACCCTGAGAAATTGGAAGGTTTATCAACATAATATTTAGAACATGGTAATTAAATACTGAAAAGAAAATAGCATGTCCTCATTCTAAACGACTTAATTGCCTGAAAATTTTGATTGATTTGCAGATGAGAAACCATTAGTCAGAGAAAACACATCGGAAGCATTAATCTGAAGTGATACCAGTCTGAGTTCATCTAAATTATCATTACCAGAATCTGCACCATCATCTGTAGATCTGCATGATGGATCATCCACGTCAAGTTTCTCCATGTCACCTACGACAATATTAGCCTCCTCGATAAGGACTGCAGGCTGACTTGCATTCTTTAGCGTTTCTTGGTTTGCACAAGCAGATACTGGCGTTAGTGATATTGATGTTGGAGACGAAGCTTCCTGCAAAATTGTTTTTCTATATATGCCCTCCTGAATGTCAGAGAATAATGCAGAGACTTCGAAGAAACTGGTTCTTCTCATTTCACTTGTTTTACTCTGAGACCCCTTCTTGTCAGAAGTTTTAAAAACTTCCTCGTAGCGGTTCAAGCTGAAATTATATTTGTCCCCTGTGGCTTCTGGCAAGATCAATCCAGTGTCCTGATTTCGCATTTCTTCAGTAAATATAGCTTCCTCTACCATAGTTGGAAGTGCAGATATACTCTGTTCCTTCTTTTCAACAGTTTTGTCCAGGAAGGTATATCCAACCAAGTCACTTTTAGAAGCACGTTTTGTGGATTGTCTTGAAGGTTTACCAACTAAACATTCACCCACAACAGCAGAAGCATCTTTCTCCATCATTGGGTTACGCTTTCGTTTCAGTTGCCCAACCTTACCAACAGCTTCAACAGTTCCTAATTCATCGGTGGCAAAAGTAGAGCTTGACACAACAGTGTTGCGTCTGGACCTCCTCAGATGGCCAATGGGTACCGCAGCCTTTTCAATCCCACCTCTAGACTGTACAGAAGCTTCAACCTCGTTAACTGCCTTCAAATATGGATTTCTTGGTCGCTTCCTGGTTTCCCTTTTTAGCTCTGGCCCTTCACTTTCCACCTTGCCCTTTTGAGCTGTAACATGTTTCTGTCTTGAAGCATTTCTACCTTGAGCCTTCAAAGATTCCCCAAGCTGAGCAGCCCTGTTCTGCTCCTTTTTAACCTTGGTAACCTCAACTGCACAAGCATTCCCTGCAACCTGAGCTCCAAACCTTGCCCTCTTACCAATAGCAACTTGCATAATAGATTTGGAATTTGTGTCCTTTACCATATTTCTTTTTGATCGCCTGATATCCTTTACAGATTCAAGACCTTCTTCAGGCAAGGTTAGTACCTCTACTCCCTTCGGAGGCACCATAGATTTACGTCTCAAAGTATATCTACCCAAATCCTTCAACAATTCTTCATCTTGAAGAACCTTTTCACATTTATCCTGAATCTCAATGGTTTCAGATTTATTTGCAGTAAGGGAAGAAGTATTTTCCTCCAACTTAGAGTGTGACCGGGTGGTCCTGCCAGCTATTTCAGTTTTGCTGAAATCTCCACTCGATAATGAAGTACTTTCCTTGTTCCTAGCATTTCTTCTTGAACGCCTGTTACCCTTCCCTGATTCAACACCTTCATCAGTTAGAATTTCTACTGCCACCCCCTTCTGCAGCACAAAAGATTTTCTTCCCAAAGCATAACTACCGATACCCTTCAAAGGTTCTTCAGTCTGGAGAACCTTTTCACATTCATCATGAACCTCGAAGGTTTGAGCTTTATTATCAGCTACAGAAGTATTCTCTACCTTCGCCCGCGATCGAGTAGTCCTGCCAACAATTCCACTTTTTCCCAACTCCACACTCAATAATGAAGTATTTACATTCTTCCTAGCACTTCTTCTTGGTCTCGACGGGACATTTGCAGCTTTAGCATCGTCGTTTGCACTTACATTCTCTAGAGAAACTTCATCCAACAAAGCACTCCCCTCTCTATTCCCTCTCTTTCTAGAGACTCCCCGCTTAGAATTCTTCCTCGAAACAACCAAATCTCCTTCACCCCCTTCCACATTCTTTTCAATCACCACCTCTCTACTTTTCAATTGCCTCCTACTCAAATTATCTCCACCCTTCACGAGTTGAGCACCTCCATCCTTCGTAATTGCAGGACGTTGTAGCTTATCACTAAAATCAACATTTTCCACTCCGACACTCCCTTTCTTCTCTCCTCCTCTTCCTCTCTTCTTCCCAGCAACCGGCAAAACAACCTTATCTGCATGTCTTTCAACTGTTCTCTGCACTCTATTCCTAGCTCTAGGGAGAGAACCATTAACTTTCCCAGAATCAACCAAGCTCCTCTTCCTTCCTTTATACACCGAAGGCTCGTATTCACGTACTTCAACATCAGGGCTGAATTTAACTTTCTTTGATTTTTTAGGCACATTCGTGGAATCACTCTCGTTTGGTACTTCACCATAACCTTGCGTTATGGGATTTTCATTTGCCTGTTTATAATTCAAAAAATAAAAAATAGAGTATTTTAGCTACAGGGAAATCCATTCAAAAATAACCCGAAGGGATCTAATTATTTCAATGTTTAAACCCTAATAATTGTAAAATACACACAATAAATTAACAGTAATCAATTAATTCCACAATTAATTCAAATTCTTATTGAGTTTGCATAATAAGCAACAAAACTCATTAGATTCATTGGAGATTCCAGTTTCAGACAACAACGAAAAAAAAAAAAGATAAAGAAATTAACAGACAGGAACCATCTAAGCCTCTGATCAACAAAACGGAAAAAAGAATAAGCAATCTGTAATAGAAAACACACCTTGAGAGTCAAAGTCAACAAATGAGCCATTTCGGCATTGGATTTATTGGCAAGAATTCCATGCTTTTTACAAAGCGCTTGCAGTTGTTTTCTCTTCATGCCATGAAAAATCATTTCTCCTTCTTCAATTTTTCTACTTCGGAAATCACTCACTCGCCATACACTTATCACTCACTCATCATACACTTACCAACTTTCCTTTTATTCCCTTCTTATCAGTGTGACGATGCCAAACGAAATGCTTTTTTTCTTTTTTAAAAAGTTGTGTGTGAGAGAGGAGTGTTTAAAAAATATTCAAAACGGCTGGATTTTCATTTCTCCCGCTCTTTGAATCCGGTTTATTTTCCAACAATTGCCCCCACTCGCGACTCTAAATAATGATAAGAATTCGCGTCCCTGTGACAAGCCTAGAGGGTGAAACAGTAATTGGGATCACATTTAAATGGAAGGTACAGACGGTTTGATTTTTTTTTTTGCTGATATTGCATAAACGCGTCTCGTCTGAAATTTCTGTACGATGGATAAGACGCTTTTGCTAGAGCCACGTGTAAGAGTCTCTTTAATTCTTAGCGTATTTCTTTTGCATTGGAGTAGCTTTTATCTTCCGCCTCAACTCAACGTTATTTTTGTATATTTTAAAATATTAAATTTTTTTTATTTTAAATTAATATATTTTTTATATTTTTATATTATTTTCATATGTGATATACAAAATAATTTTTAAAAAATAAAAAAATTATTTTGATATATTTTTGAGTAAAAAGTACTTTGAAAAGTAATCGCAACCATACTCCTAAACATGTTATTATTTATTTTCAATTGAATCTGGAAAAGGTATTTTAGAGCGTGAGAATTTTTTTATTTAATTTAATTTTAAGTTTTTAAGTTGATTAAAAGGTATTGTATTGTCATAAAAAGGTTATAGAGATTTATGAGACTTTTCTCATGTTTTTTTTATGAGAAAATAGTTGTAATTTCGGGGTTTCTTTTCAAAAACTTCTACTTGGAATCCATTTGTTTACTGAAAAGTAGTTTTTTTTAGAAAGTAAATTTCAGAAAAGTGAATTATTTTTTAATATTTTGTAGTTTAGTAAAAAATAAATTAAAAAAATATTTTCTAGTATTTTATTATATCATGAAAAATGAGCTAAAAAATAAC
The DNA here is from genome assembly GCA_018804465.1 of Populus tomentosa. Taxonomy (NCBI): domain Eukaryota; kingdom Viridiplantae; phylum Streptophyta; class Magnoliopsida; order Malpighiales; family Salicaceae; genus Populus; species Populus tomentosa. The sequence goes on from CM031977.1 coordinate 15,713,033, forward strand.
TTATTAATGTTTTATTTTTTCAAGTTTATTAAAATAATAAGAAATAAATCTTACAAATTAAAAATTTGAATGAGAATAAAATTGAAAAAAAATATAATTTCATAAATTATCTCAAATAAAATAAATAATAATTAAAATAATAGATATCAAATCTAAAAAGTAAAATAATTGAAAGATGAAGAAATTATAATAATAATAATAGTTAACATTTCATAAATTATTTCAAATAAAATAAGTAACAATCAAAAGATTGATGACCAAATTTGATAGATAAAAAATTTCAATTAAAAAATAATAAGAGAAAAGTAAATAACAATTATAAAAATGAGGACCAAAGTTAATATAAAAATTAAATTATAAGAGATGAAATTGAAAAATAAATATTCAAAACAATATATATATATATATATATATATATATATATATATAACAATCAAAAGTTTGAGGATCAAATTTGACATAATTAGAAAATAATATGATATTTCTAAAATTTCCACAACTTTCAAAAAGTGTTGTCCGCCCAAAATAAAATAAAAATATTTTTCTGGAAACCAAGCTATTTTTTTAATTGAAAAGTATTTTTTGTTGACTAACTTTTTTAATAATAAATAAACACAAAAAAAAATAAAAAAAAATTTTCTATAAACTACTTTTTTTGAAAATAAACACAATATTAATATGATCAGAAAAGATAATAAACAAATAGCACGACACTTCATCTACCAACTTAAAAAAAAAAATAGAATTGACAACCTATCATTTACCTTTTAAAAAAAAACACATGTATGTAGGCCATATCAAAACCATCGTTTTTTTTATAAATCTTGTTATTATTTTTGGTTTAGCATTTTATAATTGAATTCTTTTTAAATAATGCTTAAATGATTATCCAAATATAATATTATTTTAAAATAATATCAACTTCTTTAAATTTAATATAACCAATAGGTTTTTGAATAACTATATGTGAATCTAATATATATAATTTTTTAAATGTGAAAATAACTATTTTTAAAAAATTTATTATAAGTTTTTTTAGATAATTTTCTTGAGTTTATTATTAATATTTATTTAATACATTCATTCTAAAATTATTTATTTATTATTTTTTAATTAAAATTTTCTTTTAAGATTGAGATATATATTAGATGAAACAGTAACAAAAAAACACTGAACATAACCATAAAAATACAAAAAAAGGAACAAAATTATGAAGTTCTAGCACTAACACTATTTCCAAACGGGATACTATTCATAATTTTTAGTATACATCACCTCACATTATACTATTCATTAAAATAGTTTTTTCTTTTTTATATAGTTTTTTAAATTTATGATTTTTAAAAAAAAAATTACCTTCAATATTAGATTTATTTGAAATTAAACTTTAAATTTTTTTTTTTTCAATTTACTTATTGTAGAGTTATCCCATACTCATAACTCAAATTATAACCTTGATGGATTGACTTAAAAAAAAATTAATTGATTTTTTTTTAATTTCATCATTATATTGGATTAATTGTGAATCTAATTTTATAATTTATTTTAGTCTGCTTTCTATGGGATTATCCACATCTCATAACCTAAGTTACGGGTTTGGAGAGTTAACTTTGACTGATTTGGGTTATTTTGTTGGGGTTTTTTTTAATTGATTTTTTTAGTTTCATCCATCGATATTGAATTTATTGAAAATCAAACTTCATAACTTGTTTTAATTTATTTTATATGGGGTTATCATTATTTCATGACTTGGTATGTATACAAGCAAGTTAACCTAAGATGACTTGAATATGTTATTGTCTTATGAAAAAATTTCATCTTAAATATTTATATTTGAGTCAAATTGTATTTAATGATTATCTGAGTTGCCTTTGAACTCATTAAGATGATTGAGTTATATTGAATCAATTATTGCATAAATTTTTTTTTTACTAAAAAAACATTAGCAAAATCTATATTTTTTTATATTAAAAAAATATAGATCTGATATGCAATATAGCACAGGCTAGTAATCCAGTTCAAAGTATTTATGATTTAAGATTAATAACTTATTGATAGGTATTCATGAGAATATAGATGATTGATGTTTTATAGGACAAATTGAGTAGTTAACACATAAATTTTTGTTTTTTAAAAATTTTCACCATTTAATATTTTTTTTGTTAGGAAATCAAATTTTATAATTTGTTTTAATTTTTTTCTACTGGGTTATTATAATCTCATTGTCACGACCCGATTTCAGGATTCATGACCGACACATAGGCAAGGTTCCCCTCCAAGGTTCCAAACCTATACGAACCTAAACTTACATACAATCATTTAAACAACTCAATCAGAGTTTAACGCAACATTAACAACAAACTAACTTCATAATGTAATTTCATTGTCTTAATACAAAAGTTAATATAATTCATAGTTTTAGAGCACTAACTTGACAAAAAAAAAAAAACAAATTACAACAAAAAAACAGGTTCGGAAGGTTCAACAAAACTAACCTGCTATCAAGCTATAAGCCTGAAAAGAATAATAATGAGAGGGTGAGTTCAACAACTTAGTGAGTAGATAACATTCAATACACACACACGAGGTAATACAACAATGAGAATATTTATACAATTATGGCTCTAGGTTCTTATAGGAAGGTTTCTCAAATAGGCCATAACAAGAAGATCATATGGTAAAGCTCGTCAGAAAATCAAAATGCAATGAGCATGAGGCTTCGTACTGTGGGATGATCAGTCCACACAGGTTGGTGACTCCTCCGACCAATTAGAGTTCAGATATGATGTGCACAAAGACTAACACTACCCTGTTAGCATGGGTATTCTGACTGACATACCAAAGGTTCATAATCAAAATCAAACGTACATATACATATCTCAAAGCTCAACTCATAACATCAATCAAATAAAGAGCTATCAATTCAGAAGTCAATTCAAAATATATATTGGTTCATATCAAGAATTCAGATTCAACAAATGATCATGTTGATCATGCTTATAATAAGAATAATAATCAACATATATATTATCAAGAAGCATAATCCAATTCATATTAACAAATCAAGTATTTATAACATTTCTCATGCATATGGAAAATTATTCACTCACCTGACTCAAAAGCAAATAGCACTCAAAAGCTGATGCCGAAGAAAATCCTACTAACGTCCCGCCGATAAAATATCGGGATTATATGAATACAAAGGAGACATATTCAAAAACAACTCGAAAGAACATTTAACCTATTTAATAAACTTAATTAAGGGTATATTCCGTAACCCTATATGTTTTTGAATTAACTAGTAAATTTTTCTCAAAAACCCAAAATTTAATGGTTTTTCCCAAAATGTAATCCATAATAAAACAACTAATAAAATTGGTAATAATTCACTAAATAACCCTCATTTATTCATCAAACTAATCTGTAATTTATCATATTTTTAGGGCCAAATTGTAATTTTTTGTTAAATAGAGGACCAAACTAAATTTTTTTATAAATCCATGAATATACTAAAATCCTGACCATGATTAATCCTCAATTCTATCCAGAATGTCTCATTATGCTCCAGGGATCATTCTGGAATTTTACCAAATTTTTAGGGTCAAATTGTAATTTTTGTCAAATTGGAGGACCAAATTGAAAGCGTTAAATTTTCTTATCTACACAGTAATTCTGCCCATAATTCATATGTTATTCTGTTCAGAATCTCGGAATATGCTCCAGGGATCAATTTGTAATTTTCCAAAGTTTGGGGACTCAACCGTAATTTTCACAAATTGAGGGACCAAATTGAATTTTCATCATCTTCACCTTCAATCCAGAATTTTAACAGAAAACCCCACTATTCTCTCCAAATTTCTAACACAAATTCACCATTCAAATAAAATTATAACTCAAAATCATCACAATCTTCCATAATCAACTAAATAATCAATTAACCACAACAATCAACCTCTAACATTCAATTTAATTCATCAATTAAACCCAAAACATAAATTTCATAACCCTAACATTTATCAAAATCAAAATTAAAGCTTAATTAACACATATTTATACATAATCTTACCTTTTTACTTATTTCCTCCAACTCCTTTCTATTTCCTTTCTAATCCCCCTCTTTTCTTTTCTTCTTCTTCTTTCTCACTTCACTCCTGCCGGTTCTCTTTTAACATTTCAGATCTCTCTCTCTGTTTTTTTTTCTTACTTCCTATATATATTTATCAAGTTTTGTTGAATTACCACCATACCCCTTATTCATTTATTCTTACTTCTAAACCACCAGGGGCTTGGTTGCCTTTTCCTACTCTTTTAATTCAAAACGTTACACTCATAACTCGATTTATATATTTAACTTGTTAACCCGAGTTAATTTAAGTCAATTCAATATATTATTATCTTAATATTAAAAGAAACATGTTATTTAAAAAAACTATTGAGTTAAACTATTTTTTTATAAATTATTTAAGTTACTTTTAGATATCAATTAAGTCATATTAAATTAATCTCTCTATAATTTATTAACTAAAACAATATTAATAACATCTAAATATTTTTTTTTACACTCAATAAATTTTTCACCCGACCAATCTAGTATATATATACATATAGTGGTAGCGATTGCTGCCCTAATTAATTCAACGGGAATTCAAAAGTTCATATCGTTTCTTTTCAAGCAGGGAGTGATTACTAATCAGGAGGGGATGACTATTGGGCCTGCAAACAAGACTAGTAATTACTTTTAATGGCCCGGATACTCTCTAACAATTCGTAAGCGGGCCCGTACAGCCCAACTAAAAACTTAGGGTATGCATTTCATCCAATTAGTAGGTCCATTTAAAAAATGAGTAAAAGAGTGGGGTTTATGTCACTTGAAGTGTCGTTATATAAAGGCCAACTAGGGTTTATTAACACACTCTGTCTGCTCTAGAGTTAGGGGCTAAGCTTTTTTGCGTTGCCGCAGCCGGAGGTATCTCTTCTCTCTGTCTCTTTTTTGCGTTTCCAAGAAAATGTAGAATAACAGAAAATAAAATTTAGGTTTCCGAATCTCATTGGTGTATGCATATAGTTATAACTATATTTGCTTCTTTTGGAAAATGATCGAAACCAAGAGTTATTTTTGTTTTGTTTTTCATACTACTGGCTATTACTGTTTTGTTTTTCTAGTAATTAGCAGATCATTAGCGTAAGGTCATAAGAATCATTGTAGTTTCTTTTATCTTGATTCCTTGAATATGCTTTTTTCTTGTTTTCATATTCAGTTTCATGCCTGTCTGATTTTTTTTACACATGTTTCATTTTATCTTTGCTTGAATGCTGCCTAAAACGTTTTCTTAAGTAAATTTCTACGTTTGAAAGATCTTGTATTTTATGTAGTTTGCAATCATGTTTATCCAAGTTTGGGTTTTTGTCATGCGATGCACTAATCATTCAGATTTCAGATTAAGGGGCAATTGGAACTTTACTATTTACTTAGATTTATTACTAGTTGGTAAATCAATAAATGTTTGATTTTGTGGTGAAGGAGAAGGATGTCTCACAGGAAGTTTGAGCACCCTAGACATGGTTCCCTTGGATTTCTTCCAAGGAAGCGAGCTGCTCGTCACAGAGGAAAAGGTTATTATTTATATTTTATGTTGTTTTTGGGTTGTAATAACATTGCACCGATTGTATGCTGAAAGTTAAATCCAATTCAATCTTTTGATTCTTGTTCTGGCTTTGCTCAGTGAAGTCTTTTCCCAAGGATGACCCTACCAAGCCTTGCAAGCTTACTTCCTTTTTGGGTTACAAGGCTGGCATGACACACATTGTCAGAGAGGTCGAAAAACCAGGATCCAGTAAGCAAAATTTTCAATCTAACATGCTAACTTTGTGACGTTCATTAATATCCCCTTGTTTATCAGTTTTTTGAACCAGCACAAATAAGGTATATTTGTTGTGACATTTATAATTTACTTGTTCTGTAGAGCTTCACAAGAAGGAGACCTGTGAGGCTGTAACAATCGTTGAGACACCTCCAATGGTGATTGTTGGAGTTGTGGGTTACTTGAAAACACCAGCTGGCCTCCGAACTCTGAACACTGTTTGGGCTCAACATTTGAGTGAGGAGGTCAAGCGAAGGTTCTACAAGAACTGGTGCAAGTCCAAGAAGAAGGCGTTCGCCAAATACTCAAAGCAGTATGAGACAGATGAAGGGAAGAAGAGCATCCAATCACAGCTTGAGAAGCTGAAGAAATATGCAACTGTTATTCGTGTTTTGGCCCACACTCAGGTAGTAACCCCTAGGTTAACTTTTCACTTGTCAATTTTATGTTTCTGTGCAAGTCATTTGGCAAGACCTGTGTGATTTCTTCAGCTTCTTGTTTTGTAAATTATTTTGATGTGATAATCGTTCTTACTTTAACATGTTACAGATCAGAAAGATGAAGGGATTGAAGCAGAAGAAAGCTCACTTGATGGAGATCCAGGTCAATGGTGGGACAATTGCTCAGAAGGTGGATTTTGCTTATGGTTTCTTTGAGAAGCAAGTCCCAATTGATGCTGTTTTCCAGAAGGATGAAATGATTGATGTTATTGGTGTCACAAAGGGTAAGGGTTATGAAGGTGTTGTCACTCGTTGGGGTGTCACTCGCCTGCCTCGGAAGACCCATAGGGGTCTTCGTAAGGTGGCTTGTATCGGTGCCTGGCACCCTGCAAGAGTCTCATTCACTGTTGCTAGGGCTGGTCAGAATGGATATCACCACCGTACTGAATTGAACAAGAAGATCTACAAGGTTGGCAAGGTGGGCCAGGAGACACACACTGCCATAACCGAGTATGACAGGTAACGGATTTTTGGGACTTTGCCAAATTCTTTATGATACTTGTGCGTACTGTTTCCTCGGATAAACCATTTTCCTGATTCTTAACCGCTGGCAATCCCAAAGAAAGAACCTGATACCAACCCATTTTACGAATTTGTTTGATAAATCTGCTTCCTCAAGTTCTTTGCTAAGTTATCTAGAAATTCAGCTGCATTGACAATTTTTCCTTGACTACATTGTATGATGGAACAGAACCGAAAAGGACATCACTCCATTGGGTGGTTTCCCTCACTATGGTGTGGTGAAGGACGACTATCTGATGATCAAGGGATGCTGCGTTGGACCTAAGAAGAGGGTGGTTACACTCCGTCAATCCCTACTCAAACAGACATCTCGATTGGCTCTTGAGGAAATCAAACTCAAGTTTGTGGACACGTCCTCGAAGTTTGGACATGGTCGCTTCCAGACAACACAGGAGAAACAGAAATTCTATGGACGCCTCAAGGCATAATTATGCAACCTGGAATTTTTAGTTATTGTAGTGAATTGAGTCTATTTTGGATTCTATTCCGAGGCTTTGACTAGACACAATTGTGTTTGGAGGTCTGAACAATTCTTGTTCGAAAATATTTACTTTTCAATTTTGAATTAGCATACCGGTTTAAATACTGTTGTGCTTGATTATGATTTTTCCTGTCATCAAGCATTTGCTTTTTCTCGTCTTTTTTCTTCTTATCGTCAGCAAGTGTATTTTGTTTCCCTGTGCCCAATTATTTTTTATGTTAATATATTATATATGGTAACACAACGAAAAAGAATTAATTTGAAATTTAAGAAAAAAGCAAAAAAAAAAATTAAAAAAAATATAAAAATAAACTTGATCTAAATACTTAATTTATCTTTTCAAAACAAATAATATTTTCCAAAACACTAAGTATATTATTAGTTTTAATGTATCCCAGGACACAAAATATTTTTATCCCTTGGTTATTTATCTTTTGTCCTGATTTTGGAGGTACGATTGTCCTTTTAACGAAGATACTTCATTTTTTCATCAAGACATTGTTTTTCCACCAAAACAAATAATACAACAGTTGAATTATTATATTACCTTTGCAATTTAATTTTTTTAACCTCAACTTTAGAGGCTTGATTGTAATTTTATTATGATTTGTTTGTTAATATTATTTAGTTCTGAGGATATTTTTGGTTTTTATAAAAAATAATAATAATAAATGATGCAAGTCTTGCCATGTTAGCTGCTTTTTGGTAATGCGTTCGGCTGACTACAATAATTGTAATTATGATTCTACCACATCATTTGATTCATCTCAATGCCTTCTTTCTTTATGGGTGTATGGTGGTTTAAAGTGGTTTAGCTTAAACTGCTTGCCTTTTTTTTTTTTTTTTGAATTGCATGTTGGCCATGCAAAAATTCATACTTGCCTTTCAATTTATTTTTTCTTTTAATTCAGTCTCTTTTCTCTTATTTGTAATTTTTTATATTTATATTAATTCTTTCCAATTAGATTTTATCCTAATCATTAGATTTTTTTAATTTGTTTTCAAATTTGATACTCATTTTTTTCATTTTTATTTATTTTGTTTTGAATCATTTTCTTGATTTTTTTTTCAATTTTACCCTTGGGAATTTATTTTTATTTAATTTTTATGTCAAATTTGGTCCTAATTCTTTTTATTACTATTTCTTAATGGATTTGTTTTGTACAATTCTATCCCTGCATATTTAATTTCATTAGATTTTTATGTCGAGTTTATTCTTTATTCTTTTAATTGTTTTTTTTTTTTGCATGGTTCTTTTATTGATTGTTTTTTACTCAATTTCATTCTTCAATGTTTGTTCAACTAATAATCTTGTTTCAATGATTCTTCGAGTTTGCCTTTAATTGGGCAATTCTAGTCTCATGACTCAGTCGATAAATCTGAATGATTAGCCTGAATCTTACTTATTTGTTTTTCAAGTTTACTAGTGTTTTGTTTGCTTTTTTATTTATAGGGACATCTCAATTTCATAATGTGGGTTGCGTGTTTGATTTGTTGATCCAAATTAACTGTTGGGTTCATTTGAAGCTTTTTTTGTTATCTTTTTTTCTTTTCTTTTGTCAATTTTAAAGTTTATATTTGACTTACAATCAACTTCATGATAGGACCCAGCTTTAGGGTTTCATATTTAGGTTGCGAGCTTTTCAAGATTTGACCATGTTTAAGATGTTTGTCTTGGTTTTTATAAATATTTTCAATTTCATCCCTGTAATTTTTTTAATTTTTAAAATTTGATCCCTATTATTTTAAATGATATTTATTTTAGTTAGGATTATTTTTTATTTTTTTTCATTAAATTGCATCCTCCTTGAGTTTTTCTATCAAATTTTATCCTTATTTTTTTTTGTTGCTTTTATAGATCTTTTTATTAATACTTTTCTACCAATCTCATCCTTTAAAATTAAATTGATTAAGAATTATGCTTTTTGATTGAATCTTGATAAAAAAATTCACAACGACTCTTAAAGATTAGATCATGTTTAAGAGGTTTGTCTTATTTTTTTCCCCTTTTTTCTAAATTGATGTTGTCTTATTTTTTATCCTTTTTTTAACTTTTTTTTTCTTTTGTTTTTCCAGTTTGATTTTATTGGGTTATCTCTCGATAATGTTTCTCTATTTCACCTCACCATTTTTTAATTTATAAATAATATACCACATGACAAATGATTTTCAATTTCACCCCTATTACTTTTTAATCTTTCAAGTTTGATCCTAATTCTTTTAATTGTGTTTTTTTATTAACAATAATTCTTTTTTTTATTTGCAATAATTCTTTTTTTTATTGTTTCATCCTCATTGGGTTTTTTCTTATCATGTTTTAGCTTCATTTTCTTTTTGCTAATTTTTTTCTTTTGCAAGTTTTTTATTGATATTTTTTTTCAATGATTTTATTATTTAAAATTAAATTTCATGACATTTGGAATTATTAATTGAACTCGGATTCATAATTTAGCAAGTTATAATTTTTTAAATTACAATAAATTTAAGAGGTTTACCCAAGTTTGTTTGGTTTTTTTTTTCTCTTTTTTTAAGCTGATATTTTCTTTTTTAAAAGTTTGACTTGTTTTTTGTGATTTTTCTTCATTTGGATTAGTATTAGGTTGTTTGATATTCTAAATAGGCTCATGTGGGTTTTTCTACTTTTGTTTTCTTTTTTTTTTTGTTGATTTATTTAATGTTGTTGATTTTTTTTGTAAATATTTAAATTGCTAGTTTAATCAATGACTTAGGGCTTAATTTTTTTTTAACCTATCATTTATTTTACATTAAAAAAATAAAATTGTTCAGCTGCGACAACATGTCTAGTAACTACTATTGGTTTGTTAATTTTACAAGGGTTATTAGTTATTGTTAAATTTAAATGGGTCAATTCAATATATATATATATATATATATATATATATATATATATATATTGTGTTATTTTAGGTATTTTTATTTTTTATTCTTTGTTAAATTTATATTTTTTAAAAAATATTTTATTTTTAAATTAAATTAAATTATTCGATTAAATATAAATACTAGATGTTTATTTCATTATATTTATTTATTTTTCTATTAAATATACGCAAGGAAGCGTGTCACGAAATTTTATTGAATCATTAGCCACAAAAAAAGTTTCTCATGATTTGAATATTTTTTAAATGAAAAAAAATTGAGCAAAGCCCGCGGCATAGTTAGAAAAAATATATGAAAGATTTGAATGCCATAACAAAGACAAAAAAAAATTAAATAGAAAAAATTACAAACAAAAAAAAAAAGAAAAAATGATTTCAAATCTCAACAAAATTTATTAGTCCTAAAAAACTAAGTTATAATTCTAAAAAAATAAAATTAAAATCATAAAAAAATAATTTACAAATATTAAAAAAAAAAAAACAATACTCAATTAGTCCATAAAGCATATTTTGTGGGTACCATGGCTAGTTTTTGCTACAAGAGCAACTCTTTATTTTCCTATCTTCATTTTTTGATCCATGAACCTTAACCTCATGTTCTGTTGGGCCATATGGATTAGCTGATTCGCAAGTTCGGGCCGAAGCATGTATTGCATGTGTCCTCTACAAAAGAATAAATTATTATTATTATTATTAATAATGAGTTGTTTGCTGCATTTAAAATAGAGTTTTCATTTGAAAAATAAGATCAATAAATTATTTAAACTGAATATGCAGTGAGAACATAAAATATATTATACAGATACATATTTTGAATATTTTCATTGGTTCTTGTATTCTTAACAATGTGAATTCCTTTTCAAATTCGTTTAGAAGTAGCTCTTTACATTTTACATGGTGTGTTTGAGAAAGTAAAACGGGAACAAATAAAATGAAAAATGATGATTTTTTTATTTTATTTTGTGTATTCTTAACAGTGAGTGTTTTTCAAATTTCGTTTCGGTCATTAATTAAGTGACAAATACTGGTTGTTCAAAACTCAAATCCTCGAAGCACATTTTTTGAACTCAATTGCCTTGTGAAGAGATGGACTAAGGAAACGAAGATGTTCCTTGTGTGTCTCGGGTACTGCAAACTCAAAAATACATGGGTTTGTGGCGAGCCTCTTGAACCTCCTCCTCTTCCACGCCCTCAACTTTCTAAATCAACCGAGAGCCATGGCCTAAGCGACTACACCGATAAACTCTTTATTCAAGGATTGCATCTAATGTTAAGTATACACATTGATGGACTAATAAGTGTTATTGCACCGTTCTATATGTAATTTCACCATTTTACGTTTCAAGTCAAATAAATAATGTTAACTGGTCTCATTTGCTTAAGAGAGATTACTCAAGACAAGAGAACCATGATTTAGAAAGGTCAAAATACAGTGATGATTCAGCATGTATAGACTTGGAAAAAAACCAAGCTCAAGTGACGTCAGTCTAGTTTTATTTCTGGATCTACACTTGAGTTTAACTGCGTTAAAGCCAAGCGCATGTGGATTGTGTAAAATATTGGATCAACAGTTTTGAGCTTTGTTATGTACTGAGTCCAAGTACAGATAGGTTTGGCAAGTCGTCAAGCCTTATTTTTTTGGATGATGCTACACGCTGAGTCCAAGTACATGCGAGTCTAGCAACTTGCCAGACCCAACTCTCCCGGACTTAATTATGCGCTGAATCCAAGTGCATGTGGACCTGGAAAGATGTTAAACCCAACATCTTTAGGTTTAGGATCCTTACAAATCTAAATACATAGTAAATGGTCTTTATTAACCTCATGTTAAGTCGTAAGGTTATCCTTATAATTCTTACCATAGAAGTTAAGAGCTTAAGATGGTCATTTTCCTACACTTTCAAGTGTATAAAAGTCCTTTAAGAGTCGATTATATTCTAATAAACATTAATGTTATGAAAGTATTATTTTCATCAATATTATTATCGTATACAAAATAAGATATAAAAGTTTTATACAACTATATTTTTTTCTGATCGACATTAATATTGTGTAAGATTTTTCCATTAATATTAATGTTGATATAAGTAATTGTTTCCTTACTAATATATTAAAAAAGAAAAGACTTTTGACCATTTGAGCAAAACAATAAGGTTCAAGGTACAAGAGTTATAAATACTCTATGAATCACCTAAGTAAAGCATCACGATCTTGATTCTCTTATTATATATTCTCAAAGCATTTATCATATAAAAACTAATAGCAGACATTTTTGTTCTTAGAATTTAATGTTTTTTTTCTTGTTTATTATAATACATTACTATAAAGGCAATAACTTCATCATCTGAGAGTTTCAAAACTCCATAAAATTAAACTGTTTTGTAGGAACTGAGACTTCTACAACAAATGTTTTGCTATTTTAGTTTCTAGAAAAGAAATATTAACATAAATGTGTGATTATTCATTATCTAAATACTCAAACCCTAAGCATATTGAGTCTTGAAATATCATCATTAAAAAAGCTCAAATTCGAAAGCAAGGGAAAATAAAAAGAGATATCATAATAGACAATGATATCGAAACTTTATAATTGGCGAGCTATTTGTAAGACTTGCCTAATAAAACAACTAAATTATATGATATACTGTTTATATAAATAGTAAATCATATTAATATGTTTTTTAAATCATTTTATAACATCTTTGTTCTGTGGCTTGGTTGGCTAGTGCATCTTAATTGATTTGAAACCAGTGAATTTAAGTTGTGTTGGGAGCAATATTATGTTATATATGACACACGACATATCGTTCGCCCCATATAAACCAAAATACCGCCAAGGCTCAATAACGTTAGGTTACTCAAGCCTGCATGTCTGTGTAATTTTTTATTGGTTTTTTTTTTGTTTATTTTTTCAATTTCATCTTTTAATGTTATATTTTTATTGAATTTTATTTTTCAATATTAGATTGGTTATAAATTGGTTTTCATATTTTTTTTATTATATAATAAAATAATTAGTTTTAGCATGATAAAATACAAAAAATAATTTAATTTAGTAAACTCATAACTCAAGTCGCGAGCAACTGATTGGGATTAACCTAACTTGTTTCTTGTTTTTTTTTTTGATTTGTTTTTAGATTTATCATGTTAACAAAATCATGTTAATATTATTTAATTTAAAATTCAGATTAAACAAAAAATAGAATGTAGATTTTTCAAGTTTAAACTATTTTATGAATTTAATGACAAGGTAAAAAGTTTCCCACGGTCTAGGTACAGGACATAACACAGGAAATAACCTTGTAAATACTTAAGCCGCGTCTTAACTAATTCCCTAATCCCTGCACCAAAGTGATTCCAAGTAATGTCAGCAAAACAAAAGCTAAATTATGTCAGGGGCTTAATCCTCACAATCATCAATTTTAATTGTGGAGAGGATTATTTCACGCTTTCGTCGTCTTTTCCTTCACGTGCTCATCCTCATTCGCCACTTTTTTTTCTTTCATGTGGTTACATTTTTAAAAATAAGAGACTTTTCTATTTTCTTTATCTCTATACGCTGCATTACCAAACAAAAAGATATCACAATTTCAGCCTATTGCTCTCTAAACAATCCAACTTGGAATTTCTGAGTATCAACGCACAAGAGATCATGGTATGTGTTTTACTTGAATAACTGGACTGAAGTAGCTTCAAAACAGACATGCACTCCTTCTAACGCGGTTTGACAAAAAAGTTCTGACAAACTATGAATGTCTCGGCAGGCACAGGTGTAAGAAATCAAAACATTGCAATGAATTTGCACTGTAAAACACAGGGAAAGAGAGCGCATTCACAAGAAAAAACCATCGAAGCTAATGCCCGACTTATGAAAACACAGAAACGCTGGAATGGAACTAGAAGAATGTACTGCTCTATTATTCCCTACACGAGAAGAAAGTATACAACTTTTTTGGTTTTTGTCAGAAGCGGTAAACAAAAATAATCCTACCTTCAAACTACAAAAACAAGGCCACCACGGATGATGAACAGGAGCTTACTATAACTAACATGCCTGGAAATTAATTAGTGAAATCCACTGTTTAATTTCTATTTCACTTAGAATAAGGCAAAATAAACAGAGCAGGCATCCATTCTAACCAAATTCTACAACCAAGACTAGGGCTCACTCAGCTGCCTGGGCTGGGCCATCCGGTCTGAAACCCCGGCCACGCCCACGACCCCTGCCCCTGCCTCGTCCTCTCCCTGCATGGCCAAATAGTTCTAATTTCAGATGAAGATGATAACCAGAAGAGCATATATCATTTGAAAACCATTTCAGCAGTTCACCAGTGGATCACTGTCGTGCACTCCAGCATCACCTTATTTGACACAATGAACTCCAAAAGAGAGCCAAGAAATAACTCATAGTTTTCTTCTCTGTTTGTTTAGCTAAACTGAAGTTCTGGATACTTCCATCAATGGATGTAAAGATGTTTTCAAATGATGGGGAAGAAAAGTGTGATTAAAGAAAACAAAATATGATTAATTTGGTTTCTAAAGATCATAAAAAATAACTATCATGCCCGCAAATAGAATGAATTGAGTTGTTTCATTTAGCATAAATGTGGAGGAATTCCATGATTCAATGCAAATGAGTAAAGGAGCACAAGGGAGACAACTAGAGGGTTCCTTTGATGCAAAGCTGGCCAATTATCAGCAAGAGGAGGTTTTCTATTTGTACTTGTTACAAATTTTATTTGTAACATCTTAAAATCTATTGAGCAGGAAACAAAGTTATGATGACATGATTATGAAGTCTTACCACGGCCCTGGGCAACAAATGCTCCGCCACCATAGTCGTTATAGCCACCTGACTGTTGTGGTATATATCCACCACCATAACCTCTTCCACGACCACGATAACCCCGTCCTCTACCACGACCTCTCCCCCTGCCACCATATCCACGCCCACCATCCCAGCCACCATCTCCATTGTATTCCACCACTCCATTACTAGTATTTCCTGTGCACAGAATGGAAAATGATTTCTTGTTACTTTCCCCAAACATAAGAAGATATAATGAAAGATAAACAATGGGCAAGGAAAACAATTGATCTGTGGTGGAAACAGATCTATTAGCCAGTTCAGATGATAAAACTTGAAATAAATGTTGCGTCACTGTTTTGTGGAAGTGATCCAGCTATTCAGACATCTCATCCCACCAAAATTTTCTATTCATCTATAATTCACATAAGCACCAACATATTAAAGAGATCAACGCCAATCATCAAAGTTCTTGTCATAATGTTCCTACCAAATACTAGGACAGCCTATATGCACACCCATTTTAGACAGTAAGAAAGTATAGTTAGTTAAGGTACTGGACCAATCCCTGTTACAAAAAGATTGCTCACCAACAGCTCAAGCAAAGCATGATTTGGCTGATTTACTTTATCTCCTAAATCCCACCCGATATTGCTTCAAAAATCTATTGCCTGATTTAAAAACATTGACTCACCAACAGCTAAATAGCATACAATATATAGATATTAGAAACAAAAGACGCCCCCACCTGCAACCAATAGAAAAGGAGTAGCATATTAAGCACTGTTAAGGTTGTGCCATTTATTACCTCTACCTCTTGCCATTCCTCGACCACCACGCCCTCTCCCCTGCCTACTCCCCTGCCTACGAGGAGAGCCCCCCTCTATATCAATAAGAAGAAAGATAAATGTCAATTGACATGCCACGGAGAGATTACAATCAGAAAGAAATGTGAAGCATTTGCATTACCTCCTTCATAATCATATTCAGCCAACGGTTTCACTTGATCAGCTGGAATAGGTGATTGGTAGCTAGAGAAGAAGTAGATCAATGGTATTAAAAATGCACCACATTTAAGACTAGAAAGTACTCCAAAATCTTGTGATTTCTCCATAGAACATGATGTTAAAAAGCTAACAGTTTTATACATGCATGCTTACATATTTATGGATGCACGCATATGTGTGTGGGTGTGTGTGTGTGTGTGTAAGTATAATACAATAGAGACTGCGGTGAAATAGCACTGACTGAATTTTGTCTCAATGAAAACCAATTTGATCAGAGCATTAGCTTTAGGCACAAAGGCAGATCCAACTTACCCTGTGGAGGATGTATCCAGTTCCTTCTTGGATAGAGTAATTGTTATCACCGACACATGACGAGTGGTTTCCAAGCTGTATTGACAGCAAATGAATCAGTAATTGCAATCAAGACAAAACAATACACCATAAAGGGGCACGGAGAATGCTCTGGGGAACTCTTACGGGAGAAGACCCTCCTCTAGTGGCTCCCACGTGTCAGTTATATCAGTAGAACCAATGGATGTATTCTGATGAAGACCAGCAATCCTTCTCTGAAATAGAGAGCAAATACTCGGTATAATCAAAGATAAAACAAATGGAATGACAGTTCTGACGATACCTTGCAAACATATTCTAGTCTCAATGAGAAGGTGCGGAAAAATTAAAAAGGCAAATTAAACAGGGAAAGCAGCAAAGCATAAGGAACTACCTTAATCAATTCAGCAATCATCACCGTCTTGTTTATGGCTCTGCCCATGGCCTTGAGAGAGATTCCATCAGATCCTTTCTCCTGTTAAAGTAAAGAAATCACCTTTAAATTCAAAGCTATACCACACCATGGATGAATATTTCACTTAAGGATATGCCAACAATTCTTACATAGGCTGAATTAGCAAAAACTGATGACTGTCAAGACAGAAACATGTCATCATAAAATATGCATTTTTTAACAGATAAGATCAATCATATCCATGAATCTCATCTAGAACGGACCGACACATGAAAGTGAAACAAGGCTGTCTACAGCACCGTCTGCAAGGCTTTTAATCTATCAAGTTGTAGTGAATAATAGTACTTTCTACTTCAAAGATAAATAAAAAAATCAAAGTCAGAGACAGACACAAATCCCGCTGCACCACACAGGTATCTAAAAAAAAATAGCAGATCATAATAAGGAAAACTACAGAGAATCATTATGCTTCACTTGCACTCTTGACAGCACAAATAAATCAGCCTAAATTTTATTTTGAAAAAAAGAGTAAGAAAACGCAATCTCTGTAAAAGCAAGCACACGCACAGGCACTCGACTTGTGAGGTCAATTTATCAATCAACATTGTAAGATATGAAATAGTTTATAGAAACAGAGAGAGAGTAAAAGAAAAGGACCAGAAAGAGCGTAGTGGCATAGGTAATGTAGTTCCTCATTCTTCCTTGAGTGGTGATGCGAATCTCATTCTCATTAATCGGTGTTTCGGTTCTTGGCTTCTCTACCCTCTGGTACCGATCCATTCTCTATGACGCCGAGAAAATAAGCAGGTAGAACAAATTGAAGAAGCTAGGGTTGTTTTTGGTTGGCTCCTACGGTACCCTTTTTTGAGTTTTGAGTAGCAGCGCAGGGTTCTCTTCTCTTGTGTGTTTTTTGTTTTTCAGCTGCGAAGAGATGAGGGAGATAAGAGGGGTAGGGTTTCTTCTGTTTTTTTGAAAAGGAGGGCGGTCGCTTCGGCAACGAGACCGGCTTGTTAAACTGATGACGTGGCTCCCTTGGGTATCATTGTAATTGTACTTTCCTCCCATTGTTGCCACAAAGGAAGGACGGGATATCTGAGAAGCGATGTCGTTTTTGTTATATTTGAGAAGTTTAGTGGTGTTTTATAGTATATTAAAAATTGTTTTTAAAAATATTTTTTTACTTAAATGTATTTAAATAGTTTTTTATTTTTAATTTTAACATATCAAAAAAATCTAAAAAATATTGAAAAAAATAATTTAAAGTAGAAAAACAAAAAAAAATGAAAAACAATTTCAAACAGTCACAGGTACCCTCGAGTTTGTTATTGGCAAATTCTGAAAAGTTCAGTTTTTTATATATATATGTGTGTGTAGTTATGCTTAGTTCATGCTGTCCATTAAAAAAAAAATGTGTGTTCGTTTTTCATAAAAGAAGTATTTTGCAAATGGCATGCTTTTTTGAAGAGAACAAGCAACAGATAACAATGCTCAATTGCTTACGATGGATGCATGAGTGTCTTAGATTTATAAATAATAATATATGATTTGTACAACAGATACAGGTATTTATATATCTATACGCATTTAGGATGATTTTTTACAGAATAAATAATAGTATTTTTTTTTATTCTCTGAGGATAACTAGGTACTTTTTCCCCCCCCTAAAATTATAACTACAGAAGGACAGTAAATTGGTGACTTCACTGTAGACCACGAGAGAAAGCATGACGGGACCACGAGAGAAAGCATGACGGGTTCGCAAAATATTTTTTTTTTTCTTTGAGGAATTTTCTAATTCAGTTATTTATTTTATTTTATCTTTTTATATTTTTATATTGTCCTAATTACAAATTAAATATAATAATTTATTTTAATTAGCTTATTATTAAGTTCTCATAATGTCAAAAAGATATTCTAATATTAGATTAATATTTAATTTGATATGATAAAATACAATTTTATTACTTTAAACATGTTAAAAATACAATAATCAAAATTAATATAAAAATAAAAATACAACCTTTTTTATTTTATCATTTACTAGGGGTATATTTTGAAATTCTAGTCGACAATTGTTTTTTCTCATTTTTCATTTTCACCTATGCTTATTGGAGTTTTGACATTGTAATCTTACACTTTATTTATTTTACATTTTAGACATGGATTTTATGAAAAGATAAAGAGATGTTAAAAAACAAGGAAGGAGAGGGAAATTTTAACAACCAAAAAAGTTGGTATTTGAACCAATATGTTTTTGTTTGATGGGAAAAGTTTAATTTATATATTTTTAGCTCTACAAAAAAGAAATAAAAATAGATTCATGTTCACATATTTTTTTGAAATAGGGTGGTTTTTGAATTTTTGACCAATCAAATATTTTTTGAAGTTAGAATCTACCAAGGTTTATGAGTTTTTTTAGATATTTTAAAGTGAAAATATATTTTTGATGTCTAAGAAATAATGATTTGATTTTTAAAGAGCCTAAAATGGTTGAAAAATAACTAGTTAATGAACAAACAACGTGTTATTTATTTATTTTTTTTAAAAAATGTAAACAACATTTCATCCATTCATTTTAAGGAAAAAAACTAGGATAGCTACGTGTGCAGCCTAAACATTCTTTTCAACAAGCTAAGCACGTTGCCCTACCGAGACTCATGTTTTTTTTTTTTTTTTTATGTTTTTTTTTAATTTAATTAAAATTTATCAAAATAAATAATTAAAAATGCTTTTGAGATATTATTTTATCAAGTATTGTTTGGTTTTTAATTTGTTTTTAAATAAAACTCTAGCATTTCTTTTAATATTAAAAAATGCCCTTTTTGCAAAACTTATTTTTATTAAATTTTATTCAATGCCTTCCCGCGCATGTCTACATTTTATCATCATATAATTATATATAAAAACAGATTTTAAAAAATAAAATTATGAAACCTGACAAAGTCATGAGCTATACAATTCTCAATTTACTTGATGCCTTCCCATACATGTCTATTTTTTACATTAATAACTTTTATTAGTATTTATTACTGTATATAGTTCTTAGATTATTTTATTAAATATACATGTTAAATTTTAAATTTATAATTAAAACTTTCCTCAGTTCTGGAAATGGAAAATTCATTGATAATGCCTGCACACTTGTTTTCATGCTTTAAAAATTTGATATAATATTGGAGTGTTTGGCTTTGAGTCCTAACATGTTTTTTTTTTTTTAATTAAAAATTAATATTTTTACTTTAAATTATTCTTCTAGTGTTTTTTTATTTAATATATTAATGTCAAAAATAAAATTTTAAAAATAAAAAAATATTATCTTGATATATTTAAAAAAAATACTTAAAAAAACAACAACTACTACATTCTTAAATACTTATAAATAAAAAACTCAGATATTGCACCATGACTAAACAAAGTTGGCTTAAGGTGAATATAAGACCTTAAGAAAAAATATAAATAAAATTTTTAAAAATTTTTAAGAAATAATTTTTATTATTTTTTAGAGCATTGAACAATCTTCATTTCGTATTTGAAGTTTTTTATTAAACAGATATATTCACAAAGCATAATTAACAAATATATATTTTTTATTCCTGGGACCTTTTTATCAAGGTGGGGTTCTGTATCATTGCCCAAGTTGCTCATAAGCTATAGCCGGCTCTGGCATTGAATATCAAACATGGAACAAATAACTAATATTTGAAGAATTCGTGTAAAATAAATAGCTATTTTTTGAAAATTCTCATGTTCAAGATTAAATATCAAACATGGAATAAATAACTAATATTTGAAGAATTTGACTAAAATAAATGGCAATTTTTTGAAAATTCTCATAAGATTATTTTTTATTCTTCTAATTATATTTTACCATAATTGTATTTCAAGTCACCTGAATTACTCGAATATTAAACCTGCTAGCCCGATTATTTCTTGTCCAAAATCCTCTTAAAAAATTCAATGAACTAGATAAATTTAGATTCTATAAATTTTTTGATGGTTTAAAATTAGGTTAAGAAAAATTACAAACACGTTAATTTTAGAAATTAATAAACATAATTCGACTAACCCAGTTTTTTTTCACGTATTTTTTTTTGTATAATTCTTCAAATTACATAGTCTCCCAAATTTAGTATTTGAGTTGGTTCGGATAATACTGTTTAACAGTGCTCATCCCTAGAAACAACAATAAATAAACCTAGATAGAAAAAAATGAGAAGATATTTGACGATGCGAGGAGTTTTTAAAACTGATGTTTCGATCTCTCCTTCTCTTTGGCTCCATGATCTGTCCAGCCACGACTATTTCCACTTCTCTCACTTCTATATGTTTGTTTTTGTATTTTAAAAATATTTTTATTTTAAATTATTTTAATATAATATTAAAAATAATTTTTTTAAAATAAAAAAATATTATTTTAATATTTTTCTAATTAAAAAATATTTTAAAAAATAATTATAATTACACTTCCAAATAAACCTTATTTTTTATATGTATTAATATTTAGATCGGTGGCTGATCATCAAGTTGTTTTTTTTTTTTTGTATTTTTTAAATTATTTTGATATATTAATATTTAAAATAATTTTTAAAAATATAAAAAATATTATTTTAATATATTTTTAAATTAAAATATTATAAAAATAATTATAATTATAATTACATTTCTAAACACTCAAAAAATAATAATGATTGAGAATAAAAGTTCGGTTTGAATGATTGTTAAAAAACAACCTTTGATAAAATCTCAAGGATTTCATATAAAACGAGCAAAAAGTAACTGTAAAATAAAAAATCGAAACCACCAAAACAAAGTAAAAAATAATAAAAGATAATATGGGTCCTTCCCATTCCTTTTTTTTTTTTTTTTTCTAGAGAGGGTCCACCATTCCTCGTCACTCGAAAGTCCATTAGAGTCATTTTAAAAGTCGGAGATAGGGCAATAGCCACTCGCAGCAGAGACGGACAGCGTGCCTGCGTAGGTGTCGATCTACATAGCACTTCTCCTCCTCCTTGTTCTTAGTACGGAACGATCTTTCTCCCCTCCCCACCCCTCACTCTCTTTCTCTCCGAGGCAAGTTCTCTGTTTCTCTCTCTTCGATTCTCGATCGCACTCGATGAATGTGTAGGGGTCTGTTTGGTAACTGAGAAAATCCGATAAAGCGGACAGCTTTGTATTTTACTGCAAGAAGATTTTGTTTTTAGATTCGATTTTGCTTTATTTTTTTTTACTATTTATCAGCTTCCAAACGGACCGTTAGTTAGGGTTTCGAATTTCATGACCTTTGCTAGCAGCTATGCTATTCCTTCAGTGACATGGGGTTTAGGCGTTTTATTGTACTTGGATGATTAGGTTCTTAAATAAATGCATTGTTTAAGATTTGCACATGAATTGGAGTGGAAAAATAGTAAATATTTAACGAGTTTTGTGTTTCTCAAGCAAGTTGTTAGCATTTCATGATTTAGCACTGCTTTGTGTGTGGTAAGGTTGCATTTTTTTTTTTTGTTTTGAATTGAACTTAGAATGTTGTTTGATTATACTGTGAGCATTTTCCATGTTGAAGGAAGAAGTGAATGTTTTTTCCTTTGTTTCGTGTGAGGAACTTTGAATGCAATTTTCTTTTGAGGATGGAAAATATGGATTAACTCCTGTGTTCGTTTGTTGTAGACTGGTTCGAAAATGACTGAGCCTTCCAAAGTTATCCATGTTCGCAACGTGGGGCATGAGATTTCTGAAGTATATCTCTATCTCTTTCTCATGCACGCACACGCACACACATAAAAAATCACAAGCTGTGATTTAAGTATTTAAAACAATCAGTGTATTTATCCAAACATCTCTATACGTGTTGAAACGTATCATGAGGAATGATACTTTTTTGGAAGTTGATGGATAACACTTCTTATAATGCCTGGAGATATTAACTTTCTTTTTGGCTATAATAAATTGGATGGCATATGAGTCAAACGTTTTTGTAAAGACATGTTGATTACCGTTCTATGTAGCCTAGGAAGGAAAGTCTTATATTTCCTTATGCTAAATGGGATAGAGGAGAAACCCCTTGGAAAACATGAACCAAACAAATTCAATACTCTTGATTGGATGATGAGGACTTGTCCAGAAAATTGCAAACACATGAGTTACCATCCTTTCAATTTCCCCATGCGGTAGTATTTAGTGAACTTGAAGAAGACTGAAAACTTCTTTCTGAAAAGAATCAGGGGGTGTTATATTCCTAAATGTGATAGATGTGAGGGCATTATTTGTATCAGACCACAGAAAGACAATAGGGAAAATCTGCAACCTATGTAATATGTGTTATATCATCTATCTTTGATACCCGGGGTTGTTACCCTAGTGGTATAAGCAAAAAAAATAATTCACATTAAAGAAGATGCGTTAGATGAGCTAAATCTGATGATACTAATAGCCAAGGCTGAGCTTAGCTTCATTTACTATATGGGATAAAGTTATTCTCTTAGGAAGCAATGCTAGAGCATCTCGGTTCAAATCTGATTGGTGGCATAACATTTTTAAATTATCTAATTATTAAAAGGATAGGATAATAATGAATTCAATTCCAGGCTGGCTTTAATACAAAGAGCGTGATTGATTATCTTATTCAATAAAATCTTAACCTGAATAAAACTCAGCTTACATGCTCTGGGTTTTCTTGACTGTTTTTTGTCATTAAGTGTTAAAGTCACTGAAATCATCTAGAGCTGTCTCCTAATTAGTTAGAAGCTTTGCAAGTGTTGAAACACAGTGATAACTGGAAATAGTTTTGGAAAGATTTGTCTTTTACTTTGTCTTCAAAAGCATTTCTGAATCATGGAATGGTGCTTATGCTCTGGCTTGCATTCATGCATCACTGATGATCTTATGTTGTTCTTCTAGAATGACTTGCTCCAGCTGTTCCAGCCATTTGGGGTTATAACGAAGCTTGTTATGCTTCGTGCTAAAAATCAGGTTACTTTAATGCTTATTGAATAGTGGTGATTATTAATACATCAGATTTTTGCAGAACCTGGAATGTGACATGGTCTGTTATGATTGCCATGCATGCAGGCTCTCCTTCAAATGCAAGATGTTCCTTCAGCCATCAATGCTCTTCAATACTATACAGATGTTCAGCCAACTATAAGGTGAAGTTTGTACATGGTTTTCTCTCAGAACTTTCTGCAAGGGCATTTCCTTTTTTGTTTTGTTTTTGGTGTAAATACCGCTACCAAATGGTCCAAACTGATAACTGTAATACGTGTTTTGAATCTCCTTTTCTTCTTGCAGGGGAAGGAATGTTTATGTTCAATTCTCATCGCATCAAGAACTGACTACAATGGATCAAAATACTCAAGGGCGAGGAGAAGAGGTGGGTACTTTGTAGTCTAAGATATCAAAAACCAAATGGTGTTGCATTATTGATAGCATTACTTTGCAATCCATATAAGCGGGGAGCTAGAAGCTTCCATGATTCCTTGTTGAACTTTAGAGCGCTACAGGGATGAAAAGGATTCTTTATTATCAATTGATGGATGACTGGAGAGGTGCACTGTTTTTTTATTGGTTGGTGAGGGTTAATAGCGACATTAAGTTGGAGAGTGTCGTATGGTGTTTTTAGGTAATGGTGATTATTCATAACCAGAAAGCAAGTTATTAGAGGAGAAATATCATCAGTTTCTTCAATCACAAATATGAAGCCAACGCTGTAATCACTGTGGATTGTTTGTTTTCTTCCTTGCTTTTTTCCTTCATGTGTCTATTATAGTTCATCCACTATGTTTGCTTAATTTGAATTAAAATGTAGAGATAACATGGTCCTAGTACTTCTACCAGGTCTTATGCATTCCATTATCAGATGATTTGATGTAACTGTATAGAGGCATAGCAGGTTAATTATGTCTCTTTAATAAACTGTAACCTACATTTTCCTCTTTCAGGCTTTTCATATCTCAAAATTTGCCTTGGAATTTCTCATGCTTTTCCTTTTAGTTCTGTGATTGTATGCTTCCTGCATGTTGAACCATCAACTATAAAGGATCTGTTTTGTTCTATCTTTCTTCTAACTATAATTCGCATTATATCTCCTCTCGCTATCTATGCTTCTCTATTTATTCTCTTCTCTCTCTTCTGTCTCTATGATGTCTGCTGTTGGGCACTCTCTGGATGCACAGCCAAATCGAATTCTGTTAATTACCATCCATCACATGCAATATCCTATTACAGTGGACGTGCTGCATCAAGTTTTTTCCCCCCATGGATTTGTGGAGAAGATGGTCACATTTCAGAAGTCAGCTGGTCAGCTTCTTGAAGTTTCATTTTCTCCTCCTTCCCCTCTTTCTCTCCATTCTCTCTTTTAAGAATTGTAGTTACTGCATTAAATAATTTTGGTATTTACTTTTGTGCATTCTAATTGTACCATAGCTTTATAGCTGAGAATCATCTGTGTTTTCTTTACTTAGCTTCTCTTACTTAACTTCTTACCCCGAGTGCTTTGTGGATTTATCTTATGCTTTTTATTAAAAATGCAGAGGAGTATGATTTGAAATTGTCATGCATGAATGTTTTGCATATTTTTAGGTTTTCAAGCCCTTATTCAATACCAGTCGCGCCAGAGTGCTGTTCAGGCTAGGACTTCTCTTCAGGTACTATTCAATTTGTTATTCAAGAAGTTGCTTTTACCTGGAAGCTTGCTTTCAAGGTGTTGCAGTTGGCTGGATTTCAAATAAGAGTTTTTGGAACTTGGCTGTTTTGGTAGGGACGCAATATCTATGATGGCTGCTGTCAGCTGGACATTCAGTTTTCAAAGTATGTAATGAACATTCTATGATTTTTATTATCGCACCCACTCAATCCTCTTTTTCTGGTCTTTGGGAATCAAGGAAGGGCGCAGTGGGGGAGTTCTGATTCCTGTGACCACAGAAAGAGGATTTCTGATTCTTTTTTTTTGGGGGTGATATTAATGTACTTTTCATATTTGTCATCTAGCCTGGATGAGTTGCAAGTGAACTACAACAATGACAGCTCAAGGTGATTGGTTTGTCTTATGGCTTCTTAGTTTGACTTCTATGTTTTCAATGTTTTCCTATCAATGTTGCCGACAACTATATCTTCCTTTGTACAGGGATTTCACTAATCCCAACCTGCCTTCAGAACAGAAAGCCAGATCTTCCCAAGTATGTACTCGTCTCTTGCTGTATTTTCATGTTGGTTGGTGATAGGTGGTTTGAGTAATTAAATTCTTTTCTGTTTCTTTTTGCTGCAGCCATCATATGGCGATGCAGGTATGTATGCTCTTAAAGCTACTGGAGTCAGGGCATGTGCTGGCTTCAAAGGTTACAATGATCTGTTACTCTTTGCTTTCATTGAGCACTAAATCCTTTTTTTTATTCCATGCAGTTGGATATCCTCAGGTGGGTATTGCTGCGGTGCACCATACAGACTATTTCTCATCCATGTGTAATATTCAGGATGTCTGCTGACCACAATTATTTATTGCTTTTTTTTTTGTCCTTTCCTACATTTACAGTAATGGCCTGCCTAATTGATGTCCAGGTGGTTGTTTTGCTAACTTGTTTCCAGAAACTAACAGCTAGGGTTGAAACCTGAAAACTGATACCTAAAAAATGTCGTAGTGATGATGCTATTGATCAGTTTCAGGAAACTTGAACTGGGACATCGAACTTACCTATTTTTCTTGCTGCATTTTACACCAGAGTTGGTATTTTTATATCCTTCCAATCTGTAACAGGAAACACCTCACTGTGTATGTTGTTTACCATTGGGTCCTTCCACCCTTTTTTTTCCTGGAACTTTAGAACTGATATAAAGGAAATGGCAAGGCATGAATGACAGCCTAAAGAGCTACATCTTGTAAATCTTCTTGGCTGGCTTTTCTTTTTTCTAAATTTATTCTCTGCATTTGGGGAATATCAGGTATTACTGGGCAATACATTCGCCATCTCTCCTGGTTTATATAACATAACAATTATTTGTAATTAAAAATATACCTTTTCTGTAAGAAATTTTCATAGAATAACATTCTCAATAAGATGTTACCTTCTGTAATAGCCTGATATTCCTTAAAGACATAAATTATTTGCCTAAAATTAGATTTATTTTGCATCTATCTTACTAAAATGTTCTAGGATATGATATAATTACTACATTTGATCTCTTTTGGAAAATTTAGATGCCCAATGCAGCTGCAATTGCTGCTGCCTTTGGTGGAGGTTTGCCTCCTGGAATTAGTGGGACAAATGATAGGTGCACAATTCTTGTCTCCAATTTAAATCCTGATGTAAGTTTATTCTGATGTCTTTCTTCTTTTTGAATATAGTTTTTAATAGACTCCTGATATTCATGCAATAAAAATGTTTCTGTACCCAGAGAATAGATGAGGATAAGCTTTTCAACCTGTTTTCTCTCTATGGAAACATAGTGCGAATTAAGCTTCTTCGCAACAAGCCTGATCATGCACTTGTTCAGATGGGGGATGGTTTCCAAGCTGAATTGGCAGTACATTTTTTGAAGGTTCGGTCTATGAAGATTTCTCAGAATTCATTGCTTCGTTATTATTGTTTGTTGGATGTAAATTCCTCTCCTTGAATGCTCCATATCACCTTGTCTCAAAGGGCAGTATTTATGTTCTTTCATATGTGGAACAGGGTGCCATGCTTTTTGGAAAGCGATTGGAGGTCAACTTTTCAAAGCATCCAAACATAACTCAAGGTGCTGATACGCACGAGTACATGCACTCTAATCTGAATCGCTTCAACCGTAATGCTGCGAAGAACTACCGATACTGCTGTTCACCAACAAAGATGATTCATCTTTCCACTTTACCTCAGGTCATCACTGAGGATGAGATTGTGAGTCTTGTAGAGGAACATGGCACCGTTGTGAACACCAAGCTCTTTGAGATGAATGGTAAGAAGCAGGCGCTTGTTCTGTTTGAAACCGAGGAGGAGGCCACAGAAGCCCTCGTGTGCAAGCATGCTACTTCACTTGCTGGGTCAATTGTCCGAATTTCATTCTCCCAGCTACAGTCCATTAGAGAAAACCAATAAAAGAATAGCAGTGTTAAAGATTTACTATGGTAATAATAATTCCTGAGGATTCATGCTTCACAAGGATATTCACATGTTGGTGACAGCTCCTCCTCTCCTCTCTTGTAACGGTTCATTGCTTTTTTACTGGTGGATGATGCTCCTTCATTTTTATTTGCTGTCTTCCTCACTCAATTCTGATGTTTGTACCAATTACTTCTTAGGAATGTTTATTTAATTTCAGAGGATTAGATTTCTTGTTTTCAGATATGGTCAGTTTTGAAGAGTAGGGAGAGAGAGGTTTCCCCTCCCTCATGGAGGGGGAATATTTTGTATCATTGCTGTATATTCTTGTATTTCAGGCTAATTGGGCCGTTACTGTTGTATTCCTAGCCCCCCTCCTAAATTTATTCTTCCCTATTTCCTAATGTTCTTCCCCTCCTTCCATCTACTCTCTCCTCTTCGTTCTTCCCCTCCTTCCAACTCCTGCTTCTGCTCTTCACTGTTCTTAGGTCGCCTTCTCTTCTTCCTCTGCCTCCCTCCCCTTCTCTCTGTCTCTCTGTCTGTGCACGCGCTGTGTGAACAATTTTCATAATCGCCTCTGCAATAATGCTTTTTCAGGATATTCTCTCCTGAGCCCCAAACATCATCATCAGAAGTTTTCAAGAAGCAGAGGCTGATTGGAATTGTGCTCCAAGCAGCACGATCAAGAAGAATAGTACAAAAGATTAAAAAAAAGAAAATTAAATAATAAATTACATTAATATAAATATAATGCTGAATTATGTTTTTAAAAATTTAAAATATATTTTAAAATTGTTTTTGATGGGCTGACAATAATATAAATATAACAATAATTACTAAAACGGTTTAGAAGTTAATCTTGACCGTGTTAGCTTAGACTTTATATTTGTATTTTGTCTAATCATATAAAAAATATATTTGATTAGTTATTTTGGTTTTTTCACGTTCTATATATGATTATTTTTAAAATTTTTAAATATTAATTCTATAGAAGTTAAAACAATATATTCATACAGCAATTTTTAACTAAATAAATGTTTTTTTTAACACTACACTTCAAGTATATTTTTTTAAAAAATTACCTTTTCTTTTTTAACCTGTAATCGAAAAAACAATGCCAAACACGAACAACCACTGATTGATGCCCAATCACCTTTTTCCTCTAAAATCCACGGGCAAAGCACATATTTCACTTCATATCCCGGATTTCTAGTTCCTACTAATGGATTCAACTCTGACCCGAATAGCAGCTCCATTTCCGCTCACACACACACTCCTGTTTAACCACCCCCAATCTTCTCCATCTTTAATTTGTTTCTTCTCGAGGAGAACTCATAGCAAGAGATTGTTCAATTCAAATTGCAAGCTGGAAAGTTCTAAGCGAAATGCCCACGACGATAACGTCGTTTTGGATGAAAAAGCTTACGAGGCCGAGAGGTTAAGACTTGATGCACAGGCAAGAGACTCAATGGCCGAGACTTCTAAAAGAGAGATGGAGACGAGTTCAGAGGATGACCCCAAAGCTTGGAAATGGGTCATCCGAAAGAGAATTTGGGATTTGATGGAGGCCCGAAATTTTGCTCAGAACCCCAGACCTGTTCACCACCGGATCCCCAATTTCGTTGGCGCCTCAGCTGCTGCTAAAATGGTAAAAGAGCCAACCCTGTTTTTTGTTTTTTTTTTACTTCTCTCCTTTTGAACGCGTGCTTTGTTTACGGGTAGTGAATGTAAGAGTTTTTTTACTGGGGTTGGGTCATGGCAGTTGAGTGGGTTGGAGGTGTTTCTCGACGCGAGTTGTGTGAAGGTAAATCCGGATTCACCACAAAAACAAGTCAGATTTCTCACTCTCTCCGGTTAGTCTTCCATCATATTGCAGCCTTAAACCATACTCTTGTAAGTATGACTTGCAGCAAACTTATGAGTAAGCTCTCAGTGCCTCCTCGTGGTGTTTGCAGGTGGAAAGAAACTGTTAACTCCTCAACCCCGTTTGAGAACTGGGTTTTTCTCTATACTTGAATCTCACATGTTAAGCCCTAGTACCATAAATGAGGCATGCACCTCTGTAGGTGTTGCCAAGAATGGAAGGCCTATTGGATTGGATGAGAAGATCAAGGTTGACCTAATTGTCATTGGTTCTGTCGCTGTTGACCCAAAAACAGGGGCCCGACTTGGCAAGGGAGAGGTAATAATACAATCTTTCTTGTATTATAAACTCAACGTAATCTTTGCCAGTCAAATGCATTGAAAATATTTGAGAGTTAATGGATGGATATGGTCCTTAACTATAATTTCAAACCTTCATTCTGAAAATGGAGATGGTTTTTGTTACTGTGTAAAGTGCAATACCATCTTTGCAGTTGAAGATTCTGTAAGGTTAATGTCAGAGAGATTTCGGAGTGCAGGGATTTGCAGAACTTGAATATGGGATGCTGCGGTATATGGGAGCTATTGATGACTCAACACCAGTTGTGACCTCCGGTAGCTGGAACGCTTACTCTGGATCTCATTTCCTACGCCCCCTTTATTCACACTGTTGCCATGCTTATTATTACTGAACTATTGTTCTCTTTTAACTGTTTCGACGATTTCTTACTCTTCAAAACTCTTGCAGTGCATGACTGCCAATTGGTAGAAGATATTCCGGTTGAGAAATTGCTGATCCATGATGTTCCCGTTGACATCATATGCACTCCCGACCAAGTCATCTTCACCAACACTAATATTCCCAAGCCTCAAGGTTTGTGAACCACTGCAGCCCGTAGTTTCAAGTCTGAAGTGTACTGCAGTTTTTTTAGAGTTTGTTTCATAAAGCAACCTTGTAATGGGTTCAGGTAGTTTTGGTCTCCTTTTCTTAGAGAACGAACTCTTTTAACCTGCAGGGATCTACTGGGACAAATTGTCTCCTGAGAAGCTTGCCCAAATTCGGATACTCAGAGAGCTCAAGAGCAGAATTGAAAGGGAGACCGGGCAGAAACTTCCTTGTGGTCCATCTGAGAAAC
Organism: Populus tomentosa; assembly: GCA_018804465.1. NCBI lineage: Eukaryota > Viridiplantae > Streptophyta > Magnoliopsida > Malpighiales > Salicaceae > Populus > Populus tomentosa. The sequence goes on from CM031977.1 coordinate 15,743,918, forward strand.
TACCCCCTACAGCTCAGAGAAGACGAAAATGAGTTCAAATGTACATCCTCTAATGCAAAAACCAATGGTGAAGCGACAAAAAAAAGAGGTTTATTGCTGTCCTGTCTTTTAAATCAAAAGTAGATAAAAGTATAGATCGTTGCTGTGTCGCTGTTCCTGTATCATTATCATCCTCTTTGACCTTAAACAAGTATTTATACGAGGTTCATGATGTGAACGAGTTCTCATGAACAAGAAATAGCTGTGGGGAAATTACTTCCAAAAGGCATCACCGTTTGTTGAAGGGTTCCATGGTACAATCCCCTAGATTTTCAAAGCTAAAATTGGAAGTGTAAAATCAACGCGTCGACCTTATGGTTTACAAAAATTTATCCATCCTTTTATATTGCTTTAACCAGTAATTAAGCTTATTGGTTCCCAGAGAGAAATTCTTTGGTGGAAATCTACGAGTTATTATCTTTAATGCCGAATATATTTGATAAAAAATGTTATGAAATATTCATTTTTTTTATCTTGTAGTCAGGCACTTTTGCTTTTATAATTTACCTGAACATGTTTAAATTTAAAATCTATTTTTTGGTGAACCTCTGTAAGCAATGCACGATTCTTTTGATAATCGATTGGACAATGATCTTCGATAATCTTAACAGATGGCAAACTTGCTGAATCAATTGTCAACAACGTTCATATCAATCAATGGCCATTGAGTGACTACTAGCTACCAAATAGCAATGGGTGGAAATGGATCCTGCCTGGTCTGTCTGGTTTTAAAATCTTTTGATGCTCGTGAGTATTATGATTTAAAAATTATGTTGTTTTTTTCTTCTATGATCGTGGATTCATCTAATGAATTTAGACCCTCATCACCACTTGGGGTCAAATAAAGTGTGGAGGTCAATATATTTCCGGATCTAGGTCAAGCAGGGTTTTGAGTTTTTCGTAATTTTTGTTCTCCTGTAATTAGAAAATCATCTTAAAGGTAGTTTTGTATTTAGCTAAATTAAAAAACAGAAAAGACATGCACATGGGTGGCGCACACGCGCGCGTGCGGTGCTTTTTAATGTCCAAAAACACTTTTTAATCATGTTATTAAAAGCATTGTTGTTTTTATATTTTTTTGTGTGGCATGTGTTTAATGGTGGTTTGATTTGTCGTCGGTGTTTTTTTTTTCTTTTTTTTCTTCCTGAAAAATTACAACTTCTTGGTTGCTGATATTTTAATTTTAGTCTCTATTCTTTTGATTTTTGATCCTGGTTATTTTATAAAAGTTTTATTATTTTTTAATTTTATCTTTGAATCTTAATTTATCAAATATTATATTTTTCAGTTTGGTCATTATTCTATGGATTTTTTTTTTATCTCAGCTTTTTTGTAAAAATTTTATTGGTTTTCAATCTTATTCTCTAATTCAAATTAACGATTTTATATTTTTTAATTTGATTGTTATTGTTTTGATTTTTCTTAGTTTTTTTATAAAAGTTAATATATATATATATATATATTTTTAATTTCACTATTTAATTACAACATTGTTTTTATTCTTTATATCAATTCCAAGCCTCATTCTTTTATTTTTTTTATCCTTTTACTAAATTTATTATTATTTTTTTTATTTTTATCATTGAATTAAATATAAATTTTATTCTGTATATTAATTTTGATATTAATTTTTTTAATTATTATTTTTTAATTTATTTTATATAATTGAAAATTTTTTTTAGTTTTTTTTATCAGGTTATTGCAATCATATGATATGAGCTGCAATTTTAACAAGTATCTCAAGTTGGCTCAATTTTAATAAGCATTATTATAAATTTGTTATAATTATTTTTTTATATTTTTTTATCTAATTTTAAAATTTAAATATCATTTTTTACACAAAAAAGTAATTTAGTGCGGCGACGAATTATAAACATTAAGGTTAGTTTACTTGCTGCAACAAAGTTTAGCCCCCTTATTTACTCAAAATATGTTATTTACACTGAAAATAAAAGGATTAATTAATTTACTAATTTTTTCACGGTGAAATTTAACCAAAAGCTTGATTAACAAAAATTAATGATATTTCATAGGCTCAAAAAGGAAAAATTAAACCCAATACCCTAATAATATAAATGCCTGAAGATACTTCTAGCGGGAAACTTGAATTGTTCCCTCAAACTGCACACATAAACAAAAAAAAAAATACATATAAAAGAAAAGAAGAAAACCTCATAAAACTTTCAAATTCAAATCCTTCAAAATTCCCTCTAGCTTCTCTCGTACTCTCCTTCCTCTCTACACCATCTCTCTCTATAAGTAAGCACTCATTTCCGTTTACACTAACAATCCACATTACATGTTCGATAAAATTCCTCGCTCATTCACTTCCTTTTAAATTATCCAATTCAAATATCAACCATGTACGTGATCAAGCGAGATGGGCGCCAAGAACCGGTCCGTTTTGATAAGATAACTGCTCGATTGAAGAAATTGAGTTATGGGTTAAGTAACGATCACTGTGATCCAGTGCTTGTGGCACAGAAAGTATGTGCAGGGGTTTATAGAGGTGTCACAACAACCCAGCTTGACGAGTTAGCTGCTGAGACCGCGGCTTCTATGACTGCTAATCACCCTGATTATGCTTTGGTCAGTGATTTTGTAATCTTTTGCAATCCGGTGTTTTGTTAATTTTGATTTTTGTAGTTTATTGTGTGTGTGTCAAATTTGTTTTCAAGCTTGTGTTTTAGTGCAACTGTGTTTTTTAGTGGTTGTTTGGGCTGTTTGAGGTGATTTTCATTTGGGTTTTGATCGATCGGGGATAATTGTTTACGTGGTGATTTCTGTTGTTTGAAGTCAGTTTGATTAGTTAATTACTGATAGGTTTGGGTTGAACTTGATTGTTTTTGTTTGATAATGTGGTGCAGTTGGCTGCAAGAATTTCTGTCTCGAGGCTGCATAAGAACACAAAAAAATCCTTCTCAGAGACGTGAGTATTTGGTTTCTTGGGGTTTTGTTTTGATTTAATTGTATTTTGTATTTACATGAAATTGATGTAAAGGCTGGCAATGCAGGATCAAATTAATGTATAATAACTTCAATAAGGGGTCTGGGCAGAAGGCTCCTCTCATTGCAGATGATGTCTATGAAATAATCATGAAGGTAAACTCATCTTAATTGTTGTTTTATTGCTTTCAAGCTGCAGGTAACAGAGGTGTGGACATCATGCGAAACTAACCATTTTTTCTATTAATCTGTGACCGAGGAATTATATAAATTATGTATATATATAATAATCAATGCCTTTATTGGTATCAGAATGCTGAACGGCTGGACAGTGAGATCCTCTATGACAGGGATTTTGAATATGATTATTTTGGCTTCAAAACTCTTGAGAGGTCCTACCTTTTGAAGGTTGATGGAAAGATTGTAGAAAGACCACAGCACCTACTGATGAGAGTTGCTGTTGGTATCCACAAAGATGACATTGAATCTGCCACCAAAACTTATCACTTAATGTCTCACAGTTGGTTCACTCATGCTACCCCTACCCTTTTCAATGCAGGGACTGCCCAGCCTCAAGTATGTTTGTGTTGTATCAGTGTTCTCCATTATCTGAATAACAGTGCTAATCTACATGAATTGCTCATGTGATTTTGTTATTTATTTGGCGTTGGGTGATCGGTTGATATGGCAGTTGAGCAGTTGCTTTCTCCTGTGCATGAAAGATGACAGCATTGAAGGCATATATGATACTCTGAAGGAGTGTGCTGTTATTAGCAAATTAGCTGGAGGAATTGGTATTGCTGTTCATAATATCCACGCCACAGGCAGTTACATTCGGGGGACAAATGGTACTTCCAATGGTATAGTTCCCATGCTTCGAGTGTTCAACAACACAGCTCGCTATGTTGATCAAGGAGGAGGGAAGAGGAAAGGTATAAGCTCAATTGTGCTACTTATATTTTTTAATGCGTTTGAGTGCAAGCTGTTTATGTGGATAAAGCAAGACAGCAGATCAGAGTGATTTTGCATGAATGTAGTTAAATTTTGTCTATGCTATGCGATTTATTGGGTCGTCTTTTTCATTTTATTTTTTTCAATGGCCAATCTTTTTGTTTTTATTAGGTGCTTTCGCTATATATCTGGAGCCATGGCATGCCGATATCTTTGAGTTTCTAGATCTCAGAAAAAACCATGGAAAGGTATGTTCATTACTTAATGGCCTTACGTAACATTGACCTTAATCTAAGTAGGGGTGTATACCGGTTAGTTCCAAATGAAAAAGATCCCTTTTTTTTTGTCTTTTTGATTCAGATCCTTGAATTTTCCTTTCTTATTTTTCATGACTCTATCTTGTGCCTTTTCTTCTTGATGCCTTCTGCAGGAAGAACATCGAGCTCGAGACTTATTCCTTGCTCTTTGGATTCCTGATCTCTTCATGGAAAGAGTTCGGGGTGATGACAAATGGTCTTTGTTTTGCCCTAGTGAGGCTCCAGGTTTGGCTGATTGTTGGGGACAAGAATTTGAAAAACTGTATACTCGGTATGAAAGAGAGGTAGAAAACTAGCTACTTCTGTGATGGTTGTTTGTATCAAAATGTTGAAGTAATTGTCTGCACTGGAACTGACAATTACTTGTGTGTTTATGAATATAGGATAGGGCAAAGAAAATTATTTCAGCTAGGAAACTCTGGTTTGAGATTTTAAACTCCCAAATTGAAACAGGAACGCCTTACATGCTCTTCAAGGTATTACATGTAATTTACCATGGCTATAGGCATTTCAATGTTCCACATTGTTTTTAGTGTATTCTAAATGCACCTTTTATTTGTTCAGGATTCTTGCAACCGGAAAAGCAACCAGCAGAATCTGGGCACTATCAAGTCTTCAAACCTCTGTACTGAAGTTATTGAGTTCACAAGTCCAACAGAAACAGCAGTTTGCAATCTGGCATCCATTGCTCTTCCACGATTTGTCATGGAAACGGTGTGACACTGAAAATGAATGTTGCATTGATAGTTTCGTCTACCAGATCCATTTTTTTTACCTTATTAATAATTTAATATGCTGCTCAACAATCTTTACAATTGCTGTAGGGGGTACCTGCTGAATCACAGTCTTCCAAGATGGTTGGAAGTAGAGAATCAAAGAACAGATACTTTGATTTTGAAAAACTAGCAGAGGTTTGTTTTAGTTAGAATGGAGGAGATCTCTAAATTTAACTTGTTGCACAGAGCGAAAAGCATGCTAATGTACATTTGTTTATAGAAACTCACTTACACTAGATATATTTAAGATAGAACTGTATCTTTTTATCTTTTAAGAAATCTGAATTATTCTATCTGGGAGACTTTGGTTTCTTATAAACTTTTGTTGCTATCTTAGGTTACAGCGACGATCACTGCAAATCTTAATAAAATCATAGATGTTAATTACTATCCCGTTGAAACTGCAAGGACGTCAAATTTAAGACACAGACCAATTGGTATTGGTGTTCAAGGTCTTGCTGATACTTTCATTTTGCTTGGCATGCCATTTGATTCACCAGAGGTATTAATTTGCTTCTCTCAAATATGATATGGTTTCATTTGCATTGTTCATCCAGACTGATTTTTTCACTTGTTTGTAACAGGCAAAAAGGCTAAACAAAGACATATTTGAAACCATATACTACCATGCTCTGAGATCTTCTTCTGAGCTGGCTGCTAAAGATGGCCCTTATGAAACATATTGTGGAAGCCCTGTGAGCAAGGTGAGAATCTCTGATTTTATCAGTTTCAGTAAAAGTATTCCAAAGACGTTTAAGATGGCATGCCTTGGTGTCTGATTTTCAACTAGATGAACTCTGCTATCTTTGTTTCTTTGGTTCATGCCTTGGCTTTATAGGATGGTGCAAATGTTATATTTAATGTTCAGAAGAATTTGAGAGATGTTTCAAAAGGGATAGCACGGTGAGCTTGGTCTAGGAAGCAGTCTCATTCTTATATAGTTAATGCTTGAGAAATACAGAGAGAACGGTGTACCTTTTGCTCCCTTTTCTTCCTCAAAATGACTCATCATGCAACGAAATCACTCAAGATATGGCATTTTGCCTATGTCATATTCTATTGGATCCTTGATACATGCCCTCGAGAAGACATATGAAATAGAACTTGAGCAACCTTTCTTTTCTTTCAGGGGATTTTGCAGATGGACATGTGGGGCGTGACACCATCAGATATGTGGGATTGGGATGCTCTTAGGGAAATGATCTCCAAAAGTGGTGTAAGAAATTCCCTTCTCACAGCCCCTATGCCCACTGCTTCAACAAGTCAGATACTTGGCAACAATGAATGTTTTGAGCCTTATACGTCCAATATCTATAGCCGCAGAGTTTTAAGGTTTGTTTTGCTTTAACAGGCTGATTTCTGTAAAGTGTGGTTCTTCTTCCCTCTGCCATCTAACCACATCCATTTTCAGCGGTGAATTTGTTGTGATGAACAAACACCTCCTTCATGATTTAACGGAGATGGGTCTCTGGTCACCTGTTCTTAAAAACAAGATAATAAATGAAAATGGCTCGGTTTCAAAAATCCCTGAGATTCCCGAGCAGCTAAAAGCTATCTACAAGTACGGTTATCTTCATCTCGTCTATATCCTATATTTTGTAGCATATCTGTATCTTTTCATGCCAAGGCAGAATTTCTGTGTGATACCAGGACGGTGTGGGAAATCAAGCAAAAGACATTGGTTGACATGGCTGCTGATCGTGGATGCTTCATAGACCAAAGTCAGAGTCTGAATATTCACATGGAGCAACCTGATCTTGGGAAACTAACTTCCCTGCATTTCCATGCTTGGTCAAAGGTATGGTGCGTATATTTAATTTGCAGTATAAATACACTGCATGCTCATTGCAGTGCACAACTCCTGATCAATTTTGCACATCATGTTGCTACTACCAAGGCTGCGTAACCTGTCACTGGGAAAAGAAAACAGTATAGCATATGTTTCTCTATCCTATATTTGTTCAAAGTGCGTTTTGGGTGTATCCATTGATATGTTTATTATTGATTTTGTCATGTTTTCTGTACAGGGCCTGAAAACAGGTATGTACTACCTGAGAACACGTGCTGCTGCAGATGCTATCAAATTCACTGTTGACACAACTGTTCTCAACAATGTATGCGATTTTCTCTTCCTTATATCACTAGATCATGTTCGATTGTTCCATAAATCTGTTTCATTTATAGTTGATAGTGTTGAAGGTACAAAATCCATTTTGAGAACGGAAAGCAAATATGGAAAGAAGTAGAAAATCAAACATGGTTTCACTATTGGCCATTTATTTTTTAAGCATATGTTTTTTTTCAATCTTTCCATTTTAGACTACTGATTTGCAGTTTTACCTAAATAGATTGGATTTTCCGTAAAAGCAAATATTTTTACATGATTGTTGACAGAATTTGTTGTTTTGTGATGGAACAGGAAAATCCTAACAAGGCAGAGGATGATGTTAGTGCTGACATGGCGCAGGCAGCATGCTCATTGCAGAACCGGGAAGAGTGCATGGCCTGTGGAAGTTAACCTCCGTATTCCCTCTCATTTGAACAATAGAGTTCTTCAACGACAAGCAAGAGCAACGAAGATCATTTCTTTGCATCGCTGACCTGCAAGTTGGAATGGATAGCTATGTAACAGTCTACAAGTGATGTGCAGGGTTTAGATCAAACCCATCATGAAACTAACTCGTTGATAGGATGTGTAATGTTATGGCCCCAGCTTCTTACTGGCCCTTGCAATCAAATTCTTACCAGAACCGAGTCTTCTATTAGGGCTCAGAACTGGATACAGTTGTATGTAAAAAGGCGTGTTCTTGTTTGATCGCATTTCAGTAAAGCAGGCCTTGCTCTCTCATGCACCATGATGATGATGACGACTGGCCATTGATGGGCCTTGGATTATTTCTACTACTGGGCCGCTTAAGATAGTGCCATCTAGTCCTTACTTTACCCATCTTTTTTTTTTTTTTGTTAATTTTTTTTTTTTTTGAAAAAGCTTCCATGAACAGTTCTCTGGGTGATTTTACCGGATACTACTCGTGTCTCAGCTGTATAAAAAAAGACACCCTCGAGACAGTCTCGGGCATTTCCATGAAAGAAATCTCGGACATCTTTATTGCCTGTTAATGACTTTTCATGGCATGTGGAAGTGGTAATAGCACGAGGATGCCATCAAATTTGAAAATTTCTGTCGAGGAAACCTGAGTTTCAGATATCGATAATATTCAGATTCAATTCAAAAATGTACCATTTCACTCGTACTGGTCATTGACTTTTATCGGACCGCGAGCCGATGACCAGCCTGAATCAGATAGAACAAAATACAGTCTTGATCAGGACAAAGTCTCAAAATAACGGCCTTGTGCTGGCCCAATAGAGACCACCGGAAGCAACCTGTGCGCCTCGCATCTTCTTTTTCTGTCGAGGCTCTGTTTTTTCACTGTTCTGGTTAGCAATGAACTGTGTAGAAGAAGCATGCTGCTAGCTAAGCCAGTGGCTGGGCTGCATGATACCTTGTAGAGGTCGTAGACATGGCTGCTTTTTGGTAGGTGGGGCAGTTGGAGTTTTACTTGCGTAATGCAGGGGATGAGTTGATAAAAATGATTTCAGTGTTTTTACCCTAATTAAAAAAAGGGTGTTAATCTTATAATTTTATTTGTTAAAGTTTTTTTATTTAAAAATATATAAAAATAATATATATAGAGAGAGTTAATTTTAAATAAAAAAATAATTTAAATTTTATTGAAACTTTGGTGAAAATGTAGCATAAACGGGAAAGTTAAATTTAAGGTGTGTGTATGTACAATTCTAACTAATCAGAAGACAGCCTCTTGCCATTTAAAGAATTTTCTTCATTAAGAATGATGAACTCACTGGGAGATGTCAAACTTTGACTCGTAACAACTGTACGGGTTATATGGCTCTCACATGCTGGAATCGACTTGAGATTGGGAATTATTTCATCCTTTTATATATATATATTAAACTGTAACGTGTTTGGAGCCCGTTTGGGGCTGAGTTTCAACCGGTTTTTTGATAAATTTTAAATTATTTTTTTTTATTAAAATTTAATGCGGTTTGTATTTTTTGGATAATTTTGATGTGCTGATATTAAAAATAATTTTTAAAAAATAAAAAAACATTATTGGCATGCTTTTTGGCATGAAAAGCTATTTGAAAAGCAACAGCTACCACACTCCAAACACCCTTTTAGTATTAAGATACTAATTGTTTTTAAAAATATTTTTAATTTAACAATAAATCTAAATAATATTTTTTAATAATAGTATATTAAAATAATGTAGAAACATTAAAAAACTAATTTTTAATAAAAAAATAAAAAATTTAAAAAATATGCTGCCAATATCAACTATATTTCCAAATATATTTCAAAAAAAAAAATATCGACATGTACAACAACAACATTTTTTGGGTAATAACTTTTCAAAGCAAGATTTCTCTTCAAGGTTTATCTACTTGATGTTAAGATAAAAGGGGAGTAAAAGAGTTGGAGGGGCTCTATACTTTTCAAGAAGAAGAGAGTCCCCTTTTCTATGCAAAGCCACGAGGGATCTCTTAATGTTCTCTTCCCATGCTCCTAGATATAACCTAGTTCACATGGCACGCACCTTCTTTTATTAAGCTGATACTTTTATTTAACTGTAATAGATATTACTTAATTTTGATTAGATATAAGATTTATTTTTTAAAAATTATTAATTTAAATTTTATAAATTTTAGAATTAATAAAGATTTATATGATCGTTAATTTTAGAGTTTGTGTAATTAGTTAAAGTAATTTTAGAGTTTATGTAATTAGTTGTAGTACATGTAAATTGATCCGAACACCCATATTAATCTATAATATATATATATATATATATATATATATATATATATATATATATATATATATATATATATATAAAAGCAAAACATTTATAGCAAAGAAATGCAAGAAGAAGCGTGCTCCGTCATGCCTCTCCCGTTCGTGGAAAATTAATTATTTTTATTCTTTATCATGTCGGTCCAAATGCATGCATGTGTTTGAACGGAATCAAATTGTGCGGAGAGATTGCTCCCATGTGTCCCTGCCTTGAACCACGGGCTTGGTACTATCTTGAATTTCTGAAATCAAATTGTTTTATTGTTCTTTTTTTCAATGAATGACTTTGGTTCTATCAAATACATAAATTGGAGTTTCTTGAATTTTCAAAGACATTCTTCAAACGTTTAGGGCACCTGCTTGGGCAAATCCAAGACCATTTCTTATGAGAGAGTCTTTTTCATGCAAAATTACTTTTCAAATTTTTTTATATTTACTTTTTATTAAAAAAAATTAATAAAAAATGATTTTCAATTAAAAAAGAATATTTTTTTTTACGAAAAATATTTTTTAGATGTTGCAAAAAATTCAACAATTTCTTGTTATTTGTTGATTAAATCAAATTTAATTCTTAATTTTTTGATTGCGCTATATTTTGTTTTGAAATTTTTTCTTCAATTTTATCCATTACAACTTGATTAGAATTTGATTTTTATATAATTTTAATCCTTTTTTTATTGTTATTTGTTTTTTTCTTATTATTTTTTTAATTAATTTTTATATTTATCATATCGGATCCCCGTTCTTTCAACTATATTTATTTTATTTGAAATAATTTATAAAATTATATATTTTTTCAATTTCATTCTCCTTCAATCTGTTTATTTATTAGATTTAATTTTTATTCTTTTAATAAATTTTAAAAAATTAAAAGTTATTATCTATCTAATTTTTCTGTAATATGATTAAATACTAAAAATATTTTTAAAATTATTTTCATAAAACTATTAAATACCAAAAAATAATTTATTTTTCTAAAACTCAACTTAAAAAAAAAAAAACTTTACAGCAAATAAACAAACATAACATAGTGCGTTTTCTTTTCTGACGACGACAGTGAAAAGAAAGTCACATGCACGTGAGCTTCTACTAGAGATGCTTCAAAATAGGATTTTCTTGCAATTAATTTTCTATTAGTTAAAATTGCAATTAATTTACTATTAGTTAAAATTAATCATAGGCAGAGAACAAATCGCTGCCCATGGTTTAGTGGTATTATCTATTTGGGGCAATAATGACACCACGCCCCTGATTTGATAACTATTTATTTCATCCGTGCTCACCCTCATTTAGTTTTTTTTTTCCTAGTACCCGGGCAGCCAATTCAATCTGCATTACTATATACAGTTAAATGAAGAGTAGAATATATAGAAAAAAACAACCCATGATTGAAAAAAAAGGATATACAAGTTATTTTAATATATTTTTTACATAAAAAAATTCAAAATATAAGTTGAAAAACTTATGTAAATATCTAATCAAATAGATTGATAATTATCTATATAAATAAATAAAAAAATCATTAATAATAACTAAAAAAAATGAATGTAAATTAAAATATTTGATCCAATAAAATGAGATATTTATTTATTTTTATTTATTGAATAAAAAATTATTTTTCAACTTTAAAAAATACTAGAATATCCTTTATAACTCTAGAAATTAAAAAAAAAAGTGTGGAAGGATAAAAATGCTCTTAGATGTATGCCTTGATGCTTGTCTTTTTTAAAGGTAAAAATATATTTTTGTTGTATTCTAAAAAAAAAAAACCCAAAAAGTCATTAATCAACAACTTTCTTTTTTTGGAACGAGGAATAAATAAGTAATTTAATTTTTTAAAGTTTTTGAAATGGAAAATCCGCCGCATATTTATTTTCTATTCAAAAGTAAAATAGTAATTTTACTGTAGGAAATATGTCTAGTGCTGAAGTGAAAAACCCGCCGCATATTTATTTTGATTTAATAAAAATGGCTAGCTCAATTAGAAAGTAAGCATAAAGTGGGTCAACTAATTTTGAAACTCTAAAAAGGTTCACCTACAAAGCTTGGTGTTAAGTTTAGGATAATTTTATCATTATCCACTCCTCCGGTGATCCCTGCTTGGTTCCAAATAAACTGGGAGCCGGAAAGCGTGCGACTTGATGGGCATGAAGTCCTGAACCAGGAGGGCCCAACTGAAGGAAGTTTGTATCCAATGTTTTAAGGAGTATTATAATAGCCTTGAGCACGCATTGTTTTCTGAATTTGAGCATTGTTTTTTGTTGATAGCCATGAGCACGCATTGTTTTTGTAAACACGTTAGAACTTCCTTTCATGGAAATCAAGTTGTAACTAGAGTAGACATTTTTGCTATTTTTATTTAGGTTTCTCATGTTTCTTGCCTAATTTAAATTACTTTTGGCCTTTGATAAGAAATTCTTATTAGAATTATTTGGTTTTGTTCTGTTTAATGCTGGGAAATTTTGAAAAAATTTTATTCTAAAATTTAACTTATTAAATATTATCATAACATATTTTTTTTATATGAAGTAATTGGAACTCATATTATATTTAAAGTATTATTTTGCATGCATCAACACTTCAAAAATATTCTAATAATAAATAAATTTGATGAATATCTGAATCTAATATAAATCCATTAGAATTTGAATTTAAATAAACAATTCAAAAACCTAATTTGATTTCATAAGTTTGATCTATATATATATATATATAGATCAGATTGTATCTTATATAAAAATATATTCTAAATTAACTATTATTTACTTTTAATAATATTACAACATCAATTTTAGTGTGTATAATAATTAAGATTGGTTCTAGAACACAATTCCCATTATCAAAAAAGAAAAATAAAAAAGACGAATTGATCACATTGATAATTGCGCTCATTTAATTGGTCTCGAAATGCACTGAACCTGTGTAGTTCAAGAACGGTGGATTCTTTGTGGCCGAAAGCCCTCGATCAATCCATATTCACGGGAATTGGAGAAAAGGATGTTTCATCCTTTCGGTACCATCTTGAATGATGAAAGTTGTCGAGAAAATGACATATTTGGCAATTTTTACTCGTTTATTTTCCGAAGAATGGCACTTTATTTTGCTTTTCGAGCAAGCCTTGTATGTTTTTCTTTCTTTCTTTTCTTTTAATTGGGAAATTTAGGGTTCACATTTGATCTTTGAACACTCTCTATTTGACTAATGTTTGAGCAAGTCTTATACTAATGTTCTATTTTCTAAAAATATTTAATTTAAAAGTATATGTGTCCCTCTCCGGACTAGATATTCAGTATCTGGAAAACAATAATATTTAAAATTTCAAGAGGGTCCATAAGATAGTCTATTTTAATTAAACCGACCTTATTGGCAAAATATTTTTTAATTAAAACACGTTTTTGGCATTTTGAGTTAATGACATGTGAAGATGTTAATTTTGAAGCATCTTATTGGCAAAGTGTAGGTCATTGAGCCTTTTGGTTTTATGATAGTTATCGGATTGATGAAGTTTAACATTATTTTGAAGCTTTGCAGTTGATCTAGTTAGGTCTTATCATAGAATTTTGAGTCACTAGGTTTAACTGGATTAGCTTTCTAAATTGATATAAAAAAAAAAAAACTCAGCTTAAGATGAAATCCGATTTGATGGGTTATTGAATCCATTGTAGTAGAGAATCATGTATTTTTGACCTACACTTTGCTATGGATGAAATATTTTATTTTTAACAAAAAAATTAAACATATTGTAGGTTTTTTCGATTTTTTTTTTACATAAAAATATTAAATATAAATAAAAAAATTTATACACGCATCTAATTAAATAAATCAAGAAACATCTATGTCAATAAATGAAAAAAAACATTAACGATAATTAAATACGCATTGGAAAAAATCGAATAACGGATGTAGATCAAGATATTTAATCTTGCAACACGATTCAATATTTACCCGATTATATTCAATTATTTTGTTAATTAAATTATTTTTTAAATCAAATGATAGTACAAATAGACAAACACACATAAAATTAATTGAATGAAAACAAAGAGAAAAAACTATCTCGCAAGATTGTATTTATTATAAAAACTATAAAAAATAGAGTTCAACTATATAAAACATAAAAAAACTTATAAAATTAGAAAAATATTTTTAAAAATTAAATACATACAATATACTTAAAAACAACCATTATCTTTTTAAAAAGCTAAATATAAAAATAAAAAATCAGAGAGGATAGAAGAGGTATTAATTTAAATATACATTAAGAAATTATTTAAAAAAACAAATATAAAAAAAAAACATGATTTTTTAAGCCAAAATTACCATAAAAAAGGTCAGATGTAGTTGGGTTTAACTCGTATAAGAGGGCCCATGCATTGGATAAATTAACCTATTTTAGACCAAAATACACCTATAAAAACATCCTAAACACCTTGATCAATCCATCAATGACCTAAAAAACATAAAAAATCACTATAAAATCAATTCCAAATTGAAAATCTTTTCGAGATCATATATCTTTTTTAGGAATTTTTAAGGTAAAAAAACATATAATTTGAACTTTTATTATTAAATGAAATCATTTGACACAAAGATCAAACGTTTTGGTAGTCGGAATCGGTGTACACAATATTTTTATCTCTCTACAATCAGAATCCAACAATCTCTCTCTCGCAACTCTTAAATAATTGACTAAAAACTAACAATAATTAACTCTTAAACAAAAATTGAATTGAAAAAATATTGAGGGACCAAATAGGTATAACATGTGAAGTTCGAGGACTAAAGTGAATTTGTTGCGAGAACTTCAAAACCATCACCCATTCGTGGTGCCTTTTTCACTTTAGTCCCTGTCTTTTAATTTTTTTAGCCAACAAATTTGATTTAATTGTGCTTTAAAAGGACACAATTGTACAACAAAAAAAATTTGGAGAAATAAATAAAATAAAATTCTAAACAATAAATCCATAGTAAAATATAAGAGAGCAAATAATATTGTCTATAGTAAAAATAACCTACACCTTTTAGTGTTTATTACTAGTTACATGACTTGTGCTTTGTCGTAGGTTAGATATTTTTATTTTCTATAAGAAATTGTGCATGTAAGTTTTTTAAACATATTTTTGTAGTTAAAAAAATATAAGTTCAAAAACTTTTTCTTATGTATGCTTGTAACCAAATAAATCAAGAACTATGTGTATGAATAAATAAATAAATAAAAATTCATTAATAATACCTAAAAATAAAACTTGAAAAATCTTGAGACAAATGTAAATAAAAATATTTAATCTCAAAAGATGAGGCATTTATCCAATTGTGTTTGCTAACTTTGTTTATTAAAATAATTTCTTAATTTAAGCAAATAATAATAGAAATAGAGGCACAAATTAAATTGACGGAATAAAATAAAATTAAAAAAAATATAATGCAAGGCTGCATATATTAGAAATATTATCTGAATATATATATATATATATATATATATATATATTAAAAATAAAGTTCATCCATACAAAAAATAAAAAAATATAAATAAACAAAAAAAACTCTTCAAATCTAAATGCATAACTAACAAAATAATTATAATTTAAAAAAGGTTCTCCAAATAAAATGAAAGAGAAAAGGAGTACTAATTTAAATATAAATATGGACCATTCTATCAGGGCCCACTCAATTAGGCCCTTAATGTTTTTTTCAAAAACAAATCAGATGATGTCTCGCCTGCTAAGACTTAAGTTTTTTTTGCTCAAAAAATTGTTTTCAATGTATTTTTTTAATCCAAAACACTTATAAAACATTACAGAAAATGTAATAAACCTATAAATGGTTTGAAAAACCGAGAAAACCACCTAAAACACTGAAATAAACTTGAATTCAAAAATTAACCCGATCTCATATATGTTTTTTCATGAACTTTAAAGATAAAAAAAAACACTTCAGTTTTGAACCAATAATCTTATAGAAAAAAAATTAGAGGACTAAAATGTACATCAAAAATAATTTTGAAAGCACCAGCTATGTGACTTGTGTTTTTCACTTCAGTCCATTGTTTTTCAATTCAACCCTTTTT
Organism: Populus tomentosa; assembly: GCA_018804465.1. Taxonomy (NCBI): domain Eukaryota; kingdom Viridiplantae; phylum Streptophyta; class Magnoliopsida; order Malpighiales; family Salicaceae; genus Populus; species Populus tomentosa. The sequence continues at coordinate 15,759,893 of CM031977.1, forward strand.
TTAAAAAAAACATATAATTAATTGGTAATTGTAGCTCAAAATAACTTAATTGTGCAAAAAAAAATTTAAGTATTAAATTGAAAAATTTCTAAAAAAGTTACCGATCTAATCAACAATGATATATGAAAGAGTAAACAATGATTTTATGCCCAATAAAAACACTACAAGGTTTAAATTTTGTTAATTAAAAAGCTCATAGCATGAGATTTGAGAAATATCTGCGTTCACTTTCAAAATTCAAGGTTCAATCCAGAAAAAAATCACTTCCATGTCCGGACCTACAACCTTTTGTTTTTGAGGTCCCGATTTAAGATGATGTGTGGAGCTTTCAAGTATCGATCACAACTTATTGACTACGTATCTCTTCAAGAGCAGAAAGAAGCTTGGAATTTTGGTGCTCCTTCTCATTCAAAGGTAAAGAGTCGTTGACAATAACAGTTGTTATATAGCTGGGGGGTCCAAAGCTTATCGATTGTTTGACTGTGCCACTGCTTCGATGTGTACCCGCAGCTTTCGACCGCCCATGGAAGATCTCTTGTCCGAAACAAAAATATTTGATCATCCAATCAAGGCCAAGGAAGAACCAGGTCGGCTGCAGGGCACATCCATGATGTCTTGTCCGATTTCAAGTCCGTAAATTTCTTTATTTACTCTTTAGTCAGCATTTGGAGTTCTTCCAGTTCCATTTATAGTTACGATTTTCTTTAACCTCCATCCACTTCTCAACAAATGAGTCTTATACAAAAGGTTTGATCAAATATTAATTTATCTTGTACTCACAGGATTTAGTTAATTCGAATCACTTGAACTAAACTGCATTACATCATAATATAAATGATGGCCGAAAAAGATTTAGAATGATTAATTAATATTTTCAAGAATTTTATTTCATATAATGTTTTTGACAACACTTAGTTGCTAAGTTTTTTTTTTTAAAAAAATGTTTAAGAAAAATAAATTAAAAAACCTTTTTTGAAAAAAAAAACTTTAGAAGATTTTTAAAGAATAAAAAATCTTCGACGTCGCTCCCATAATTAAAAGTTTTTAATAAATTAAAAAAAATAACAAACAAGTATAATTTTTGAAAAAATCTGACCTCAATGTTATTCTCCCAAATTTTTTTTTTTAAAATGAGTTTTTTAACAATCATTTTCATGCAATTTTGTCCAACTTTGTAGAGATGATTAGATTTTGTAGATATTGACCAAATTTTTTCATAGGGACTTATTTGTCGATTTGAGACTTTTTTTTCTTTTCTTTTGGTAGAAGAAATGTCTTTTCGACATCTGTATTTTGTGACGTGGATCGTACGAAAAAGAAATCAATGAATCGGGAGGCCAGATTGAACTGACAGTAAGTTCATGGATCTGGACATGACTTTATATGCTGGCATCCAGGTGTATCATCCTTTAATAAACGGAAGGAGACTGGAGAGGGGAAAAATAAGGGAATGTTTGCTTTTATACCAAGAAATTACAGCCAAATCTTAAGTTTTTTTTATATATATAAAAAAAAACCTAATTCTATAAATTTTAAACATCAAAAACTATAAAAATACTTAAAAAATAATTTAATAGCTAATTAAAATCATAATTAAATGAGTTTCTAACATAATAAAAAAAAACACCCTGAAATAATAACAAAAACAAATTCAGAACAATATTTTCCGGGTCTAGTTTCATGCGATGGTCCTAACCTCTGACTGGTTTTAGTAGACTGACCCTATAAAAAATTTAAACATGCAGAAGATGTTAATTAAATTTTATTCATCTACAAATCAAATAAAAAAATTATACTCATGTTCATCTGAAACAATTAAATCAAATAAGAAATTTGCATTCCATGTAATTTTAATTTGAGTGGGATTTCTACTTTTTCTTTATTACAATAAATCGTCCTTTCTCATTAATCATATCAACAATGCTATGATCATTTGTGGGATTCGCATTTATCCACGTTTATTTGGGCATATCCCATGAAAGTCATTTGTACTATTGGTACTTGATACTTTGAACCTGCCCTGCTTTTTTAGATGCCTTTGTTTAACTTTAAATTTTGTATTTACAGTAAGATTTTAGTAACACATTATGTTTTATACTATAAAACTTATTAAAAAATTGAGTTTAAAATTCAATTTTTATAAAATAGTTTTTAAATATTTTTTTAATCAAGTTTTATAAATATTAAATATTTTATATATATTTTTTACTACACATAAATCTCAACTATAATTTTTACAAATCACATATCTAAATTCAACTAACAACACCTCATCATATTTTTTAAAGAACTTATTTTTAAAAAAATTATAATCACAAAAACTTCCTCAAAAACAAACATACTTGATTTTCTACTCTAGCCACCAACCCCTAATTTAACTAAAATCTCTTTCTCATTACAATCTATTGATCACATTTTTAGCTCTATATATCATTTTTTATTTAACTAAGTTATGATTAACTGTAGTTAACAAAGATAATTAATTATACCATGGCTTAATTAGATCGGGGATTGAACAAGATAAGCCAAGCGTGTTTCATGCATTTGCTGTTTTTATCCTTCTCTATTTCTATTTTATTTATTCTAAAAGAGTAGTCAAACACTATCAATTTTAAATTCTATTTATTTAATTCTATGCTAGGTTTTTATCTGAAGAATCTGGTGCGATGGCATGCCTTCACACACACACACACACGCTATATTTATTTAATTCTATGCTAGGTTTAATTGGTTGGTGAAGTGGACATCAAGAATCAAAGCAGAGCTTTCTATTATTATTTTTTATAAGGGATAGGTGGGGATGCTCGTACTTATACCTTTCTTTAATTTAGAACAACTCTAGTTCCTTGTATTTAAACTATAAAATTAATTAATTTTTTTAAAATAAGAATATATACACGTTTACCTTCTCTTCAAAAAGCATATATAAAAGTAAGAAATAACATGCGTTTGTTCATGGCTTTCGCATTTAAAATGGAGATAACTCTATCAAAAAAAAAAAAAAGGAAGAAAATCCGGATGGTCAATATGTTATACAATGTTCAAAATATTCCTAGATTTTTAAGAATTTATAAAGTTTTACCTTAAACTCAAGCATTCACAAATAAAAAAATAGGCACACGCAACACGAGTAGAGCTACATCATTTTCTCAACCACTCTAACGAAGTGGCATTTGAAATTTGAACTAAGTTGACACTACTACAGTCCTTAAATGTAATCAAGTAAACTTGAGTTGAAGTAGCTTGATCATGACATTTAATGTATCGTCAAACAATTAGAAATGAAAAAATAAATACCTTTTTATATACCATGTGTTTAGTTGCTATATTCTGGAAGGATATGTGTTTAATTAGTACATTTGGATTACATGCTCCTAAAGTTAACACATGTGTGCTACATATAGATTTGTTTTTATGTTAATTGTGTAGACCACATCAAAATTAACCATGATTATATCAGTTTAACTGACTGTTATGAACCAATCGACTAGTTCATTCTTATCAATGGTATTGAAATTTAATTAATATCATGATTCAGAAACACAACATTTAATTAATTATCATATTTATGAACCGCGACTTCCAAAAATATGCTATTTCACTAAGATTTTTTACTGGGGTGTCAATGCATTTTTTTTTCATTTTATATGCTAATTACCTAAATTTAATCTTGCAATCCTTGATGTCTCACCATTAAAACAAAAAAAAAGTAATTTGACTATAAACAACACATTATCATCGACATCGATATGAGTGATGCTTTTTGCCTATAACTCATTAGGGGTAAAAATAATGATTATAATTGGTTAAGTTATCATGGAGCTTATGTATCACAAGAAGATGTATACATGAATGAGGTATTTATAGAGATACATCATGTGATTATAGGTGACAAGTATTTGATTTGTACATAAGTATTACATGTCGGGTTAAAACTCTGAATCCTCGAGCAGGTTCCTCCATCAAGATACATGCAGTACGAGCAACATGTTTAATGTATTTAAAATATTATAAGTAATCTAATATTTTTATAATTAATATATGTTAAACATTGGATTTTGTGTATTGATATTTTGATTTAACATTAATGTTTTATTAGTATTAGGTTGGCTTCATGCTACAAGAGGATTGAGAGGTCATATCTGTGCTTTGTAATGTTGATGAAGAAAATGAAAGTTACACCTATACATTTTATTGGTTCAATGTTTATCACACTGGATTTGAAATCTTTAGGGAGAGGTTAACTTTTAATGATGTTGTGACAGAGGACGGGGTCATTCAGGCAAATGCATGAGCTGGATCCAATAATGTTATTAATGAACTCTGATCATTCAATAAACGATGTAGATAGATATATGAGTTATGCTTATATATGTTGGCATTTCAATTAGTAGAATATTTTATTAATTAAGTATTTAAGATTATGAAAAGTGAGAATTTGCTAAGTTTGATTGTTGTGGTTTTTTACGGGGTTTTTTTAAACGGGATAAAATTTTAGATAGAGTTTCTATATAAAGAAGGTCTACCAAAATCTTGTTAAAATTGTGAAATTTTAAACTCTCTAAAATCATTAACTAAATTAAATGTCATATTAACAAAGTAAATACTAAATTTCTTTAAAAATCATATTTTTTTGTTAGATTTAGATGGGTAATAGCATCACTATCAATTCTTTAGCTCAACATAAAAACTATAATTTTATAAATTTTATATTTTAAATATGTTTTATGATTCAAAATATATATCTTTGTTTCACTTGTAGACTAAAAAATAAACTCCAATTAAAATCTAAAAAAATTATTGTTCATATAGCAGCTTACCTCTATTTTTCAACGTCAAATGGTAGGTTAGTTTAACTGACTATTATGAATTGATTGACTAGTTCATCCTTGTTAATGGTATTGAAATTTAATTGGTGTCGTGGTTCAGAAACACAATATTTAATCAAATATCGCATTTTTTGCCAAGACTTTCTGTTGTTGTGTCAATTCATCTTCTTCTTTTTTTCCATTTTATATGTTAATTGCCCAAATTTATCCTTGCAATCGTTGATATCTCACCATTAAAAAAAAAAGTTTGGGATAAACATGTATGTATTCATTTATTTGATACATAGAATGAACTTGGTTATAAAATGTCTTTGTTTCTTGAGAAAAATAAATTAAAACATCTCTGTACCGCTAACCTTTGTCCATTTCAGTGGATGATGTACCTCACGAATCCTAAACCTGATCCACGCCCAATTGAATTTTGGAAACATCCACTATTTTATGCGGCTCTTTTAAGAATAAAAAGCACGTGGAGATTTCGAAACACTTTCCCACGTGTAAGATCTATCTAAAGGGAAAATCATCGAGTATCAGGACTCACAATAGCCTTCTGTCCAATTTTTATTTTATTTTTCTCTTATCCCATTACTATAGTAATGGCCCGACAGAAAGGGTGCGCAATAGAAATTAAAGAAAACAGTAGGTGGACTTTTAAGAACTATATATCCATCTGGGGAGGAAACTTCGTATAAATTAACTTAAATCCCAAAAAGACGTGACAGCACATTCAAGAATATCTACCTACCTTACTTTAAAAAAGAAGAAATAACTGCATAAAAGAGGAAAAAAAAAAAATTCTGTCGATAATACAGCATGTTTATCTTCTAGCTACTGGATAAAAGAGGCAAAATAACTATCAGTAGAAGGCAAAATCAAACAAAGGATTTGACAACAAATTACAGCGATGAATCCATGTAAATAATTGAGATTATATAAGAGAGATAGACATAGTAATTAGTGCGTACGTGCCTTTCTAGCTCTCCGTGGTACCAAATACATGGTGAACGTAGGGTGGTTATAAGAGCCCTCCATAATGCAGATAATGAATATTACCACAGACTGTACGGGGAGAAACTACAGTGGCTAATTAAGGCGCCTAATCCAGCATAATTTGCACGATTTGCCTTATCAGCTCCAAATAATTGCTTGAACTATATAATGGCAATAACATTATTGCGCTGCCCTCGAGTAATGATGTAGGGGCATCGAATATTGTAGTGGACCACGTCAAATTATGAATCTTTTTCAAAAACCAAGATGACTCGACCCCATTCATTTAGTTTAACTAATCTAGTTTTGATCTTGGTTATAAAAATATCACTCGATTAATAATCTGTGTGGTAATCAAAACTAGATTTTATTTGGATATTTAAAATTATCGATAAAAAAATTGATGAAATATTTTCATTGTTGATTTTATTAATAAATTAATTACTGATAAAATATATATTTTATATTGATGAAAAAATTCCATCCATAAAAATATTAAATGCTAGTTGTGGTGAACGGTTGAGAACATAATATTGTAATAAATTCTTGAACGGAAAACATTTAAAGCATTACCCTCTTGCATGAGCAAAGAGTCGTATACAGAATTGTAGCTAGCTACACTAGTTGCGTTAAAGTTCGAGAAATTAAGTGTAGTTTATAGCGCACAAAAAATAAGTGATTATTTGGCCGATGTTGACCTTACTCTATATATCTAATGATATTTTGTTTCAAAATTGTATTTTTTTTCCTCTCATCTTATATTCTTCTTTCTTTTCTCATTCTATTCTTTCAAAACAAGAATACAAAGTAAGTTAGAAAATTTGAATGAAAAAACATTGAATTATAAATGGATTTGAAAATATATAAAAATTAAATGTATAGTATGTAAGATTGGATTAATTAATTATTTTTTTCTAATTAATTCAAGCTTAAATCACCACCCGAGATGATCTAGCATATTTGCAAGGGCATCTTTAAAGGGAGAGCTATACGGAGAGGGACAAAAACTACCAAAATGACTATTTGTTTATTGATTTTTTTTTATCTCCAAGGGAATAACTATATGGGATGAAAAAATCATTTCAAGGAAACCTATAAAATTGAGAGAAAAAAATCAACAACCTTTTCTCTTTAAACTTCTCCCTTCTTTTTTCTTATTCTGTGTAAAATACAAAATGACTTGTTAAAATACTGTTTTTTTAATTAAAGTGTCACATGGGGGAAAAAATAAATTATACTATTTAAAATACTATATTTAGAATTTTACTCTTTCAAATGGCGTTTGTAACATGCTTAGAAGGCTTTTTAAAAAAATGCTACCAGTATTCTAAGAGGAACCTGCCTACTGCTAGCCTAGGGGTCCCATGTCTAGGGCGCTTACAGATGCCTGCCCTAATCTTGACGGTCCTAATTGTACTATTAAAAAGCCACGTATGCATCAATCAGTTGACCGGGTCGATGGTTGACGTTACTAGTAGCTTCTCGACGATTATCATAATCAAAAGCACTTGCCTTGTGGGTTCCACACAAATCTAATCCTTCCACATCAAATCTTAATCCAGACAATCTTCACCGAATCATAAAAAAGGGAATTGAAGCCAACTTGAGCTAAACTACTTGTTACTCTAGCTAGGTCTTTGTTACATCCGAACCCTCCAAAGCCGAATTGGCAACTGGGATATTTTCCTTAAAAGTTGAAACTCTGGGTTAGTTCAGCCAAACTGTCTTTGCTTGTTCCTCGTCAAACTCGAAGGACAGCATCTAAATAATTACTTTAGCAATTAGGCATGGTAATTAACCAGAATCGGGCTAGAAATTGTGTTTTTTTTTTTATTATTATTATTAAGCTAAAAACCAAGCAATCCGTCTGTCTCTTGAACTAGTTGTCTTAAATTGAACGATTCTGTTTTTGTACGGGTAAAAAATGATGATAATAATAGTAGTAATTTGCGATCTTACGCAGCTGATGAGTTGACAGTCGAGAAATGTGCTTTGACCGTGCACGGAAAATGTGTAAACACTTGCCAAGAAGAAAACTAATTCAATTAATTATTATTCAGAAAATTGTTGAGAAAAAAACAAGGATCGGCTAGCTAATACGCAGCGCACTGACTTAGATTTATGGCCGCAATGACCTAATATCAGGTGTTTAAGTACACAAATGGATAGGTAAGCTAGGAGGAAATCGTGATTAAAAGGCTATTTCAAACTCGGTATTAATTATTTTTTAAAGTATATATATTAAAATGAATTTTTTTTTATTTTAAAAAATTATTTTTAATATTAGTATATTAAAATAATAAAAAAATATTAATTTAAAGAAAAAAATAAAAAAATTATTTTTTAAAAAAAAATTAAAATATAAAATAAATATGAATTTTTTTCTAATTATTTTTTTATATATTAGCCCATTAAAATAATATAAAAATACGAAAAAAATATTAATTTAAAATAAAAAATAAAAAATATTCAAATAAAAAAACCTTTAAAATATATAAAAAAATTCTGATCACTTTTTTTTTAATAAAAACCTCAATAACTTATTTTTCAGCAAGGGTTTTAATACAGGCCCCACACTATATATAAAAGGTAGTCCTATGAAGCCAATAGAAACACTAGAAGAGCACAGCTTGTCTGCAGTCCGATCGACCTCAATTTTTACTACTACTTTAATTCACCCAACGTAAAAAGGAAAGAAAAAAACCTTCTTACGACTAAAAACTACTTGGGAACAGCATCTTTTTTTTTTGTTGGAGAGATTTGTTAAATTGATATTTTTTATTAATTTTATTTTTTAATAAAAAATTATTTATATTTATATTTTAGTCTTGATTTTTATTCTTTTAATTTTTAATTTTTAATTTTTTTAAATTATTATTGTTTTTTTTTTCAATTTTACCCTTATAAAATTTATTTTATATCTCATTTTTCATTCTTATTTTTTTAATGCTTTTGTATAATTGATTTTTTTTTAATTTTATCTTTTAATATTTGATTGATCGAGAAATAAGTTTCAAGATTTTTCTAGATAGGATATTTCCTATCTAATAACCCAGATCACAGATTTAAAAAATTAACATGGTTCACATATTTTTTTTTTTTAAAATGAGCTTTGTGATTTTTTTTTGGTCTATCTAGTTATCCTTATCATAGTTTTTAAACTCGGCCCGGTCTAAGGTTAAGGTTTCAGAATTTGACTGGGTTATTGGGTTTTGACCGGGTCACAGGGTCGTCCAAGTCAAATATTTTTTTAAATCAAAATGACGTTGTTTTAATAAAAAAAAAAGTAAAAATCAATGGGTTGCAATCAGGTTTTTGATTAGGTCTTGCTGGGTTGCCGAGTCACTCTGGCTTTTTTCTTTTCCAATTTTTTAATAAAACCGGCCCGGTTCCAGCCCCATGTCGACCCACCAAGCCGAGTTTTAAAATTATGATCCTTATGTTATAACATAAGCCGCGTGTTTAGCAAGATAACTTGAGTTAACTTAATCTTAATTACTAATGTTTTAAGTTTGTCATGTTGATTTAGGTTTGACTATACCTAATTTTTTTAAAGTTTTGTTTATCCAATTTTTTTTATATATATTTAATGAATTAAAAATTAAACTTTGTTATTTATCATTTTTTCTTAAAAAAAAAATTTAGGTTATCGTTAGTTTTTTTTTAATTTATATCATTTATTATTGTTATATTTATCGTCTATTGAAAATAAAATTAACTTCTTTAAATTACTTGAATCACGAAAAAAAATAGTCGCGGCATGACGAAGGTCCAAAACTGGCCATGAGGTATTCGTAGATTAATATCAAAGTCCAATTGTTTAAGCAGTAAGTCGGTTATCGGAAGTCAATTTGGACACGCTCTGTCTCTCTTATCTTCACCGTCATATTGTTCTAAGCTTGTAAGGCCTTGTCCTTGCCTCCATGGAACCTTCAATTTATCAGTCAAATCTACAGTGTGAACGTATACTATTCGATTCTGTATTTAATTTTTGGTACCACGCCTCTTTAAAAGAAAAAAAAAGGTTACAAAATTCACAAGACAAAAACGTTTTTACTAAAACCCCTCACAAAAAAAAAAAAAATCTTCGTATTTATCATAAAGTTGTGCTCCAGTTCTGAGAATGATGCGGAAAGATTGTAGCGCTGTTTTGATGGCGGCGGATCAAATTTGAATTCTCTCCATATATAACCCCCTCCCTTCACTATAACTTCACAAAAGGTTCTCCTACAATTTGACAAAAAAACAAGAGAAAAAAAACCCCAAAAAAGAAAAGAAAAGAAAAAACTTGGCTTGTTATTTGTACCCTGCTATTTCATTCAAGTTACATGTGCGAGTTGAAGGTGGCGAACCCAAGAGGCAACTCAGGGGAGTACAGCAGGTACCCTTACACAGATAGAGATGATAACCAAGAAGAGAGATCGTACACAGCACAACAAATATTTTCTGAATTGAATCAACCAATTATACAGCGGCATGTGGAGGTAACTCAATCACCACATATGTTCAGGGGGTATAGCAGCTCAGCAGAGATGTCTGCAATGGTATCAGCACTTACACATGTGGTCTCAGGCCACAGAGGAAGTACTAGCGATTGGGGATCATATGGCGCCTCAGGTCTGGGAGGTGCAGCAATAACGTCGACTTTTGTTCAGGCAGCACCTGGTTCTAACACTTCTCCCGCTTCTCCATCTCTGTCTGCATATTCTTCTACTTCTGGTTCTGGTTCCTGGATTGGCCAGAAGAGAGGGAGAGAAAAGGAAGCCGGTGCAGCAGCTCAATTGAAGGAGTCTCTGCCAAGGGTTCATAGAGGGTTTGATGATCTTAGAAGTTCACTGGGCGATTCGTCGTCATCTGGTGCAACTGGTAAGTTTAATCATCAATCCTGAATCAATTTTTATCCCATGCCATTCTTCTCTCGATTGTGTTCAAAACTCCATTATTTTATTTGAATTATGTTACTTGTCCACCAAAATTATTTAGTCAATAATTCATATTCAATGTTTTTTTGATCCTGTATGGTGTTTGATTGATTAGATTTTTATAACAATTTATATTGTGAAGTCCTATTTGTTACAGCTGTTCTTGTAGAAATTACTAAATATCTAAATAATATCTTTTTTTATAATAAATATCTAAATGTCATCTAATATAACCTATCATTGCATGTATTTGAAGGTTTAGTTGTCAACTTCCCTCAAAGTCCTTGATTTTGTCAGCTTTAGAAAAAACATAATTTGCTGTTATCTAGAAAAGATCAACTCATCGAATAACAAAAACAACGCGTCATAGTCTTGGTAGAGAATTTGGCATCTCAATCACTTTGCTTTAAAGCAATAATATTACACACAAACTCCTTAAAAAAATTGCTTTCTTAGTCGATAAGCTTTCTCTACTTTTATCATTTGCAGCAACTGAAGAGGTGTCCGCTTCAACTCTAGTATTCTCCACCACAGCAACACCATCAAGTGAAACAGCATCTTTGGGAGAAACAGGAGAGCGAAAAAGAAGATACAGAGGAGTTAGGCAAAGGCCATGGGGCAAATGGGCAGCAGAGATACGTGATCCACACAAGGCAGCAAGAGTCTGGCTAGGCACTTTTGAAACTGCAGAAGCTGCTGCTAGAGCCTACGATGAGGCTGCTTTAAGATTCAGAGGAAGTAGAGCTAAACTTAACTTCCCTGAAAATGCTAGGCTACTGCCAGCTCAAATGCAAAATGTTACTGCTTCTCAAGTTCCCGTTTCTCGTTCACAATTACCTTCTCATCACCAGCTACAGCCAATCTCATCTCCGAGGCAACAAGCACAGCGGCCGCAGGTGCCACCACCTGCATTGTTTCATTCTCAACCTGATATTATAAGAGACTACTGGGAGTACTCCCAGTTGTTGCAGAGTTCTGGGGACTTTCATGGACAACAACAACAACAACAACAACCACCACCACCACCTTCAAATTCGTTAGAGCAGATGTTTTATAATCCCCAGCTGGCCTCTCTACAATCATCAACTCTGCCTTCATTCTCTTCATTACCTTCATCAACTTCAGGTTCTTCATTTGCAGCAATACCTTCTGGTTCGATATCATCAACACTATCTCCCTCTGCTTCTTCATTTCCTCTGCTTTTTGCTGGTCAACAGTTGGGTTATTTTCGGCCACCAGAAAATCAGAATCCAGCTGCTGGTTCCGATTTTCCGGTGCCCCCATGGACAGATTGTAGTCGCCGTCCTTCCTCCACTGGTTAAAACTGATACCGCAATTTATTTTGTTGCTTTTGTCCCCCCCCCCCCCACCTTTTTGGAAATTTAGAAATATCTTATTTTGTTATTGATTAGTTATATATAACAATGTACCATTTTGTATTTGCATCTTAATTTGTTTCTTTTGATTGTTCAAGTCAATATATCTAACTCGGCCAAAGAAGGAAAACGATGGTGATTAGATTTTGTTTATCGTTTCTCCTTCTTGCTCTCTTGGCTTTATAAAAGGGAAGAACAACAGAGGGAATCATTAAGAATTCAACTTTCCTTGTTCCCTTCCATATATAGCTTCAAGAATTGACCCAGTGCGAGTTAATTTACGAGTTGGTGAATCGATTTAGAATTATCGAGTTCTTTATATATATATAATAGTTAACTAAGCCATTTGAATTTAAATAAATCACATGTAAATATACGACAAGGCCAGGTTTGATGAAGCTGCTTTCTTTTTCTGTATGCACGCGTGTGCTTACGTTAGTGATGATGGTTCCATTGATCGTGATGGGGTAAGAGATTAAAAAAACATGCTCGTTGCCTTCTTTCTTTTTAAAAGATTAAATATACGACAAGGCCAGGTTTGATGAAGATATTAGAGGCTTGTTTTGTATCATTTACGTTTCAGGTTCTATTTTCTTTTATTTTTTGTTTAAAACATATGATAAATAGACAACTTTTGTTCCAAGTAAATTCTATATAAATTTATTTTTTTATATATTTTGAATCGTTTTGACATGTTTATATTAAAAATAAAAAAATATTATTTTAATTTATTTTAATATATAAATTATTTTAAAAAGTAATTATAATTATACTTCTCTAAACTTGTCAGATAGTATTTTTATTATTATTTGTAATTAAAATAAACGAAAACAGGAAAAGAAACCTAAATTGTAGTGTCGGAGCAAGACTCGTGGAAAATAGTAGGATATCTTTTGAAACAGGTTTTGAAACAATATTCTCTTTTACATGTCTAAAATTCCAACTAACAATTTATCATTGAGCTTTGAAAGTGGTTTTCCAATCACATCTGAGGAACATGTGTCCTGTTGTTATTGGTATGCCGGAAACCATGCCTTTTCGAAAGACAAAAAAACGTGCTAAATATTTTTATGATTCGTCTGTTCAAAGTTCAGGCGTCTATTTTTTGTTGTTCATTATTTTTCAACAATGCTCACCTACAACGTCTTATGTTCACACTGCCCCCACAGCTGGCGTGAGGATCTTTATAGCAACAAAGCCATAAAATATACAACCTTTAACCATATCTTATAACATTGTTTTTTTTTCTTATATATATATATATATATATATATATATATATATATAGCATAAAACAAGCAACTGTTGCGTTCAACTATATTGTCATATATCGCCAGGTTTGCAAGTCTGGCAATTTTCGTAACCTGTCAGATCACCAAATTTAGTAATTTTGACAAATACATTTGTTTATTTACTACTACATTAATTTAAACGACAATCATTAAGCATTTGTGTATTTTAAAAAAATTAATATATTTTTTATTTATTATATAAATTATATTTTTTTAATGTTTTCAGATTATTTTGATATATTAATATCAAAAATAAAATTTTAAAAATAAATAAATATTTATCACTCTACACCTTGTCTATTCACAATATTCTTTTTGTTCTTCTTTTTATTTTTTTGTAATTTATTATTTTTTCTTTATACTTTTGTTTTGAAAAATTATTATATAAAAACTAAAATAAAATGGTGTTTTACTGTAGCAATTACAACATTATCTCATTTTTCAACTATGTTAAAAATTAATTTGAAATCTTACATGTATTTATTAATATAAATTATTTTTATTTTATTTTATTATATGTAAGTATCGGTTTTTTAATTAATAATTATATTTTTTTACTCGATATCAAAAAACATATTAACAACACCTATACATTTATTCATTTGTATTAGAAAAAAAATTATTTAACTCTCAACGAGATGAGTCAAAAAAATACAATAATATATATTTTTTTTACATTTATTATGACATATGATTATCGGTTTATTTAATTAAATGTATATATTGTTTTTAATTTGTGATTGTGATTTTTTTGTAAAAAAATGTTGAAAGAGCTTTGTATATTTATTTTGTTTTTCAAAAAAATCTATCATGCTGATCAAAAAGCTAATATTTAAATAAAACATCTAATTTATTAAAAAAGAATTACATTATATTTTACCAATTTGATTTATAAACGGAATAGTTCATTTACTTGTTATTGAAGCTTACGTCTCAAAACAATTTTATTTTAGGCAGTCGCTTTCTTCCCTCTAGAAGGTCCCTTTATTTTACATGGATGAGATCATGAAGCACGTAGTGTCACACGTGACAGGAGATCAGGTCCGAACTTTACGTGTAACACGACAAGTGTTGGAAGTGACACGTTAATATATAATCATAAGATTGCAATCAAATCAACTTCCATGATGATGCGTGAAGGAGAGGAGTAGACGTGTTCAACTAGGTCACCATTAATAAATTGTGCAATAAACACACAAATCTAAAATAAAATGTGAATTAACACAGTAGCAAAAAAACTTTTTTTTTGGGGTAAAATGATATATTTTTGCATGTTTTTATTGAGAACAGTAACATTTAAATAATATTGCATTTTATATCTGGATATTTAAATTAATACTGTGGTTGAAAAACACAATAAAATTTGAATTAATTTTGCATTTACGACCATAATATCAATTTTATATATATATATATATATATATATATATATATATATAAAGCAATCACAAGTTTTTTTAAAAAAAAAATCCTTAATTGTGAGGACGCTACACGTAACTGACCACGTGGTTATGTCATATTATACGAAGCAGCTATAAATCAAAGAAAATAATGACTCTTTTAGCTTTTTGTCTCGTTTTCACCTCTGCATTTGCAGCAAAAGTATGACCTCCAAGCCTAGTTGCCAACCAACCATGAAACAGCAAGTTGAAGATGTTGTAGAGAAAGAAGGCCATAAGGTCATTTTTTGTCGAGACTTGCGATGAAAATGGTCACCACAACACTAAAGACTTAGCATCAACGACTAGATGTTGCGGGTGTTAGGTCTAAATCACCTGGCTTGGTTGAGAAAGCAAAAGAAAAGACGGAAGAAGAAGCAACTGATTATGCTCGTCCAAATATTGGCGAAGGCATCTCTCATGGTTCTGAGGTTGAGAAACACTGCCCTTCAGAGCTTTTCTGTGACGTGCTTGGCAAATGTACACACAGGATCATGGCTAAAGTTCTGCATGAGGCCACAAACAAGGTTTCTGAGGTTATATATGATGTGGTGGATGAGAAGAAAGAAATGGATCTTGAGGTCAAGGAGGAAGTGAAGGGTTTATACTGGAAACGGAAAGAGATGGTGCATTGGAGAAAGATAAAGTCGGATAAATGTAAATCAAGATATTAATTAAAAAAATTTATGAGCGTATAATAATAAAAAAACATGCATATATTAAATGAGAAACATGCATATAAAAAACATGGATTGAAAATAAATATAAGAAACATGCATAGTATAATAAAAAGAATGAAAAAAAATATTATATAAAAATTTATATTAGAAGAAAATGAAAAAAAAATAAAAACATGAATTCAAAGAGTGATGTTGAAAATACAGAAAGCAAGCATACATTAAATGAGCGTATAATAATTATTTAGTAATTAAAAAGTATCATAGTCTCTCAGAAATATTTAAAAATATTATAATCAATTAAAAATCTTAATAGAGTTCATGCTTTATAAAACCTAGCAGGATGATTAATAAAAATAAAAATAAAAATGAACTATCCATCACTTTGATTGCAGAGACCAGGGTCGCCAGATTCAAGCCCTTAGTATGGACATTAGACATTCAAGCCCAGCCACTGTACATTACCATCATTAAAAAAAAAAAAAAACATTGATCTGTCGGTTAATATATAATTACTGTTTAATCACCCAGCTAAATTCTTAAACATTGGTTAAGAAAATTTCTAGATTAGCATTGGAAAAGAATCAGCTTCTGAAAGTTTTCTTACTATTCTATGAAAGCTCATACATCTTTTGTTCTTCTCGTGTATAGAGAGATTCATGGTATATAAGAATGCGTAGTTTTTCTCAAATGAGATCAAAGCCCAGAGCGAGCAAACTAGGTGCTTACAAGGGACATTAATATTGTCCTCAAAGTCTTCAAATGAGGAATTAATTCTGAAGATTTTCCAGGGTTAGCGCGGCAGCGTTGGCAACAGCATAGAAATTCTTCCAGTTCTTAATTGCAGCAGGAATTGATTTAATGTTAACCTCATCCATCGACAATTTAGTCTCACAGCTTCGAGCATCATCAAGAGCATAATTCACATCCATGGTTGCAAAATCACCTTCTAGCACCTTGAGGTTCATGAGCCCTGAAGCCTTCTTAAAATCAGATGCGCATTCCTTGAGGGCTGGCTTAAAAGCAGGCACCGTGCCTTTGCCATTGGCCAATCCATCAAAGAACTTGCTTGTCTTCATGGATTCTTTTCTTACTATGTCCAGGGCATTCACAACAATGCCCTTTGTATTAGGAGCCAACAATGTCAGAGGATTGGACATGAGAACTCTCACGCAGAATGCATAGTTCTGGCTTGTCTTGCAAACCTGACTCAGTAATTTCGGACATTTTGCTGGAGACTTGAGACCTCTAGCCTCGGCTTCAGAAGGGAAATGCAGGAGCAGGTTCAAGAAAATGGTAGCGAAAATCAAAGTGCGATTGCTAGAACCCATTGTTACAGAAACAAGATGGTGTGTGATTGCAGTGAACTTTATAGAACAAAACACGTCTAATTTTAGAGTTGCTAGTGCAACGGGATACACGACAGCTCGAGCTGTCAAACAGTTCATACCAAGACAAAGTTGCTATCTGTATAATTTTGATTGAAAAACACCTCTGGCATGCCAAACATGGGGACTGGGATCCTCTCATGTTCTGTCATGTTTGTTACACCCCCGTCATTATGATCTGCTAGGTTACGTTGCGCTGGAGAAGTTAGAATTTATGATGGAGATTACGTGCTCACGTCAGTTTGCTA
Source organism: Populus tomentosa (assembly GCA_018804465.1). Taxonomy (NCBI): domain Eukaryota; kingdom Viridiplantae; phylum Streptophyta; class Magnoliopsida; order Malpighiales; family Salicaceae; genus Populus; species Populus tomentosa. The sequence goes on from CM031977.1 coordinate 15,777,054, forward strand.
TCAGTAGATCATATGGTAATTAATACCTCCACAGGAAACAAACAGAAGGCAGAATGTATCAGTTGGAATGCTGGTTCATTAATAAAGTATAAAGTGTGTAAAAATCTCGTTGGTGTTTCTGTTTGTATTTGTAAATTTTCTTTCTGGTAGTGGAAGACTATCAATTAGTTCAATGAAAACCTTGGTTTACCATTCAGGACGTACTGCTTCTGCCTAACATCGTTAATTACCGTTCTCAAAATAGATTAATTATATCCAGTAATTAAAAACTAATTAATATATATTTGTTCTTAAGAAAATACCTCGTACGAGGAAATTACGTGCATGCTAGAGGCAAATAGATGGAAAGCAACATTAGTAATTAGATCGAGAAGCCCAACAAAGAATGCCTACAACAATTGTTCCAATGGGATGCAGTTCCCTTGTAACTTGAATTCTAGCAGGAACGGATTCGATCTGAACACTGGTATCATCAGACAAGGCTTTTTCGCAGTTGACAATGCAATCACCGGCTATGGAGGTATATCATAAATTGGCCGTCACGGGATCATCTTCAAGCTCACCGTAAGCACTTCTGAAACCAAGCTATTGGGATTAAAGTATACAATCCAGTACAGAAAGAGCAAGGAGAACACAATGGCATTTGGAAGATGGAAACAGTGTCTTGTCCTCGATTGCTTCAACCACTACTAATTTAAGAAGGTATTTGGAAGAACATTAAAATGAATTTCAGTGAAGGGCTTCCAAAGTCATAGGGAAAGAACGATATACTAGTCATTATGGACATATTCACCAAGTATGGATATTTCTTGAAAATTACACATCCCTTCACTGCTGAATTGATTGCTAAGATATTCTTAGATTACATTTACAAATTCCATGGATTACCTTGCCTATTGTGACTGAAAATGATATAATTTTCACCATTTTGTTTTGGAAAGAATTATTCAGAGTTAAATTACTGTTAAGTTCAACTTACCACCCTCAGACATCCTCAGACAGATGGATGAGCTAGAGGGTCCATCTGTGCTTGGAGACATATCTAAGATGTATGGCAATGGTATTATTGGTTATCTCAGGCTCAGTAATGGTACAATTCGAGCTACCATTTAGCCATTAAAATGACAGCAATTCATGCATTATATGGTTAATTATCCTCCTTCAGCAATGAAAACGACAACTACATCAATAGAAGCAATGAAGAAGTAGTTCAATAAATAACAAGCTTGGATAATTTGTTACAGTCATGATTGGAAAAGGGCATGAAATGGGATGGAACAGATAGCTGACAAGAACATATCAAGAACATATCAGAAAAGGAGTTCTCAATGGGAGATCTGGTATATGTTAAGATTCATCCTTATAAGCAACCCAGCCTTACACGCAGGAAGAGTTTCAAGTTGAGTCATAGATTCCATGGACCTTACAAGGTTATACAGAAAATGGGAGAAGTGGCTTGTAAGCTGTATTTACCCGAAGGAGCCTGCATAATTCATCGTGTATTCCATGTCTCAATCCTTAAACGAAAGATTGGAAATAAAACAGCAACAAATTCAATCTTGCCACTGACAGATGAAGGAGACAGATTCAAGGTCAGGCTTATGGCAATATTAGAAAGGAAGTTAATGAAAAATTAAAGGCAATTAGACAGTAGTGATAGGGTTAGTTCAGCGGTTAAAGAACTTACCCAAGCAGTCTTCAGAATTTAATGTGCGTTCTTGAGGAGAAGAATCGTTTGAAGAAGGCATGCAGTTAAATGTTAGTTAGGAGATGAATAGGAGCATATGATGAATCGGTTAGTTAAATGTTAGTTAGTAACTACCAATAGTTAGTTAGAAAGTCAGGGAAGGCAGTTAGAAGGCTGCATTGATTGTATACGAGTTTTGTGAAGGAAACGTAGGAATCAAACAATAAGATTTGAAACTTTTCAGATATTTTGCTAAATTTTCTCTCTTTATTCTCTCTACAAATCCTTCTTAAACTACACTTTATACTATATTAAGGATATAATAAAAGATATTATTATTATAGCTTTCATTTAGATAATTGATTTTTTATGATTTTATCTATTAGACATCATAACCGAAGTTTTTATTTATTTTAACTTTTTAAGACAAGGAAGACACGTGTCAATTTTCTATTGGCTTCAATATTTTTTAAAAAAGTAAAAAATCAATTAAAAATTTGAAAAATAAAAACTAAACTTTTAATAAAAGAATCCCACTTTTTTTTAATAATAATTTACTTTATTTTAAAAATAGGAAATTATTATTTATTATCTATGATGGATTTATTATTTTCTTTTCATAATATTTTATTCTCTAGCTAATCTCTTATTTATTTACCATAGAAAAGGTTTATTTTTATCTTATTTTGAAAAAAAGTGTTGCTTTATTTTTTTTACTAAAGGATAAATTTATCAATTTATTGATGAAACATACTTGATTCAATTTTTTTTTCTCAAATTTAATTTAATTTTTGTTTTTAAAATTGTAAAAAATAACAAGCCAACACGTGTCCCATTCCTTTATAAAGTCAAAAATTGTAAGCGTTTACCATTGCAAAAATTATTAGAAGTGTTTATCTGAAAAGCAAGTCGGAAAGATTATCTATTTGTTTACGGTTTTTTTAAAAAAAAACAAAACAAATGCTCAGATACCACAAAACTAGGAGGAGCTTCCGAGAGAAAAGAGCTCATAACGTCATTAATTAGCATGAAAAAAAAAAAAAAAAAAACACCTTAAAGGGCCCTTGGCAGACATGGCAATAAATCTGAGCACCCCACAGAGACCGATAATGACCCAGAGTATCAATGGAAAAAAAGAAGGCAAACAATTACAGAGAGAGAGGGAGAAGAAGAGATATCATGTCTTGAAAATAACTATTTACACAAAGAATAAATCCAGAATTACAGGTCCAACCACGATGTTTAAGAATATTAAGCAAGAACCAAAAAGCAAAACAAAAAAAAAAAAGAGGCAAAGATAGTCTTTTATCTTCTCAAACAATTACAAACATATTCCCATTGACTGCTTTCCACATCCCCGCAGAAAGGATAACACAGCCCTCGTGCCTAAAAGGAGAGCAGAATTGGAACTTCCCACAAGATGATTGTAAGTTCCTAATCAAAGAAAAATTCCTTCAGCGAGAACATCCAAACCCATGTTGATGACGCACTGGGATCAACAGTTAAATGAATTATCTAACCATCATTGCTATGGTTCCTTAGGAGTGGTAAAGGCTCTGCTTTCAGTGACTGTAGAGTTGGCGAGGATATCGGGTGCAATTTCCCAGCTCTCACTTCTCCTTCCCCAGCTTGAATGTCTAGTATCCGATCGAATCGTGGGAGCTCGATGATCCGAACTCAATGCTAAATCCACCTCTGATGTATTATGAGGAGGTGCGTTGCTCCCTCTGCTGCATATGTCCTCATCAATTTCTTCAACATTTCGACGCTGGGAGATCTTCAATATATCTTCACCAATATCTAGGTCATCTTCAACCTTGGAGCGTGGATCTCCAACAGAATCTTCTACATCTGTTTCCTGAGTGCTGGGCAATGTGGGTCTTTGTTGTACTTCCTCTTCAACAAAAGCCCTGAAGTTGTTCCTTGAAGGCTTAACCTTAGTGCAAAAGACTTCAAGAAAATTATCAAAACAACCAAGGTTGTAGACATTGATCCTGCTGTCAGCTCTGTACCGGAAATTTTCATATGTAGTCTGTATAGAACAGAGCATTCATAGTTTTAGCTAATACAGGAGGGGGGAAAAGGAGTAATAAACTTAAGGGGAAAATCATAGTCTTGAGATGCTATAAGGGTGTGAAAGCAAATGCAAGCATCCCATCTCATATATTACACCCGATATCGTGGCGACCTTTAAAAATTTCAAAGAAAAAAAACAGTTATCTAGCATCTTGTTCTTATAAGGAAAAAAGATCTTGTTTAAAGAGTAACAACCTAGTATTATGGTCACTAGGAACCCTAACTGATTAACAGAAATTCTATAATACAAGACTGCTTACGCAAAAGGAAAGATATTATCACCCCTTAAGCATCCTACATGAGACATGCTATATTGTTGGTTTTATCTTACTTTGCTAAGGGTTTGTTGTATTATGCTACCAATGGTCTGCTTGTAATTCACACATACAAAAAAGGACATGTAAATATAATTCCTAGGAAAAAAATACTCTGGCCTTCTGCTATTTCAGTGGCCAAGTTTATTTTTTTCTCCACAGAGAATGCAGGTACATCTCAAACAGTCATCACAAAACTAATCACGCTTCTAATATTTCAGCACTTTATACCATGTTTTACAAGAAAATGAAAATATCCAGTCCACAGTAATTGTGGTGGATGAAAACTACTATTGCTTTCATTTGATGCTTGTGTTCCTCCAGGCTTATCATTCTAAATGGTGACATCTTAAAGACTGCAAATATATTTCAATTGAACAGACTGTTGTGACCTCATAAAGACCATTAAAAAACTTCAGTCCGGCATTTAGACCAGATTTTTGCCACCCTTTTCTTAAGAAATGAGAATTGGTTGATTCAAATTTAATTCAATTAAGCAAATAACTGAAACCAACACATAACATCAGTCTTAAGGAATAAACTACCTGGTTTGTTCCAATGAGGTACAAATGGAAGCCAGTAAGTCCACCAACAAACCATAGGGAAATAAAAGAATAGGCCATTAGAATGACAGATGCAGGAGATTCTTTCATTGCCTTCCAGACTGTGCTATGGTAATCATCCATCAAAACCTTAATGTACAAGGCTGAAATAGAAAACACGTAGATGCAAAGAAGAGTCGATGAAGAAACGAACATAAAGAAGTAACGGTAGTTGCGCTGCACATACAAAGCATAGTTAGCTTTTTGAGGACACTTACATTGGAAGACAAATACCAAAAAAAAGCTGAAGTTGTGTTAACAGGGAATATAAAAAAGAAAAAGAAAAAAAAAGGGTAAAAAAGCATACCAGTCCAATGCACTGGCCCACCCAAGGGCAATGATGATCAAATCGCTCCACACAATTATTACAAATGGAGCAATGGGAGCAGCGAGGAGGACGGTAAAGCATGCATGTATCACAATACTTAACCCGAACAGGAATGTCATTAACCATAACTTCTTTTGTCCGTGGGAACTGGAGGCTTGGTGTTTGTCTTCCCCCAACCTCAACTGACACTGAAGAATCATACCGAGACTCCTCTTCTGGAGGATGTGAATTACGTGGAATAATACCCGGGTCCCTGGCTGATGTGAGAAAAAGAAGAACCAACACCTGTCAATATCAGACAAGAGATTAGTCCTAGCAATCATCCAAAATATACCACCACACTGCATAATGGATTTACTACATAATAACAACTGGGGGACATTATTTTGAGTTTGAGCCTTCTAATGTATTTGATCCAAGAAGGCATGCTTCCAAACCTACCCCATTTGAGTTATACACTGTATGTAAAGAAATTCTCAAAACCCAGAAGCAACAGCCTCAGGTGCATTGAACCACAAATATTATTCACTTGAAAAAACCCCGAAGATTGTACAACTTTCAAGTTTCTACCATCAAATTCTAGAACAAGGTTAAGGATTATTTTAATTCAGTTCCTACAGAAATGTCACAGAGATGATTTATTGTCACCATGTTTTCACAACTAACAGCCTCTCGTATTGAGCCTGGCACTGTCAAGTACATGATTCATGCCACCCTGTGGTGCTTCAAAACCCATATACGGATATACCATGGGCTTGAGATTTACATGTAAATCACTTTCTTCAAGTTATAAGAGATTATAAAACAAAAGAAGACTCCAGCATGACCACTAATAAAATGAGGCATCAGAATATTTATGGGAAGACCCTGAAAGTCATTGGACACTAACCATAATAGAGTAGCCTACCATCTATCTTAAAGTGGGCATACTTGAGCACGTGAAATTCCCTATCAAAGAAATATCACAATTTGTTCTATACAATTCCTATAACAAGAACAATGTCATCAAACACCGAGGGGTTAAGCAAACTTACATATATAGTAAAGATAATAGCTACCACCAGAATCGCATACCCTGCATTGTCTGGTGAAAATTCATGGCGAAGATGCCTCACAACAAACACACAAAAGATTATTACAGGAACAATGATCAGCAATAAAGTGACAATCAGTGATCTAGCATCAGGTCCAAATATCAATCTCCCACCAAGGATGAACTTCTGTAGAGGATAGGCAAAAAAAATCAGATACTGGCAGTTTCGTGGAATGATCATTCTTAACTTTGACAAGAAGAATGAAACTTGACAAAGTAAAGCACGCAGAATAAAGAGAACATATTTATGCTTCCAATATTTGGTAATAGCATGTAAACAATCCAAGGTTAGCATGTAATTTATGAATCTTGAGCAATTGGTTTAAGAAAACAAATACGAAAAAATCCTTAAAGTAATCCAAAACTCCCCTCTTTCAAGCCTGCAAATTGTGTACAGATCAGAGGTCCTAGCACTCCTCCCAAAGAATAACAAGGTTGCAAGATCATCCACCTCAGATGCACAGGTACATGTCCAACTCATGTCAACAAAGATAATTTCACTGCTTAAGGACATCGAGTAACATGCTCAATGCTTTAATGAATCTATGGACCCACTGTTCATTCTTGCCAAGTTATTACAACTTAAGTGAGTGCTCCCTTACTATTGAAAATTATCCAACCAAACTATGGCATGAGAAATCATTATCTTAGTAAGTTGGTGGAGCCATGAATCCTAACTCCAAACCTCAAAGGCACTCGCAATCCCCCCCCCCCCCCCCCCCAAAGCAAGGCAACCATCAATATCAGTGCCAGTAGCAATGCCACCAACATAACACGAACACTACTAAACATAATTGTAAACCTATCATTCCACCATTAACACTCCCATCAAAATCTTTATACTACAATGTTACCAAGTTTAGATTCTAGCTTAACCAAGTCACCCAGCTAGTCCACTGTATGAATTCTTGTACCGCCATAATTAAGGGAACATAAGTCCAGAAACTAAAAAGGTTTGAAAACGCACTCCATGGTTCTATTCGTGGCCCTTGAAGCCATCCCCAAATTAACAGAGAGATATGTACCCAGCGCCTGATTTAGTACAAAGAACAGTCAACTGTGACAAAAATTAAAGATATATCACCAAAAAAATCCCAGATTTCAGATTCCAGATTCCAGTTTCTTTCTTTCCTTCCTTCTTTTTTCCCCTTTAAATGGCACACAACTCTACAAAACCAAAAAAAGAAAGAAAGAAAGAAAGAAAGCTGTACAGATTTTTAATTCAACTCGGCAATAAATTAAAAGCTCAAAATAAAAGAAAATCCAAGACTTTCCTTACTTCCTCCATTTTATCAGTAACCAAACAGAGAACCACTTACACAGTAGTTTTTTAAGCAAAATTATAAAGCAATCCCTAACAAAGAAACACAAAGATTCAAGCAAAACCCACAAGTTTCACAACAAATGAAACAAATCTAAACCAAATCCAGATGCTAAAACCACTTATTTACACAAAAAATAAAAATCAAAAAGAGTATGCAAAATAAAGCCTTACATTACTTCCTTTCCATACTTCGAACACGCGCTTTGCCATTAAAGTAATCCACACGAGTCTCCTCCGCTTTTTTTCAACTACTACTAGTACAAGTACTACACAGGCAAAGAGGCGAACACTTCCAGCTAGCTCTTGCTTCTTCTCTTCTCATTACAAAATTCATTCAAAAAAGAGAAACCCAAAAAAATAAATCAATCTCACGTAAGCCATGACAAATACACTAGACTCGGTTTTTGAATTTTAAATAAAAATTGCTTTTGGGTTTTGGAATTTTTTTCCGCTCTGGACCTCCTCTCTCTGCGTTTTTTTTTTTTTTTTTGAGTGTTGAAATATAAATGTTTTTTTTTTTTTCCTAAACTGTAGGAGTACTTCTTATTTGTAATTGAAAAACAAATTTAAAAAAAAAAAGTGAAATTCTTAATTCACCGTGAGAAGAAAGAGGAGGATACTTGAGATACTAAATAAAATCAATTCATTAATTTCGTATCACCTGGCCTCTTAATCTAACGTCACATTTTCTCATCGGATACTTCAATTACTAATTTACCCTTACCTTTCAGTCTAATGGGAAAATTCGCTTGCGACTTGCGAGTACTAATTTTGTGCGAGGAAAGTACTAATTTGACACTCACTTTCCTATGGTATGGTTGTGGGGTCAAGATGATGAGGCAAAATATCAATGGTAATGAAATGTACTGTCCAGAAAGTGTTTGTCAACTTTGTTTATGTGTGTAGAAGTTTTTTTTAATATTTTTTTAAGGTTTTGATGTTAAAAAAATATATTTTTAAATATAAAACTATTTTAAAAAATAATATATACCAAAATCTAAAACACCACAAATTATTGAATCAATATCTTTTAGATGCATTGTATCAATATAGAGAATGCATCATTAAAATAGTCCGAAAAGGAATTTAACATTATTTAATGTGCTAAGATAACTAAAAAAAAGATTTAATCTTGTTGTACATGCAAAATGGAACGAAGATATTACCTATTATTACCCAATATATTTGAAAGAGTTAGGAGTAAATTTATCTCCTTCACTGTTATATGTCCAAGAAAAGAAAAGGGGTGATTTTTTTTTTATTTTTTTTGCTTTTCCCTTTTTTTTTCTTTTTTTTTTTTTGCTTTTTTTTCTTTTTTTTTCGCAATCTTATCCTTTAATATTTGCTTAATTTTAAATTTATCTTTAAAAATTATTTCAATTTATTTTCTATAATATTATTATAATCTCAAAACAAGCATTCTCATAATGGATTTATAATTAATTTTAAAAATGCTATTTTTTTACTGTATAATTAAAGAAAATAACTTTTTTATAAAAACACTAAATTTAGTAGAGGCCATCACCTAGATCATGAAATTGACAGATTAAATCACGAATCTTAAATCTATCTAATATATTAACATTTTAATAATAAAAAACAAGTTATTTTCAATTATTTTTAAGTTAACTCATATTTTTTTAACAATCATTAGCATTGTTTTTAGATTATCAAAGTTTATTAGATTATATTGATATAATTTATACATTGTATGATTTTAAATTTAAAGTAGACAATAAGTTGGGTCAATGGATTTCAATTTTAATCTATTTAATTAAATTTAATAATAATATCAAATAGTTTTATATAACCTAATATTTTTTATTTAATTTTTTTTTAATTCAAACACAGACCTCCAAATCCAGTTATTTATCTTAATAATAAAAAAAAAAAAAAAGAGTTGAGCAGTCTATGAGCTGGTGGGGGGGAATCTTTTAAGAACAGGAAACTTGTTGAGGGTAAAAAGGACAAATAAGAATACTTCATGATGATGTTGTAACATGAGATTATGGAATGATTAACAGCCTGGCCAGAGATGAGAAAGATTCTTAGGGATGCCATTTTCCTAAAACTACATGATCCTGTCTTTCCAAGACCAGGAATGGAACCAGAACCAGATATTCTTCCGATTCAACCCGTGTTCAACTATTTTAATTATGTCATTGCCCATTCGTGTTTGAAGGGAATAATTACCATCCTCTTTCCTCGTCTTTGTTTTTTCTCACCTTTTTCTTCTCTATTATGCATGCTTTTGCCCTTCTTGAAGTAATATTTGGAGGTATAATACTACTTAGAGTATTTCAGTAGTTATTCATTCCGCACTTGGCTACCTAAGCATCTCCCATTGACACAATAATTGATACACGAGAGGTGTGTTCTTCCTGTCCTTTCGGACTAGAAAAAGATCCTCTTAAAGCTCTAACATCCATACTGAATATAAACCGAACTGTTTCACGATATTCTGAACTCAGTTTACATGTCGCTTTAATGGATGAACAGCTCAGCTCTTGGAACATAGCTCCAGGTGACGAAGAGCCGATATCAAGTGCGTCGGAATTTTTTTAAAAGTGTTTTTATTTAAAAATATATTAAAATATTTTTAAAATTTATATTTTATATAAAAAAATAATGAAAACTAATAAAATAATTAGACTGCAACGTCAAATAAAACTTAAATACCATGTACATTATGTACTGTGGCTGGCATTCAATTCATTGCCCCCAATACGCAGACACAATTAATACATATTAGGTGGTGAATTTGAGGTGTGATTAAAAGTAATTTTAAAAGTAAATTTGGATTGAAAGGTGTTAAATTCATTGTTTTTTTTAGTGTTTTTTGAATAATTTTACCGTTAAGATGTTTAAATTATTTAAAAGTATTTTCTTTAAAACATTACAGAACTCACACTTTATTAAAATAAAAGTGTATTTCTAATATTTCTGAAGATGTCAAAATTTGCTCTAGAATTGTTTTTCCATTAATAAATTAACAATATCAGTGCAATCTATCTTGTGAATATCAACTTTAATTACATGCAGCCTGCTGCATTTTTCTCCCTCGTGCGTTTCCATTTATATATGTAACATATAATTGAATTTTTTTATTTAAAATTATTTTTTTTAGTGTTTTCTAAAAAAATATTATTTTAATATATTTTTATATAAAATATATTTTAAAAAATAAATGCTACCATAATACCAAATAAAATTTAAGAATTAAACATTCAATTCACTGCCTCCAATACTTGGAAAAAATTAGTCAATGTTTCTGACGATGTCAAAGCTGCATACGAATCGTCTCTCGGATAGATATCAGCGCAACCCTCACTTATCCTGTCCACTTTGATTTACATTTATGTAGCCTGGAACGTTTTTCTTCCTCGCGTGTGTCTACATTTATAAATGTAATATTTGAGAACAAGTCATTATTTGCCTTTAGAGCTGTTTATTACTGTGTTTTAGAAATATTTTTAAAAATAATTTAAAATTTTTTATTTTATTACTTCAAATTAATATGTTTTTAATATTTTTAAATTATTTTAATGTGTTGATATCAAAAATAATTTTTAAAAAATTAAAAAAAATATATTATTTTAATATATTTTTAAATAAAAAATATTTTAAAAACAACTATAACCATAATTTCAAACCATTATAATAGCTCGCCCCATGTCTTTTTTGGGGATTGACTTTTGCTCGCAATTATTTATTTTCAATGCCAAGTAAAGCTCTCTAGTGTACAGATTTGATTAAGTTTTAATTACCGTGCACTTAAAGCAAGCACGGGATTTATGATTTGGAAATCTGTAGAATCCACACGCACGCTTCCGAAAGACTCGAGTGTCTAACCCATTGTATCTTTTGACGAGAGATGCCTTTAAAGGATAAACCTGCAAGGTACTCAGTGCTGAGCTTCGAGCAAATAATGGAATCCGAGAGTGAGCCCAAGGGCCAAGCGCTGATAGACCTCCCAGCGGCTCCTATGAGCCTCCAGATCCATGTTGACAAATGCAGACTAAAAACAAACATCCAAACATGGTGTTCTTGCTTTCTCTACAGGATTGATCAATTTCTTTCGAGCAATGACCATGCTATTCTACCAGGGGAAAAAAAACCTGACCAGGGATGTGACAACTATTTTAGGAATTAGATGTGATCTACAGCTTTGACATCTAAGAATGACTCCCGCGATAATTTATCCGTCACAATCGAACACACGCCACCTTTGGAGGAAAAGAATGATGAGATCAATCTGTTAAGAAATTAGATGATGGTAGAATAGAGATTGTTTTTTAAATAATTTTTTATATTAAAATATATATTAATAATATTTTTTTTATTTTTTAAAATTATTTTTGATATTAGTATATTAAAATTATTTAAAAACATTAAAAATATATTAATTTAAAATTAATAAAAATATTTTAATTTTTTTAAAATTATTTTTAAAACACAAAAACAAATAGTTCTAGATACTAACACAGCACAGGAGAATTTTTCACCACCACATAACATGTCACTCACCGCTTAAAAAGCATGGAACCTTCCACGCGCCTCCGCATATATGGAATGTGCCTTGCAGTTTTGAATTGTTATTATTTTTACATTATTGTAAAGTCTGATTTACCTCACTATCCATTCAACAATAATAATAAAAAAAAAAACCTCAAATGAAGATTAAAAAAAGTCCAATTTTTGAATTTAATGTGTTCTCAATATTCAATCTTTTTTTTATTTTTGTATATGATAAACTTATCGTTCTATATTATAAAAAAAATACCCGAATAAAAATACAAAAATACCCCTAAAAACACTTAATTAATCTTGAAACTGAGGATAATTTAGTAAAATTATTGTGCTACAAAATATGAAATCTTAAAAAATACCTAGAAACCAACTATTTTTTTTCTTTTCTTTTAAGGTAGTGAAGATATTTTACTGTTTTTTTTATAAAAAAAGAGAGAAACTTTTGGAACTTAAAGCAAAACAAAAATAATAAATGAATCATATGGAAAAGATTATTTTACCCAAAGCTAAGTCTTTTTGGTAAGGAAAAAAAAATCACCGAATCACTATTACAATCCATGGTAATCTTTATCTAGTACTGCACAACCCCGCCTCCATGCACTCCTTTTTTTCTTCAAAAAAATTATGGAGTAATTATGAGTACATTAATTTTCTTTCTTTTGGCTATAAACATGTGTTTTCTTTGTGTAATCGATTGATTAATTAAGAAAAACTAAACAAATAGGCAATTTCATGTTGTATCAATTGTTAATAAAGACTTGATAGCACGGTGGATTCAATAATGTTATTTTTTTTATCTTAAAATATTTTTTTATTAATCATTTCATATTTGTTTTATTGGTGATTCCCTTATATAGTTTATTTCGACAAGTTTGTTGTATATTTTTCAGGGGTAAAATTAATGATGTCATTTTCCTCATAAACAATTTTTTAAAAGATTGTCTTGGTTTTTTGTTTTTCAAGAGATTAAAACTCAAGGGATTGTAGTTAACAATTAGGAAAAAATGCAGCCCTCAAGGGAAGAAAAATATAAACTATAAAATTCAAATGGAAAAAAGATAAGAAGAATAACAAGAAGAAAAAATAGTTATTGGCGCTATGCTAGAAAGAAGTAGTTATTACTATCACCGCCACCTAAAATGAAAGCCTCAATCTAGACATTTTCAAAGACACTGTGAAGACCATCTTTAGAGGCTAGATAACAATTCATGCACCACATATTATAACGAGTCCTCTCACTTGCTAGCACGTGTTTTTCACGTTCTAGTTATTTTTTGCCCATTTCATTCAATTTAGTCATTGCTTATATATGTTAAAAAATCTTCAATTGAGTCTTGAATTTTATCTCACCCTAGCTCAAGCCCTTTTCTTCTAATTTATTCTCTAATTATCTAATAATAATTCAACTTTGGCCAGAATGTCATCCAACCCAAGTTCAATAAAGGCCCAACCATAAAGAATAAGGGAAGGGAAAATAAAATAAAAATAAAAATTACAACTGACCATTTTGGTTAGCACATTGCGATAGCCCATGCCTAGGTTGTAGATATGACGTTTTACTTGGATTGACCAGGATAATTAATTGTCTTCTCCTTACTATTAAAATTAAAAAAAAAAGATGTCATCCTGATTTTTCAAGATAAACATATTTATATATGTCGTTTAGGTTGTCTTTGACCTTAAAAAAACAACTTAATCACATCAAAATAACTCGTATGCAATCATCTAGGTGGACAAAGCTATATCCATCTTTTGCTCATTTTAAGAAAAAGAGAAAAAATAAATGGCGAGGTGTGTGCTCACCTTTCTTTGAAAGCAATGACCCACCCAAATCTAGACGGTTAGCCTTTTTTGGTCTTTATATGCATGTTCTTCAATTTTAACTAGAATTTATTAAAATAAATTGATTACAAATATTTTTGAGATATTATTTTATTGAATATCTTTCAATTTTCACTTTGCTTTCTAATAAAATAATAGCATTTCTTTTATAATATTAACAAACACTTACTTTATACAACCTTTCTTGTGATTATTTTTCCACACATGTCTTTTTTATGATTGTGTGATTAAATAAAAACAATTTAAAAAAACAAAGTTAAAATGACACCTTATTTATTTATTTTTTTAATTCAAACAAGGTTCTAACTAGGTTGCATTTTTACCTCTACATCAACTGAATTACATCAAACTAACTTTCAATTAGTTTAATTTGAAACTTGAGAAGAAAAAAAAAGGCTAAGTCATGGGGTCTTTAGGTTGACCTATTAGACATGTCCGAGTTTAATAATACTGTCAAAAAGTATTCAAAGACAATATGTGAGTGATATATTGATCTTATATTTTTCTATATATTTGTGTCAAAATTATCAAAAAAACAAAAATTAACAAAAAGTTTTCTTGTGATTATGATAATATGTTGTCTAAAAAACATATATTCAAGTAAAGAAAATGTATAAAAAAAAAGTGTGTTAACAAGACAAACGAGTTTTAATTAAAAAGATATTTTTCTATCCTTATTTTAAATCATGCATTTTTTTTTAACATTTTTTTTTGCTTTAGATTTTTATTAAACAAATAACATGGAATAAAAATGTCATATTTCTTAGATAAGAAATACCAATAAGAAAAAAAAAATTATACCAATAATATTATTTTATTTTAATACAATTAAAACTACTACTCTTTTTCTAAAAAATGTCATATAATTTAATAAATTTTGTTTGAATGACTCCTCATGATAGAAACCACATATATTTTAATTTATATTTATATTTTAACTTCTTAATTTAGATACCACGCTCCAATACACCACATTATTAAACAAAAGACATATCCAGTGTGTTTGTGTTTATAGTATTATAATGCATCGTATTTTTCACTAGTGTTTATTAAGTATTATGATAAAAAATATATATATTAAATAATATTTTTTAGATTTTTTTATTTTTAATATTAGTATATTAAAATTATAAAAAAACTAAAAAAATAATTTAATATTATTTTATACTAAATATATTTTTGAAGCACAAACTACCACAAATAAAAATACAATGTGAAACCAAGGTTGTCAATTCCTTTCCGTTCCGCCTAAAACGGCCGAAACATTCCATACCAATTCAAAAAACGGAACAAAACGGAATAAATTTTATCTCATTTTAAATCTTGGTCCGTTCCGGATTTTTTGGCTAAATTCCACCCGAAACGTTCCGGTTTCATTCCACATGTTTCGTTCCGCTCAAGAAAAGCCATTGAATCTTGCTCAATTTCATTAATTAAACCACCCGATTATAAAAAGCTCTTTTTTATTACTATTTTCAATAGCAATGATATTAATAATAATATTGAAAATTATTATTACTATTTTCATTAACAATGATATTAATTTTTTAAAATTAGATTTATCACTAATATATATGGTTTATATTCATGTTTTTTTTTCATGTTTATACTTTGTAGGAATTTGAGCAAAAAAAAGGATGCTTTAGATTCCATTAGCCACTTGATAACGTTGACCTAACTTAATATTTAAAATATTTTTGTTAAAATATTTTACTTTCATAATATTTTGAGATTTTGTTTAAGTTGAATTACTTTAAGTTAAAGATCTATTTAATCTTAACTATTTAGAAATATTTTAAAATTTAAAATTATATTTGTTTGGCATTGTGTTTGTATTGCATAATTTATAATTTATAATTAATTTATCTTGAATTTGAATTATTTTTATTGAATATATATATATATATATATATATATATATATATATATATGAATATTACAATTCCAAAACAACACGAAAAACTTCAAAATTAAAACATTTTATTCTAATTAAAAAAACCAAACACCTATTAAAATAAAATTGATAACCTTGTGTGAAACAGCCTCGTGATCTTTATTCATCATTAACAACTTATTCTAACATTTCAGTTTACCATTTAAATTTTATTCATGCTAAAAAAAAAACAAGTTGACAATGCCTCTATATTTTTTCGCGTGAAAAAAAACTTTCTATCCGCGACTGGGCGCGGGTCTCATCTAGCTGGTAATAATATCTAAAATACGCAGAAAAAATAACAAGAAAACGTAGCCCCGAATCCCACAGTTTCATTTCAATCTGTGGTGAGGTCTACTTCCATGGAGAATCTGTGGTGCCAAGTGGGCGAAGGAAGCAGTAATGTAAGGGTTTCTGAAACTTCAATTTTTCGTTTTCTTCAATCTGAACAAATTGTTAACGTTCTTAGCTTCTGGTTTAAATCAATGGGTCTGCTTGGTTAGTCTCGAATTCGGTTTGAATTACGATTTTGTTTTTCTCTTTAGGAATTGAATTTTGTCAAGTGAGTAAGTCTTTTTTGTTTACTTAGAAACGGGGGACATAAGTAAGGGAAACTGGGTTTTTAGGTATTTTAATTTATGCCACCCTTTCTTTCTTAATTTTTAGAATTTTACTTCATTTAGGAAGCAATTGACTTGAGATTGATTACTGAATGCAGCAGTGAATGATTGCATTGGGAGCAAAAGAATAGTTTTCCTGTTGGATTATTAGCTTGTTTTGTACACAAAGTGATGGAAACCTTAGGCGACATATCAAAGTGAAGCCTGCGATCCGGTTCTCTGGAGATGGCATTTACTGTTTTGTTTTTATTTCTGTGCTGGATTTTGGATTTCCAGAGCATATTATTAGTTGAGTCAGTCATGGCTATCGAATTATTGTCCCTTGTTTTTGCAGCTGATTGTATCACAGTATCATTCATTGCATGTTTCAACTTTTAAAAGACGTGATATTGTTTCTGGCACTACATGAGTGTTTTGTACCCAAGTGCGTGTGCACATGCAACACACACTTGTATCTGCGAGTAATTTTGTTATTGTTAAACTCTATCATCAGCATGAATTTCTTACACGCTGATTGTTTTATTTATTTCACTGTTGTTAAAGCACCTGGAGAATATGAGATTTAACGAAATGGTAGAATTTAAGCTTAGTATCTCTGTTATAAATTTGAATTATTTTTGTGCATGCTTCAAGGAATTGATCAAGTCTCAGATTCTATAAAGTTCATGGGTTGAGTTCTGATTGAACTTTTATCTGTCACGTGTGGCTGAACATGCAATCAGTATAAACTCATGAGTGAATTTTTATATGTGGAATATGAGCTTATAATACCATATAAACTTAGGTAAACAAAAGTGCATTAACTTATAAAAACTTTGGATGTTAATAACCATTGAAAGTAGTGATTGCTCTGTTAGAGATTAGTCATTGAAAACAGCCTTTTAACCTGATCATGTATTTGTCTTGCTTTATTATGAGATGGCTATGTATATGCATCTGAGGAGACAATGTCTTGTTTTGAAGGATCAATGGACCGAAGAGCTGCCTCATTATGAGCATATTGAACAGAATGATTTTATATATCGAAAGTAAGGCATCATCTTCTCTTCATTTTATTTTACTTTTAACTGTTCTAATTGCTGGATTCAATTTTTAACCACCTATTTTACTTCCATCTTATCTTTAGAAAATTGAATGCAGCATCTTTTAATTTCAGTAATAGGGTTAGAAAATTTACAACTTTGGTTGCAATGTGCCTTTGCATTTAAATGTGGAGCTAGGTTTGTGTGCGTGATTCTCTCTCTCTCGTGAACTTCAACTTTTAGTATTATCATATTAGTGTTTTCCTGTTTTGCTTCACCTGATAAGATTCTTTGCGGAGGATCCGAGCATGTCAAATTCTTTTCCAATTTTAGTTTGCTTACACATTTTTTATTAGTCTAGTTGGAAATTGTTCATGTTATTGTGAACTTGTACATTTTGATCGGGGCTGCACTCTAGGATTTAGGTGCATTTCGTTCACTGAAATCTGTTGATTTGCTTTTCTTGATTGCTTTTCTAGACATAAGAAACAGAAGGAAGAAGACATTGTCATCTGTGAATGCAAGTTTAATGGCGATGATCCTGACAGTGCTTGTGGGGAGAGGTGCCTGAATTTATTAACAAGCACAGAGTGCACGCCTGGATATTGCCCTTGTGGTGTCTATTGCAAGAATCAGGTTACATCAATACTGCATATCTGCATCATTTCTATAAACCCCAATGATTGCTGTATTCCAGTACCTTTCGGAGTGCACATGTACATAACTTACATACTCGTGAAGTTTTTATTCTCTGTCTGTGTAGACTACACGTTACAGTAATAAATGTTGTATGCTCGATATGTAGTCATTGTTTTAATAATTTCATTGAGTTGGGCCAGTCAAACATTAAGAGAGAATAATTGTACAATGCATACATTTGCTGTGATTGAGATCCACTTTCCATCCAATAAGCTTCTTCTTTTTTTTCTCCTAAAAGAAAAGGAAAAATGTGTTAGTTTTTTATTAAAAAAAAATTGTTATTGTTCATATTCCACACAAATCCACTCCTGTGTGTAAGCATCACCCTCAGGTGCGACATGCTTATTCACATGCCCTCTTCAATGCCTCTTGTTTTTCTTCATGATCTTTTAAGGTCTTTTCATAACATCTGAAAGTTTTTCTCAAGTATAAGACAATTCTCGTTGCGGGGAAGCTCATCAATCCAAAATGCTGACGAGAATAGTTTTCTCAAGTGCCATTGATGTCAAATTTGAGTAACAATATGCTCCACTTGCAGCCTTGCTTGAACATTGGCTTTCTCATCATGGAAGGTTTGCACACAACAAAATCAAAGTCAACTTTAAAATTTGAATCATAGCAAAAGAATCATACATCATCAAGGAAGAATTGAGTCTAGATCTTAGATCAGTTCTCATATCATTTGTAATAACTCTGGGCCTTTCGGATCCTATTGACATGGAATTTGGTTTATGATTCTTAATTCTTTGCATAATATCTCGATAATGGCACCTTTACGAAGTTCGATGAACCTTTGAGGTTACTTGTTCAAACATTACTGAAACTAACCATTTTTTTTTCTTCCTTGTTATCTTTCTGTTTGATGTTAACAGAGATTTCAGAAGTGTGAGTATGCCAAAACACAGTTGTTTAAAACCGAGGGCCGCGGGTGGGGTCTTCTTGCTGAAGAGGAGATAAAGGTGAGAATTAACTACCTGGGATGAGCTTTTGCAATCGTTTTTAGAATATATTCCCTTGGGTGGATTCTCTTATAATTTGTTCTCTGTTATTAGCCACTTCAAGGCAAAGACAAGAAAGTTCATCTACTTGCTAAATATGCACAGGAGTAAATTATTTAGGTGGTCTGTCAGTAATCAGTATCTAATGCGTGTCATTGCACCATTACTAATTGATAACATAATTTGTCCCTAATATTTCTGCCTGTTGTTATCATAAAATGGGTGCAATTATGCTCAGAGCCCTCCTTTTCTAAGTAATGCAGGCAGGACAATTTATTATTGAGTACTGTGGAGAGGTAATATCCTGGAAAGAAGCAAAGAAAAGATCCCAAGTTTATGAAAATCAAGGTAGAATGAATTTCATCATAGATATGCCTGGATCACTTTTCAATTGAAGGTAGCTTCATCTTTTCACGTGGCCTGATGCAGGACTCAAAGATGCATTTATCATTTCACTGAATTCCATTGAATCTATCGACGCCACTAAAAAGGGAAGCCTTGCGAGGTTTATAAATCATTCATGGTGAGTGTCTTAGATCAGAAGATAAATTTTTCTATTTGTTTCAGATGTTTCTTGGTTTCACATCCTTTTTTGGTTTTTGAATTGACTTTGACTTGTAACTAAAAAAAAATTGTAGCCAACCAAATTGTGAGACAAGAAAGTGGACAGTTTTGGGGGAAATAAGGGTTGGAATATTTGCGAAGCAAAACATTTCTGCTGGAACTGAACTGGCATATGATTATAATTTTGAATGGTATGGTGGTGCCAAAGTTCGCTGCCTCTGTGGTGCAGTCAACTGTTCTGGGTTTCTTGGGGCAAAATCTCGTGGTTTCCAGGTAAACTTTCAAATGGTGAATCTGAACTTAGAGAGAATTTGACACATTTGACCATGTATATGATTTGAAACTGAAGTTTTAATGAAAGGCAAAGTTACATTTTTTGCTAAATATTGTAGCAAAATGTGTTTATAACGTTTTGAATCTATTTTTCCATGAATTTGTTCTCATTTAGAAATCTCATGTTGTGAGTATTGTTCCTTTCCTTATTTATGTTTTTCTTTGTTTTGCTTATCTTTGATGAGCTTCAACATTGATGTGGTTCTGGAACTTCTGATAAACTTTCCTCTCTCCTCATGTTCAACAGGAAGATACTTATCTCTGGGAAGATGACGATGACAGGTAATGTATTCTTATTTATGATTCATTGTGCAGCAAAAAAAAAATTCATTTTTATTTGTTAGGGGTTATCATAGTTTTATTGAATTATTTTGGCACATGTATAGAGGCAGCTATTAATCTTTATTCTTCCTAACATTTGAAATCATGTATGAGGAACTTGCCTTTTATCCTTCCCTGCTGATTCAGATGGGATAGGTCATTATCAGCTTATGTGATTAGTGACAGTCAACACAACAAGGATAGGAGTGCTTAGTTTAGCTGGTTTAGTTACCAACCCTCACCTGCATCCAGTAGCAAGGACAACTGTGCTTCTTCCATCTAAGGTTGACCTGTAGTGACCAATATTACCATATTATTACCCAGTAATTTACAATGTGCAATAGAATCTAGCCTTAGTTTTTTGCCTGCTGCATCTCAATATTGTTCCTATCCATGTTTACAAGGCATCCCTGTTTCTTTTGATAGATCTGCTACACCTTATCAGGAAATCATAGATAAAATAACACTTATATTGTTTTGTAATTGGCTGTTTCATACATTAAGGTGGAAATGATGGTTTAAATGCTAATTTGTTTTTTATCTTGTCCAATGACTACAAAATTGGACCTTTTTTCTTCCATTACCGTGAAAAATTCTTCCTGTGATGGCTTGCAAAGAGAAAATATTCCGCCAACGTCTAGGTTAAGTGTAAGCAATTTTAAGATTTGAATAAAATGAAAATATGTATACACCTGCTCTTGAATCTTAAAGAAATTATCATGGAACAAAAACCTTTTCATATGTGCATATACTAATACCCTGAATTGACTGCTAACTTTGTTCTCTGGCTAAGGTGTGCCCTTGGACTACATCTTTGTGATAAACCATTCATATGGATGTACTTTGTTACCATATTTACTTCAAATTGATTTTTGGACACAGGTATTCAATTGAAAAAATTCCACTATATGATTCTGCAGAAGATGAACCTTCCTCCAAGTTCCTCAAAATTGCAAACTCCGATTCTGAATATGATATTGGTGGGAAAATTGAATATTCCACAGTGATGAATTTTGATGTGGAATCTGAAAAACCCTTGGAATCCACTGTTCTTAGCGTTCAACCACTTGATTCTTTTCCAATGGAGGGTGTGGTTATGAATGCAGTAAAAGCTGAAGCTAATGAAGAGATGGCATTATATTCCCAAGGTACACCACAATCATTTGCACCAAAGAGTGCAATGATATCTCGCATCCGAAGTAATAGTGCATGCCGGAATTATCACATTGGATCAGGGCCTGTGCCAAAGAAACGATCAAAGCAATATTCTACAGGAAAGTTGAAACATTTGATGCAAAAGCAAGTTGATGCAAAGCATGTTACTAAACTCTTGGCAGTGAAAGAAGCTCAAGAGGAAGTGCTCACTTATGAGGTATGGGTTTATTTATGTACTTGTACATATACACATGCATGTGTGCCCACACATTTGTAATTAAACTATTTTATGCAAGCAAAGGTGGAGATGATTCCCAGCCTTACATTCATCACAATTGGTTTAAATATAAACCAAAAAGTCTGATTAATTTCCTCATTAGGCTTTGGCCTCTTAATTTCAGCCAACCATGGATAAGTGGTTTACATTAAAATAAAAAAAGCATGGTTAAGAAGTGCAGGGGCATTTATGGATTTTTAAAAGTTGCTAAAATAATATTGTGTGCACTCGCTCACATGTGGATTTACTAGGGTCAAGAACAAAACTTTATTACTGTAGAAAAAACTATAGGATGCACATTTCATATTCAAACCAAAATAGATGATGATGCAAGAGGTAAGGCGTTAAGAAATACAGGATGCAAAGTGCTATTAGAGCGAAGCTGATGGATGTTTTTGGGGGGGACTTTGTAGAATTGAAACTTCCATGTCTTCCTTCTTCCGTATTATACAAACCTTGTGATGAAGTAAGGAATGAAGGACTTGAGAACAAACCTAAAAACGCCATATTTTTCTTGTTTTTCATTTATATGTTAATCACGTTCATCATAATTATAATTGGGATAGACATTCTGACACTGTATCCACCTGACTGCTCTGAAGAAACTGGTATCTGGCGATTCATGTAGCCCTTTTCTTGCAGAGCATCAGTGTTAGAACTAATGTTGCTGTGTTTCATTATTATTTCCTCTCTCTGTGAGTAACATATATGTGTGCGCGCTCGCGGATGCAATGCGATTTTCTTTTTCTTATGTTTAAAGCTTATTACTGGGGCAGGAAATGAAAAACGATGCAGCCTCTGAACTTTCTTTGTTGTACAATGAAATAAGACCCGTGATTGAAGAGCATGAGAGGGACAGCCAAGACAGTGTGCCTACCACTGTTGCTGAGAAGTGGATACAGGTATGCTGCACGAAATTGAAGGCAGAATTTGACCTTTACTCCTCCATTATCAAGAACATTGCTTGCACTCCACAAAGGACACTTGAACAAGCACGACCTTCTGAAGAACCTGGTAATGATAATGAAGTCAAGTATCTAGGATACTGAACATGTTGACAACCGTTTCCACAATAAATAAATTAAAAAAAAAAAAAAAACAAATTGCTCGATGTCTTCTTGCCTCTCATCCTTGATAGCATACTAAAGTTCTTTCCTTGGATGGTGGTGGTTAGTTGGATTATTTTTTAAAATATATTTTGTTATAGCGGTTAGTTATATGTTAAAATATTTTTTTAAAAAAATATATAGTGTTTAAATTATTTCAACAAGAAAAAATATTAAAATTAGTAATAATATTTTTATTTGCTATAAAACATATTTGAAGGTATTGGATCTTGGCCTCCATGATAAACCCAGGTTTCTGAAATTCTAAACAAAAAGGAAAGAGGTGATTTTAGAATTTCAATATTTTTGTGGCCCATGATAAACCCAGGTTTTTAAATGATGATGATTATTTTAAGACACGCGGCCCCTCCGCAACATCCAAGATACCTAATGTAATATCATAATCAACATCATGATCATCGTGGGACCCAGTCTGACAATGCACGTTATGATTCAACCCATCGTCCTCCGCCCTCTACGCTATCCTTCCCCAACACCTAGCCCTCCACCTTCCCTCGTCGACTTCTAAACCCTGGAAAGATCCTTACATAAGAAACCACCACTCTCTCCCTCTCTCTCTCTAAATGGACCCCGCTCTCCTAGCCGCCGCCGTGGCCGCCGTTGGCAGCGTCCTCTTCCTAATAATTATCTTGGCTTTCATAGCCTTCGTCTGCAAGTCCACCAAAAAACACGACTATAGACGCCGCCTCCGCCACCATCAGACCAGAACCGTAGCAAACCTGGAGCTCTCCTCCGTAACAATGGACGAAAGCGCCTCTTATGACCCGACTATAAACCACATCTCCATAGAAGAGCTAAAAGTCTCCACCAAGAACTTCTCCACCGATTTAATCATCGGCGATGGCAGTTTCGGCTTGGTTTATAAAGCTACACTCTACAACGGCTCCACGGTGGCTATTAAAAAGCTTGACCCGGACGCTTTTCAAGGTTTTCGTGAGTTTCGCGCCGAGATGGAGACTCTAGGTGAGTTACGCCATGGAAATATTGTCAAGATTCTCGGGTATTGTGTTTCGGGCCGGGACCGGGTTTTAATTCTGGAGTTCGTTGAAAGAGGGAGTCTTGACCAGTGGATTCACGACACGTCATCAACGGATAACGAACACTTGGATAAGTTCCCGTTACCCTGGGAGACGAGGATCAAGATAGTTATGGGCGTGGCAAATGGGCTTGCTTATTTGCATGGGCTTGATACTCCCATTATTCATAGGGATATTAAGGCTAGTAACGTTTTGTTGGACTCGAGCTTTGAGGCCCATATCTCTGATTTTGGGCTTGCCCGTAGAGTCGACGCGTCGCACTCGCATGTGTCCACGCAGGTTGCGGGGACTTTTGGGTACATGCCACCGGAGTATAAAGACGGTGCCATCGGAGCGACGGTGCAGGCGGACGTTTACAGTTTTGGGGTTTTGATGTTTGAGATTGCGACCGCACAGAGGCCGGATTTGCCTAAGGTGATGGAGAAGAAAGAGGTGGGGTTTATTGAATGGGTCAAGAAGATGTTGGAGCAAGATCGTCATATGGAGACGTTGGATTGCAAGATGCCGAAGGAGGGTTTGAGCGGTGATGATCAAGTCAAGGAATATTTTAGGATTGCCTCTTTGTGCACAGAGGAGTTTATGGGAGATAGGCCTGCCATGAGTGAAGTTGTGGATTTGTTGAAAAAACTTTCAGCCTAAAATTAGGTTCTTCAAGATTTTACTTCTTGTATTCGCCATGTATGACCACGTTGAGTTAAATAAAATTCACTCGATTAAAACTTTCAACCTTTAATTTAAAAAGATTACAAGAAATTTATTTATTTATTTTTAAATACAAATACCCATACAGCAAGCAAATAAAAGTATAAACACTCGATTAAAAATAAAATATAATGTTTGTACATATTCCACATGTGCATCAGCATGCCAACATCAATTCAATGACCATATTAGCATTCATTTAAAGAATTCTAACAAATATTTTGATTATAAAAAAATAAAAAACTACACACTTAAATAACAAAAATATCATTAACTCTTTACAATGTATTATTGACAAATTGTCGGTTTGGAAACTAGTGGTAGCAAGTGGATCAATATTACGACATGACCAAGTAGAACTTGGAAATGGTTTAATTATTCTGATGACGGTTATTACAATTATATACGTGGCATGATTATGGCTCTGTTGGGGCATACAGGATGCAAATTTAATCAAAACACAAGGACCACCAGCCTATCCAAATCGATGGAGGTTTTTTTATATAGATAGGTATGTAAATTGTCAAATTCAATTTAATATATATTTGTAATATATAAATATTCTGACGTGTATATATATATTGCCGCACTTCGCTGCAAGTGGAACAATAATTTTATTATTTGAAAATAAAACAGGCATAAAAAAAATTCAAGCCCAAAGTCATTAGTTAAAATGACAATTTAAATGATATTAAAAAAATAAAACACAACAACAATAAATAAATTAATCAAAAAAACAATAAGAAAAGGATAGAAAAAACCACATTCGAGTTTCTCTAGATTATCAAACAATCTAATGCTAATATAACTGAAAGAAAACCAGAACAAAAATAAACAAACTTTAAAAAATATATAGCAGCTTTAAAAAAAGAAAGGAAAAAAAAAACAATCTCAGACAAACCTCTTAAACCTCGTCTAATCTAAAAAACCTACAACCTATTAAATTATGGATTTGAGTTCAATTAAAAAGCTTAAATGTCATCCAATTTAATTTTAAATGATGGAATTGTTGAAAAAAATGCTAATAAAAAAACTTGCAAAAGAAAATAAGCAACAAAAAAAGGCTTAAAATCCGACAGAAAAAATCAAATAAAGATAATTTAAAAAAAAAACAAAATTATCCAAGAAAAATTGAGAAAATTCTTATGACTAAATATAACATCGAGGGATGAAATTCAGAAAAAAAAAAATTAATAAAAAATACCATGCAAAATAAAACAAAAAAGCAATTAAAAAAAATTAGGATTGGATCCAACATAAAAATCAAATGAAATTAAATATTTAAAGATGAAATTATATTAAAAAAATCCGATAAGAAAATGATTTAAAAATAGCAACTAAAAGAAACATGTCCAAATTTGACATATAAATTAAATGAAAAAAACACATAGGGTGAAACTATAAGAAAATCAATCGATCAAGAAAACAATTCAAACAAAACAAACAGCAATTTAAAGAATGAGCACAAAATTTAAAAATAAATTTTAAAAATTAAATAACCAGGGATGAAAAAAATAAAATCAAATTAAAAACAACCAATGTAAAAAAAATAATTGCAAGTAAGAGAAGAGAGATTGAATCGAAAGAAAAAAAACAATTGAAGGGCATGTTTGATTTTTAGCATGGCCTGCACTCAAATCCAATAAGAAAGAGAAGGAAAAGAAAAAATTCATTTTCGACATACAATCACCATACATGCATCATCTAGAGAGGAAAAGGACGTTAAGATGAATCTAATGATGCAATAAAGCACTGGTACAACCACTAGAGTCAACCTCACGCATCGTCTGAAATCAACGAAACGACTAATATGATGACGAATACTTTGCACATGTCAGCAACTTTTTTGATATTTTTTTCTAATTACACAAAACCAAAAATGCTTTTAATACCAATCAACAATCACATATAGACCATGAGAAAATTACTACAAAACTCTTAAATGCAAGGCTAAAATATTTGAATGGCATTGGTAATGTCGTAGTTCCCAAATATGAAAATACAAAATTGTTCATATGAAGAAAACATTGAGTTATTTTATTATAGGATTAAATTCATTGTTTTGCTATATATTTCCAAATACAATTACCAAAATAACTCCACTTAATTTTCAAAAGACATTCACATCTTATGAAAAAGATCATCCTACCCCTAAAACAAATGTAAAAGAGAAAATGACAAAGGAGCAATATAATAATTATACTATTAAAATAATAGTAAACTATGTCTTAGAACACAATAAAATCATCACCAGCTTCATTGTTTTGTTAATTATAATTTTTTGTTGGATATTAAATATTATTTGAATAATAAATACTCATAACTCGTTATTAGAGTATAAATATCTAAATTACTTATCCAATATTACATAAAATATAAATATCAGTTGTTATTTTTAGTGACATAACCTTGACATTTTTGTTCATAACTAGCTAGCTAGCTAGCTATATGCGTGTTATCCCATGAGTTATTTAATAATATTGTTAAACTAAACCAAGTTTATGGGATTAAAATGATGATCCATTGATTAAAATTAAATGACATAGAAATTCATCTAGTAAGGCCTAGCTAACGTGACGAGAGTACTATTGACTCGGTCCACCCTGCTAAAAATTAATAGCCTTGAATTAAAACAATAAAGCAAAAATATCATTAACTCTTTACAATATATTATTGACAAATTGTTGGTTTGGAAAGTAGTGGCAACAAGTGGATCGATATAATGACATGTCCAAGTAAAATTTGGAAATGATACAATTGAGGGTCCAGTTGCTATGATCAATTGTGTGACTTGTTCCGTCTCCATTCCAAGTTCGACCCTCTATGTATATGCCTGTTACCCCCGCGGTGTCTTACCTTGCTCCTGGGCTTGCAGGATGTCCAGTGAGCCGTGGGGATTAGTCGTGGTGCGCGCAAGTTGGCCCGGACACCCCACGCTAATTAAAAAATAATAATAATAATAAAATAAAATAAAATTTGGAAATGATTTAATTATTCTGACGGCTGTGTCCATTCGAATATTACAATTATAGACATGACATGATTACAATGTTTTGGCACATTGAGATACAAACAGGTATTTTAGATTGTGAATATAATTAATTTTTAAAGTATTTTTATTTTAAAAAGTATTAAAATAATAATTTTTTATTTTTTAAATTATTTTTTATATTAATGTATCAAAAAAATTTGAAAATATTAAAAAAAATTAATTTAAAATAAAAAAATTAATTTTCTTAAAAAATATTTTTAAAATACAAAAATAAATAGTAACTTAAATTCTTTTAAATCTAATGAATACTCACCGTGGAAATTAATTCATCTAGTTATTTTATCATAGATATTAAAATTATTAAATCTAGCTTAAGAAACCCGACTTAAATTTAACTTGATATATATATATATATATATAATGATGATTTTTTTTTAATTCAATATAATATTTATTTATCTTGATATTGACATTACACACACTACCCTCCAAACACACATACTTGTGTAGTATTTATTATTTTACCATTTAAAACATGTGTGTTATTTTTTGTTAAATATTAAATAATAAAAAAAAAATCTTATTATTTTTGTTATTAACTAATTGGTTATATACATGTTATCTAGGAATATCTTTGATAATTTTATTAAACTAACTCAAGTTTATTGAGTTAACAAGATAATTTATTGATTTGGTTTTTTGAGTTAGACTAAGTTTTAAATTAAGTTAGATAAAAATTGATCTAGCATGATCCAATTGACATAATGAGAGCATCCGTAACTTTGTTGGGCTTGCTAAAACAAGGTTTTTTTTATATAAAAAAAAGTTGATTTAATGCTTTTTTTATATATATAAAAATAGTAGAATGACAAGATTATGGATAAATTTGGATCAAATCAAGTTAATTTATCAAACTCATAAACTAGATCATAATCTTAACTAACTTTAACAATCTTGGCTTTTAGAATCTATTTTCTTTTTTATATATATATATTTGCAATGCAAAACAACAATTATAATTATTAAGGAGAAATATTATTTAATCTCAACTGTATTTCCTTGTTAATGAATTTTCATGTTATTTTAAGGAAGGTATATTTTTTAACTATAAATGAAGTTTTTATTTTTTTTATAAAATTAAATATTAATTTAATATTGATATTTTTATATACCATATTTTTAATACCATGCTAACCTCATTGTAAACAAAACGATGAATTCACCATTTATTTTAAGTTTCACTTAAATTTAAATTAACATTTAAATCTTTTGTATGTACTTTAGTGCAATGTGCCCATAACAATCAGCGAGATAAGGTCAATCTTGCGAGGCGGGAGGTTGGCAGCATTAAGGGTGAACAAAAATCTTGAAAAATCGATTAAATTGAGAAAAAAAATAAAAATTAAAAAAATCAAATATGAGGAAGTATGGTATCCGCAAGAGTGAGCCCAGTGGGAGATGTTTTGATTTTATTTCGAAGAGTGAGCCCAGTGGGAGATGTTTTGATTTTATTTCGAAAAGTTAAAGTAGTTGCTTTCATCATTCGGCGTGTTTTTTTGCGGTCCACTTGAAATTTAAAAAGAAGATATATATATACAGTTGTAGCTTTCAGACATTAAAAAGGGATAAGATTAGTGAGAAAAAAGTAGAGGAAATACGATGGTGATCGCCCTCCAGTTCTTCATCGTCCATTACTCCATCGGAATAGTCTATCATAACATCGTCACTGTACCTCTTCATGTAGTACAAGGAAAAAGAAAAGGATCATGCAAAGCACAAAAGCATATACCTCTTTATGTTTCTTAAAAAATACATGTACTATATGTATATATCCTATCAATGGGTGGAAGATCATGTTAGAGAATAATTTGATTATATTTAGATATTATAAAAAAATTTAAGTTATTAAGTTGAGATTGTTTTTTAATATGGTATCAGAGTTTTGATAAATAAGTGATTACAAATCAAATCTCATAATTTCTATTTATTTGATAAAAATTAAACACAAAGTAATATAGATATGTGCAAGTTTCGCATTTAAAGAGTTTTCATTTGAAAATATATATTAAAAAATAATATAAAATCACATTTTAAACATTATCTAATAACTTAAGCTATTTGGTTAAGATTGTATTTTGACATGGTATCAGAGTCTTGATAACCAAGTAGTTATGAATTTGAATCTCATTCTTGATAACCAAGTAGTCATGAATTTGAATCTCACTATCCCTATTTATTTGATAAAAATCAAACATAAAATAATATAAGATTGTATATTTCAAGTTCAAAGATCTTTTCACTTGAATAAATGTATTAAAAAATAATTTAATTATATTTGGACTTAATATAATAATTTAAATTATTAGATTAAGATGATTTTTTAATAAATCAATTTCAAAGGTAAACTACAAGAAAAAGAATCATAACTTCATATTTTTATTTCATTTTATATTTACTTGTAAATTGAGAAATACACATAATAATAATCAAATATGAGATCTCCTTTACTCGTATTGCTAGTTGAGCTATCACGATCAGAGGTCCTCGGCCTCGTAGTAGCATACTTCTCGTAAACATTATTTCAATTTGTTTTTTAACATATGATTGCAGGCATTGAATTCAAAACCTAACAGAGATAGTTGTCGATCAAAAAACAAAAAAAACAAGACAGGTGCGGTGTATCAATGTTTTTCTCGAATCAATTACAGCTTTATATTGACTATACAGAACAACATGGTGTGATGGTAATAATATCATGGTGGATCCTCTAAGAAAGACGGCAAGAAAACAAACCGAGAATTTTGAAAACAGCAACCGAAGAAAGTCATAGCCAGCAACGGGTATTTCCAGGAAGAACGAAACAAAGAAAATCTTCGACACCCACCAAGAAAATCCACTTAAAAAATGTAAGAAATTAACAAAAGAAAAGAAGAAAACCGTGAAAAGACGTTCCTCTTTACTGTGGTGTGTAGCTTATCCATTTCTCCGAGGCCAAGCGTCACAGAAAGGCGAAAGTCTTTTTCTTCCTTCATTAATTAGGGTGGCCCTCGTACAGTTTTTGATTTGTCTGGATGCATTTAAAGTTCTCTTCTTTTGTTTCTGGGTGCACAGGTTAGATCAGAACAGGTATGTCATCTTCGGGTGTTTGTGGCTGGACGGTTCGATGTATTTTTTTATTAAAATTTAAAATATATATTTTTTAATTTTAATATATATATATTTTAGGTTGTTTTAATATATTAATATAAAAAAAATATTTTAATACATTAATTTTTTTTAAATAAACTATTTATTTACACAAAATTAATTTTAGAGTATAGCTCAACTAGTCAAGTGTTAAATTTGTTTTTTAAATATCACTAATTCAAGTCTCACAAATTTCAGGATCATTGAAAGCTTATATAGTTGTTACTTTTAAAACATGTAGGATTAATAGAAAAATATCAAAATTAGTTTGAATATCTATATTAATAAAAAAATAAAAATAAATAAATTGACTTAGAATAATACATGACCACACTGGCATCTACTTTACCAACTCTCTGTCTGTATCAATTGATCTTCTTGGAAAGCTTGCAATTGAGCTATGGATAGCGCCATCGCTCAGTGGTATGTATTGCGTACTTGTAATTTTGTCATCAACTAGATTGGTGCCCAGGTCAAATGTTTGCCAACTTAAAAAAATCCATGCAATACCATTGTTTTTAAAAAGGAAAAAAAATATGAAATACGAGTAATCCAAATGACTAGGTTCAATAAAAACTTAGTTACTTTAATAATATAATTAACAAAACATCAACAATAAATAAAATAAAAAAAATTAACAATAATTAACTATAAAAAATAATTTGATTGTATCATATTTGAGAGAAGGAAAGAAAACTAATACTCATTCCATCATGATCATCATCTCACTACTAAAAAAAGCAACGTCAATATGTATATAATGTCACTGTAAAAGGTTACACGATGACACTAAAAAAAATCGTACATGTCGTTAAAGCAATAACACGAAAAACAAACCAAGCAAAATACCATAAAGCGAGTATATCATGCTTGTATTTAATTAAATTTTAAAAAATTATTTTTAAAAGCTGAGTTTAACAAGAAACAAAAATTAAAAAGACCAAAGATAACTTGAGTTGTTTTTAAAATTAATGAAAAATCCCATAGAAAAAAAAAATAAATAATAGAGCTTAATTTTCAATTATTTAAATGCTAAATGATGAAAATAAAAAAACATTAACTTTAAAAATAGAAAAGAAAAACAAGCAAACCATACCGAATCTCATAGATCTGAATCAATCTTTTAAACTTGTAACCCGTGAAATGCTAGATCCAGATTCAAACAATAAGTTTAATTCTCAATCAATTTAATGTCTAGATAAAAAATAAAAAAAATATTAATTTTCAAATAAAAATAGCAATACAAAAATGATAATCAAATCTCACAGAAAATAATTACAGGAAGATAAAATTGTAAAAAAAAATTAAAATTTAAAAATGGACTCAAATAAAATAAATATTAATAAAAAATATGTAGACCATATTTATATAAATAAATAAATAAATTAAATGGTTTTTATAAAAAATTAGAGGGTTAGTCGTAAAAATCAAGATAAATAGAGAAAAGAAAGGGAAAAGGAAACATCATTGGTGCCATAACAGAGATTCGTTGTCCACACTTGCCACGTGATGGTGCTGTCAAGATTATTCTAATATTGCTCTGGAAGCCACCGTTTAGCAACAAGACAACCCCGTATAAGTCGCCCATATGGCTCAAAAACACCTCCACTTGCCGGTGTGCTACTTTACAATCTCAAGTAATATTTTATATCTATTAATATACCATTTTCTCCTTTGGTGATAGATTATAACAAGAAAAGCATGATGAAAAAAAAAAAAAAAACTTCCATGCTAGTTAAAGAATTTTTAAATTTAAAAGTAATTGAATTATTTTACTGTATCTTAAACAATTAAAAGTCGAAACAAATCCTAGATGCTGATTTAACATTTTTTGCTTTCAATTAAGTTAATCATATTAATTTTCAAAAAAATACGAAAAAATTGTATTATCCCTCGTAATCAAACCAGTTGTTTTTGCTGGAAAAGGTAAAATCATTATTTTTATTGTTACAATTAATATATTTTCTAATTTAAAACTTAATTTATACCGAGCTTCGAACATATCCGTATTTAATAATTACAACGTAGAGCGCGGGAGGAAATGTATTTCGAGCGGACACCAAAGTGGTTGAGAATTAACTATTTATGTGTTTTTCCCCCCCTAAGAAAATAAGAAACGTCACGTGGGCTGCTTGACTTGATGGATGGCAGTAAAAGCCAGACTTTTGATTCCCAACCGACATCAAATAGAAAAGTAGAGCTCTACAAGTGGAGTGTTCGCATCTCGCAGATGAGTGGTCCTTCGATGTTTCGAAGAAACGAAGATTAATAAAATAAATTTTAAGAAATTTTGTATTTTTAATATTTAAAAATATATTAAATAATATTTTTTAAAAATTATTTTTAATATTATCTTATCTAATAATAAAAAATATTAAAAAGTAATTTAAACAAAAAAAACATCTAAACCCTCATAAATAATAAAATTTCAAATTAATTTTCACATAATCGAGTTTTCACGTGTTTCTAATCTTAGAGTCTATTTAAAAGTATGGTTATGATTATTTTTTAAAATATTTTTTGTATTAAAATGAATTAAAATAATATTTTTTAATTTTTTAAAAATTATTTTTGAGATTAGCGTATCAAAACATACAAAAAAAATAATTTTTTTTAAAAAATACAATTTATACCATTTTTAAACAGTATAAAATTCAAAAGTAAAAAAAAAAGTTGAGAGACTTTAATTTATTCCTATATATCCATGTACTAAATTTATAAATTTTATTAATTAAATCTCAAATATTTCCAGCATTTCTTCACAGGGTCAATTATTTTTTTTATTATCAGTATTCTTTTTTTTCTTTTTTTTTTCTGGCCCTTTAATTGTTACTCATTCTATACATCTTGTAAATCTTTTTGTTTTTATTTGACTCGAGAGAGAAACTTAATCTTAAAATACAAAAAATAACACAAAAACACCACAATGTTAGGAAACAAAAAGAATTCAAGGTTAACTCTACGGGTGTACTTTAACTAACTAAAATCTATATTTAATTTTAAAAAATTATTAGTTTGAGTCTGAAGTTAGTTTCATATCCACTAAAATTTTATATAATTATTAATTTTAAAATTTATAAAATTAATTAAAATACAATAATAAAAAAGGTTCAAAATTATAGTTAGAAAGAAAAAAAACCACAAGTGCACAGTCAAGTGGGACCCCGAGGAGCAACTTTATTGCTTGACAGAGTAAAGCGTGGCCTACTCTTAAAGTTTTCGTGTCAGAAGGAAATAGTTAATAGAATTTGTAATTCATTACAATTTATGAGCATACGATAGAAGAGATTCGTTACCAGATTGGAGCCGCGCCAAACTTTATATTTATTAATCCTCCTGCCGGACTTTTAGCAAAGCTTTTCATCCAAGCCGCCTTATTATAATTATAAACTCAAATAAGAAACTAGTATTGATTTAACTTTTTATGTAAACAGATTAATAAATTATTTTAATTATTTAATTAACAACTTTGTGTAATAATTCAACGGGTCAAAGTTGAGATCGTGGGATTAAATTATTATATCAAATTTAAAGATGTTTCTAAGAGAATATCAATAATCTAAATATTTTTTTTATAAGTTTTAAAATTTTTTTAGAAGATTTATTTATTTATTTATTTTAATTTATCTTTTACATTTTTTCTTTTCTCGTAAAAAGATTAACATGAATTTAAAGAAGAAAAATCAAATTAAGATTCATAAAAAATAAATAAACATAACTCTTAGGCTATTGGATTTAAAATCTTACGGTTAGTATTAGAAATATCCTGACACTCGCTTTTTAGTTTTTACTTTGTGAACTGAAAATAATCCAATAATCTAGAACTAGTTACATGCTTTGCATGATACTGTGTATCAATTAGTTTTTGCATTTTAAAAATAATTAAGATTTAAAAATATTAGGTTTTTTTTATAAAGTTATACTAAAAAATCTTAGGTTTGGTTGTAACACCTAGTCCAGGAGTAATATTTATAATATTAATAATAACATTAAATTTAGGTTAACTCTTAGCATAAAAGTGTCTGAACTGCAATACCAAACCCAATAACATTGGACGTGGGTCTGACTATAAGATCATGTCATAAAAGTGTGATAATTAAATAGATTAGTTAAAAAGAAAAAAAAACAAAGAAAAAAAACCAACAGGAAGAAAAAAAACTAATGAAGAAAAAAAATGAATTAATTGGGTTAACCCTTCAAACCAGGTTAACCCGTCATATATTGAATTCACATCGTAAAAGTTTGATAATTAAAAAGAAAAAAAATAAATTAATGGGTTAACCCAGAATTAATTGGGCTAACTCGTCCCCAGGTTAACCTGTCAAACTTGGAATCTGTGTCATGAAAGTTTGATAACTAAATAGGAAAAAATTTAACATTAACAATTTAAATTAAACAAAAAAATTAATTAAAAAAAAAAAAAGACATCAGCTTTTTTATTATGGACTGCATTGTGCAGTCCACAGTCAAAGGTATAAAAACAAAAAGAAAAACTAAAGGTATCAGCCGAGAATTACTTAGAAAAAAAATTCAATATTAATAAACTAAATTAATTAAATAAAATTAATTAAAAAGAAAAGAAAAAAAAAACCTCCAGGAAGAAAAAAATAACTAGATAGAAAAAATAACATTAACAAACTAAACTAAACGAAAAAAATAATTAAAAGAAAAAAAAAGCAGAAAAAAATTCCAAGTTAACTCGTCAAACCCGGGATCCGTGTCATGAATGTTTGGTTACTAAATAAAAAAAAGTGAACATTAACAAACTGAACTAAACAAAAAAAATTAATGAAAAAGAAAAAATCAAAAAACAATTTCGGGTTAACTCATCAAACCATGTTAACCCGTTAAACCCAGGATCTGTGTTATGAAAGTCTGATAACTAAATAAAAAAATAACATTAACAAACTAAATTAAACAAAAAATTTTATGAAAAAAAAAAATTGAAGGGTCAACCCCGAATTAACTGGGTTCACCCGTGAAACCAGGTTAACCCGTGAAACTCGGGATATGTGTCATGAAAGTCTAATAACTAAATAGAAAGAAATTTAACATTAACAAATTAAACTAAACAAAAAAAATTAATTAAAAAGAATAAAAAGCAAAAAAAAAATCCATGTTAACTTGTCAAACCAGGTTAACCCATTAAATCTGGAAAACATGTCATAAAGTCTGATAACTATATAAAAAACTCTAACATTAATAAACTAAATTAAACAAAAATTTTTTGTTAAAAGAAAAAAAAAAGAAGAAAGAAGCAAAAATAATAATCCCAAAAGGCATAAAAAAATAGATAAAAAAAAACAATACAACTTTTTTCTAAAAAAACAAAATAAAAAAAACAAAACCACCTAAAATATTAGTGTTAAAGGAGTCAGTGTTTTACTATGAACTGTACTGTGCAATTCACAGTAAAATACTGACTTTTTTTAGCTATTGTTATAATATTTCTAAGGAAATGAATTTTTATAAATGCTAATTTTAAAATTAAAAGGAAAAGTTAAAGAAAGAAATCAAACCTAACCCGTATCAATTGCAAATTTTTATATAAAAAAGGTTCGAATATGAAACCTGTAAAAGGAAGAGATACAGCAATGCTGATTGATATTTAATTTATTTAGATCCATTTGTTTTTATATTTTATAAATAATTTTTTTATATCAGTTTTTTAATATCAGTTGTTTAAATTCATTTAAATATATTTTTTTAGAACAACAAATAAGATATATATGTTTTTTTAACGTAGATGTCTAAGTTAATTTACCCATATCTTAATTATTATATAAATTTTGATGGTTTTAAAATCTATAAAACTTAAATTAATAATTTATAAAAGGTAAACTTATAACCGAATAATTTATTATATTAATTTTTTTTATTAAGAAGAATTTATTACATTAGATTTTTTTTATTAATATAGTTATTTAGGTCAGCTTGTATACATCTTGACTAATCTTATAAATTTTAAAATTAATAATTATATAAATTTTTAATAACAATTATATTAACACTAACAAAATTTAAACTTAAAATCATAAAAACAAAATATTAATTTTAAATTTTTACCACTATATCATTTCCTTGTCTATTACATTAGACATCCTTGGTATGGGGCAAATTAGCTATGCTGTACATGTGTATCCCAAGATGGAACGTCATGTAAATATGACCACAGGGGATGTGTCCACCACGTGGCCTTTTAATTAGTCAACAGTGTAAAAGCAGAGTCAAAAAAAGCACACGTAGAGCCTCATATTGCGTATAAATAAGCAGCTGCTCCTGTGATTGAAGCAAAGACTCTTGAAACAATACCATGGCTGCTAAGTCCCTTACCTCTCTTCTTCTGATTTCTTCTCTCTTTCTAGCTTCTTGGTTTTGTGCCACTGAAGCGCAAGGCACCATCCCTATAGTGAATGGCCTGTCATGGACATTCTACAACTCTAAATGCCCTAAAGTTGAATCCATTATAAGGAAACAGCTGGAAAAGGTGTTCAAGAAAGATATCGAACAAGCTGCTGGCTTGCTTCGTCTCCACTTCCATGATTGCTTTGTTCAGGTTGCAGGATTTTTCATATATTCATAACTCATCCTGGCATTTACTACCATGTTCAGTTGTAAAACTCACTATTTTTTATCAATTAATTAATATCTAAAAATTAACTCTGCAGGGATGTGATGGTTCTGTATTGCTTGATGGATCGGCGAGTGGTCCGAGCGAGCAGGACGCCCCTCCCAACCTGACCTTGAGAGCAAAGGCATTTGAGATCATCGAAGACCTACGCCGGCGCGTGGAAAAGGCTTGCGGCCTTGTCGTCTCCTGTTCTGATATTCTTGCGCTTGCAGCCCGTGACTCTGTTTACCTGGTGAGTCGACTCGGATCACTCTCTGTTATCGTAGTTTTTGATAATGATCCTAGCTAGCTAGTATGGAGCACATGATTTAATACCATCTCCTGTATCGTTATATACACATCCGTATATAGTCCAGCCATATTCTTGAGACTCGAGTCTAAATCGAGTTTTTTTCCCCTTAAAATAGCTTTTTCCAATTTTTTTTTGAAAAAGTAGAGTAATTGATATTTTTTCCCCAAAAAATAGCACACTTAATAAATTAATTTGAAAACAATGTAATGAATTATCTTTCTTAAGGAAATATAGGAATGAGATTTGGGTTCATTGATTTTAATAATACAATTAAAAATTAGCCTAATTATGGCTCTTGTTAGATGTTAAGTAACTTATTTTTATAACATAAAAATAATATATTGAGAAATTAAACGTTCAATATAAAGCTTAGATTTTTAAAATAAAATTGAATTTTAATTATTCAAATTTATTATGGTATTTCTGGAATAAGTGTTAAATAACCTTATACATGGAATAATTACAGATAATAAAGAGTTTAAAAACATAATAGGATTTTTTTTAAATGGATTAGGTTAGAAATAAGAAGGTGTTGGAGAATGTTTTTTTAGGAACATGTTTGAAAATATAGTTATAGTTATTTTTTTAAATTTTTTTATTTAATATAAAAATAATTTTGAAAATATTAAAAAAATATTAAATTAATTTTTTTTTAATTTTTTTTAAAATATAAAAATAACCAGGTCTAATATATGTTATCTTGCAACCAAGGGCATAAAATATGACTGATAAGACACCAGATAAGCTTATCCAATGTTATTTTCAGAGCTTCGATATCCGCCTGTCGATTTCTATCCAGTTAGTTGACCAGTGATTGCGAGAGGCAAATTAATTTCTCATAATCTAGCACATTATTTAATATTATGGGTAGTAGGGATTGTTTATTTAAATGTTTTTTATTTAAAAATATATTAAAACAATGTTTTTAAAATTTATTTTTTTATTTTAATAGTAATAAATTAAAATAATTTAAAAATACTAAAAAAATAAAAAAATCAATTTTTTCAAATATAATTTTGCTATGACTTTCTGGTGACTTGTCATGATCATTAAACACATATAAAGGGTGTCCGTGGACAGATATATGCATGGCTACTTGAGTTCTGCTTTGTCAATATTAAGGTGGTGTTTTTCATTGTGTTTTAACTGTATTTTTTAAAAAAATATATTTTTTAAAAAATTAATTTTCATTTTTTTTTTTGAAATTCCGTGTGTGTAATGAATCAAATAAAGTTTCTTTCGGTAATAAGTCATTACTCATAACCAAAGCTAACCTTTTTAACTTCTATGCATTTTGTCTACTGCAGTCTGGTGGCCCAGATTATGATGTTCCCTTAGGAAGGAGAGACGGTCTAAAATTTGCAACTCGAAATGAAACCTTAGACAACCTCCCGCCACCCTTTGCCAACGCCGACACAATTCTCTCATCTCTCGCCACCAAGGGCTTTGATGCCACCGACGTGGTAGCCCTGTCCGGTGGCCACACCATTGGTATTAGTCACTGCAGCTCTTTCACTGACCGCCTCTATCCAACCCAAGATCCTACAATGGACAAAACCTTTGCCAACAATCTCAAGGAAGTTTGCCCCACAAGAGACTTCAATAGCACAACCGTGTTGGATATTCGATCTCCTAATAAATTTGACAACAAGTACTATGTTGATCTCATGAATCGCCAAGGCCTGTTTACTTCAGACCAGGACTTGTACACGAACAAGAAGACAAGGGGCATTGTCACTAGCTTCGCTGTCAATCAAAGTTTGTTCTTTGATAAGTTTGTGGTTGCAATGATCAAAATGTCACAGCTCAAGGTCTTGACAGGAAATCAAGGTGAAATCCGCACCAGTTGCTCGGAGAGAAATTCAGGCTACAGTTACTTGGAGTCTGTGGTGGAAGAGGGTCTCGACGCACTGTCCGGATTAATTTGAAAGAAGTAATTTCTAGTAACATGAAAGGCCAAATTCCACTAGCTAGATAAAAAATGTTCGTTGTGCACTCGTTAATTATGGGTTTGTTGCTGTCTTTTTTTCTTACAAAATGCTGATGCTATCTTCTTCTGACAACTTCAGTTCTGCTTGTTCTTAATAAAATAGTCGAGGATGTAACATGAGTTTGGATGGCTAATAAGACGTTGGCTTTGTCAAAGTTTTATAACTTATAATTACGGTTTGTTCTTGACTAAAGTTGAGATTTGTGTTCCTGGCGATTAGCCCTCTCCCATTGCTCTCTTTGTGTTTTAGTTTTCCAAATGGGGCTGTCTATGGCCCATCGATCTATTTTCGATTTCAAGTCACAAATTTGTAGTCACATTCCTGGGTTGGACCATCTTTGGTGCGCTTAAATCGAGTCTTTTTCGAATGCATCCTAAGAATCACATTCAAAAGGACTATAAAACCGTGCAAGCTTTCAATTTTCCTTATAAACATTACATGTATACGTGTAAGATATTGATCACTCAATCTCCCTTTGAACAATATAATTTTATTGTATTTCTAAAGGGATTGAACCGTTCAATGTCCCTTAGAAATATTACAATCAACCAGCCAAGTTCCGATGATGTGATGTTGTTGTTGTTTTTTTAATATTATTTTTATTTGTTAATATAATATTTAAAAAGAGAAGACAAAAAACCTTATGACTTGTTATTCTGCACAAACATCGCTTCATCACCAAAAAGAGCTTATCCAGAAAGTTTTAATACCACTATAAAATGTTGTAAAATAACACTGAAAGAGATCACATGCACCACCAAAGCAAGCATTTTAGACCTATTAAGTTGAGATTTTAATATTGCTTTTCATATCATGGACATTCAAATTTATTTTGAACAAGTACATAAAATTTATAAATGAAAATATGGTTAACGACATCAAGTTGTTTATAATGACAAAGCAAGCATTTACAAGTTAACAAATGTTACGATATTTATAGATGAGCGAATGCAGTACATTGTTATGTTGCGTTATTGAAAAGATCAAATAACATTATAATTAAAGAAAGAAAAACAAAATTAAAATATTACATCAATATAAATAAATTTTAATGCTATTTTGTGTGTTTTAAACCTAAAAATATCCCATCCATTTTTGTTCATTGTGTTTTTTGGTCTATGGTGTTTTTATAGGGTTTGGATTTACTATTAGTAGTGTTTAGGGATTATGAGTTTGTATTTAAAATTTAGAGCTTAAATTTAAGAGATTAAGATTTAAGGATAAATATTATGAGTTTGAGTCATGGAAATAAGAGTTTAAGGTTTATAATAATGGATTATTGGTTTGTGGTATGAATTTAAAAGTTTGGGGATTGGGATTATGGTTAAGGATTTCCAGTTTAAGATTTGAATTTAAGAGTTTGAGTTTTAGGATTTATGGTTAGGGATTAAGGGTTTGAGATTTCTATTTGAGATTAATTTGGGGCTATGATAGTTTAGGGTTTGCATTTGGATTTAATTTAAGATTATGGTAGTTTAGAGTTTATATTTGTAGTTAATTTAGAGTTTTAATTAAAGACGAGAATCCTATTCATATGTGTAAGGGGGTGTTTGAGAGTGTAGTAGCGGTTGCTTTTCAAAGTACTTTTCACTCGTAAATATATCAAAATAATATATTTTTTATTTTTAAAAAATTATTTTTGATATTAGTACATCAAAATGATCTAAAAACATCAAAAAAATTAATTTGAAGCAAAGAAAAAATAAAAAAAATTGTAAATTTTTTAAAAATACTTTTAAAATAAAAAACAAATAAACCCTTAAATTAAAAACACAAATGGATTTGGGTTTCGTGTCTTTGACTAAATTGTTTCATATCTTTAAATTTTTTCTCCCTTGTGCTATTTTGCAAATTTTTTTGGCTAAGTGTGTTAGAAAGAAAAATACCCATGATTATCACAGATGGACAAGTCTTCTCAAAAGACGTTCATTAATGGAATAGATCTTTTCAAAGTAGCATAGCAGGTGGTCATGTTTTGAAAATGTAGTACTCAATGTTAGGCGGCTCTTTTTTTTTTGTTGGGTAATATTTGTGGATATTATGATCATTGTTGATAATTTATTTTATCAAAACGTTTTATATGCTACCCATTTTTTAAAAATATTGTTATTCCCAGCGTTTACTAATTTTCACCAACTTTTTTTATATTTGTGTTATTTTATCACAATTTCTTCCTTTCACACAGTACTAATTTTAAAAAAGTCGAACTTTTTAATATTTTCTTCCCGATACATCGGCAATAGCGAGCAACAATAAACAATAAGGTCGGAAGAATCTGAGAAGGGAGAGCGAAATTGTCAATAGCGCGTGGTTTGACGTCAATTCCGTGCGACAAAAGATAAAATGAACTTCTATGGTTCGTGTTAAAGAAACAAAAACAAGGACAACTTTTCTTCCGGACCAAGCTGACAGAAGGCTTGCAAGATGCTATGCTCCTGTTATCCACCTTCCTTTCTTTTATCCATTTCACACTTGATTTTGATTTTATTTTTTTCAACCATCAGATTCATTATACCTCATTTTTATCCTCCAAACTTCTTTTATTTGTGCAATATAAAAATATTATGAGATTTATTTAATAATTACATTTTTAAAATGAAAATATTTTTTATATAATATTTTAATTTTAACAAAAAATTTATCACGAGTTTAAATTTTATTAATTTTATTTTTCTAATCAACTTAAAAAATTCAACATAACAAGTATATAAAATCTTAAAGTCGACAACTTTAGCTTGAAAAAAATCGTTAAAAATTCGGCACAAGACAACAATAAATATCTATGAACCTCAAATAACATCAACAATAGGATTAAAGGTGTTTTGGCCGCACGTTTTCAGAGTTTTTAAAAGTCTTGATTTTTGTTTTGTTTTAAATTGTTTTAATATGATAATATAAAAATAAAAATATTATTTTAATAATTTTTTTAAAAAACATTTTGATTATCCTATTTCAAACACCACATAACAAGATTATATGCGTGTGTGGCCACCACGTGAACTGCTACTTTTCCAACCTACCTCTCAAGAGTCTAAAAGCACAAGTCAATTATTTACATTATTTTGATGGGAATGGCAAAAGACTTGGCATAGACAAATGAAATTAATTCGAGACTGTTACAAAACTTGGAACAGGGGATAAACAATTCAGACAACTAGCACAACGTGAGACTTCTCATTGCCTATAAAGAAGCACCTTCTCTAGCTAACCAGGACATTAGAAACCAAACCATGGCTATCACTGCTAAATCCTTCACTTTTCTTCTGATTTCTTCTCTCTTCCTAGTTTCTTGTTTTTGTG
Organism: Populus tomentosa; assembly: GCA_018804465.1. Lineage (NCBI taxonomy): Eukaryota > Viridiplantae > Streptophyta > Magnoliopsida > Malpighiales > Salicaceae > Populus > Populus tomentosa. Next base: position 15,820,030 of record CM031977.1, read on the forward strand.
CCAAGGAGGCACGGAACACCTTTCCTGTAGTGAATGGTCTCTCATGGTCGTTCTACGACTACAGCTGTCCTAAAGCTGAATCAATTATAAGAAAACAGCTCAAGAAAGTGTTCAAGAATGATATTGGCCAAGCTGCCGGCTTGCTTCGTCTCCATTTCCACGACTGCTTTGTTCAGGTAACAAAGTAATAATAATAATAAAAAACAGTATCAAATACTTTATCCACTACTCTCTCTCTCTCTCTCTCTCTCTCTATATATATATATATATATATATGTATGTATGTATGTATGTATGTATTAAACATTGCTATATTAATATGATTTTATTTTGATCGGTGAAATTACAGGGATGTGATGGCTCGGTGTTGCTTGATGGATCGGCGAGTGGTCCAAGCGAGCAAGATGCAATTCCCAACCTGACCTTGAGAGCGAAGGCATTTGAGATCATCGACGACCTACGCGAGCGCGTACACAAGGAGTGTGGGCGAGTGGTCTCTTGTGCTGATATCGTCGCCATAGCTGCCCGTGACTCTGTTTACCTGGTAAACAATACTTGAATTACTCTCTATATTACGTACAAAGCTTTGTCATTGACCATGTTAAACATCATACCGTTTATAACCAAGCACTGAAAATTTATGACGTCTGTCAATTTTTATCCAGCTGAGTGATTGCGCAAGAAGCAAATCTGATTTGAGTTGTTGTTACATTTATGACTATCTTGTAACTCGTCCAGCTAGCATACTGAACTTAATTAATGAACCAGAGAGAACAGGGAGGCTAGTTTTATTTTTAATTTTAAACTGGGTCATGATTTTTAGTCGAGACCACACGCTTCTATAGCCCTGAAAACTGGGAAGTTTGTAGACTAGTTCAACATCTTATCCCAGGTGATGTACTGTGTTTCTATGTTTTATTATTGCATTATTCATGGTGGGGAAGTTTTGTTTGTTTTGTTTTTTTCTTTATATTTTAATTACAGCTTATGACAAGAACATTAATAATTTGTTCATTTACCGTATGGGGTGGTTGGCTGATTTGGGAGACTTTTGGCGGTCATTATGAAAAGTAAACGTGTAATAAGTCTCCCTTTTTAAATTTTAAAATTCCAAACTGGCGACAATATCCATCAGTACTATGTCTGACGCTCGATCGGCCAAATGCATGCATCAGCATGATTAATGTGAAACCATGTGCAAGGACTAAATTTTCCTGGTCAACACAAAACCTTATCGTTCGTTTTCTTGTGTGAATTTTCTCTATTGCAGTCAGGCGGCCCTGAATATGATGTCCCCTTGGGGAGGCGAGATGGTCTAAACTTTGCAACGCAAAATGCAACGTTAGCCAACCTGCCACCACCCACTGATAATGCGAGCACAATTCTCAGATCTCTCGCCACCAAGAATCTCGATGCCACCGACGTGGTAGCCCTGTCTGGTGGTCACACCATTGGTATAGGTCACTGTGGCTCTTTCACCGAGCGCCTCTATCCAACCCAAGATCCCACCATGGAGAAAACCTTTGCTGAGGATCTCAAGGGAATTTGCCCCACAAATACCTCTACCAACACCACTGTGCTAGATATCAGGTCCCCTAATAAATTTGACAATAAGTACTATGTTGATCTCGTGAACCGCCAAGGCCTGTTTACCTCAGACCAAGACCTGTACTCGTACAAGAAGACAAGGGGCATCGTCAAAAGCTTTGCTGAAGATGAAGCTTTGTTCTTCGAGAAGTTCGTGGTTGCAATGATCAAAATGTCACAGCTTAGCGTATTGACAGGCAACCAAGGAGAGATTCGTGCCAATTGTTCGGTGAGAAATTCAGACAACAGCTATTTGGTGTCCGAGGTGGAAGAGGATTTGGAGACAAAGTCCGAGTTGAGATAGATACCTCATCTCTATATTCTGTAAATCCAAGCTCCACTAGTTGACACTTGTCTACGGGTTACTTGTTGTTTTCTCAATGGCGTTGCTTTTTCTTAGTAGAATAATACTAGTTGACTGCTCTGTAAAATTGAAGTTTGAATAACTAGTTGGAAGCTGGCTCTGCCAAAATAACTTTCGTGGTTTGAACAAGTAGCTATTTGTATGCAAGATATTTCTTAAGAAATCTGTGATTTGTGTTCCTCTTCCATCAAGAGCGGTAGTACATCTTACCGTGTCTCCAAGCCGAAGGCTAAGAGTAAGGAAATCTCTGATCAGTCGTCGGTGTTTAGTTACAAAATGCGGCACACCATTCTGGATTTCAAAAATATTTTTAGAAAAAAAATTAATTTTTTTATTAATTTTAAATTAATATGTTTTTAGTATTTTCAAATAATTTTGATGTGTTAATATCAAAAATAATTTTTTAAAAATAAAAAAATATTATTGACATGTATTTTGACACAAAAAATTATTTGAAAAGCAACCGCAAACAAGTTCATAAGAATTATCTTGATTTAATAGTTTAAATTATTAGGTGAGATTTTAATATATAATTTATATTATTTTCTAATATATTATCAAGTAAAAGTTATTTGAACTTGAAAATTAGACAGAGTTATATTATTTTGTGTTTAATTTTTATCAAATAAATAGAAATAATGAGATTTAAATTCGTAATCACTTGATAATTAAGGCTCTGATATATCAAACAACTAATCCAATTAAATAACTTAAATTATTAAAAAAAAATTTAAAATATAATTTATATTATTCTCTAACACATATAATTAAACTTAAATTATTTATTAATAGAGATAGATTAGGATCCCATTAAATATAAAATATAAGAGAGGCAAAACCCAAACTTAAAGCCTCAAATCTCATGCACGCTAAAAAAACACCTAAACTAATCTTTCAAGAAACTCAACAAATAACAGATTAAAAATCTCTCACTCTTTCCCTCAAAGTTCACTTACAAGAACTTATTATTCTTTCAAATACTCTCACTTGTACAAAAATAGCTACACCACGTAAAAAGAACCCATCGATTTATTTTTATTACAAAGTCTCAATGTGCTTCTCAAGTGCACCAAATATCATGTAACCTCCTCCATTGGTACAAGCCATATCACAATGACCACAGCTGTGCTGCTCCAATCCCGAGGCTAGAAGGTACCCGATCCTATTAAACTACCAGTCAAAGGTAAATGGTTTCCAAGATAACAATAATTTAATTCTTATAGTTTATCTTTGTCAGAGGATTAAAAACAATTAGATAATCCAAACAAAAAAAAAAAAAAACAAGTCTATTCATTCATAGTCACAGGGGCCCTTCTGCCCTTCTCAGGAGTGGATAAAACAGAAAAACAAAAAATCTCGCCAACGACGGTAACACAACTCAATACAAAAATCAATAAATTCGGTGGGCGGTGACTTCAAGGCACTCGGTTCCTCGTTAACAGAACAAGGCACCTGCCATGGTGAAAAATTGGACGCCCAGGATCTTCCCACATTTCTATTGGAAAATCCTACTTTTAACAAATGATTAACCTTTGCAATTGATTTATCCAAAACGAAGCGTAACACTGCACTTCGTTTATCATGTTTGGGCATGAGCATATTACATTGTACACGATGAAGATACCTTAAACAGATGACCGGAAAACCATCTCTCCTTCTCTTCCCCTCTTCGTTTTTTTTCTCTTGCCAGCCTTTTCTCAAGCATACACCTCACAAACTATTTATGAGCCGCCTCAAGCACCGGTGAAGAAATCTTTTGTCCGCCACTCCAAGTTCATGGCATCCATCATCTTCCTCCATGAGCCACCGTTCATAAATCGTTTTTTTTTTTTCCCTTTTTTTATCCAACAGGAATTTTGATAGCCACATGGAAATTTTTTGAACATCACTCAAAAACACATATCCTTAAGATCCTTAGTTCGTAAGCCACCTCTAAAACCTCTTTTTGTAAGCCATCTCTAAAACCTTTTTTTTCCCCCTTTTCTTTTGCAATAGATCCATTAAAGCTCATTATTACTGTAGTTTTTTAAATTTTATTGTTGTAATGCGGTTGTGTAAGGGCTTGTTTGAATGTATTATTATAGTTATTTTTTAAAGTGTGTTTTATGCTAAAGTGTATTAAAATAATTTTTTTAAAAAATTATTTTTAAAACCAGTATATCAAAATAATCCAAAATATATAAATTTTTTTTATTTTTTAAAAAATAATTTAAATTTTAATAAAACGTTGTTGTTTATACCGTGTTCTCAAATAACTTCTAAGACTCATAATATGATTTTAATTTTTTAGCGTTGTTATAAGCAAACTACTGAATTATCAACCAATCCTTCTGAACCATTAACTATTATTCAGTTATACCAATCATAAATATAAAAAGTGTTAAACTTATTTGAACTATTTATATATGAAAATGTAATTGGAATTTGAGTTATTTATAGCTTTTTTTATGAAATTTATCAGAATTAATTAATTAATCTTTATATTTTTAAAAATAATTAAATAGTTATTTGCTAAATTTGATTAGCCATCAATATATATTTTTCCAATATGATACAAGAGATTATGGTAAAAAGCATAATTTTAAGATAATAAGTATTAAGATGTCATGTCATAAGCTATTTTCCAGGTCTTCCCAATTTTAAAACTGCCATTCATGCATTTGCGGTCCAAAATAAGGCGCCTCATCTTCGTAGCTGAATCTCACATCAGATAGGCCCCCAGTTGGCCGCCTGCCTGCTGTCCGCATTAGTGGACTTTAAATACATATTTGGTTTCCGAGAATTCTTCACAAAAAAAAAAAAAAAAAACCTTCCAATCGAGCTCAAATAAATCTATTAGCTACATTCCAAGTCAAGGTTGCTATACACATATATTCTTAAAAGTAGCTTAATATGTTCCACCGTGTTTTAAATTATTATTATTATTATTATTATATATTTTATTTCATTCAAAACTTATGGTGAAGGTTGTAGGTTTATAGTTTATTGAATTTTAGTTATAGGTTGTTGATGAATTGATCTTTTGTGTTCTGTGAGAGCGCGCGTCCCTCCATACACATATATACATACATACATACATAACCCTGAAGCTGATGCTTCACGTGGGGTTTTTTTTTTATTTAACTCTTAATCTTAATTTTTGTTTTTAAATTGAATATTTAAAATTAAATAATATATAAATAATAAACTAATATTGAATAAAAATGTAAAAACCAAGTAAGAAAAATCTCTAATCTACCTGCATAAATATTACATAAAGTACTTTGTTCTTACATAAGAAAATACTAATATTTAGCTAAGGGTGGGGAAAAAAAATAGAAAAATCAATCAAACCAAGAAATTAAAGAAAAATTAAAAAAATTAAACTGAAAAAAAAAATAATCAATTATAAAAACAAATAAAAATCTAATTTAATTCAATTTCAATTTTAAAAATTTAAAAATAATTAAAAGGAACTAAACTGAATTGGTTCAACCAACATTAAACCCTACTAAAAGGCTAATATGTATAAAAGAAAAACCATAAACCTTAAGTCACCCTCTCTCCAAATAGAGTCTGAAGATGATTCTGAAAACGAGACCTTAAGGCGTTCATTTTTTATCCTCGTACACATTTAGATCTCTTACGTAGAATATGGATGTCGCAAGAAGGGAAACACTTGCCTTGTATTTGGGCTCTTCGCAGCCATTGATCGGCCCATATCAGGTCGGCGACAGATAGACATCATACGGGCCGCCGAACAGTCATCTCATTGCCACCAGGTTTTTATTGCCACGGGCCTTCTCTTAAAATCGCCTAAAACCTAAGGCTCGTGATATAGCAGTTCTCTTCGGTTTCTTCCTTGAATTGGCCCACTAAATCGACATCTTCATTTATCTTTGGAAAATAGAAAAAACCGTAAATTAATTGTTATTTCAAGCATTAAAACATAAGTGAAGATACCATCAATTATTTGGGAATAATAAAATATATCTGATTTGAATTATATTTTCCTAGTTCAACAACAAACACGTTAATTTTTTATCATGAACAAAATAAAATAAAATAACACTCAATTTTTTAACAATAATAACAGCAACAATTAATAATTTAATTTGTACGCGTCCAAAACTCATCTGTACAAGACATCATTTAATTTTCATAACCACGAGATTCTTTTACAAATCCATAATTAGTTTTTTATCCTATTTTTTCATAATTAATTCAAGAGAATGTGACTAGATCTTAATTACAATGGTATTTTTCGATAAAGAGAGAAAAAACAAAAATACCCCTTTAGATGTTTGGCCAAAATTTTTAAATACAAATGATATTTTTATATTTTTATCATTTAAAAACAATAAAAAACCCCACTGCCCTTTCAATCAATTTAATTTTTTATGGTATGGTGGGCAAAACCAAACTCTCTCACTTTTATAATCTTCAGTTTGTTATTTTATCGAATTAATTTGATTTAATAAAGTAGTATTTAATTTTTTTTTTTAGATTAACATAAATATTCAAGTTAGTTTATATGCACCTTAACTAATCATATAATTTTTGAAATTAATAACTATGTAAACCTTTAATAATTATGAGATTTATAGAATTCAAACTAATAATTTTTAAAAAATAATTTTAAAAATTAATCAGTTAAATTATACCCCTATCCCATATTTAATAACTAAAGTAGTGGTAAGAAATAAGCAAGGTGGAGCTGTAGATACTAAAGAAGTTTTCGTATGAATGATACTAGTAGCTAGTAAATAAAAGAAGAAGATTGAAAGCATTACACGGCTATCTTTTCTCCGTAAAAATGATTTGTCTCTACAAACTACAGCAGTTACGTGGAAATGGAGAATGTCGGAGACTGTTTTTTCCGACCCATCAGAACACCAGAACGACCGGACGACATACATAGAACTTGCCTGAGATAATTTTCGTTGAAAAAATCGAATGCAAGAGCTTGGGTGGGGAATATTATGATAATATTCCGTAATATCACAGCCATTAATGTTTTAGTAACCTAGAACTATTAGTCATCATCGAAGGTTCTTTCGGGAAGGCATGCCAGGGGCAAAACGCTTCTCATGCCTCAAGTGTGATCATGGTGTTTCCCATGGAGGAAACACATGGAACCAGTCAAGGTTCTACTTGTGCAACTTTCTGCTTGAAAAATGCTACTTTATTGATTCATGCTTGAATGCCCCGAACCGAGAGAGTTGAAGATTTTGGCTCGGATTGGCTAAGTATATATGCCTATGCTCCGATTCTTTTCGGCTGGCGGCCATTGCTCTGAGGTTCGAAAACAAAGTGCCTTTACCAAAATATCGTGCCTTCCTCTTGTCGACCCCTTTCTTCCTGGTAAGCGCTACATGCAAATTACAAGCAGCCTCGTCAAAGATTCAATGGGTTAAAAAAAGTCAACTTAGCCACGATATCGGTTTTCTATTTATTGACTCCTCCTTTACTTCCCTCGAAGAGAGCAGGTTCAATGGAAGTTAGCGCCTGGCGGTGGAGCACAACCAAGCTCATTGCATTTGAGTATAATTTTCACACTGGGCTTAGGCTGTCAGATATTGGGCCCACGGCCTTCCACCTAGGCTGGGCCCAGTTCATTGCATTTAAGTACAATTTTACTAGCTGACGAGACCCCCCCTTTTTTATTTTTATTTTTTTTCATATAACGAGGTTTTTTTGGTTAATTCAACTCAAGCTACTCTTCAATATATATATAATACAAAAGATTGTTTATAAAGTGGAATCCCCAAGATAATGTTCCCATAACAACAAAGGCCCACAAAGCACTGAGCCCCAAACATTAGCATAAAGTGGAAGGTGACTCCCATTGCTTTTATAAAGGCAAGGTTGGCTAATAGTTATATGTGGTTGGTAATGTGTCTTAATTAGTTTTTTTTTTTTTTAAAAATATACTAAAAAAAAATTTTCTAAGTATTTTTTTTAATAATTTTAATGTATTAAAATAAATAAATAAAATATATTTTTCTAACATATTTTTAATTGAAAAATATTACATTACCGAATACATACATAACTATAACCAACTATTAAATTGAGTAAAATACTTTTGTGTTCGGGGCCTTGTCTTGCTTCCTTACCAAATAAATGAGGGTTTGTTTGTGTTTAAAAAATATTTTTGAAAAAAATATTATTTATTTATTTATTTATATTATTTTAATATATTAATCTAAAAAATAAATCTAAAATAATAATAAAATACAAGTTATAACACTAATAAACCAACATGCTCTGTAAAGCCTTAATGCCCTCTACTGGGGCCCTTACCCTATCCCCTTTGTTGATGGGTTAGTGGAGCCCTCTCCCACCACGTTGAACTCATTTGTGCCAATCACTGATCATGGCATCTTGTACAACTTGGCCCCTACCAGCCACCACCGCCAGTGGTTTTCATGATTCCCCTGATAAAACACATTCTATTAATTATCACGGCAGCTTAATCCTCCCCTACATCACCACATGGTCTGCCACCATACAGGATCATGATGCACCTCCTTTCCCCTAATGATCACAACCCTCCATTCAATGTCCGACGCCATTCTTTTGACGTCGTGCATAGTATTTCCACGTCTCAATAACATTATAAATACCACCTAGGATCCAAAATAACGTGCTTTCTAGCTAACTAACTAACAAAACTATCGCAGCAGGCAGTTGGCTTTGGTTATTACTTAGGTTTTGGCTATGGAGAAGAGCAAGTCATTCCCTCAATACTCTTCATCTTTCTCTGGGGAGTTTGGATTTGAAGACCGGTCGAATTCGTATAACTTTAACGGACCATGCCAGAAGGGAAATGGTTTTGCAACATCAAGTGATCCAGAGCTAAAAAGAAAGAAGAGGATTGCGTCTTATAATGTTTTCACCATGGAAGGCAAGCTCAAATCTAATGTGAGGAACAGTTTCAAGTGGATCAAGAGCAAGTTCAGCGATGTTCGGTACGGTATGTGAATGTCAGCTACAGCATGCATGGAAGTAAATATGGCTTAATTTTAGTTGTGTCATGAGGTTCCATTTTCTTTCTCCCTTTCTTTTCTTTTTGTCTCCCATAGGAGAGTGGAACAGAGAGTTTCATGAATTCGAGATCTTCTGTGCATGCATGGAACATATGCCATGCATCATCGCCTAAGTCTGGTCATTTGGGGTGTTCTTTGTTTAATGATGATCATGAAAAAGAGTTGAAGTTTTCATCTATCCCTTTTATGTGTTTGTAACTGTGCTGTTGGATTTGACTGCTAACGCCTCCAACTTGATGATAGCTTAATGTTTCGTTCATTAACTTGCTAGTCAAACGAATCTAAGTGCTCTCCTTCTACTTGTTCTTCCTTATATCTGGAGAAGCAAATGGTAAAAAGGCGTCCTTCGATCCTCGAGAGAAGAGATGGGAAAAAACTCATCACTGGAACTGAATTCCTCCCAGTTCATGCAAAAAACTAGTTACGAGATAATATATCCAGTCTTTCTGAACAACAACAATCCCATATTAAGTTTTTCCCCTTGGGGAGGACAATCAAGCTCTCAGCGCTTTATGAAACATGCCGCCATGAGAGCTTGAAGCACACCCACCAGAATGCAAGGCCAGAATTAGAGGTGGCATTTATTTAAGAGGACCCAGCTTGTCTGCAAATCTTGCCACATGTAAGAAGCAACGCTTGCATCTGGTCCAGCCACCCTCAAAACTGCCATCTGGAATACAAAGGTCTCTGCTGCCAATTTATTTTTAAGCCCTACCTGCCGGAAACCATCCAGAGCCATTAATCTAAGAGAGTACCGCAGTGGGAGGCTCCCAGGTTATCATTATCACACACAAGGCATTAGGTTAGGTATCAGTATCTACCACTATAATATGATATTTTTTTTGTTCTCCAATCGATGATGACAGGGAGAGGAGAAGCGTAATCTCTTTTAAACTTGAGAGTCCCTCCTTTAGTCCTTTTTTCACGGGACAGAGAGATTATTGCTCTTGCCTTTTATTTCTACAAGAAAGTAGAGAAAAAGCCCCGCTCCACTTCAAAAGCTGATTACACAATCAGATTTGTATTGCGTCCTTTTGCGACCTAAGATACGCGTGTCCCGAACTTCGCAGGGGCCATGAACACTTCTTATCCAAGCTATCCGACAAGTGTTTTACCACGGGTTGTAACTTCCTTTATTAAGAAAAAAATAGGTGTGTATGCTATTTTAATATAAAAAAATTAACAATATATTTTTTATTCAACTTGTTAAAAAACCTAATAAATTATAAATATAAAAATTATTAATTAAAAATTAAAATAAAATAATTAATCAAGTGTAATTTAATTATAAATAAATTTTAAAAATAAAAAATTAGAACATAATTAATATAAAATATTATAATTCTAGACTTTAAAAACAATCAAGTAAGGATTTCACTCAATAAATTTCTAAAATTAATTTTTAATAATATATATGATATTAGTTAAGGAGTAAATTGATATTTGTAGAATTTTTAGGTTTTTTTATTAATAAAAAACTATGTTAATTATTTTATTAGAGTAAACTACTGTAGGAAAACATCTAAAATATATATAAAAAAAGCTAACACTCAAGAATATAACAATTCCTTTTTTTAAAAAAAATTTAAAAGACTTTTTTATTGCTGATTTATATGAATTACTGTTAGAGATTAAATATTTGAACAACTTGTAGTTTGTAATAACTTAGTCTTGAAGTAAATATTAGAAACATAAAAGAATATCTGATTTTTAAGTTATTTTGTAGAAACTCTAAATAACTCTAAATTTAATTTTTATAATTTTCTTTTAAAATTAAATATATCATTTTTGCTTTATGTTTCATAAATCCAACAAAGTATACATATGGACTTGATTTAATCTGTACATTTCGTTGTTCACATTATTTTACTTGGTGCTGCCTGTTCTCGAGGCAGTTAAAAGGGGGCAAGTCCTTGATGTTCTTGCCCTGTAATTTTGGAGACATCTTCTTCTTAGAAGTTGACTAGGGAATGCAAAAAATTAGGTGGTGTCTCATCCAGGCGAGTCGTTTTAGTTCCAGAAGAGTTGCCCCTGGTACTGCTGCTACCTGGCTCTTGGCTTTGGATGACAAACTCAGCTGTCTCCTTTGGCACTGGAGTTCAATATTAGCATCACAATACAGCTTTTAGTAAGCATGTAAGATGCAACTACAATAATATGCACCAAAAGGATCTTTTAGCTATTAAAGCTGCTTCCAGTGACCAGATGCACTTACTTTCTCGGCTCCTCAGCTTGTGTAGGTTCATCTTCAACTTCTAGAATCGCTGGTAGACCTGATAAGTCGCATGCTAAAGGGCTTCTATGAAAGAACTGCAACAAGAAAATCAATTCAGGAATAAGCTATCCATTTACTTAACTCCTTGCTTGTATTGTTGACTCTGCTAACACTCACTAATTGTACATCAAAACCATCAATCAAGGAGTTGAAAATTTTAGCAAATTAGTGAGTGTGTGAGCTAATCTACCTACACGATTCACCTCAACGCTACTTAGAACTTATAGAATAATAAATTATACACTCCAAACAAAGCTGTTGGCTCCCTGTGGCTAGAAATGTCCAAGTTAATGACAAGCCTGTGTACTGATGACAAAAACTCTAATTCATATTGAGAACTCTAATCATGTCCTTCCTTCATTTTGGAGGGCTGCAGATGCACAGCCACGAGATATAGGATCCAGAGCAAGAAAAGTGGTGGTTAACAGACCCAAAGCTATTTCAGGAAACGTCCTGAAAGCTTCAAAAAGACCAGGTTTGTATGTTCGTGGAGGTCGAAATGTTGATAACTGAAGCTTTTTCCAATAGTCCTGTGATGGAGTTCCACATAGTTTAAAAGTCCTATGCAGGTGCTCAACCTGAGTGTTTCAGAGTTAATCATGTGAGATAACTAATGAGACTGGACGCTGTAAGGAAGAACCAAGAGTATTTTCCCAAGGTTATGTTGCTCATAAATACCCAGTTTACGATCGTTGGTTTCACTGTGTACTTCTGTACTTCCTGGCATGGATGGCTTACCTGCAAACATCTCTGCCAAGAGACATCCAGCACTCCAGAGATCGATGCCAGTTACATAGTCAGTAGCACCCCGCAACAGCTCAGGAGCTTCGCACCAAAGTGTCATAACTCGGCTTTGTGAGAGGTTGCTTCTGTTTAGGAGAACAATAATTTGAAATCCTAAAATCAGCAATCTTTAGAATCCCATTTTTATCAATTCGTACGTTTGAACCCTTAATGTCTCTCTGTAAAATTCCCCTTTCACGGTAGTGCTGCAGACCTGTAAGCAGTTGATGCATTAACACTTGACATGCATTAACAGAGAAGATGAGCTACGAAGAAACTAAAACGCGATCCGTAAAGATCAAAGGGGTAAATCCACAAATCTCTCTCTCTATATGTCACTCAATTTCCTCTCTTCACCTCTAACAGCATGACCACCATTATATTTTCTTGTTGGTTGTTCAGGCTTATGTAGCCCTGCTGCCAGAGTATCTCTACCCAGTGGATCTTCCATGACAAACGATATCTCCTTTTCCCACATAGCCACTTTCCGTTTTGAGCTTCTCTGACCCTCGTGGTGTTGGCGATGAATTTACCGAAAACTTTCCTTATGCACAGCACATGGCCTTTCTTGGTCCATGTTATACCATAAATGTTTTGGATATATATATATATATATATATATATATATATATATATATATATATATATATATAAAGAAGAAGGAAGGTGTATATAAGTAAACCATGTACATAAACAGTTATAATAAAGACATTTAATTAAAAAACAGCACTAACTCTTGTGAATATGAGATTGTGAAAAAAACTCTAAAAGATAAGAGGCTATTAACGGTTGACATATGAATTAGTAAGAAACTCTAAAAAATGAAAAATTATTATCAAATTCTCAGGATCTTTAAAGTCTGAAACTTGTATGTAATAAAAAAATAAACGATAACTTTGTAGTAAATAATTAAGTAAGCTTGTAACATCAATTTTATAAACTAAAAAAATATATAAAAAAATATTTTTTTTATCCAGGAATTTCAATTCATAAATATAATAGCCATTCAATAAATGTAAATATTATTTTTTCTAAGTTATTAAATTTACTTTACATTTAAATTAATTGTTTTAATTATTTGATTCTCTCTTCAGTTAAATTATCATTTGTGTGAAGTGGATTTTATCATATTAATATTCTTGTAATCATGTAATACAAATTTGGAATTACATAATTAACTAGGATTAAGTCCATAATTAGAATCAATTAACTTAGAATTACATAAAACTTATTAACTTATAATTTCAATTTTAAATTGTGAAGTCTTTTTAATTGAGTCAATACAAATCAACTTACATCAAGTATATGTTTTCTAAAAATATGTTTTCCTTTATTTATCTTTTCAAATATATTAGACATCTAGATTGATTCAAATTCGTTTTTATAATTAAATTTATATTTTTATAGTTTGTTTCTATAAATTCTCACAATTATTATTTGTAATTTTCTTTCTTAATGCCCCGTAACAAATTAATATATGCAAGTATCTTGCATGTCATTAATTAGCTAAACTCGACTTCAAGCCAGAAAGTGGCAGTTGGATATTTGCGGTTAGTTCCATGCCAATGAATACCATAGGAATAATAATGAAAAAGAAAAAAAAAACCGACTTCAATAGAATTGGACTAGTTGGATTTTTCCACGTCATTTAATGAGTTGATTAAGTGGATGTTTAATATTGTAATAATAGTTATTTTTATAAAAAATTTTATTTAAATAATATTTTTTTAGTGCTTAAAATTTATTTTCAGTATGGACACTTCAAAATAATTTAAATATATATATAAAAAATTAATTTTAAATAAAAAATCAAAATTTTAAGAAATGCACGGTCACCCGTGTTCGCAGAAACTTCCTCCTAAATAGAGGTCCTGTCTGATATGGCCGAGATCTATGTTGGGCTGCCACTAAAAAAGTAGCGAGGGCTATCAGCATTAGCAACTGACCGTCACCCCCTTTAATCCCGTCCTTTCTTTCCTGGTACAAGCTCCAATCCAATGATTTCTCTAGGGTTTTGACAGCCCAAAAAAATAATTCTCTCTGGGGATTTCGCGTCAAGAAGGATCTCGCCCATCGTTCTCTGCGTCGTCGAGGTATGCTTTTCTTTCTTTCCTTATGATTTATGTGTGTCGGTAGTAATAGATTGTCAGCAGGGATTTGGATAAAAAAATTGGGTTCGTGCAAAATATTTAGTTAGGATGAAGCTATTTCTCTTTTCTTATTTTTTAGGTTTCTAGGTTTTGATTGTATTTTCATTCTTTGAAATCTCTCTTCCTTTTTTTTTTTAACACTTTGTTCTCCCAGCAAGAGATGAAGTTCTTAGCTTCGGTATGGTTTGCTAAGTTTAGCTAAAGTAAAACATAACATTCTCATTTGACAGAAACGGACTGGGCAATGACATATGCCATTAGTTTGAAGGGAGATAAAGAATGTTATTCTGATGAATGAACGTTTGTGGGTTGCTGTGAAGCCCGTTTAATCACTTCATCAATTCAATCTTCAAAATTTTGCATATGAAGACCTGGGTTTTTTTAGCTAACCCTGACATTACACATTATTGACTGGAGATAATTTTGGTTTGGTAGCCATTCTAGCTGTATTTTGTGTGCATTATGCTAAAAATATAGGAGATCCTACTTCTTTGTTTCCATGAGTGGATTTATAGTAGAATTCTTTTTATTGTTGCTTGATACAGATTAACATGAGGCCGAGATCAGTTTGGTTAGAGTCACTCTTGATAAACAGAACATGCGAAATGGTCGTTTCTTAAGATCATCTCGATGAGAGAAATTTTAAAGATCTATTTTATAAGCAGGTTTAAACACTTTGGGATGTCATGATGTATTGCATTGATAACAAACTAGCAAATTTTCATATCTTGTTGCAGTAAACTCCATGAATTGAAATGTGTCAGTATCGACCATGGGAAGATGATTCAGCACAAATTGAAGATTATGAACAACGTACTAGAAATAACACAGGGCATGTAGATACAAGGTTGGAGGCTCGGGTAGCTTTATTGGAGGCACGGATGGCAAATGTTGAGGCTCGAGTGGAAAGACTTGAGGCGAAGATGTTCTTTTTGCAAAAGGGAATGCGTATAGTGTGTGCTTTGTTTCTGGTCACTCTTGCATATGCTGTATGTAAATGAATGCTGGAGATGATTCACTTATCAGTCTCAGGCTTGTATCTGCGCTGCTCTTAATGAGATACACTGGAAAATGTGTTCCATAAAATGAAGAATATTTGTGCCCGCATAAATGGCGGAAAGATGACTATATATACAATGCCTGATGTACACTAGAGTAGAAGATAGCCCGCAGGGAGGACTAAGTCATGAGACCTGGTATTTGTTAATATATCTGCGTATTACGAATTTTGTCTGAATGGCAATTACCAGTTAGGATGTTAGATTGTTTATCTTCCTTTAGGTTATGATCCTTTAGGTTATGAGGCTGTGATTTTATTCTGCAAATTCACATCTTCACAAGCTGACATACTACTATGCAGCTATTTGTTCTGAGCAAGGTGCTGGAATGATCTGTTACCATCTACTGCAGGGGAACCGCAGATGGCATGCATGATGAAATTTCTTGTTCCAAATTGCTACAAAAATTTGAAGGCTTTGGTGATCTGCTGGTGGCCAGTTTAGGTGTAAGAATGTTTTCCAATGGCTCTTAAGTTCCTTCTCTGATAAGCTACAAGCTGACAACTCACTGGAATATGGTTCTTCCTGCTAACAGAACGAGCAAGTCGATCTCCTTTATACTTTTGAGGGTTGCTCGTAGAGCGTTAGAGATCCAGCCTCAGTGAAACTCTTAACGTTCATCCATTTCCATGCAAATGGTGCAACAGACTTGAACACGAAAAGATAAAAAGAACCAAAGAAAAAAGAAAGGGGCTTCCGTCTGGAATCTGGATAATGACCAGATCTAGTTTCCTTATTCCAGATGTCGAAGGCTTGTTCATGATTTAACAGATGATAAATTAAGTTTAATGGCAGAAATTAAGGTAATGTTCTATATGATTTTTATAAATTGCTTTAAGTTAACTTTTAACTTAAAGAAAAACTATTAAGTATATTTAGTTAGAAATAACTTTTAATTTAAATAAAAAAAAATCTTATAAAATTGAGTCAAAATTTTAATTTAATTAGAAGTTAAAATTTTCTAATTTTAACTTATGGATTCTAACTTGTACTATATTTTTTTTTAAAAAGAGTTATAATTTATTTTTATCAAACATGCTTCTAACTTAAAGTGGAAACTATAATTTAAAAGTCATATCAAACGAAGGGAAAAACTAAGCCCTGGGTTACAATGATGAATAATTGAAACCGAAAATAATAGCAGAGGGATGAGAAACAGAATGTATGTTACCCAATTTCATCAATATTGGGATGAGCAGGCGGAATTTGATTATGAACATTATGCAAGGATAGCACTCCACTTGCGAAACGATTGTCGCTGAAACAACCTCTTCTTCATGATGTATAAAAATGGATGCTGTCTATTGAAGACGAGATAATATAGATCACCGAAGGAGTTGCAAAACAATGTATATGCTACAGCAATTACAGAAATCAAAACGTATACGTGTCTTTGAAGACGAAGAAGGCAATTGCAGAGATCAAGAGGTATCCATGGCTCTGAGATCAAGCGTGAAGTTATTCCAGATCTATTATCCCGAAATTGGACAGAAGAATCTTTACTTGATCAACAAAGTCTGAGCCCGTTGCATACTCTGTTAGCATCCCAACAGCAAAACCAAACATTGCCCATCTGCTCAACCAGAAATGCAAGCGGCGTCAGATCACGTAGAGCTTTAATTTTTCATGGAAAGATATGTGAACGCACTTTCTCTTTCATTTGGGAAAGGATGGATTTTTTTTTTATTTGTCTGCGCAGGATAAATTACAAACAGTCTGCAGAAACCTTATGAAGGATCATGCTGGAACTCAAAACGAATAGATTACAATTTAAAGGGAAGAGCTGGTTTTTGAAAGGGAAAAAGAAAAGAAACACTTGCAGAACAAAAATCAAGAAAAACTAGGGGTAACATGAAAGTGAAAAAACATCTTTCTCGCTTCAAAAGAAGCTTTTGCAGGTCTGTGGTGCAATGGATGCGTACCACCCGCACTGCCTTGCCTTGAGCACTACTGATTGGTTAAGCATGGAGAATCACCAAGATAGTGAACATTACAGGGGTCGCAACGTCGTGAGAAGCACCTTGAAGGAGAGTATATTTAAGCACAATCTACAAAGGAAAAATGAGCACCCTTTTCCTTTCAAAGGCTCAAGAACAATGGGTTTGAAATACTTTCAGTTATCTATTCAAGGAGGCATTCTTGCTGATATGATCATTTCAAGGTTCTCCTGCATAGGCTCTTATTATTTGTTCTAACTACGAAGATGACTGAAACTAATTTGGCAAGAAACTAACTACTTTTAAGCCAGTTTTAGTGGGAAGAAGCCATATCATCACTTCTCTTTTCTCTACCGAACAATGTATCATTTTGATTGGTCTAGTCGTTCAATTTCACTATTCAGGACCATGTAACCATCAACTTGGGGAAACACCCACGAATCTATCCAGTTAGATGATCGTATCCACATAAACCCAGATAACCTAAACTTTCAAAAAATCCAAATTGCACAGGGAAAGCTACAGAAAAACAAAAACAGAACTTATTACCTCCCATTAGCAATCTCATTCTTGCCAGAGAACCCAAAGAAAGGACCTCGATCTGCTTCCTCAAGCTTCTTCTGCTTAAAATATTCTTGAAGCTCCTTAGCCTTTTGTCTCTGAAACTCCAAAGTCATCACATTTTTGTCCTCCACAGCCAACTTAGCAGCTGGCTTGGGTGGTGAAGCCACTGGAGAAGACGGTGAAGAAGGAGGAACGGGCTTCAAGGGAGGCGATGGTGATGCAGGCGGGGAAGGTTCTCTAAGAGGAGGGGCCACGGGTCTCCTTATAGGCCCTTCAGCTTGAGAGCTCCTTAAGGTCACAATATAAGGCTTAGTTGTTGTAGAAAACCTATAGTAAGAAGATGTCGAGGAGGATGATGAAGAGGGAGATAGAGAGGAGCAAGATGACGATGACGATGAAGGGTTTGGGATTTTGATGTACGGAATTGAGGATGCCACTGACATTTTCTCCTGCTCTTCTTTCTTAATCCAAGTACTAAATCTCTCTCTCTCTCTCTCTAAATTCTTTCTCAGTAGGATAATTGTTTCTTTTTCTGTGCAGACGTGGGGTTCTTCTTCTTCGTGTTTTTTTTTTTTTTTTTTTGGTTTAGGAGGGATTTTGTGTATGCGAGGTGTTCTCAGAATCAGAAGAGAAGAGAAGAGGTGTGTGGATAAGGTGCGGCCAAGTTCGAAGGAGCGGTGACTTTGGCGCTTAGCAGCCACTCAAGCATGTGAGATGTTACCAACATGGCCCTCTTCTCTTCGCTCACCAGAAATCACTGCGTGTAAGAAAGACTCCAGTTTTTCGTCTTGACGCGATTAGTTGGATGCCCGCGCTACATAATGGTTTATTTTTTATTTTTATAAATTTTTTATAAAAATTTATAATATAAAAAGTAATATTTTTATTTTTTATAAAAAATTATATATTTAGATTTTTTTTAATGCATATTTATTATTCAAAAACTATAATAAATTAAAAAATTTATATACACATATAATCAAATAAATTAAGAGTTATGTGTGCTACTAAATAAATAAATAAATAATCATTAATAATATTTAAAAACAAAAATTCAAAAACCGAGAAACAGATGTAGATTAATATATTTAATTTTAAAAAATAAGATATTAAATTGATTGAATAAAAAAAATAACATGTAAAGCAACACATATTAAAAATATCATTTGAAAATAAATATTTTTTTTTATTTTAAAAAATATAGTTTATCTATATAAAAGATAAAAACAAAACCATAGGTAAATCAAAAAAATCTCTCCGAAAATAAACGCTAACAAAAAATCAATATTATTTAAAAGAGGTCCTCTAAACAAAATAAAAGAAATAAGGTTTTGTCTATTTTTTCGGGTTTTAGTTTTTTAACCGGTCATGTCATTTTATCTCTTTTCAATTGCATTATTTAAAGTTATATTTTCATAGTAAACATGCTAGACCTAAGCGCCATGGGTCTGGCAACCATGCCAACAACAAACAACGAGTTTTCTGTCTTGCCTAGATTCCAACCACTATAGTGATTGGAAAAACATGGCCTATGCTCTTTTGACCCAAAAACTTGTTTTACAACTCCTTGTTGACCCAAAACACTTATAAAATATCCTAGAAACCATAACAAACCCATTTATGGCCTTAACAAACCCAAAACACCTCCTAAAAAACCGAATTCAGCCCGAAACCAAAAATCAATCCGAGTTTAGATCTATTTTTTCACGAACTTTTAAAGTACAAAAACACCTAATATGAACTTCCTACATCAAATGGAATAATTTGACACAAAAATATTTTATTTTGGTGGTCTAAATTGGTGCCAACGATAAATTTCTCTCTCTATCACCGAAATCCGGCGACCCCCTCTCTCTCCTCTCCTAATCAGGGAAAAAATAACAAAAATAAATCTCTGTATCAAAATGCAATTGGAACAATTTCAAGGGACTGTAATTGTATGATATGCATGACTGTTTAAGTTGGAGGACCAAAATGAATTTTTTGAAACTTATTGTACGTCACCTATGTTTGTCACATTTTTCATTTTGGTCCCCCTCTTCCAATCCCACCTTTTCATAAGAATTTGAAATCAAGTGCTCTTTAAATAGGACTTGATCACCCTAAAATAAAGTTTGAGGATCAAACTGAAAACAATTTGCACAGTGACAAATATAGAGTTAAAATCCCACGCGTTTTAGTATATAAGTAATTTTTTTATTATAATTTTTAAATATTTTATCATCTAAAAAAATATGAAATTAATATTTTTTAAATTTTTAAATGATTTTAATCTACTAATATAAAATATAAATAAGAAATCTTAAAAATAAATATCATTGTGAAATATTTTCAATTGAAAAACACTCAGCTCTACAACATCAAATACACATGTAAGTGAGGAAGCTAGATTTGGAGAAACCCTAGATTTTTGGTTCAAATATAGTTTATTACTAAATATTGTAAAAACCTAAAATATATAGAAAAAGTACTATTGCACGTATGTCTTGAATTATCGTGGATTATAATAATGAATTGATTTTGCCCTAAAAAAAGATTAATTAAACTACCATGGGAGGCAGGTAAAATAATTTTTTTATGAGGTTCATTTTTCATTCTATGTTTGTCAAGGGACAACTCGTTCTATTCTCAATTTGTTTGCACTGTAAATTCAAAATTCTCAAGGTATGGCTTTAAGGAATTTTGCGTAATTTCATAAAGGTTTTTTCATAGGAATTATTTGGTCCCAGGACAATGTGATAATTTGATAAATAAAATGAGAACAAAAAATGAAAAATAATTGTGTTGCCCACGTTAGAGTATCTGTCGCTATGCTGCCTTCTAGCAGCACATGTAACATACTCTAGTGGTGAAAAACTTCCTATCATTGTGTCCATAGACTTTCAGCGGCAGTCTCTTCTTCATGAGACGATGTGCGTTAGTTGTTTTTTTGGAGGATTGTTGTAGATAATATTTTTTTATCTCTCTCTCCTTACTTGAAGTTCGCATTGGCCATTTGAAATTTCTTGGTAATTCCTTTAGTTGCGTGTATTTGACTATTGGTTCTTATTTTTTTAATTTATAATTTTAATTCTTGACTTTTATATAGGTTTTTGATATTTTTTTAATTTTATCATTAAATTTAAATTTATTATTATTTTATTCAATTTTGAACATGATTCTTTTTATATTTTTTTTTCATGCTTTTTTTGTAAACTTTCAAAAAAAATTTCAATTTCATCATTTGATAAAAAAAATTACTTTGTTATTTTTCTTGTTTTAATTATTTTGTGAATTTAGATTTTTTATTCAATTTAACTCTTCGATCCAAAGTTATTTATCATCCCCTTTTTTTTTAAAGTAATTTGACTATCATTCTTTTAATTATTATTTTTTTTAGATCATTTTGTATAATTATTTTTTTATTTCATTATGTAAAATTTTATTTATTAAAAATTAGGCTTTCTAGTTTTTTAGGTTTGATGTTTATGTTCAAATGGCAGGACACGGGTTTCATATGCCAACACGGGTTGACATCTTTTTTCACGGTTTTTTTTCCTTCGTTGCTCAACATAGATTTTTTTAGAAAATAAGCTTTGTGGTTTTTTTTGTTTTATTTTTTCTATCGAGTTACTCAATCTCATAACTTGGTCCTGAGGTTAAAAGGTTAACCCATGTTAGCTCGCACTTTTTTTATTGCTTTTAATTACTCTTTTTTCTTTTGATCCTTTTGTGTGGTCAAATTTTTTTATTTGATTTGATGATAATTGAGTTTTATAATTTTTTAATATTTGATGCTTTCAATCAAATAGATCTAGTCATGAGTTTTATATGCTAACAATAATTTTTTTATTTTTTTAAAAATAAATTTTATGATTTTCTTTATTTTCCTTTTTATTGAATTACCAGATAGTATAACTTGACAAGTGGGTGTAACGAGTTGACTCGGGTGGGCTAGAGCTTTCTCATTATTCTGAAGACTGAATAAAAAGGTGAAGGTGAATAATATCACAAAATGGGAGCATACAAGCTAATCCATCAAACTACCAACAAATGGCCAAAAATAACATGAGACATTAATTGAGAAAACAATTGGCAGGGCAATCACAACAAGAATAAAGTGATAAAACAGCGTGAAGATTAGAGCAACAAAATTGAAATCCTCATCAATTGAATATAGGCACAAATGATCGGAGTCCAACAGGCGTGGCCAGATATAGAACTTCTCACTAATTCGCTGTGGATGCGTGGCCAGATGCAGAACTCCTTGCTATGGTAGCATTTCATATGCACTCAATTACACTTCTTCTTCAACAAAAATCAGTTGATCCAGGAAGAAAGCAGATGACCTCTGTTAGTAGTAGCAAATTCAAGGGATGTACCAGGCATCTTGAGAAAACTCGGGCGCCGCCAAAACTCTGGTAATTGATCACATAATCACACATGAACAACTTCTTTCTTTTCCATTCTCAAATTCATCATCTGATCCACCTGTTTCACTGTCATGGATCAAGTTTACGAATCAGCAAAATTGTCATGATGAATATTAACCAGATAGAAAGGAAACATAAATGAGATACGAGTTAGATAAGAAAGTCTGGATGAAGAAAGCTGTGCTTCTGCATAATGCATAGCAAAATGCTACCAAAAATCTTTATACAAAACAAGTGGACTCCTTCACACTTGAGACCAGAAATTATAGAAACCATGTCACGTAGGAAAACAACTTGCTGACTCCAATGGTACCCAACATTTATAGCTTTCTTCAATCGTCGCATATGCATATGGCAGGGGCGGTTGTAGATGCAGGAAATGGATGCTCAAATCATAGACCAATAATACTTGAACATAATGCCTCTCCAATATGGAAATAGCAATCAGAAGACCCATCTAACACACTTCAGTTGTGTAGATGGAAGCAAGCAACAAACAAAATAACATCTGTAGACACACTTCAAGCAGTGGTCAGACTGACAGAAGATCCAGTATAACCAATCCAAGACAGTAGAAGAACAGAACCAGTGCCGAAATAGGAAAGAGGCTTGAGGCCACGTTGCTATTTCAGGCTGTTAATTCTGAGAGTTGCCATTTGCAAATGGCAAACATGCACCATGGTCAATGTAAAATTGTTGAGTATCAGAAGAGAACTATCTTTTGGCAAGTCTCAGAGAGATGCACGCAATAAATATATCACCGACATTTCACTTCAAGCCTTCAGCTAGTTTGATCATACACATGGAAAGGAAATGGTTTGATCAAACAAAGCTGATTTACAGAAAGGAATGTGCAATGAGAAGTGACAGTGTGCATGGAAAGAGAGTGGAATGCAAATGTACATGAATTAGCAAAGAACTGTGAACAAAAACAATATAAAGAAACTCAAAATCACCAGTGAAAGAAGAACACGCTACAAATAACACATTTCATGATAAGGAAATGAGAAGAACTGATGTAAACAAAATATTCCCTGCCCTCACTTTTGAGAGTCTGCTCTGGAACAAGGACGCAAAACCTCATCCATCATAGCTGCGGTCAATCACAATCATAAATCCTTAGTGTTTTACTCAGTTTCAACATCTCCAAACACATCCCATCCTTTTATCACTGGAGCTAAGGTTCAAGTTGAATGCTCATATTATCATAGAGATCACTTAACCTCCACTTGTTAGTACGAGGTTGGCCAAACTTGCTGAAAGTTTTATTTGTTTCCTTATCAGGCAATCAAAATATAATATCACTTTTTAAGATTGCGAGTAACCTGATCTTCTTAAGACTGTACTGATATGGACGAGTCATACAAAATGACTAAAAAATAAGCATCTCATGTTAGTATTCCAACTGAAAGACAATCAACCCATTAAAGCTCATGAGAAACAGGGTCCATGTTTAGCAATATGGGAAATCAGAACCTGAGCAGATTTAACATGGAAATTCAAAAAGACAGTGGTACCCCTAGAGGTACATATAACGGAGGCTTATGCCACATGGACAAGAGCACACATTAAACAAATTCCAGAAGAGGTTTTGCAATCTCCTTGATATGCTTGAAACATGAATTAAACTTAATGCAGATCTCATAAATTCAAAATTTAGATCAAGACAAGGTACTCCCATACCTTGGTTCAAATTCCCTAATTTCAGCAAGCTCACTCCCACAAACATCGGTCCACTGCACTTTTCTCCTTTCTGTATGACCAGGGATATCACTACCTTTGTCATTCAATGGCTCGCTCTGATTAGCATCCTCAACAGGAACTGGAATACTTTTTGATGTCTTCTTCAAACTACTCCTAAGAGTAACTTTTATTGCATTATTATCACCTTCGAGTTCAGTTGTGAGATCTTTTCCCTTGTCAGCAACAAGAGGATCTGGCAAGACATCCTTCTGTTGGGCAGGGCCTACTTTGAGAGGTGATGGGGATTCAAGTCCTGCGGAAGCGCGCCCAAAGCAGACAAAGGAAGCGCAGCCGCGGGAAAGCCGGTTCTTCAAGGAAGCCAGCTGGAGGTCGAAGTCAGGTTCTTGGTCCACCAACTGGTACTGATTCCACGGCGTAACTCTCATGGGTTTGTCTTCGTGCTTCTGACCCAAGAGAAGAAGGGTCAAGCCCTTGCTATACCCAGAAGCCGAAGAAGAGAAGAACCCTCCTCCTTCCACTGCCAATAACATTAGTTCTGATCATCTGGGCATCAATATATATTTTCTGTGTCGCTCCCCACACCGCCCCCTTGCTACTAACAAAGACACCAGCCCTTCATAGAGCAATTATTTCATGGTCAGATAGGTTGCCATCAAAACACCACAAAAAATCAAATATTAACAAAAACAAAAACAACCATATGTTAGTGATTATGAAAATGAGAATTGCGCAAATTATATTCGTTTCTGACCAATGAATGGTTAGATTTATCACGGTGATCTACAAACTTTAAATCCCAGAACCACGCACGAGAAAAAAAACAAAAAAAGCTATCCAAAAGTGGCAAAGAAAATCGCATTAATATAAAGAGTTAGATCGCCAACATCAGTAATCTGGTCAAAGTTACAACAGCCCATTTAATACAAAGTCATCAAACAAACATGGTCAATCCCAATTTTGACCATTAAAAAAAAAAGAGGCATCGATCATGAGATGCTTAAAAAAAAAAGACGTGATATCTCAAACAGGATTCAACTGTTCAACGAGAGAAAGATGGCTGGCATGCATCAATTCACTTTTTTTTAGAAAAAAAACAAGAAGAAGAAGAGGGGAAAACAAGAGCAATTCAGCTGCTAATTTTACTTCCTTTTGGTTGTAACAAAGTGGATATTTCCTTTCTCTTTTTTTCTCGGGAACCAAACAGAAAATCTTTTGAGCACCTGATAGCGACGCGACAGATCTACGAGAGAATCTGGAGGCCTAAAACGGCGGCGCCGGCATGTCGGATCCAATAAATCGGCGAGGAATTTGAGAATAGTGTAGACAGCAAGTAAATAAAATGAGAAATGTAGTTATTAGTGAGTGGAAAATAAATTGAAATAGGAGAAAAAGAAAAGAAAAGAAAGAAAGAAAGTTTGGGCTTACTCCTGGTTCAAATTATTTAAAAGGTGGATAGGAATCGTGGCGCATGATAGCGATTGGGCCCCGCCTCTTTTTCTTATTATTATTTTAGTGAGGAGTACTTTATTTATTATTTTCTGTTACTTATGTGAAATTTGGGAAGGAGAACATATATTTGGGTTAAAAATATTTTTTATTTGAAAATATATTAAAATAAAATTTTTAATTTTGTATATTAGTATATTAAAACTATTAAAAATATTAAATTAATTTTTTTTAATTAAAACATATTTTTAAAAAACATTATAAATAAAAGTTAATATACTTTTAAACACGAGAAAAGAGAAAGTTGGCTTTTGTTTGATTGTCATCATGTATGCACGCAAGCTTTCTTTTAACTAACAAGTCAAGTCCACTTTTTAATTATTTATTTATTTAATTAATTGATTGTATTAGTAATTATTGACTTGCAAATTCTTCTTGTATCTTCCACCCTTTTACTCTTTCTACTTTCTGGAATTTAACTACTGTTACCACTTCTAATCATTTCTTAATTATATTTAATTATCATTAATGTCTTTAAAAAGTATACAAAAAACACCGTCGTTTTTACCCAAAAACAATAGACACTAATTTAATTTAGTGGTTAAATTGCATGAACTCTAATTTGGTTTTTGAAAACAATATTTCGACAGACCAATAACTATTATCAAATGTTAATTAACTATAATAACATTTTATTTCTGAAATATGTTTTACTCATAAGTCTAATGACAAAGTAGTTGATGATGTTTTAAAATCTAATATGCTCTATAATTAGGGTTTTTGAGTGTTTGAACATAGGATAATCACAAATTAATATTTTTTTTCCAGAGTTAACAAAATTGATGATTGGTAATAAAAAATTTGATAGAAAAGACCTCTTCTATGTCTTTCAAATGTTGTTAAAGATTTTTACTAACATATCACTCACATAATCTTCTGTGTTCCTCCTGGTTTGGTGTTTGAATAATTTGTTGATCATCTGTCAGTAAATAACCCTTATGTTTTTCAAGCCAAAAAGCATTGTCTTATAGCAAAAAGGTTCCTTTTTCTGTAATGAAGGAAGTCTTCTCCTTATCGTTTAGATAAATAAGGATTTGATGGCACTTTAAATTAATATCCAATGAGCTTATCCGTAAAGTCCACTAATTTATCAATTTTTTGGAGATGAAAACTATTATTTAAATAGATCTTGTTCGGGTCAGTAAAGTTCATACACATTCTTTATTTTTCAGTATCTTTTTTCATTGTGACCATATTAGTCAACCGATCCGGTTACATAACCTCACAAATAAACCCAACAATCGATAATTTATCTACTTTTATAGTTATTTCCTATTATCTCTCTCCTAAAGTTTCTCTTCTTCTATATTTGGATCAATTTGAAATCTAGTATATATTTTTAATTTTATAATTTATTTTGATTTATTTTTAATGAGGTTAATATAGTCTCATTTCCTGGTACGCAGATAAATAAGTTAACCAGAGTTGATCCAACCAATCTAATATATTATCTTTTTAAAATTTGATAGGACCTGCATCACAACATGTAATAATAATCTAGTATATACTAATTAATAATAACACTATATATTTCCATTTCTCTCAATCACTCACTCGGCTCCTTCTTCTTTTTTATTTGTTAAAAAAATAAAAGAGAATCTTGGAGCTTACCTATACCTAAAAATGGAAAATTTTATGATTATTATTATTATTATTATTATTATTCAATAAGAAGTTCAATAAATATGGAGTTTAATTTTTGTGATGAAATGCATTAATTCAAATATTTGATGGTATTTTTTTTCAATGAAATATTTGATGATCTTAAGACTCTATCAAAGAAGAATATTTTAATGTCAGTATATAAAAATTATTATAAATATAATTACTGTGAAGACCTAACAATGGTTACTTCAGGTTGTAAATGGTTGGTATGGCAAAATCAACGCCCCTTCAAGTCTCTTGAAGATCAATTTACTTCCCAAAACATAAGACCAGGAACTGGTAAATTGTTTTTTTTTTTTAAAAAAATAAAAACTGATAATAAATTGTTTGAATCTGTCAATTTTGGATGGTCCCATAGTCATCAAAAACTAACGGTATGGACAAACTCTTGCACTATCGAGCTACTTAAGAGCTATTTGTCCGAATTCGGTGCCGAAGCGGACACGACAAGGAAAAAAAAGGTTTACTGGTCAGAATGACTTGATAGACAAGACTTCCGAAGCTTATTGCATTAGTATTCACGAGTCTACAAAAATGATGTGATTATAATTTTATTTTTTATAAAAAAGTCATTGAATTGGAACCAAAAAGAGATGCAATGGTGATAAATAGAATAGCATATTTGAAATTATAAGTATGATTATTTTTTAAAATATTTTTATTTAAAAATATATTAAAATAATAATTTTTTATTTTTAAAAAATTATTTTTAATAGTATATTAAAATGATATAAAAATATCAAAAAATTTATTAATTTAAAATAAAAAAGAAATAAAAAATTCAATTTTTTTTAAAAATACTTTTTAAATATAAAAACAAAAAAACCTTATATTTAATCAAGTAACCCAATTGGTTCATTATTTACACACATCTATCCTATTTTAGAATCATAAATAAGACGTACGAGGTAATAAGTGTATAATTTTAAAGATGAAAATTCTAACTTTAAGCATCACAAGCTATAATATATTAGGGAAAATTACCCTTTATTAATTTAATTTATTTTATAATTACCCGTTATAATTTGAGAAATTACTATTTTATATACGTTCTAATACTTAATATTATTTTTTAAAAAAATCAATAATAAATATATAATTATTTACAAGATTGTTTTCATTTAATAACTAAAACAGCATTTATATTTTATATTCAATAATTTTTTTTTTAAAAAAAACTCTCTCCATCTTCTTCCCCTCCACGCCAAACCTAGTCATAATCTTCCATTTTCTTTGATCTCTCACCAACCACCATCTTCAACAACAATCTCACCAAATTTTAAGTGACTAGATATATTATTATACGCAGCAAACAGCAATATTGGCATGTTGTTCGGCAACCCCTTAATCCTGTTAAGTGAGTTCATCAGTAATTGAAAAAAAAAAAAAAAGCCCCTATAAATCTATTTCAAATAAGTCCAACAGCTTTGGAATAACGATTTAATTTGAGATTTCTTATGAAAGACTTCTCCTCCGTCCTCAGGTTGACAACTGACAATGTGAAGGGTGATTTTCCCATGTTTTTATTTTAAAAGATAAAACTCCGAGCCAAATTGATTTGATTGGATTCCTTAAAATGCAATTTTTGAAATTAATTCAATTAGGTAGTGGAGTCGTTGAGTTTTTGGTTGGATTTTATAACACTGCGTCCATGTACATGGATAATTTTATTTCTGCATGTATTTTTTTTGTTTTTATTTTTTCTTCTGTTAATTATCAGTATCCAAATCAATTTATATATGCTACGATTAATTTTTTAAAACTTTAAAATTAATAATAAGATTTATAGTATTTGAATTTATGACCTTTGAATAACAAACTCAACACAGGATCAATTGATGTAAACCCTCAAAATTATACATTTTCTTTTCTTATTTGGCTAGTAGATCTTCCTCTTTTCAGTATATCCTATTTCTTACAAGCAGGTTAGGTTACAACAGAAGAAAGCCATTGAAAACGTGTGCTGGCTAGCACATATATATACATATAGCAGCCGGCGCAAGTAATTGATAACATGCAGTCGTCTCAGCTTCAAGGATTTAATAATTTAATGGTCACGGTGGCACCCTAATAGCTCTAAAGCTTATGGTTACCAGAAATAAGAAAGGTCCAGTGGGTCGTGCAAGAAGCAGCACCGCCACCTCCCGAGGCAAGAACATTGTCACTTTAATGCATGGATGAGGACCACCAACTTTATCGGAAGTTAACTTGAAACTTCCAAGGAAATGCTGAATTCCTGTGAAAGGGAAGTGTGCCTGTCATGCTGCAGAGAGCAATGGGTCAGAAAGGAAACAAACAAGGCAGTAAATTAATGAGCCTCGTGTTAAAACTCCCCGTATAGGAGGCTATAACACCCTGTAAAAAGCTTTGGCCAATCATTTAGATTCCACTCCACCATGCAGAGGTCTGTTTCTGCAATAATTTTACTGGTTTTTCCTTCCCGTGTTGGGGACAAGATTTTTAGTCTTTTGGAGAGGACATTAGTAATTATGAACAGCTCGCTGGCCTCGTCTGTCTTTCCAAACTTGGATGTCCTTGGATTAGATCATCCCTAGATTTTCTGTGTCGAGAACTAGGGCCTTAAATTGTCAATAATAGGCCACACAGAAATGGTAGTGGCTTCTCTTTCCATTCCCAGATGTCTTCATTAATTCTCTCTTGGTGGTTGTTCTGCAAATACAATGTTCAATCATATGAGTTATCTATTCATTAATTTTGTTTTAACGCCAAATATTCATTCAATTTGGACTATAAAGGGTCAGTGTCTCTGGGCCACACACATTCGACAAGGAAAATATCCCAACTTGAATCAGATTAGTCAAAGATGGAGTTCTCCACAATCTATTCTTTCTTATAATTCCACAGTCAAAAGATGAATTTAATCGATAAATCTTTCTATGGAAAGCAGGAGGAGAAACTTGTGGCCTGGAGTTTTCCGATAATCTTCACCGAGGCACTCTTTGAGCTTCTTGTTCCCCACTTTCTTGTATGACAGCGGCCATGGTATTCTTTTTGTAGGTTCTTTTCTTCAAGGTCAAGACATCCATAAACCTACGAGTATTTGACCTAGACTCCTTTCTCTGTATTGTCGAAAGGTTTTGCTCCTGTTTTTATACGCAAAAGAAATGCCCTAAAACCGATTCTTATCGATTGTGAATATAAACATTAAATCTAGATTTCATAATTTAGATAATGGATGCGGTTAGCGCCAAAAGTTGGAATACGATGAACTCGATAGGTTACGCGTGTTTGTCACATATGCACTCACTCAAAAGCATAATGCTAGACCAGGATGCTGATTGCAATGCAAACCCTACAATAAACTTTTACGTCAATCTCGTTGGATCAATGATTGAGGGAGTGGTCTAAAAGTGGTGAAGTTGCTTTTCTTTCTCTTCATCTATCTTCCCAAATGTTTAGATCAAATTGAAGTCTCTTAAAAGTGATTCGTAAATGTGCTTTTGGCGAAAAAAGACGAGCTGTGGGTCATATAACCACCAATACCTTTATCATCTGCAGAGGAGTCCAGGTATTACAGAGAAAAAAAATAAAACTAGATTGAGGAAACAGAAACATCAATCATTTTTTAATGGAAGGTTAGCGAGTTGAATGGGATTCTCTTAATGCAAGAACTGATTGCGAGAGCGAGTAATGCTGATAGGTAAGCTGCATATTCATTTCTAGCCAAGCCAAAAGGAGAGACCCGAGCATGTGGTATTGGGATGGCTTTGGACCCCATGATCATTGTCTGATATAAGATTACAAATCGCGCCTGACACCCTGTTCCAGCAGCTGAGCTGCTACTCTGGCAGCAATCAGAAGGTTCATATCGTCTGCTACGTTATTTGTTTCTTTGTTAGCATGTTTCTGGGGGATGGTATAAAATACAATTCATGGCATTATAGAAGCTTGAGCTATTTACGTAGGGGACTCGCTATACACGTCAGCTAGTTTTCGTTTACAATAATTGGCAATTCTAATAATTAAGGTGCGGTGCAAGGTATCTAGGGCACCTTGTAATGCTGGTGTTGAAGGCATGAAAGAATGGGCAAGGCTCAAGGGAAATCTCATAATCCAAGGAACAATCAAACCAGTTGATTTTATGTCTGGTGCAATAGGGAATGTCGTGAAAAAATGCAGTGTAAAACCAGTTAGTGCCAAGTAGAATATATGAACAGGACCTTCAAGCTAGATTCTTTCTTTCATCTGAAGATTTTCAATTACTTGAAGCAATCTAGCATTGCACAGACGAATGATTCATGACATTGTTTTTCCCTTTCCTATGATGGTATCGATGCTTTAAACTATCTTCCTAGCATTTTAATTTAAACTTCAGCAGGATAACACATACTGAAGAAAAATCATGGCAAGCACATATAAAAGTGAAAACTACACTTGCGAAATGATCATCAGAAAACACATCCTAATAAACCAGAACATCATGCAGAACAAAACAATATAAGACAATGCAACAGCTAATACCAATTTATAAGTAGTGTGACCAATTCAACAAAGCACTTTACGTATGACATAAACCAGATTAACCATTAAAAAAAACAAGAAAGATAAAATGATAGGTTATGGTGCTTCATCGTATAAGCATTCTGCTCCATGAGAACTCACCACTAAGCTTTCCTTCTTCACACGCTTCAACAAGTTTAACAGCATCATGTGATTATTCTAGAATGGAGTCACCATTTCCATCGCTTCCTTCCTGAAGAGAACTGCAACAACCAAAACAGCAACATAACTGCAGCAGCCATCCAAGTCCCTTAACCAAAACATGGAAAGAAGCTTGCAGGACCTGCTATCTTAGATGTCCATAGAGGAATCATTGGAACTGGGAGGATTAGGATCCCTGTTTTGGTGTTGAAGAAAGTTGGGCTCATTGTTGCGGGTTCCATTTCCTGAGGGTGAGCCACCTTGCGGACAGTAGCCTCCCTGAGTAATGTGATAGTTCTGGAGACTCCGGCGAATGGGGCTCGACAAAGCATTTGAGAAAACTGTATTCTTGGGTTGCTGATCACAGTGTTCAGAACGAGTGCCCTGAGCAGTAGCAGTTAGGCCAGATGAACCTGAAGAAACCAGAAAGGTGGAATTTGTGAATGGAATAGGTTGGGAAGTCTGATGTTGATGTGGCGTTCTAGGGGACATTGATGGTTCTTCTCCACAATAGTCCAGTTCATTCTGCGTCAAGACCATAGCATTTCTCAATTTTAAATAAAATCAAGTTATTATCAATACACATACAAGAGAATCCACTTCATTTCAGATCTCAACTAAACAATAAACATGGATAAGTTAAATAGCCAACAGAGAACTGTCTTAGTCACTCATAACACCCAGTCACACACACATGTGCATCCAAAAAGAGAACATAAAACCAGAAAAACAAAAAGATAAGCCTATTAGACATACACCAATATTCATTGGATAGCTGTGTAAAGAAACACCTCTGTTACACCGGTGCTCGAATAAGAAGGTTTTACATGTTCAGGTGACTGGAATGCAATTAATATTAATTGACAATCGAGTTAATCAAATCCTCTTTTATGCAGTGCTTGCAAGCAAAGCTCAAATAAAAAACGTTTTACAGTGTTTCAAGTGGCTGGAGCATGATTAATTTTTTAATTGACATTAAATAAATAAAATTATGTTATATGCAGCCTTGGCAAATAAAGCCTCTAGCCGTGTGCATGCCTAAGAGTCTCACACCTAGATCGAAACCCAAACTCCAATCTCCTCCAAAGTAGCAAGAGTATAGTCCTGAGATATTTTAAAACAGGTAAATCACATTCCAGATTAAATGCAAACCAATGCTTCAAATTCCTTCTGATGTTTCAAACTGGGAAAATATGATGCAGCATATAAGTTTCTCTTTAACATGCAATCATCATGGCTTTCAAGTGTCTTCCATTGGAAAAAATAACCAACTCATTTGATGCACTATTAGCTCTACAAAATAAACAATAGGTTTTTTGAACACCAATTGCAACAAAAACTTATTGCATTCACAATATCCCTGTTTTTAATGAATTTTTCCAGACATTTTGTTATTTGGTAATGCAGCACTGTATCCAGCAGTGTTAAGGAGAGCTGTCTTCTGGAGCAGGAAAACAAATTAGAGGATTTAAGGTTCTCTTATAAGACAAATTAATATTTTGGTGCATCACATTTTATTTATTGTTATTGTTGACCTCATACTAATAGAATAGCCCGTATAATAGCTAGATCTCCTATACTGAGACACAGAAAAAATTGAAAGACGGTTATCAGACACATCTTAAGACACTCAATGACAAAGTTCATCTTCATGTGCTACTGTAGATGTAAAATTACCATGTTGTACATGAAGATGTTCTCAGTATCATAATGAAAAATGAATTCCAGGAAGACTATCACTCAGACTTTTAAACAGATATCTCATAATCTAACTGTTGTTTCAGAGATAAGGAAGTGCCAATATCATTTACACAAGCACAGGAAGCAAGCATATGTGCATGTTGGTTATGTCAGTATACACACAAATGGTCAATTGCAATAAATCAGGCAAAAAGAAATAACTGATACCAACCTGTATGTAATTGATTATATCAACCGTTGCCACTCGAGAACCTCCCTCTTGTTGTCTCCAAATCCATTGATAAAGTTTTTCCTGAAAACAATGCGAGAAGGCTATATCAGAAAACATCATTCAACAAGAGAACTAAGCTTGCAAGACATTAACAAGGGTCAGTAGATAAAGTCTGATTGGGAAGATATATTTAATGTGACAGCTTAAATCGCATTCACCAAGCAACAACCTTCCAATTTAAAAGTATCAAGAGAACAAGAGCATCATCAAGAACATGTGTTCTGGGTTATTCCATTGACTCTAATAAGAGAGAATTTTTATTGACACTGAGTGTGCGTGTAGTGTGTAGTTTGTAGTGTGCAGGTATAGGTAATGGTGTAGAATTTGTTTAATCTTCATTTTAGAGTATCTCTATCCCACTGTATTTTCAACTCTGCATGTGGGAAAAGAGCAGTAGGCTAGTTTGGAAAAGAAGATAATTATTCTTAATGTTATAGGCATTTAATTGGTGAAATACCACGCTGAGCTGAATATATTATCTTAAAGTTGAAAAGAACAAAACAGGTTTGAATGCAAAACCAAAACTGACCATACAATTGCCCTACAAATCATTTTCACAACCAACCAATAAGTTTAACCTTACAGTTTAACATGAAACACTCTGAGCTAATCTCAAACACAGCAAAACTTCTTAGTTTTGAACCAACACCACCACCAAGCTCCCTAATCTCTCAATAAGGAGTAAACATATCTAGACTACTTCATAGCTTGTTCACTGTCGATATTCCTAGTAAATGTCTCACTTATGCCAAAAGCATTTCTGGACTGAGTGAGTTATGTGAATAAAACTGACAAAAATTGGTTCAAGGGCTCATGCTCCACGACTTAAAAGATAGATGAGAAGTAAGGAGACAGCTTCAGACACAAGAGAATTCAATGATAAAAGATGTGTGACATCTTGGGAAAAAGTTAGTGATCATAATGTCAGACTAGAATCAACACAGAACACCTACAAAATGATCAATGCAAAGAAGGACCACCTTTAATGGCTTTTCTGATAAATCCATAATACTCCTCTAATGAGTTGGTGCTTAATCTAACTGGTGTAGGTGATCCCGTTCCCTGAACTTAGTATTATCCAGCCTCAAGATTTCACTATAGGAAAAAGATTTTAAACTTCCACATGAAAAATAGAAAGGTTGCGCCTTAAATGCTTAAAAAGGAAAAGTACAAAATGAAAACTATAACAAAGATTTGTTTCAATTTCAAATATTTGTATTTCTTTGATACTGTTAACTTATACTGCCAGTAAGCTTCATCGCACATAAATTACAGTCCACATTTTCTTTTCTAGCTCTTACATAATTTTTTGTCCACTGCCAGCAATCAATGAGCAGCTATCATCCAAGACTTAGCAAAAAAATGTCCAATCTTTGGGCCGAAGCCAATCTATAACAACTCCATTTTTAAGCTTCTCCAATCTTCCCAAAACAGACAAGTTCCGGACCAACAAGACCTGCTTTCCTTTTATCTTTCAGAGTACCGAAAGTCTATTCTTTGACACCCATTGATCCAAAATTATAGGAATGGGTTTTTTACTCTAGTCTTGTGCTGGTGTTCTAGCTGCCTCATCCTCTTAATTAATTAGAAAACAAACTCCATAAAAACTATCAATTTTCTTGTCAAAGTATTGAACTATTTCATGTCTCTCACTCATAGATATCAAATTTCAAAACAACACTTTCTCAATATCAAAGTATCACGCAACACCACAACTTGGAAACAAAGATGAGTTCCTCCACCACCAATTAGGCTAATTATGCTCTTGTATCACCATTTAAAATTAAAACCATCAGGACTTTCCAAGCTTACTTGTAGGTTCACGACAAACCTCTCGTAGTTATGAGTGCTTCACAGCCATCAGCAATTTCTCCAAAGAGGAAAAAGAATCTCATAGCACAGAAGAGCAAATTCATAACCAAGAATAAAAACACTCCAACAACTCCAATTTAGAAGTTAAGCCACTAAAAGATTGAAACTTTGATTCAGTCAAGATTATATTGTTTCTCCCCCACACAAAGCATCCAAATAGTCAAATACCCACATCCCGCTTGCTTCCTTAAATGGGAATGGTAGGAAAAATATTTGATGCTTTGATCAATCTACCTCCTCAACAGTCGAATTACAATGCCAATTTATTCAAAGCACAAGCCAATCAGAAACAAGTGAAAAAGCAAAGTGCCTAGTTCAATTGTAATGATAATTTCCAACAACAATTAACAAAAACTAAAATACCATACCATAACTTCAATGTGAATCCATTAACAAAACCGCATAATGTATCTATCTAGCCATTAAACTTTACAATTAACTCAGAATCAAACAGCCCATTTAAGTTTACAACAAAAATCGAAATGGGTAACCTTTAAACTAGACTAACAATAATAATAATAATAATAATAAAACAAAAACCAAATTCAGTGACCCAATAAAAGGACAACAAAGAGACACAAGCTTGATTGATTAAAAAAACAATAACTTTTCCACAAAGAAGAACAACCCCACAAGGAACACATATACACAAAGAACAAGCTGGTATTCTTTAAAGCAAAGAGATAACGAGGGAATCTTACAAGGCCTTGACGTTCACCGGCTTGGAAGGAGAGTTTTTGGTGGTTCATAGACTGTGTATAAAGCTGAGACAAAGAGTTTGCAGCACTGCAAAACGACGCGTACATGGTCCGATCCACCTCGTCCAGGCTTGTTGCTATGGATTTTCTCTTCTTTCCCATCGTTAATAACAGTTAATTAATTAGATTTTAATTTACAGAGACAGATTGATTTTATAATTTAGTTTAGGTTACTTCTTTTTTTGTCGGCTAAAAAAAGGAAAAGATAAATAGAGAGGGTCTAGTCTCTCCTTTTCTCTCTAGAGAAGAGGAGGATGTGGTGTTTTTTGAGAGAGGAAAAGGGTATATGGTAAGGATGGTGGGTGCTGATGACTCAGTATGGGACCTCTCTCCCTGCCCATAGTAAGCTATGCCCTTGTGCCATTTACATACCAACTCGTGCTGCCTTTTTCACCATGCCTTATGTCACATGAGCTGTTTAGTATTTGAATGGTCGTTACTTTAAAAATAAATTAATATATTGAAATCATTTTTTTATTATTATTTAAAATTTATTGGTGATATTAAGATATTAAAACAATCTATAAACATCTTAAAATATTAATTTAAAATAAAAATAATTAAAAATTTTACAAAAACAAGTCTTAGTTTTTCCTTTTTATTTTGCTCATGTTTGCTTATAATTAAGTATTTTACTCATCGAAATAAGTTTTCCCTACACTTTTACATATTATAAGTAAGCAAAAATCACACAAGCAAAAAAAATAAAGTTACGCACAATTCCAGCATTTTATTAACTCAACAATTAGATATACACACACCCGATTGTTTCTGTGTTGTGCACAAAACTTACATGATGCATAACAAGCAATTTATTTATAGAGCAATTACAAGAAAGCTATCACTCTAATTTCCAACAAGTTGTGGACAATTTCCCTCATGTTTTCTATGAACATCGTGGCTCCCTTATCTAGCAAGTTTGTCCATAAACTTTGTGGTTATATTTTCTAGCAAGTTTGTCTCATGTTCTCCATAAACTTAGTGGCTTATGGAGCATATTACCTATATTTTTGCTAGTTTTCTCCAATAACTGGACATGTTTGTAACTATCATAACTTCCCACAACTTTTTCATAACCATTACCCACAAACTCATTATCAATCTACTAACCTCGTACTGCTGAAACTATTATGTTTTCTATTTAGCTTTGACTATCCATCATTCAAGTCTAGTTCGTGCCAAGTCAAACCCTTGACTTAGACAAACTGTTGTATGATACCTACCAATTTCACTAATATTCATGTGAGTTGTCATTGTTATTAGCATCTTTGAGATAGTGTGTTTTTGTTGGTGTATTTTCACAGCTAAATCTCTAACAAACCATCCCCACCAAAAGAGTTTAAAAGCAAGGTACTATTGCATTTTGTCTTTAAATTACCATAAATCAATATTTTTCTCCCATAAAACCTCATGGTTTCTCCTCATTTACAAAAACTCAATTCTCGAATTTTTCTCGTGCTAGCCAAGTATTCGATGATCCAAAGTTTTGATGATTTTGTTGTCAAATTCTTTTCAAATTGTTAGAGGTACATGTTGTGACTTACTCCTCTCAAGATTATATTGATCTTCATGGAATGGTTTTAAATAGCTTATATGAAATGAGCTTCAGTTACTCTAACAACTTCAATTTATACACTATAGCTCCTATTTTTTTCATAATTTCAAACAATCCATCATATCTTGACTCCAATTTTTTTATGCCTTGTTTTTCTAATAATATTTATTCAAATTTAAAAAGTCGATTAAAGTAACACCTTATCACAGTCATCAAAATCCAATATTCTAATTTTTAAATCTATATATTTTTGCATTATATCTTGCTTTATATAAGTTATCTTGCATTTGCTCAAACAGTTCTTATATTTCCCTGAAAAACTTGTGTATGGCTAGACTTTTTCCACTAGATTTTTGTATTGTGATCTTTATGGGAGTATAGGGTTATGCCCTAACACCAATTTAAATGGGTTTGCTTTAATTGCTAAAAACTTATAGAGATTGTAGCAAAAATATGTATTGCCCAACAACTCCAACAAATTTCGCTTCATTATCATCATGTAATATCTCTAGTGCTCTTTTAACAAAGCATTAATCCTTTCAGTCTGTCAATCGGTTTGAGGATGGTTATCAGTAGAGAATTTCATTCAAGTCCCCATCAAGCTAAATAGTGTTGTCCAAAACATGCCTATAAAAAATACATCATGATCACTAACAATGTCCAAAAAACTCCAAAATATTTCATTATATTTCTTTAAAATAACCCAACATCAACCTTAGCCATGCACATTCTTGAAGCATCAATAAATAATGTATACTTAGTGGATCTATCTACAACTACCATCACAATATTTATGTCATCAACTCATGAAAACCTTACAATGAAATTAAAACCCAAGGTTTTTTTAAAATATATAGTGGTTGCAACAAACTTGTCGTGTTCTACCATAATATTATCTTATTGGCACACAAGACAAGTTTCTAAGCATAAATCTAATTCTCTTTTCATATTTGGCCAATGGTAAGTTTGGGATAAAAAAAAAAAAAAAAAAGCTTGTCATTTTCCTCTCTAGGTGGCCAGCCCATTGTTGGTCATGCATTTTCAACATTAAATACTTTTGTGGTATTCTACTTAGCATATAAAATTCAACCTCTTTTTAAATAGAGAAGGTTATTTTCTTGCTAATATCCCAATATCATTCCTTCTTGTATAAGATCAACTAGCTCTTTATACGTTTTATCTTCTTCAACAGCCTGACAAAGTTATTTCAATATGTTATACTCCACTTGTATAATAGCAAAAAATAGTAGCATGAACATCACTCTTACTCAAAATATTCACAACCTAATTATGTTTTCTTGACTTGTGATCCTATACAAAGCTATACTCTGTCAAGAATTCTTTCCACTGAGTTTGTCGTTGTGACAACTTCTTTTAGGTCTTGAAAAAAGTGTTTGTTATATTGTTTATCTTTACTATAAATTTTATCCCTAACAAATACACATTTCACATACCAAGATAATACTCTATCATGATCTTTTTTTTTTTTTCATATGTCAAGTATTTTTTTTCTTAGTCTTATTTAATTTTCTACTCTTAAATGCCACTAGATGTCCAACTTGTATTAGAACCCTACTAATGGCTTTGTTTGAAGCATTAGTATGTACTTTGAAAGACCTATCAAAACATAGCAGTTTCAACACTAGATAAAACATCATTAGTTTTATTAATTTCTTTAAAACTCGTTGACACTCAACAAACCATTCCCACCTCATATTATTCTTTAATAATTTTAAAAGAAGGCTATTCTTTTTACTATAACGTTTAATAAACTATCATTGGTAGTTTGTAAGTCCTAAAAAAGATCGCAACTCTAAAACCATCTTTTGTGCTGGCCAATAAAAAATAGCTTGTACTTTATTAGGATCCACTCTCACTTAACTCTCCCTAACTTAATGACCCATGAATATAATCTCAAATATTGCAAACTCATTTTTTATCTTTACATACAACTCATATTCATTGAATCTACGTGGAACTTGTATACATAAAACTTTTAAAAAATAAATTACATGATCTTCAATTACCCTACCATGGATTACAATATCATTTAAATACACTACAACAAAGTTATCTAAATAATCATACAATACATTATTTATAATGTTACAAAAAAAATATTGGGGTATTTGTTAAACCAAACAGTATACTTAAAAAGTTATATGCATCATACTTTATTACATATGTAGTCTTATCTTCATCACCCCTGATAATATGCATTTACCAATATCTAGACCACAAGTTCACCTTTATAAATATGGAATCTTGTATAATTTATCCATAAAATCCTGAATTAAAAAAAAAACTTAATATTTGTTCTTAATCATCACCTTATTAAGTGCTCGATAATCTAAACACATTCGATGTCTCCAATCTGTCTTTTTTTAGAATAAACTTGGAGCATCATATAAACCTATAGAATGATGAATGAATTTAATGTCAATCAATCTTCCAACTACTTTCACACTTCTACCAACTTTATTTGTGATATTTAGTGTGAAGGATTAAGTAGTGGTTCAACTATTAGCACTAACTTGATTCGATGATCAATCTTAGTCCTTGGTGGAAGTTGCTTTAGAGGTTTTAAAGGTATAATATCTTTGTATTATTATAACATATAAGCAATAAAACATGGGAGCTTTCCACACTAATCCATTTTCTCTATCCACCAAACTCTTTATATCCTTAATGTTATCTTTCATCAAAACTTTGTAACATGGGATAAATATAAGGACAAGTTCACTTGAAATTATGATGCCAATGAGGTATGGCATTATAGCTATTTTGGCCTTATTCAATAAATCAAGGCCAAGAATAATGTCAAAACCATCTAAATTTATCATCAACATATCTTATCTTTGTTTTTTATTGATATAGGACTATCGGCATATTATAGGTCATGCCTATTATTTTCTATGTATTTATATTTACTGCAATTATCATGATATGGTTGTTTCTCAATCACAAGTTAAGTTTTTTCATCAACCTGTCAGCCATAAAAAGATAGGTCACACCTAAATCTAGCATTACATTAACATCCTTATCATTTATTCTAATTCTAACATACATAAGATTATTTAAAGTACTTGGATTTCTTTTTATGACGTGTTAATTTATGCTAAGTCTTGCTCAACAATACTAGATTTGTTGGTCAGATCCCCTGACTTGGCTATTAAACAGTCTAGCTCGCACATGAGATTTATGTGTGTGCCTACTTCATCACCATTGCTAATTAGGATGACATTCAAATTCTTTTTCTTTAAACGTTCCTTCATGAAGTATGATCTTCTACAAATAAAACAACCTAAGTTTGGTTTGGCATCTTTTAGTTTCCCACCTAATTGTTTAGCCTTGCCTTTATCAATAACAAAATTAGATGCACCCCAGCAATTTTTTTTATTTCTTTTTTACTCTTTTTCCTTTTATTTTGGATTTCAAGGAAGAGACTACAACATGACCCTATTTTATGATAGGTTTAAAGTACACCACACCATTGATAACTATAATAGTAAAGGATAAATCTTTCATTTTTTGTCATCTCAACTCAATATATGATTATTGTTGTAATCTCGATATAAAATTAAACAACTTGTCTTTTTTCAACATATTTTTAATATTGATAATTAGAGTACTAAACTTTTTCACATACTTTTGAACTGACTTATCTTGCTTTAATTTCTTCAATTCCTCTTATTTCAGCTAGGAAGTATTGTTTGGTGGGAATTGTTCTTTCAATTGTTGTTTCAGACACTTAATGTCTTAATTTTAGAGCATCCAACATTTAAGTTCTTTTTAATTCTTATTTTGTTACCATAAATTTGCATTACATGTAAGTTATATTATAATGATTTTGATTTGCTCACCCACGCTAATCTTGGCCACACTGAAATATTATTTTGTGTCCCAAAGATAGTTTTCAAGTTCCTTAGAACTTCTCACCTCACAAAAAAATTTGGTTCTTAGAAGTGTTTACCTTAATATAAGTGTTTTTCATTGATAAAGCAAACTTCATCCTCTAGAATTGACCTTTCAAACTTTGAAGTGTTGTCAGTCTCTCCTAAATAGTTTCCATCATTGGCATAAGAATTTAGATTGCATAATTTTAAATGTATACATGCTTTGATATAACTTATTACAAAGATAATTTTTTTGCTTAAATCTTAGCCTCTATACAACAATATAATCCCACTAAACTCAGGCTTTCCTTATTATTTCACTAACGTTTACCTATAACTAGGTGTTCACTCAACCAAAAAGGTTCTCCCTACACTTTTACTTGTTATTAGCAAGCCAAAATTACATAAGTAAATAAACAAAAATGCGCACAATAATTACAGGAAGATTCCCACCTTTTATTAACTTAATGAAAGGATATACACAAATCTGATCATGTGCACAAAACTTGCATGCTATATAGCAAAAAAGTTATGAAAATTGGTTTGTGCATAATTAGGCTAATTTGAAAGTTTATTTATTAAAATCAGTTTGTTACTGGGATTACAGAATTGAGATTGGTTTGAATTAAAAGTGCCAAGTTGATTAAATCTATATTGATTTTGGGTTATTAAGTTCTTTTCAATTGGAGATTAGTTTGTTTGGTTTAGTTCTAAATTGAATTCAGCTTGTTATTGAATTTGATTTTTTTTATTAATTGGATTTGAGTACAGATAAGGAAGAAAATATCTTCATCCCATAAAAGATTTAAGTTGTAGCCTAAAGGAGATGGTGATGATTCAAGGTCAAATCTTTTTTTAGGTTAAAGGGATAGATGAGAACCATCAAGCAATATCATATGATTCATTAGATATTCTAATTGGATCTATTACAAGGTCAAGAGATATGGTGATTAAATAAATATTCAATGGGCTGATTCAATATATTTAAGCCTTATTTTCTATGAAAGTTATGAATTCAACTTGTTTTCCTACTTACACACAGATTAGACTTAATTTTTCAAATGTGCAGTTTTATGTTAATAGGAACAATTTTAATTTGACCATTGGATAAGACTGATTTTTTTGAAGATCGTGTTTCTGATTGGGTTAAAATTTTATAGTGATCAAACATTAAGAAGGCCTTGTGATAAATCCCATAAATTATTATTCGGGATTTATAATATTTTCCTAAATGATTTAGAATTCTTTTATCTATTTTATATAGAACTATATTTTTTAATTTTTTTAGCCTTGTTTAGAATG
Source organism: Populus tomentosa (assembly GCA_018804465.1). Taxonomy (NCBI): domain Eukaryota; kingdom Viridiplantae; phylum Streptophyta; class Magnoliopsida; order Malpighiales; family Salicaceae; genus Populus; species Populus tomentosa. Next base: position 15,863,083 of record CM031977.1, read on the forward strand.
TTTTATGATTTTTTAGCTTGTATTTAGGAAGATAGATCGATTATTCAAAAATAAAACTTATGTAAAAGAGTTTACTTTTACTCTTGGTTCTTATGGAACTTTCAGAAATCATCAAAGATTTCTTATTTATGGTGTTCATCATTATATCTTTGATTCTTGGTTTATTATTATCAATGGGTCGGGTTTTTCAATTTTTTTACCTTCAGTTCTTGATTCTTTATAATTAATTGGTTATGGTTTTCATTTAATAACTACGATTATTTGATTCATGTAATCACTAGGTCTAATTCTTTTCAACTTGGTTTTAGTTTTCTTGGGTTGTGTTCAGTCCAAGGTTCTTGTCTTCCAGGTTTGCATAAGTTGGTGGTATCAAATTTTTCTCTAAAATCAAGTTTTATTTATCTATCCTTAAATTCAGTTTTTGTTTGTGTTTTAAGTCTTGTTTCCTTTGTTAGGTTTGGTTGTCCATTAAGATTATTGAGCTATAGTTCTTGTGTCTTGAATTTCAACTTGTTATATGATTTAGCTTGATGTTGCTTCTTTGGATTATATATAAAAGAAAAGGAGAAAGGTTATTTAGTGTGTGTGTGTATAATCACAAATCATACGAAAATTGGTTTGTGCTGATTCAAGCTAATCTGAAAGTTTATTCATTGAAATCAGTTTGTTAATAGAATTATGAAATTGAAATCAATTTGAATTAAAAGTGCCAAGTTGATTTCGGGTTGATTGAATCTATACTAGTTTTGGGTTTTTGACTTCTTTTTTTATTGGCAATTGGTTTCTTTGGTTTGATTTTTAATTGAATTCGAGTTGCTATTGAATTTGGTTTTCGGTATTGATGGGGTTTTGGTGCATGAAAGGAAGAAAAAATTTCCAACCCATAAAAGATTTTAAGTTGTAGCTTAGAGGGGATGTTGATGATTCAATGTTGAATCCTTTTAAAAAGAAAAAAAATGGTGAGAATCATCAAGAAATAACACAAGATCCATTGCACTTTTCAATTGGACATATTATAAGATCAAGAGCTAAGATGATTAAAGAGGCATTAAACCGGATAATTCAAGATATTTAATTTTTATTTCCTACAAGACTTGCGAATTCAACATAACTTGTTTTCAATTTATATGATCTTGTGGTGTTGAGAGTTATTCATTGTTTATGTGTTCATTTAATATGATTCTGTGTTGCGGGGAAAAAATTAACTATGAACTAAAAATTTGAAGTGTGCATTTAATAAAATAAATGCATAATTACATGTACAAATAAACATATAAAAAAATTGTTAAAGCTAACTAAAAAAAATTGAAAAGTTTAGAGATATATATAATATAAGATGTATGTTCTGGTATGATAAGTAATGAAGAGCTCTTAAATAAAACATGTAATTATATAAAAATATATTTTTTTTTTTGCAAGAAGAGTAATAATTTAAATTGTATTGAAACAGAATAGTTTTTTCGAGTAATTATTTTTTTTTATAATATGTTTTCTTAACAAAAAAATTATAGCTTTCCAAGCTATATTCTTTACTCCATAAAAACTAAAAGCAATTAGAATATATATATATATATATATATATATATATATATATATATATATATATTAGAATTAGGACAAAGGCATCTCAATAATTAAAACCCCTTCATTTTATTAATGCTCTTTTTTTTTCTGACATTTTTTATTAGAATAATTGTTTTTTAAATAAAAGTTTATCAGAACCATGAAACAAAGTTTTAATAAAAAAAACATTATATCTTGATGATTTTAGTGTGGATCAGAAAGGAAAAGAATAATACTGTGCTCGTGTGAGTTTATTAAAATTTATCTTTAATTAATTATATGATAATAACTTGAACTTGATCTTCATAGAATAAAATATTTTAAAACTTAAAAGTAGAAAACCCTGCAAAAACTACAATTTATATTTCAATGCACCTGAGCTCATCAAGCTGGGTGGCTACTTGGTTAGTTTTGGCGTGTTCGCTTGGGATAAAATTTGTTACTTCGAGTACTTCTCCAGAAAAGGAGAAATAAAAGGAGAGCACCGATTGTGGCAGCCAATAAATTTTCCATAAGAAAAAATAGCCAAAAAAGAAAAAACCCAGCATAAGTTAGATATTCAACGAAGATGGTTAGAGGGTCAAAACAAAAAAATTAAAGTTTGAAGGACTGAAACGCTATTAACTAAAAGTTCGAGAACCGTCCCTTTGAACCCTCAGGATTTGTTTAGTGTCAACGTTGTTTAGGAGGGGATCAAATAATCAATTATAGTGAAAACCCGTGAATTTAGGTGAAAATCATCTATCAGACTCACTGCTGAACTAGCTAAACGAAAGCAAAACCACCGCACTGTAGATGGCACGCTATTCGCTGCAGATGAGGCTATTTTTATATTCAGTAAATAGATCAAATATATATATATATATATATATATATATATATATATATATAATACCAAATACCAATGAACCCCTTGAAAAAGATAGCATTACCCCTAATAATAAACTTTGTTAGATTTTTTAAAAAGGGTAAAAGTATAATTATAATGTTTTATTCTACAGTGTTTCTTGTGTTTTGATCTGCCATGAATCACCGACCTAAAAACTTTTGAGCGTCTCTTTAAATTTGAATTTTTTTAATGTTTTTAAATAAAATATATTATTATAATATATTTTAAACTGTAATGGCTGTGATATTTCTAAATACACTTCAAGTCAAGAAAACAATTCCTTTGAAATCATGTGGATAATAATGTAATCACAAAAAAAAATATTTCCCATCCGACTTGAATAAATTACTATGAATAATATTCGTGAGACAGAAGAAAATTTCGCAGGGAGCCTAATCCTATCCTAAAACATCCCTTTCCCTGATAGGATCGAGTACAAAAAAAGAAAGAAAGAAAAATAAGAACTATAGAATCAAGAAGAAAATAATTAGAATTGAATGGCAAGGTTTTCTAATCTCAAATGATTAACAAGTTCCTGGAATTAGCTGCCCTCGTATGCTTAACTTATACTACATAAACGCTTAGACTTTACCATCATGTTCATCGGATTCTGGCAAATTACTTTGTTTCTGTTGTCTGCTTGTAGGAAGAGAGAGGCTCCTGCGCTCCTTTCCTCCAGGCTTAGATGAGGCATTGCTATACCAAATCATTCCAGCTACAGCTATGGTCATGCCCAGAACCACATGTAGATTAAGACCATCTTTTCCGAAGAAAAAGAATCCCATAATAAGCACAAGTACTGTCTTCATATGACCAAGTACTTGAAAGGACACGGCGGTGAATCTGCCAATGCAGATGAACTGGCTTAAGTTGGTCCCTACTGCGATGATGCATGATAGAACGATAAATATCTGCACAAACCAAGATCCAGAGAAAAATGTGAGATGGGATTCTGTAAACTTAGGTAAGAAAATTGTGATCGCACATAAACAGAACAAAGGTTGAAAAAAAGTAAAAAATTGCCCATGGCCTTTTATAAGCAAATAAAAGGCGCACACACATGTATAGCAATTTTATGCAAAGCAATACAGCTACGTAAAAATGGAGCAGCAAACACAAAGGGAGTTTATGCAAACAGCAACCCTTACAAATAAGTAGCGGTATAACTTGTATGCGACATTCAAAGTCATCATCAGACTTGCTTGCAGAAAATGGAGAGGTCACACTAATATTATGCTTTTTAAGAGTTCGCCATAGGCTCTAGGAAATATTCATAGCAAAACCAGGGTTGCTTTTCCCTTACTGTTTAACTTTTCTTGTTAAGATTGCATCCCACTAGCTCTTTAGGTATTGATTGCATGCATATTAACTGCATTGAAACCTCATATTTTTTCTGCTGACAAGGAAAATTAAATTAACACTTTCAAATTGGCTACCCAAATTGGGGTTTGTAAACCCCAACATAGCCAAATCATTCCCTTGTGAGCAAAATTCAAATTGGAGTGTCCAAGGAAAAAACTAGTTAGCAAACAAATGAAACTATAGACAAACGTAGAAACACATCTGGACATCAGAATGATGAGCTACAGCAACAAGCACGTAGATAACTAGAAATACAGATGCACCTATATGATGTTCATGTGATTCCTAAGCAAACATGTGGTACAAAAATGTGAGCTACTTTACAGCATAAACATGTGGTAAAAAAAATGAGCTACTTTACAGCGTGCATAACAATCTGCAAGAATGACAAGTGTATCCAGATTACAGCTAAATTATGAAAATGGTCAAAAAAAAATACAGAAGTCAAATTTTGCTGAATTCTTACCACAGAGACTGTATTGTAATCATAGGTGTCGATTCTTTTGTTTGTCAACCAGAAGTCCAAAAAGGGGCCTAATAATAGCAGCGTTGCAGCCTGGGATGGAGCAGTGTGACCCAAGAGGTTGAAAGAACTTAGTGAATACTTCCTTTGGAGGTAATGTACATACTGCAAGAAAATCATTCAACAGAGTTATAAGAGGAGCTGCTTCTGAATGGTATATACTATTTTAGTGAACTGGATTAGTTAACTCCCAAGATTTACAATGATAAAACTTCTTTAAATTGAAATTTAATAGGATAACACATGTTAAAAAAAATAGATGTTCATAAACACTTACATACTGTTGCAGAGCAGTGCTCCAAACTGCAATGAAGGCGGCAATGAATCCTTTGGCATTAACACTCACATCAGTGACAGTGCAAACACCAACACCCAAGAGAACAACTCCTATACTCAGCTTTGTGTCTCGTGAGTACCGAATCTTGTCAAACAACACTTCCAACAGGCAGGATACAGGGATTATACTCAGCTTTGCAATCTGACAGTTAAAACGAACATGTGATCGACATTGTTGCAATAAATCAACGGCCAAAAGACAGTATGAAAAATATTTACCTGATAAAATCCCACTGAATTCCACATTAGACTAACATTCATTCCAACAATAGAGAAATTTGCAAAGACAACAAATTTTAAAAGTTCAGGGAAAGGTAGATGAGAAGCTTGGATGTATCCCAACCACCTTAAAACCCCAGTCATCAAGGTCGTGGTAGCAAAATGCATACCAGTTAGTGTCGTGGCTGCAAGAAACCATAAAAAGGAAATATCAAACTACATGTCTCGTGAATGCATAAGCAAATAAGAGAAAACATGAGAAGCAAACTCACCGTAACTAAAACCGTAAGTAGCCATTAAGGCTTTATTGACAATGATAATCCCAACAGAAGTGACAACATTGAACATCCAGGCACCCGCATCGGCAGCTCCCTTTTTATCAGCCTTGCTAGATGGAGCCATCCTAATTTACTTGTCTCAAAACTCTAGATTTTGAAAAGTTCCAGAACACTTATCCAGCCTCCAAAGGCAACCCCATCCACATTACAATGAGCAATACGCTTCTCTGAAAACATCAAGTATAAATGGAAATCAAAATCATGGTTAGCACACGTGTTGCCGACCATTATTTACTCCTCCTGCTTCTCCTAAAGGAAGCTCTATTTAGGGTGTAATTAAAATTAGCCTAACAATTTATTTTTTTAAAATATGTTTATTTTGGACAATAGATTCTAATCTCAGTAATAAAAATCATGGTTTAACTAAAATCTAACTACAAAAATCTCCTTAATCAAACAGTAATTATGAGATCAAGTCATGAAGGACAGATGAGATACGAAAATTCTATAACAAAAAACCAGATCTGCATTGCGTTACTATTTCAGAGGTCGAAACAGGATTCAACAATTACTACTACAGATCTCACTCTCTGTAAAAATCAGTTGATCCCTCTAAAAGATTACACCATTGAAGTAATTTGATTTTTTTTTCAAGAAAACGTGAATTCTACGGTGTCAAGAAAAATTGTACGTACCGCGAAGAGGAAAGCAAGGAAGCTGGGAGGTAAAGAATGGAGGAGGACGTGATTGAGTGTCCAATTATATGCGTTTTTATGGAATTTGCGGTCACCCTTTTTTTCTTTCTTTTTTCCTCTTCCTCCTTTATTCTGTTCTTGTTTCTGTTGAAAAGATGAAGATTTGGAGTGAGAGAGAGGTGGGGAACGTGAAGTTCTGTAAACCCGGAGACCCTTGCTTCCCTACACATGCCCATCACCTCCAGCCAACTCATCCTTTCAATTTATACTTTTCTTTTCTCTATTTCAGAGTGGAAATATTAATAGTTTGTAAAAAAAAAAAAAAATTAAATATACCGATCGGAATGTAGATGATAACAGTAATATAAGTGCAGTAAATTGTTGAATAAAGAAAAAAGAGAAGACAGCAAAATCATTTTAAAAGAAGATTTTTATTTAATTATGCAATAATTAAAATAAATATTTGAAAGGGTTTGAAGTATTAACATTGTGGGAAAAAATATTGAGTATTTAATCAAAATCCTTATTTTTTATTTATGCATTTTTTTTGACTAAATATTTTTTATTTTAACAATATGATTTTTTAAATAAAAACTCAAGGTAATTAAAATAAGTTTTTTTAGTGACTTTTCCCTCATCTCTCAACATACATGGTCTAGAAAAATAAATTTTAAGACCAAAATATAAATTCATAAGACTAAGCTTATTTGGTAGTATGGTTGTGGTTACTTTTTAAATAACTTTTCGTGTTAAAATAATTGTCAATGATTTTTTTTATTTTTAAAAAATTATTTTTGATATCAGTACATTAAAATGATTTGAAAATATTAAATAAAAAAATTTAAATTTTTTTAAAAATATTTTTGAAATGTAAAAACAAACAAGTCATAAATAGACTAAAAATATAAAAATAAAGAACTTTAAAGACTATATCAAACCTCGATGAAGATTTCAAGGAACAAATTAAACTTTTAGCAATGAAGTTCTAAGATTGTAACATCAACATCTAAAATTGCAAGGGTCAGAAATATATAATTAACAATTTTAGATCCAAATTAATATATTTTTAGAGAATTTTAAGAATCGAATTGATTTTTTTACAGTTTCAATGGATTGAGACGTGAGAAAAAATATTTTTTAATGATTGAAATATAAATAACTAAAACTATAAGAATTAAATATTGAATGAAAACTACAAAGACCAAACTATGAACACAAAAAAAAAAATATAGAAAATGTGGTTGTACATTAAAACATACACAAAAAACCATGCAGGCACACTAACAACCACATCCTTAACCATAACCTTCTGGACAAATTGATTACATAAATTTTGTTCTTAGGGTTCAGTTTTTTTATTAAAAAATAAAGAGATTGTGATGTTTCAAGAGAGAAGACAAGACTAGAGAGTTTTAAGTATGTGATATGTCGTTTTCATGGTTTCTTTCATGTATTATATAGAGGTAATTTTTCTCATTTTATTCTTTTAGATATTATTTGTTTGATCGGGAATGAAAATTATAATTTCTGAAAGTATAAATGCAAAGTAAAAACACAATCAAATTAAGAGTTTTTTATTTTTGTAAATAACCCTAAAATAAAATTGGTTATCTATTTAAAATTCACATAGAATAGTTATAATTAGTCGACATATTTTTCATTGACTTTGTTTTATATTTGTTTAATTTTTTAAATTTTTATTTTCATCCAAAACATTATTTTATTTTAGTTTTCGATCACTTAATTTGAGACAAGAGAGGGAAACTTATTGAAAAATAATAAACATTACAATAAAAACAAATTACTTTTGGAGCTAATAAGTTTTTTTTTGATGAAAAAAGTTTTATTCAGGTTTTTTTTTATCTTTATATTACAGGAAAAAAAGTAGATTAGGGCCAATAAAAAATAAATTTTGATTTGATTTTATATTTTTGAATTAATTTGGATATATTTTGAATTAAAAATTTGGTTTGTTGATGCTACAATTGTGTTTATTAAATGAAAATATGTTCAAAATTAGATTTTTGCGTGTAAAACCGCCTAACCTAATAACATTTAGATGATGGAGATGAATGAAATCCATCTACTAGGTCAGAAAAAATAAAAAAAGGCAGGCAAACATGCCTAACCGTACAGGACCATGCAGTTGTTTTTTATTTATTTATTTTATGGATCGGCATGCCGGGCACCAGCCTGACTTTTGTTTTTATCCTATTTTGGTTTTTTTTTAATTAATTTTTACTAAAATAAAAACTTAAAAAATATATCAAAAATATATTTTATTAAATACTGTTTAATTTATATTTATTTTTTAAAATAAGATTATAATATTTTTCCCATCAAATTCTCGGGCATGTCTAGTATTCCCACTCGTAGTTATAAAATCCTATCCAACTGGTAGTTGATCTAGAGTTTAGCCATTGGTTTGGAAGTTAGCTCTGTTAAATTTAACCAAACTTGTATGAGATTTAGTTGTGTTAAATCTAATTTTTTTAATAAAAAATTATTCAAAACAATATTATTTTAATTTAAATTTTTTAAAAATAACATCATTTTAAAATAACCAACCATCAAGCCGAACCATGTTACCATCAAATTAGGTTGGTATTTCCCACCTCAGCAATTCTCGTATTATACGCATCTGATGATTTGAAGCTAAGCAGTATTTATATGTAGTATAATTTACTGAACAATTTGATAAATTCTCTTTCAATATTTGCAAAGTACCATTGCACATGTCTTCCATCTTTATGGTTTCAAATTCTTTGCTAGCTTTCGATATTTTACCCAACGCGATCTCAATCTCTATTGCTGGTTGGGCTATTTTCTAAATTCAGGCGGACCATATTCTCTCATGGACACCAGCAGGGGGTGAACTCCGGATCTCGACCTAAAATGTCGATCTCTTATCTTTATAGCACCAAAAAACTATTCATGAGCACCTACAGATTGGAGGGCCACAAATGCCCTTCCTTTGGGTAAAATGTCACGAGCTTGTTGCATCCCATAGAACACCCAACAGAGGAAAATCCAAAAGATCGCTCAAAAAAATATCAAAAGTAAAAGAGCAGCTTATGCAGACAAGAAACAGAGATAATAAAATCTGAAATGGATGTCTAGTGAAACCATTCTTCATATAGTGAAAATAAGATTATGGCAACTGATTCAAATAGATAAGGGAGTTCACAATAATAAAAATATTTCTAGTTCACAATAATAAAAATATTTCTAATCTAACAAAATCACCTCTAAACTGGTCCAGAGCAAACATTAATCATACCAAAAAGGGACCGATCCTGCCACACCATATATGAAATTTGTTCAATGCTGCAAAAGTATGTTCATCGCTTCTTAGAGACACCAACAGTCTTTCCACGTCGGCCAGTAGTCTTTGTGTGCTGCCCCCTGACACGAAGACCCCAGTAGTGCCTCAGACCACGGTGGTTCCTGCATACCAAGGTCCATATCAGATGGCAGGATTATCTTTCACTGATAGTATCATCAAGGCTATTTAACAGATTCATGTTACCAATTTTATTACCTAAGCCTTTAACAGAGATGCATTTCCCTAGAGAAAATTACACAACAAGTTGCATCACAGCTATTTGACAGTAATGTTTAAAATGAGTTGCGAGCATACAAATGTTGAGAAGCTAACAAACAGTCTACGTGGTGAGAGGAGCCTGTAGTAATTTGAATGACAATATTTTCAGTACTCTAAACAGCTTAACATATTTTCAATGAGTGCACTTTGTAGCAGATATTTTGGTTTATGTACCACAGAAAACAAGAAATTACCTGATCTTCTTCAAACGCTCCAAATCATCTCTCAACTTCATGTCCAGTGCATTTGACACGACCTGAGAATACTTCCCGTCTTTGTAATCCTTCTGCCTATTCAAAAACCAGTCTGGGATTTTGAACTGGCGAGGATTTGCAACAATAGTCATGAGGTTATCCAACTCGGCTGCAGATAGTTCACCAGCCCTAAGAACAATGAAGACAATTAAATTAGTCTTTCTGGGGAAAAAAATGACACTTTAATCAATCATGACTAATTTCAAAAATTAAAACTCAACCAAAATCTGAAGAGATTTTGTAAATTCCCAACAAATCATGATTAATTAATTCATTCTCATTCGCTTTGAAACATCAATGACAAATGATCCCAGATATTTCATCTCACATTCCAAAGTTCACCAGCTTTCATTGTGCTCTTTACCCTCTAGCATGTCATTAATGACCCCAAAAGCAATCATACCTTCCCAAACATTTTTTTATCAAAAAATAATCATCATGAATTCGAAAGACATTTTAATTTTCCTTTTGGGGGTGTAAATGTTAAAGAGTTCTACCTTTCTTTTTACAAGGGAGTACTACCAACCCACAAGTCTATAAAACCACAAAGAAACATGCTTGCTACATGTAAAAATACTCCAAAAATAACGGATATTAACCAGGAAAGAACAGCAATTCCCATTTAAAGGGGAATTTATACTTAAAAAACAAATCAAAGTATTTACCCAAACAGATAGCTATCTTATGATTAAAAATCGAACCAAATAAAAATCAAACAAAACAATACAGAAAGAGAGGGAAAGGGAGACCTCTTGTTCATATCAACATCGGCCTTCTTGCAGACAATGTTAGAGAAACGCCTGCCAATACCTTTGATTGATGTCAAAGCAAACATTATCTTTTGTTTACCATCTACATTCGTGTTCAGCACACGTAGAATGTGCTGAAAATCCTCGTTAGCCACCAAAGACTGTTTCACATATAAAACCCACATGCGACATCATCGATCAATTACAAAACACCAACATCTGAAGTCAAATCTAATACATGTGTTTATTGCTATTATTTATCAAGCATAATAAATGAAATTTGAGAGTCAGATATCGAAACACTAATTTACCATTTTGTGTTTTCGAGGGGGGCGGGGCGGGGCGGGAACGGGCGGATTGTAGCAGAGGAAGAGTCAAGACAGCGAACGAGGGTTTTTATGAAAAAGTGTTTGGGTTTTGTTTTTTCAAAAGACGATTTTACCCACCAGAACTTTTCTATTTGGTAGATGGCCCAATTCTTTTTTTCCCATGGTTTAAGGATATAAGGCCAGCTTTTCATCGGAGTTATGAATTAACCCGGTCCACCTATCAGATTTGATATGGAAACACGCCGACGGCCGACCTACTCTCTAGCCAAAGCCGGGCATAAAAAAAATCAACTTGGAGTTGACATGTCAACCCGTTAGGTACGATTTTTTAATATTTTTATAAAGAAACATCATCTTATTTTTTATTTTAAATATTAAAATAATATTATTTTAATTAAATCAAGTTACCTAGACTGTTAATAAGAGACTTTAAAATTAAAAAGATTTAATTACTATGGTTGTTACTTATATCAAACTTGACCTCGAAGTTAATCCAACTTAAAATTTAAATTGTGAATCAATAGAATTAATTTATATCGATTCAAGTCCTTGAAAATTAAGATCTTTTAACTTAGATTTTTTTCTTTTAAAAAAATTTTTTTTTTATTAATCCAACCCAATCTAAGTTTTTAATTGAGAGGTTAAACCACAAGGCTAGTAGGGTCTCACAAGTCACAACCAGGGAGCCAACTCCCTCCCCTATATTGTGTATTTTTAAAATTTATTTTTTATAAAAAAAGCATAAAAACAATTCATAAACTTAAAAAATAATTAATTTAAAAAAAGATAAAACATTTTCAAAAATATTTTTTTACTCAAAAACGAACACTCTTGGTTTCTTAATTATTATTTTTTACTTTCAGCTTATTTGAAGATTTAAATACAAGTTAATACTTAATAACGCGAGTACAATTATTATAATTCATTTTTTATACTAGATAAGAAATGTCTTCGAGACAGATGATGGATCGGATCAAGGTAGGTACAAAAACTCTCTTCATCAGGCCCATTCGTCCCTGTCACAATGGCACTGTCTATTGTCTAACCAGTGGCCGGCACTAGGCGGCTGGACTGGCATGGCTTCCCGTAGAAGCAGAATTTAGAAGAAAGTAGTTTTTTTTTTCTCACATGTAGAAAAAAACATCGCACTACCCCCTTGGCATTCAATAAGAATTAAGATCTCATTTCTGAACGTATTCAAAGCGCGTCACTTGCAATTTTTATAATCCACTAGGTTTTCCACGAAAGATAATTAAATTTTAATATCAGGAAAAAATAAATTATCTTCATATCCATACCCATTTTTCTCTTACTCTTTGGGTATCAGAATTTATTTCCATGTCTTGATGTCCTAGTTTTCTGCTCTGAATGGGAAAAAGGGTCATTTCTTTGAAGGCCATGTCTTGGTTCAGAGTTCCAAGCAGAACCAGGGATAAGTAGTTATTGTTCTTGCAACCAGAGACAGAGAACTAAGATCAAAAGTGGACCGAAATACAAAGACAATCAACTTCTGGAAACAAGGATAGAACCCGATGCCTTCTTCAACCTATGCCATGGAAATTCAGATAGAACCTGTCCCTTCTGCTGTACACCAATCTGACTTGTCCCCTCTGCTGTACACCAATCTGTTGAAGGAAACCTAATCCATCCATGTTGAACTTTGGCGTGAAGATAGGTATCTATTCGAACTAGATAAAATTAATATGGCCGTGTTGATTTGATTCACTATACACTGTTATACCTCAGGTTTTAAACCTAGAACAAAGTGAAAGTTAATTCTCTGGCCATCAGATCCTTCAATCAACTTAACATGGTCTCTACTTATATCTGTAAGTCTCACTCATGGAAAGAGCAATGATAAAACCTGCAATGGCTGGCAAGAGCTCATCAATGTTATATGGAAATAGTACAGCCTAACTCCTTGGCGGCAGTATCAAGATGATGAACAGGCATTCCCGTCGCAAGTCGGCTATGGGCTTCCCATGTTAGGCACTTTTCTATATCAGCTTGCCAGTTGATGACATCTGATCTGAAATATTGATAAGAGGGTCCATGGATTCCATTCCTGTGAGTGAGTTTAGAAGCGGGTTTCATTGAACCAGTATGCTGAATATCACGAAGAACAGATGTGCTCAGAGCACGGACATGAGCACTTGGATGAGAAAGGCATCGGATAGTCGCTGGCAGACGACACTGCATGAATTGGCCCAAAAATTCCGATGAGCAAGCGTCATATTTACTCCCAAACTGGGATTACCCACTTCATAGCGTGCATATAAACATGCTCGTGTGTATGTGCAGCCTTCATACTAAAAGAAATTGGATGTGTTAAGAGGATATATTCACCTTTAAGAGGTTTGAAAGGCCATCTGCAACTGCAAATCCAGACTCTCCCCACTGCAGCACTGGCTGAACTGCTCTGGCTGTTGCTTCTAGTAGCTGCCAAATGGAAGATTGAAAGATTAACCACACTGAATAACAAGTACTTTTTTTTTTTTTGACAAAGGACTCCTGACTAAACTTGGAATGCCGTGAGCCTTCAGTCAATATAATTCTGATGTCTAACTTACAAAGAGCAGGTCACATATTCCAAAGTGAAGTGAAATCTTCTTTGGTATGTTACCTCAAGCTGTGGTAAAGTGCAAGCTTCTCCATCAACAAGCATCCCATCTGTGGCGCGGAGAAGTAGATCTGATGCACTAGCCAAAATTACCAACGATTCTGGGGTATCATGATTTCTCATCAGCTCAACAATCAACTTGACAATCCGCTGGTTGATTCTCCACATCTTCTGACCTGAATCATCATCTTTGGCGATCCAAGGCTGCAATTCCCTCTCCGCCTAACAACACAGAGAAAATGACTAAACAAACAAAGCAATTGAATCTTAAAGGAAAATAAAACAGGATGCTAACTTAAACAACCAACAGGCAATACTTCCAAATTTGGGATCAAAATAATTGCAGAAACTATTTTAGAAACCATTTTTTTGCACCTTCCCATTTTCCAGGTGAGTAAGTTTTGTACTATCAAAATAGGTAGTTCTGAATTTTTATTGTATTTCCCTATTCTGAAGATGATGCCACCTTGGAAAAAAAAATGGGCGGTTTCAAAATGACAGGCCAAACAGTAAGGGGTAAACAATTGCATTTTACAGCATAATTACAAGTAAAGACAAAATTTAGACCTGAAGAACAACTGCTGTGGCTGCTATTGTTGGCGATGCTGATACAACATTGCACAGTGCGTCAACAACCTGAATACATACTGACAAGTTAGAGGAAGCTCTCCCAAAGAAAATAATGAGAATCTAGATAAAATATAGCCTGATGGATTATCAAATCCATTTCCACAAAACTGGGAAGCGCCTCATGCTTCCAAGCCACACATGTTAAAAACTTTTAAATGTCCATTGTGTGTGTGTGTGTGTGTGTGTAGCATGAAACCTTTTATATAAAATGCATTAAAGCTTCTAATTTTTATTTCCAATTTGAAGGAAAAGTGATTAGAACATGGAGTATGACCTGTCTCCATCCTTGTTGAGCAGAAGTGCTTTCTGCACTAGGTTGAGTTTCGGGTGATGCTATTAACTTTTGCCACAATAGAGAAACAACAGAGAAACATAACTCTTGCTTCTCTGGAAGCACTGATCTCAATAGAACTTGTGCACTGCAATTGAATCCAATATGCCTGTGCATTGTTAAGAAATTGGCCAAATCTGAAGCATCCAATGGGAATCCAGCAATACCTTTTCCTGAAGTGCTTCCAGAGCCTTCTTCTGAATGTGATTCTCTCTCCGATTTCAGTTTAGTTTCTGAATGAACTAATTCTGTGGACTGCAGGGCAGATGATTGCCCTGAATTAAAGCAGCCAGTGCTTGCACTTCTATTTTGCTTGTTACCATCAAAACACACAAGAGAATCTTTCCACACTGGTGTGTGCAAATGTGCTCCTAATGGCTCAGCTTTGTTAACTATGGATGCAACAGCCTTACTGTGAACATCAATGAGGTTATATAGTGAGGACGCCCTGGTGTAAATTTCATTATCCCACTTGCATCGCATCAAAACAGAGAGTGCGTGCGTGCAAGCCTTTGAACGTCTAAATAGTTCAGAAACATGAGCAGCGACCATAGCTGCAGCTACTATCTCATTTGAACTATAACTCCAAGATGTGCCAATAGTAGATGGTTTTAGAGAAAAAAGTGCCTCCAAAATAGCTAAAATTCTGTGAGTATGATGGATTGCAGAGTTGAGACTAGTTTGGAACTCACTAACAGCTCCATTCAGTTTTGCAGGCTTGGCTACAGTCTCTGCATGTTTAGAAGTTGAATGGTTACTCCCCCTGGAAACAAAAGGGAATATTTGAAGCTCACAAGCCAGAGCACATACAGCAGCCAGAACATAAGAATCAAATGCTGCAACTGGACCTTGTTTCTTCATCCTTCTAGATTTCATGTTTCTTCGCATTTCGGATGTTGATTGTGAGTCCTCTGTGCCATCCTCAGGCAGATCGTTTTCTTCTCCTCTTGGTCTCTTGCTCCCACGGGAATGAGCTTCGTGACTGACACACACAGTTAACACAACAAATAGTAGTCGCGATGCAAGCTCTACAGAGGCACATGATTCTAGAAAGAGCGAGTGGACCATAGTACGAAGCTCTGCCACAGCAAGGTTTTTGGAGGCAGGCCCTAAGCTAGAAAAATATCTTGTTTTTCTGGTCTGTTCTCTAGAAGACTCCGGTGGAAATGTTCTCTGAAGAATTGCTTCCACAGTGGCAACAAATATCTTCATGAGGCATGCTTCGGATGGACTTCCACGAGGAAGATATTCCAGGACCTTAAGGAGAGGTATATACAGATTCCATGACAATAATGGAGGTTGCAATGGTGTTGCAACTATGATTTCAGGAAGATCAACTGCTGAGGAACTTAAAGGAATCAGACCATAAGCAGCTTCCCAAATGGTACAAATTCTCCATTCAACCTCAGGTCCATGGGCACAAAGCATGGATGCAATTCCCTGGGCAGTTGCTTCAATAGTCGCTTCAGCTGCAGGCACTTCTATCTGTTACCATGTTCAAAATGCAACAAAGTAGACATTGAAGTGCTTCTCATAGCTTGAATCACAAGAAGTCAAACTGACGTGTCAACAAATAACATTTATATTACCTGCTTCCTGTAGCATGAAATGTAACCACCCAAAGGTTCATGTTGAACTTCCACTCCTTCAACTTGCCTTATTGGAGGAAAAAGCAATGCAGGCTGTGAGAGAATGCGGAAAAGTAAAGCTGCAGCTGCGTCAGCTGCTATACCTGCTCTCATGGACATTGCAGTCCCTATTGCACGCAAGAAATGCAGATGCATCCAGTTCCTGGGAAGCTGCATAAATGAACACAGATATTAAGGAGAATGAAATGGAAAAAGGTAAAAGAAACGATATAGTCAAAGGTGGGCCAGAGAAGCTAATCAAGTCAAAATATGATATTCTGAGTAAAATCCCGTTCTTTTGGGTTGGAGAAAGCTTCCTTTTGATGGAAATAAGTGATTTAATCACAAGCAGAGATATAGAGAAGGATGAAAAAAAAGCAACCGTTGAAGTAAAAATTGTTCATAATTTGTTTTCATTGATGAGTTGCATCAGAAGACTCCTGAAAGGGGGAACAGCTATCTTTCATGGCTTTGCATAGGCTAATTACAAAAGACAGAGAAGTTAATTTTTTAATTTTAGTTTTTCTCTTTTACATTCTATAGGAGGATGATTTATTAACCTTGCTGTAATTTCTCCTCTCTTTCTTAATAATACATTCTTCTTTTATAATAATAATAAAAAATAAAAATAAAAATAAAAACTAAAATATTCCACATGTATAGTCTCTCCAATGAGAAAATTGGTTTCCTCTTGATCTCTTGACAAGAACACATGTGAATTAGCAAAAAGACTATTAACCACATAATAAGAAATCAATACAAAGCATAGCTGGTTGCCAAGGTGAATTTCTGTAATAAAGGCAAACATACTCCAGAACAAGATTAGAAGTAAAGAGATATGCTTATCACAGTACAATTAAATGTCATTGATCAAAAGCATATAGCTACCCTTATTCCAGATGCATAATCTTCAGCAGCTCGAAGAAGTTCCACAAGTTGTACAGCAGCATCAAGTGCATCCGGAGCCCATGATGGTGGTGCTTCAAGAAGTCCAAGAAGAAGTCGTTGAGTGGCACTCGGAGTTGCAATGGCGTAATACCTAATTCAGAATAGAACACATTTAACAACCACTACTAAGTAGAATGCTTCAACCTAGTAAAATTGAGATTGTCACTCTCGTAGACAGGGGACTTGGTGTCCCATCATCTTTAAGATCTTTAAGGTCTCTTGTATGCTAGTCTTCACCTTTATTAACAGAGTTTTTCAGAACGCTAACACTCAAACATTGATAAAGATAAATGTTCAATAAAAAATACATGAGGGCAGGAAGAGGCACACAAAGAACTGAGCCCCCACAATTAAAAAACATGCATGTACATGAATTCTTAGATGAGACAAAGACCATATTCAAGAAGTTAATCAAATACACATGCAGATTCAAAAACAAATTATATAAGCATGTAGTTACCGGTGAAATAAACGTGCATATGGCTCAAGAGCAGGTAGGCCAGCAACTAGATGCTCATCCAAAGCTGTTGTTGGAGGAGGGAGTAAAAGTGCAGGAACAGCAGCTGCAGTTAATGTAGCAGTCTCATAACGAGCAACTTCCTCATCACACACACTTAAAATAACCCCAGCACCATTTGCTACAGCCCACCTTGGAGTTGATGGGATGAGCTGAGGATGTTTTCCAGACCCACGTGAAGAAGCTAACAAAATACAAAAGAAATTCAGTTGATAATGATATTTGTCTCAGGGTGTAGACTGCTACCATGTTATTCTTGCAGATTATGCAATAAAATTTAAATTATTCTCTATCAAAGTCAATAATTGCTCCCAACCATATTATACATCCATACTTACAACCACAATGAACAGCTGTCTCTACTACTACAATCAAGGATTAACTGCAAAGAGATTGTTTTAAGCTAGGCCTTCAGTTTCAAAGTAATTTTGACAATGGAAACAGTGCAAAGACGGTGCTTTTCTTTGCCTTCAGTGAAACTTTTTAAGCTTTGCTGATTGTTTTACTTACCGTTTGAAATGGTATCTAAATGCAGTGTTGAAAATACTCATCAATGCCAACAGACTTAGAGACAATGCTGAGAAATAACACAAAAAGGACCGCGCTATCAAAGAAAAACATTTATCATTTTGGTGCAAAAGAATGAACACGTCAGTGGAATGCAAAACAGGAAAATCCCATGTAATTTCACTTTACAAAATATGTTCCAGAGATGGAAATATCATCATGTGTGTCTTGAGCGTTATCTAAGAAATAAAAATTCAGAATTGTCTCATGTTATTTCTCTTTAGACACCAATGATGTCTTCCACTATCTTGTGTTAATCCTTGTAATTGCAAAAGAGAAAAGATCATCGTGCATTTTACATGTAACTTAATACAGCTCAACATCAAATGAATGAATATATAATCTTCACCATTCTCTTTATCCAAATTCAGATGCTCACTTTTGGAGTCCAGTTATTCCTTAAATGTGATGTTTGGCCATTCAGTAGCCTAACTGCCTGTACAATACTACAAACTTTTCTAGTAAACTCCCTACCAAGGAAACCACACCTCGTCTATAATATTTGCAAATCTCCTTAACTTTGAAATTTAACCTCGTTATGCAAGAGACATCCAAAAAATATTCTAAAATAAAACTTGAAGCCATAACATAAAAGAGTTAATCAGATGCTAGAAGAGCAAAAATTCACATGCTATGTTTCTAAAGTAAAGATTAACTAACTGGTTGTTGGTGGTTTGAGCTCTCCCGCAGCATATTTACCCATAACACCACTGCACCTGAAAATGCACGATAACATTTGAGGTTACGGGAATCCCCATAACAAGAAGTTGACGAGAATTAAATATGGTTCATTATATTCCATGACAAGTTCACTAAAAATTCCCAGAATGAACTTCTAGCTTAAATTTTGAAGACAGAGAATCCAGCAGAACCAACATTTGCCAATGCAACATTGAGAAGTTAAGAGAAAATGCATATCATTCATTGTATTCCATGGCAAGTTGGTAGCAAATTTCTACAAAAATGAATTCCCTGTGCTTAAAATTTGAAAAAGAAGAATAATAATTTAGTGAGACCAACAGTGTCAGTGCAACAGGTGACCCCCCCCCCCCCCCAAAAAAAAAAAAAAAGGCGCTTCACAGGTTTGAAACTTCAACTGTCGAAATAAGCCCAAGATCACTCTAGCATAAATTTGATATGGAATTGTGACAGATTTCCCTAACCCCCAATTTCTGATATCATCATCATTGGATCCACACATGCAGGGTCCACCATATGATAGTACCTCCATATTAGCTTTGGTATTGTCTGTTTTTGCCATGTGGCCTCACAATTTTGTCCCACAAAAGGTGCTTCACACGTTTGAAACTTCAGCCGTCCATACAAGTCCAAGATCATTCTAGTGCACTTCCTACATGGGATGCTGAAATGATCTAATTCCAAACCAACCTATTTCTTATATATTATGTTTTGCGAGAGAAAATTTTATCCAATCATCTATGCAAGGAGCTTGGCAGTTTCAGTTATCTATAATTTACAAGCCGATAGAAGTAGAATACAGTTCAAGAAATTCAATATTTTAGTTTCTGCACAAACCATAAAAAGGTTTCTGTCCCTGTTTTGCTAGGAAAGAAGTAAGTTATTATCTAATTTTATGGTGGAGTTCTCCTTTGATTTTATTAACTTTTTTTCTGATTTTCATCATCATGTCATGTCCATTCTGATCGAGGATATTTTTATGTTTAGTTTCAATCTCAAGACTTCTTGTTGGAACAAAAAATAGAAGAGGGAATGTGCAGCAGTACACAGTTTAATTTCAATGCCAAATAACCCCTAACTTTCAAGATCAAGACAGCAAGTTGCAATAAATTGAGCAGGTGAGAAAGGGCTGTGAAGATTATCACACTGAAATTTAAAATATGCTCTTTAATCCTATTTTAGAATTAAATGTAAAGAAATCATACCGTGTTACTTTTCTTGTTATGTTGATTACTTTTTAACCAAAAAAAAAAAAAATCAGTCCAATATAAAATATGGCACTCACCAACGAAAGTAGTCACTTCTAATACCCAGAGGTGCAGCAAGCAATATATCGGTGATCCAGGGAGACAGAGGCCTGAAAGGTTTCCTCTCTTGTTGTACCAAAGGCATGCTGGAGGATTTCCCTTCTGCTGATTCACTACTTGTAGCGTGGCTGTCACTACTGCTTCTGTCTGTTTCATTATTCTGTTGTTCCCTCTTGTATATTGGGCGATTGTAATGAGTTAAAATCCGCAAAATCTCTCCGCAGGCCAGAGCCCATTGTTCAGAATATTCATTCTGTATAAGTATCAAAAGATGTGTCGTAAATAAGAAGCTTCTTTTTCAACCCATACAGCAATTGCATGCTGTAAACAAATTAGAAAAATTAAAGACAAAGGTAAAACTTGTGTAAGTTAATGGTTTACATTACATACCTCACTACCAGGGCAGACTAAGGAAATGAAAGAGGCAAATGGAGGGCTGCTCCTATCATAAACTAGTGTACCATCTATAATACATGAAATAATAGGAAGAACAACAGCATGTCCATGCTCTGGATGATGAAGGACAAACGTAGCTGGAAATTGATGTAAATATTTAAATCAGAACTACTTCAGCCACCAATCATTGATATGAAACTTGACAAGCGCAATTAATTCTTTTATAGATTAGAATAGGTGAGGAATCATTACCCAAAACATCATCAAAAAGGCGTTTGTCCTTTGATGGATAACGATTGCGAATCAACTGTCAAAACCATATCCATAACCAATATATGTTATAAACTTCATGAAAAGTAAAAGTCTCAATAGAATTAAGTATTCATACCATATGAACAAGAAAGACTGACTTAAAGAGAGTATACCTCAGAAATATCATCTGGAAAGTGTTCCGATGTGCACTGCCCAAAGTAGTCGACATAGGCAGTAATTTGTGCCTGCAGAGGAGGGAAAACATGCAGAAACATGGGGATCAATTCTTGTAGGAATTGAACTTCAACAGAAAGAAATGTCACAATCAGAAGGAAAATAAGTGCAGATGTACGATAGAGTAATTTTGAAAACAAAGATAAGATGCGGATGTGGGACTTTTCCAAGTCAAACGACAAATTCAATGCTATAACCATTAGAGAAAAAGTGATGGCTGGGAACAAATTGACAATAGAAGTTCTCACTTCAAACTCAAAAGTTTATCTGTGCATAACATGGTGATGTTTTAATGACTGTCAACAAGTGCTGATTCTGTAATTTCTGATTGATGTCCTAAAAAAAACTCCAATAAAGTCTAAAGGATGGATAGAGGGGAGGACAAAAAGGGTAAAATGCATTGGTGTAGAGGAGAAAAGATGGAAATTAACCCTCCGAAATTGTGCAGATTGCAAATTACATGTCAGCTATGATAAGCGCGTCCTTCCTATACTTCCCTGGGACGTTTCATCCACCCCTTTCCCATCCACCCATCATCCCTACTTTCTTTCATTGCAACAGAGAGCAAGGATTTGAAAGTTAAATTTCAAGCTACTATGGAATTTTTTTACAAGAAAAATTCATGAAGCGTGAACATGTCTGCATGGTTCTTTTTCCCAAACATTTTACTTGCCTAAGAGGGAAATGCCAACTTATGCTAAAAATATCCAAAATCAGAGGAATCCTGTCTAAATCCTAACTTCTCTGAGCAGTTAGCACCATTTTAGTTGACAATACCTTTCCTCATAAATAGATTCAGTATTTCCTCAATCTGAGGCAACAGTACATGAAATTTCCGGATACCACATCAAAATTTTCACATCTTCTAAGACCTAATTAAACAGTAAACCATGGTAAAGAGAAAGAGCCTTGAAGAAAAGAGTATTTCATTATCTCATCACAATGTAGTTGACAATTGCCAGAAATGATGGAAAAGCATGAGGTTTATAGTTAGAAATGAATACAGTTTTTATAACCATTTCATTTATGTTTTCTTGATTCAACTTCCAAGTTTCTCATATCCTAAAAACTAACAGCAATAATGTTGCTCTCCATGGCATACCTACTAATGAAAACATAAAACCAGTCACAGCGATGTTTGAAAGTCTGAGTCGGCAAGGAATTTGATCAAGGATTAGAAATGATAGGCAAGTTGGATTAATAAAAGGTTATACCCTGTCGAATACAAAATCACACTTCTACTCGCTAAAAATCAATTATTTATGCATAATGATAGATGGCTAATTGAAATATTAAAAAAAATCCCATTTAATAAAGATTTTGCAGCAAAGCCAGTCCTCTTATAACATACTACTGACCGACAAAGGTGGTGCTGATTGATCCACCGAAATAAAGGTGTCCTCTAATTAACAAAGTCAGTCTTGAAACTGCGTCCCATGGTTATATCTTCCTTCTACTAGGAAGAAATTTAAAGATTGTTTACGGCAAGTATAATCTGAATTTTGGCACCCAATAAACCTTAGAGACAATATGCTGATACAAATATATATAAACAAAAAGAACTGGAATAGAGAGAAAATGATAAATAATTAAAATTGAATATAATAAGCATGCGGCAGCACTCATCAGAATCCATTAACTGCCACGGAAATGAAATAAAATGCTTCAAGAATTGTTAAAAAGACAAAGGAAAAGAAAAATATGAGAAAATGCTTCAACTGACCTTTCTTTGCCCCACATCTTGAGGTGGAGGCCAGAACAATGAAGAGAATTGAAGACCATCAATCCATCTCTCAGAAGAAGAACTAGCCATTACAAAGTTGTCTGTCCTTTCAATTACCAAAAACCAACAACAATTTTTTTCTTCCAGCCACTACCAATCAAGATCAACATATCGTCATTTAACATCCCCTCGGATTAATCCCTGAATCCCCCAGAATTTCTCGATCAAAAAAACTATCTTAGTTTGTTAGTTTCTGTATTTCCGCCTCTCACCCAATATGCTTCTACACAGTGTCTTGCAATCCAAACAAATACTTGAATCTACTGCTCTGCAAGAACATGGTTAAAAATGGCTTGCTGGCTTAGAGTTGATAACCAGATATTCAAAGAAAATTCAAAACAAAAAAAGAATAACGCTCCAAAAAAATTTATAAAATTTTGAAAAGGGAATCTGCCTTAAAAATCAAAGGGGCTATGATACAGCCACATTTTCAAACTATTAAATAAAAGGGGAAAATCTTTAAATGAATTAAACACGCAAAGAAAAAAAGCAGAAAACATGAAACTACAAACAGCTGGACTTAAAATCCATGAACCCAGAAAAGAAAAATCATTAATATTTTACTGAACAGAACAGAAAATGAAATTTATAACATGATAAAACAAAACACGGACACCAACGTACCTGGTAGTTGTGTCTGGGAACCGTATTTCAGGTATCTGAACTTAAGCTGCCTAGTTCGATTTTTTTGAGATTTTTTTTATCACTCTAATTTCCTTGACAGTTCCTTTTTTTTTTTAAGAGGTTGTAGTTTCGGTAGAGAAGAAGAGGAGATCTTTTAGATGGTCTGAGATTGTCTTGCGTACGTGGCAATGATATTTTCCTCTAACCTTATAGAACCACGTCATGTCAATTTTGGCCATGTTAATTTACGCATGTACATTCATACATACATCATGACATGATAACATGGACTAAATGATGTTGTCGTGCTGGACGTAGATGTAAAATTTGTAAGGGTGACCATTTTCATCCAACCCATCCGTTACTGAGTATCATCTCATCCATCTACATCGTATTTTTATATGATTTGACTAGAGTTAAATGAAAAAAAATTAAATCTATGTTTTTATATAATTTTTTATTTTTTATTTTAAAATACATGAAAGAATTTTATGGTTATATTTTTTAAAAGAATATGCAAAAATATAAATTGATAATTTTTTAAAAAAAATACAATACCTTGAAAAAAAATCTCTTAAAAGTACAAAATCAGTTAAAACTTGACAAAAAATAAACCTAAGTCAATCCGAGATGGTGCGATAAAAATATAAATTGGGTAATAAGCCGCGAGCCAACCTGTGTTAACCCATGAAATTTATGGTCTAAGTTATGAGACCAATATAGCCTAACATAAAGAAAACCACAAAAATATTTTTTTTGTAAAACCAAATATATATATATATATATATATAGTGTGTTCGTGCGCGCGCGCGTGAAATTGGATAAGAAAAAAAAATATGTCGACATGTGTTAAATTTTAAAACTTGTGACATGAATTACTACATTATAAGCATCATACATGGAAAAACAATGAAACACAATCATCAGCAAATCAAATGCTAAATAATAAAATTAAATAAAAAAATCAAACAAAATGATCTAAAATAAAAATTAAAAGAATGAGAGTGAAAACCAAAATAAAAATAAATTAGAGGGAAATTAATTTATTTTTTTTACTAGAATGTTAACTTGAAAAGAAAAATAACTCAAATAAAAAGAAAAAAATTAAAAAAATAAGGACAAAGCTAGAAAGAAAAAAAAAACAATATGCCATAATCTTGGATTGAATTGTGAAGTTGGAAACAATAAAACATTTATAAAATGGCAAATAAAAAAATTAGAAATCAAAAGAATAAGTACTAAATTAGAAATAATAATATATTAAAAATTAAAATTGAATAATTAAATTGAAAAGAAATAAAACTTTTACAAAAAAAATCAAAAATATAAATCAAAAGAAAAGGGAAAGGGATTGAAGCTGAAAAATAAAAAATAAAGAGGATTGACCTGTAATTTGAGGGGGAGGAGACAAAGAAAAAAAAAAGCTCACAAGCAATAAATCATCTAACCTCCGTCGATACACGTTGCACCTAAAGAAAAAAAATGAGGTAGTGTTTCCAGCAATATGGCAGAATGTTAGTTTTGACCACTGGAAAGCACTACATGCATCGCCCGAAATGCCAGTCGCCTCCCACATGCTTACAACTTTTAAAATTTTAATATTATTTCATTCATGTTAAAAAATCATAATGCCCTCAATAAAACAGTAAATAATAAAAAAACAATATAAAAATATAAAAACAAAAAAACCTTTAATTGAAGGTTTTTTTATTCCTTGTGCATTTAAGTAATTTTATTATGCACTCAAAAATAAAAACAAAAAACAAAACTGCCTCTAGATGGTACGCTTATACTCTTATTGTGTTGTGCATGGAAAAAAAAAAAAAAACCTTGTTACTGTTATAAGTTAGGCCATAATTAAGGGGAAAAAATCATAATTTTCTAATTGAGATCCAAAGTTAAGATTGCAAACATGTATAAAAAAATTGAGACACTAGCCATCAATATTAATAGTTTTCCTACATTACATTTAATGACGAGAATATCACGTGCTTATGGAAGATGGTCATGTGTCAATCAGCACAAAAAAATAATGTTTATGAAATCATCCCTTGTAATCAACATTAATATTGCTTTGACAAGGGGATGGACTTTAAGAGACTTTTTGATCTGATAGGGAGTAGGAAGATGATGACCCTAAATTCCTACTTCGAGCATTTATTCCTGAATAAAAACTTGGCTCAAAAAGGGTTGAGTCTGACAATGTGATAAACCCACAAGCACTTGGGTCTGGCGTGTATCCAAACCTAAAAAAATTAGATATGGCAAATTGTCAGACTCACAGACGCGTAGCTGAGCCTTGGAGGTTGGGCCTGGCAGGTGCTGGGCTCACGGGCACTTAAGCCTCGCTCGTAAACAAGCTCAAGGGGTTGGGTCTTTCAAGGTAGAAACTCTCATGTGCTTGGGTCTGATGCGTAGCCAATAAAGGAGGACAATATATTTACCTTACCTTTTTATCATGCATCCCGACCTTTATCTTGGTCTCTTTCTTTCGTGGACTTTTATGAAAAAATGCCTTTTAATATGAAGTATGTTGATCCATTAAGTATCAATTCATGTTATAAAATTTCATAATTTTTCTTTTAAAAATATAGAAAGTTTAAACTTAATATACTTAAAGAACATACACAATATTATTTTTCTTGTGTTCTAAAATGATTTTGTTTTGCTTAAGTCATTTCGATCAGTGAAAAATAGGCTTGGTGCTCATGTTTCTCCACGAGGTCTGACTATTTTTTTTTTTTGCATAAAAAATAATGTTCAAATGCCCCAAACATGTTTTTAAAAAGGAATAAAAAATTATAGCTCGAGTTACAAACCCAACCAAGTCAAATAAGTTGTATTTATTTTAATTAGACAAACTAATTAAGAAATGACAATCAAATTTAAAAAAACAAAAGTGACCGAGATAAACCATGGAAAAATATTTTTTTCAAAAGAGAACAAACGATACAGTTCAATTCACAACCCATTAAATTTAAACAAACAAAATGGGGTAAAAAAATATACACACACACATATACAATCTTGTAACCTCAATATCATGAGATTGTAATAAAATGATAGAAAAAAATAAAAATAATTATAAACTCTTTTTCAAACCTATGACCTAGGTAATTAGACCTCAAGGCACTTTTTATAGAAAAATCATGAAGCTTGATTTCCAAAAAATAATTTCAATTATACAAAAGGACTAAGAACATAATAATTAAAAGAACGAGTATCAAAATTGAAATACAAAGAAAAATTATATTAGATTATAGGAAAAAATTGAAAAGAAAAATCAATTTAGTAAAATGACAAAAAAAAATAGCGTGGATCCAAATTGACACAGGAACTAAAAATACTTTTTTTTATTGAAGGGTGAAATTAAAAATAAAAACAACTTTAACAAAAGATAAAAAAATAAATAAATAAAACGAGGACTAAATTGATAAAAATAAGATACCATAAATTTGGATTAAAGGATGAGATTGAAAATAAATTAAATTTTGACAAAAATGCAAGAAACAAAAAAAATTAGAAATCAAAACAATGAAGATCAAATTAAAAAAAACAAAATACCATAAATTTGGATCGAATGATGAAATTGAAAACTAATAAAACTTTTACAAAAAAACAAAGAAAATAATTTATAAAATCAAAAGAATAAGAACCAACTTGGAAAAAAAATGTCAAATTGGAATTGATGCACAAAATAAAAACCAAATAAAACTTTTATAAAAAAACCTAAGAATAAAAAATATAAATAAAAAGAATATGAATTGAAGTTGAAATACCAACAACAAAAAGAGTCAAGCTACACTTTTAAGGGAAGGAGATAAAATAAAAAAAGATCCATCAACAATAAACCAAACCACTTGACTACCATTGCTGCACGTGCCACTCCACCTGAAAAAGAACGTTAACCAACTTGAAAAAAACAAAAAATATCAAATTGGAATTGATGCACAAAATGAAAAACAAATAAAACTTTTATAAAAAAAAAATAAAGTTGAAATACCAAGAACAAAGAGGACCAAGTTATATTTTACGGGGAAGGTGAGAAAATAAAAAGGAATACACTGACAACAAACCAAACCACTCGACCACCATCGCTGAATGCACCACTCCACCTAGAAGAGGATGTGGCAACTATTTCAATGACACAACAGAAAAGTATTTTTGGATGCGAAGAGGCGCCACACATGTCATGGAGTGCGCTTCACGTGACTTACCCTTTTATTATTTTTTTATTAGTATTATTTTGATATCTAATCAAATGTTAAATTGCACTTAAACCAATTTAATAACAATGAAAAAACTATTATGAAAAAAGACCAAAAAGCCTTTTGACTCCATATTCAAAGTTAAAGGCATTTTCGGTGTGTTAGTGTGCATTTTAATTGTATATTATTTTTAATATTTGAACAAATATTATATTGATCATTGACTGATATTATAATAATAAAAAAATCATTATAAAAATATAAAAAATACTTTTTTTTCACTAATTTTGATTTTTTTTGCTTTTAATAGTATTTTGATTATTTTGCATTGCAAAAAGATGGGAAAAATTTATTTATACTTGATTAATTTAGTAATGATAGATTGGCCATGTAAAAAAAGATTAATTTACTTTAATAACTAATATTAGATTTTTTTTAAATAAAGATACAATTAACAATGCTTGTTTTAACCTAGAGGAGCTAATGTCTGTGCACTTCAATGTCCACGAAGCTGTACAAATTGTTTTCAGAGGATAATGTATATCTGAAAAAATTTAGCTTTTTTAAAGTATATCTGAATTAAATATATACAATACAAAATGTAATTTGAGCTGATAAAAAAATTCAAGTTATTATTGCATTTCTAACAATCCAATATGTAACATAAACTTTAGGATTTGGAATTTAGATAAAATAATATCTAAATTAAATATCTTATACCGATATAAGTTTATTATATTTCTATAACAATAACAATAATAACAATAACAATAATTTTGATAGAGATACCAATAAAGTAAAACATCTGCTTATACACGATTAATTAAGAATATAATTTTTTAACAATGAAGGGTGTAGCTTAACTGACCAGGTCTTAGATTTGCTCCCCAAAGATCACTAGTTTGAGTCCCACAAACCTCAGGACCACTGGATGCTTACATGTTCGTTAATTTTAGAGTCCATAAAATTAGTCGAGGTGCGCGCAAACTGATCCGGATACCTACGTTAATTAAAAAAATATATAATTATTCATATCTTATAAAAAAAAAATGAAAATGAAAATTAATGTATTTTTACTGTGTTTACTCATCTCAAAAAGAACACACGTAAAACTCAAACAAATTATAATTTGAAGATAAGATATTGATTGATCTTTGTCACGGATAAAAATGAAGCAATGCCTTGCACACAACATCAAATTGTGTACTTTTATAATCTTCTTAGATGTTAAATACCTCCACACCAATTGTCTTTTACCAAGCACGAGGTGAGGATTTTGGCTCCATTTCATGTAACTATGGCTTTTGCTTTGACCGAGACTCTTGATATGATTATTTGGTGACGAGTGTTATTAAAATGTTTTTATATAATATGATATTCTTGAATTAATCAAAAATATATTTTAATATTATTGTACGAAATTTTATTTAAGTTTTACTTTATTATCAAGTAAAATCATATAATTTTTTGTTGAATATCAACAAGTATTTTTTTTCCAGGTTATTTTTAACTCTATTGATTTCTTATTGTTTTTTTTTTTTTTTTGTTATCATATGATTTAATAAAATGGACCTCCTGCATCTAATATGATAATCGGAGTCGTGAATTTTTCTTGCTTATAAGAAACATGAGGGCCAAGCCTGGTTATTTTTTAAAGTTGAAAAATGTTAAAGCTGCGGGCCGCGCTAGTCTCTTTCTAAACTCGACCAAATAGTTTTAAGCTCTGTTTATTTGTTAAAAAGTTATTTTTTTAAAAAATAAATTTTTTAAAAAATAAATTTTAAAAAAGTGAATTATAAGAAAGTATTTTTCAATGTTTGGTAGGATAATAAAAATTAAGTTGGATAACACTTTTCAGTGTTTGGTTATGTCATGGAAAATGAGCTGGAAAGTAACTTATTAATATTTTATTTTTCTTAAATTTATTAAAATAATGAGAAACAAGTCTTACAAATTAAAAAGTTGAATGAGAATGAAATTGAAAAAAAATATAATTTCATAAATTATCTCAAATAAAATAAATAATAACCAAAATAATAAAGATCAAATCTAAAAAATTAAAAAAAAAATGAAAGATGAAGAAATTAAAATAATAATAATCAACATTTCATAAATTATTTCAAATAAAATAAGTGACAATCAAAAGAATGAGGACCAAATTTAATAGATAAAATTTTTTAATAAAAAAATAATAAGAAAAAAGCAAATAACAATTATAAAAATAAGGACCAAAGTTAATATAAAAATAAAATTTTAAGAGATGAAATTAAAAAATAAATATTCAAAACAAAATATATATAGCAATCAAAAGTTTGAGGATCAAATTTGATATAATCAGCAAATAATGACATTTCTAAATTTTTCACAACTTCCGAAAAGTGTTTTCCCCTCAAAATTTTCAGGAAAACACTTTCCTGAAAACCAAGCTAATTTTTCCTTTTACTGGAAAGTGTTTTCCATTGACCGACTTTTCTACTGGCAAACAAACACAAAAAAGTTTGGAAAGTGATTTTCCAGAAACCATTTTCTGGAAAATAAACACAGCTAAAGGGAAAATATTTTTCTGAAAACCAAGTCAAATTTTTCTTTGACTAAAATTGATTGGAAAATATTTTCTATTGACCGGAAAATATTTTTTATTGATCAACTTTTCTAATAACAAATAAATATAAAAAAATTTAAAAAATAATTTTATAAAATGTAGTTTTCAGCAGATAAACATGGCCGTACTTTTATTTTTATTTTCCCTCGGCTCTCCCTATAAAGTCTCTAAAAGGTAAGGGGTTGCCAGATCCCGGCAAAACTCTAAAACGACACAAATCACAGTGAATAAACTATTGTGGTCTGTTCCAACTTTTGAATTATTGCAGGGTAAATTCTTGTTAATGCGGGGGGGACGTGGAACCGGACAAGATATTTTTTTCTCTGGGTTTGTTGCCGAGTAGCATGGACGCCTTGCCACGTGTTTGTCTGGACTTGGTCTCATCACAACACTTCATCACATGTTATTTTACTATGCACATAGGTACAGCTATAGGTAGATCCATGTGACTTCCACTTCCCCGTGATAGAATTAATGTCCTCTGCTATTCTTTTTTTATGTTAGAAAAGTTACTTTATTACAATGTATTTTTTAAAAATATATTTTTGTGTTTATTTTTATATTTTTATATTTAATTATTATAGTGTATTTTACAAAAAAAAATTATTTAATAAAAATTATTTTATCATCAATCTTCAAATAAAAAATATTTTTAACCCGTAAAATTTCATAAAATCTTTTTTAAATAATAACTTATTTATGATAATATTCAATTATTTCAACCACTATTTTCATTTCATTATAATCATCATCTCATCCTCTACCACTGTTTTTTTTATCATTACTGTTATCATCATTTCAATATTATTTTTTTTATCATTGTTATCATCTCAACTTATCATCATTACTCTTAAAAAATATTTTTCAAGTAAATTATTATACGCAAAAAAAAAATCGTTGTTGGTGGTTTTAGAATTGTTTGGGAGTATGGTTGCAGATGTTTTTCAAAGTATTTTTCATGCCGAAATGTATCAAAATAATATTTTTTAAAAAAATATTTTTAAAATCAGTGCATCAAAACAATCTAAAACATACAAAAAAATTAATTTTAACAAAAACAAATT
This sequence comes from Populus tomentosa, assembly GCA_018804465.1. NCBI lineage: Eukaryota > Viridiplantae > Streptophyta > Magnoliopsida > Malpighiales > Salicaceae > Populus > Populus tomentosa. The sequence goes on from CM031977.1 coordinate 15,894,294, forward strand.
TAATTTTTTTGAAAACGCGAATATAACCGTGTTTTCAAATGTTCTCTTCATTAATTGGAATTGTTTATGTGAGGTTTTCTTGGCACTTGGAGTTGTTTTAGGTTTCTACTTAAAATTTTATTTTTAAAAAAAATATTCTATTTAAGTGTATTAACCTCTCTTTTTTTGATAGGAGGCATAATTTTATATACCTAACAGCATGGTTTAACACAGTTCAAGATGGTATTTAATTATGTGAAGAATGACAAAAACATAACATACAGGATTGGGATTAATACAAACAGTAGTCGAAGGATGTTGTAAATACATAAGCAAAAATACAGGGACGTGTATTGTCTGTGGAAATGGAGCTTTGCTACATATTTAAGCGACCAATTGATATATATATATATATATATATATATATATATATATATATATATCTTCCAATGACTTTCACTGTTATCTCGTGATGACATAAAGCTGATATAACTAAAATATAGAAATATAAAACTACAAAGACTAGATATATAAAAATAGGAAGCTTTGGGGATAAAAGTTTACTTTTTGTGTCTTGGGAAAAATAAAAATGCATTATTCCCCTGGAGTGTGGTCTACGGTAGCTTTCAGTGTAGGAGAGTAGCAAGGTCTCCGAGATCAATTAGTTTATTTTATTATCATAGGGCCCGCGTTTTGCCACGTATGTTTATTAAAGAAATATAATAACTTACAATTACATTCAAATTTAAATATATCAAAACTAAATTTGAAAAAAAATATTTACTTGTCACCATTATTATTTTCAAGTATGCGCATCACTTATGATATGCCAAGAGGATATTTTATAATATAAATTGAACCATATTATTTTTAAATTGTGTTTTTATCTTTATCACATGACAATTAAAATAAGTAGCCTGAAGAATTGCAATGATTTAAATTATGAAAAAAAAAATTCAATCAAAATTTCATCTTTTTATTTATAATCACGTACCCCCACACACAATCGACAAGAACATATCTTTTTTTTATTTATAACATGGTATTTTGAATAAATAAATTAAAATAAAGGTTTGTAAGAATTTTAATGATTAAATTTAAGGATGAGAAATATGTTTCTTCATTCAAAAGTTCTTTTTTTTATTCAAGCATTTTTATTTCAAAGGAAAACATGTTTTTTATATTTATTGGAAGCATGTTCTTTTATAAATAGAAAATTACAATGATCTAAAAATAAAGTCTCAATAAACAAAACCTAAAAAAATCATTTCTTGATAATTTTTCATGCTATTGTATAAAGAAAATATTTTATATAAATATATAAAAAATTAACAATAAAAATAACAAAAATACATATCTTATTTTTATTATGTACTGATGAGTTATTTAAAAACAATTTTGCATGTAAGGTTTTTATATAATTATTCATGAAGGAATTTTTAAAATTACCACAAAGAATTCTATTTCATTTGAAAATCATAGCATAATTAGATATTTTCTTAAATACCACTCAAATGATTTTATTTGAAGATGGTTTTATTCTAAAATATAAAATGAGAAGAAGTCAGGCTTAGAGAATGAAGCTCAAGTTTGCATGAGCTTGGAAGATTACGTAATAGCATGGCCCAACCTACTGTATATTATTTGTTATGGGTTTTATTGTCCTCGTAGGTTTGTTTCTGGTGATGCAATATTATTTCTGCACCTGACGTCCAAAAATATGTACAACAGGTCAACGACCAGTAATTCTCATAAAATCTTAACTATAAATGCTCGCTTTTAATATGAGATATCATGAATTAGGTCTCCATATATTTTTTAAAACAGATAAATGTTATGTTGATTGTCTGATTGTTTTTATAATAAAATGAGTTGGACGGCATATTATTTGCTTAGACAAGTAATACGTGCAACAATTCCACTTATTTTTCGGTAACCGGAAAATTATGATCTAATTTTTTTATATTTTAATTCAAATTTCAATACATTTTTGTATAAGAATATTAAAAAATTAAATAGCTACACTAACAACTCCAAAACACCCTCTAACGTTTCTAAATCAAACCTCAAAAAAAAAAAAATTGGACTTATTTTTTTTTTTTCAACATAATTAAAGACTCAAATAATCTTCATTAAACCTCATGAAGATGAACTCATGGTTATCAAAATGGACATTTTTATGGATGAAATACTTCCCTCTCCTTGTTTTTGTGACTCTCTCTCAACTTCAGGTGCTAAAATGAGAAAGAAATGAAGCATGCGGTGGAGTTATAAATTTTGGAAGTTACAGGGACCAGATTGAAAAAAATAAATGGTGAATGAACAATGTTTTATGAATGTGCAGGTAATGATGAGTGAATAATGTTTTTACCATGAGCACTGAAAATCTTTTTTTTTTCTCTCCCTTTCCTGTGACTCTTCTCTCCCAGCCTTCAATGACCGAGACGTCAAATAAATTATATGATTGAGTTGTAAATTCTGCAAACAACAAGGATTGAAGTGCATAAAAATATAAAGATGAACAGTTAGTGAACAGTGTTTACGAATGTGTGCTCGTCGTCGAGCGGCCGGTGTTATTAAAGTTTCACCGGACAATGTTCCACGTTATTGAATTCACGTTTCTTAGAATGTGAAATGAAAATCGGCTTCATGACGTGTCATGTAGGGATAGGCAGATCCACGAGAATTCCAATTTTTACTAGTTTTTTTTTATTATTATTGTAATGCAGGCGTGTGTAGATCACCGTGGTATGATTTGTTTTAGGGTTGAAAAGTAAGTATTTTGATAGGAATCTGATTTTTTTAAAATTAATTTTTTTCAGTGTTTTTTATTTTTTTACATATTAATATCAAAAATAAAATAATATTTTTTTAATACATTTTTAAAAAAATACTTCAAAAAATAATTATTTACAACATCTCTATTACGTGGGTACAATATTTCCTTGCAAAATTCTCAATTCCAGGACAAGGAAACAACTTTTGCTAAATTAGAAAGAATATTTAGAAATGTAATTGTACTCGTGTTTTTTTTTAAAATTATTTTTTTATTAAAAAATTTAATATTTTTATAGGTTTTGAATTGTTTTGATGCTCTTATTTCAAAATTAATTTTTTAAAAATAAAAAAAATATTTTAATGCATTTCAGTAAAAAAAATATTGTAAAAAATTATATTTTTTATTACACTTTTAAACAGCCACCATGAGTTTGTTTAGTTCTAATGAATGTTAAGTAACCTTATAGTGCTATATGAAAAAAAATAAAAAATTCCTGCCTTTGAAAGTAAAAATAAAATCATACTGAACAAAGTAGATATTTTTTATAGCCCAATTGTCTCCTGAAAGTGATGCTATAGTAATACGATAAAAAGACGTGGCTCTATCATTCCCACATTCGTTTAGCATGATAAAAGCTCACCACTTGGCTTCATTTATTACATTTCTACAATCACTCAATTGGACCGCAGTCTTGCGTTCCTTCATAGGATATGATTATGGAATCTTGACATTGTATTAAAATCTTACAAACAACGTGAGATAGTTATTTGATGATTAAAAATATATATTATTCTATTAAAATAAATGTTTAAATTAATTTATATATACTTTAACTAATTTTACAAGCTCTAAAAATTATAATATAGCTATACAAAATAAAACTCTCACTAGATTCTTTAATTCAATAAAGATAACATGTTTTTGATACAATGTAAATATAAATTTAATTTTGACATACGTAATAAATCCAAAATACAATTTATTTCTTTTTCGAAGAAAGAAAGCCAGAGACAACTAGTGTGATCTATCCATTTGAAACAACAACTTTATCAATAATATATATTAAGCACACGTAGGAGGGGAAAAAAGAAGAAGCAACAAATGTTAAGGAATGTTTTAAATTTTTCTTAAGTTTCTAATATTAACAAATTAAAATTGTTTAAAAAAAACTAAAAAAACAATAATTTAATATTTATTCATAATAAATATATTTTTTAAAAAACATTTCAAAACAAAAACAACCACACATGAACATATCCAGAGAAGTCCAAGTCCACTTGTTGCCGAGAAAGCACTGTTGGGCTTATATGTTGCGTGTGACTTGTTTGGCAATTACCATTTTGATCCCGCCTAAACCGAGCAAGTGGATTTCCGGGTTAGCCTGTCAATACATGATTGGTTAGGCAGTGGACAGGGGCAAAATTGGAAATTTAGGATTAGAGAGGCAGTATAAAAGAAAAAAATAGAATCAGTCTAACTCACATGTTGATCGTAGGAATATACGCGCACCAGCAAATCCTGCGGAAGGATAAGAATGAACCCTGTTGGCAAGCCACATTTACGGTCATGGCCCCGTAATCATCGGCTGATGTGGCCTGGGTAGACTCGTTTCTTGGCAATCAAGACGAATTCTGCACGTGCACAGAAGCAGTTGTAGAAAATGGATCAAGAAAATTAGAACATCATAAGAGAGTTTTCTGAATTTCCCTGAGCCATTGATGTGGATCCTTAAGGCTTTCTTAACAGGTCCTGTTACTTCAATGAGGCACCCCTTCCTTCCCCGGTCTTTCCAGTTTCTTGAAGAAAAAAATGGCCTTTTTAGTATCTTCAATTCCACCTCGTATTAATCATTTGTTAAGCTGGTGTTTGTGTGATAAAAACCTCCCTCTTTTGATAACTAAGTTCAAAGGTACTCTGTTTAAGCAGGGGTATTTAGGACCTCCTCTCACTTGATTTGAAAGTTGGGATTTTTTCAAGAAAAACTACCGTAAATTAAAAATAATAACAGAATAATAACAAATTACAATATTTATAACTCTTTTTTTTATGGTAATTGTAAATGTCTAAACCGTTATACACACCTCGTTTAATCTCTCAAGACCCTGAAAATAACAACTAGATAAATATCTAATGAGCATAAGATTTATGGTAGCCAAACCAATAACCTCTAAAAAATAAATCTAATACTTTATTATTAGTTGAGCTATAAATATTATAATTATAATATTTATAACTTTTTGTTATTTTAAATAGCCATAGGCGATATATATATTGTGTTTTCTAGCTATTAATTTACTGATTTGTTTATATATATATATATATATATATATATATTTGTATGCTAATGACCGAAAGTGGGGGTTTGAATAATTGAGTTGGTTTAATAGTGGCTTCCAAGGCAGAGAGCACACGAGGTGGTCATCATTGCTTGACTTCCGAAGGCCCAAATCAGGAAAACAAGGGAATTAATTAGAATAATCCAGCCAATACAGGCAACCAGAAATGGTGAATGTTGGTTGACATCCTCAGAGTGGAGAACCCAATCAAGATGAATATTAAAAGAGATGCACCGAGTCACTCCCAGTTAATAACATAATGATGAACATGGGTTGACTTCATTCCACTTACTAAAGCAATAAAAGAAATTGTTGACTCCTCTACGCGGGAGAAACATGCTCTTGCACGACACTTTGAGATTTCGTTTCAAATATAGTTTTATGAAAATTTATTATTTTTTATATAAAATTTATTAAAATATTTTAATAAAAAATAATAAAATATTAATATAATATATTTAAAATGAAAAACACTTTGAAAAACAATCACTACTAACCTACTAGATTCTTAAATATTTTTTAATATGAAAATACTTGGTGAGGTTTTGGTTTTGTGGTATATTGTGTCTTTTTTAAAAAAATTGTTTAAAAATACATTAAAGTATTTTACTTTAGTTTTTTTTTTAATTCATGATATTAGAATATCAAAACCATTAAAAATTATTAATTTTTCAAGTAAAACCCATCAACAAAATAGAAGTTCTCACCAATTTTTTAAATATATACATGGTAGTTTCTTTCATTAAAACAGATACTCAATAATTTTATCTAATATGATATTTAAACTGATTTAAAAATATTTTTAATTATGGAATTAAAAAAATGCAAACAACTCAGAGTTATTAAATATAATGCTTCGTAATGGTCATAAAAATAAAAATAAAAAACTATAATGCTGGGAAGAATTTCAATTTGAACTCAGCTCCCCCTCCTCCATGTGTTGTTATAAATGGCACGAAAAGAAATTCATGCCTTAAAATTTAAAATAAGACGAGTTTGCACTTGACAGTGGCGAATTTCTCGTGACCCTTCCCTTAAATTTCCGATTTTTAACAGCTTCAAAATTGGCATCTAGCATCAAAGGAATTCCTCTCCAGGAGACGCCCGAACCAAAACCCAAAAGGCACCGGTCATTTAATGCTGCCCGAAAAAGAATCGCCCAATTACTTCGAGACACGAAAACAATTTCAGTGGCTGGAAATGCATGGGCAGGAAATACGGTCAAGCTCATAAATATCTGGGGGTGGCTAAAACACTCAGCATCGCCCCTAGATATTTTCTTCATGAACAGTCAGCAAAACAATCAACAAGAGAATCGACTGAAAAAAAATAAAATAATAATAACAATTATTGCGGTGACGAATAACCAACCAGAAACGAATTACAGATATACACGACTTCCTAGATCTCCGCCTAACTTACACGTGGTCCAATTCCGCTCTAGGAATATATATGTATATATTTTTTTTTAAAAAATCCTGGGTTTTTGCACCAGTTGACCACTATGATTTCTGTGGGACCCATTTCCATGAATGCTATTATTGATGTTTGTTTGAGACGCTGTGTAGTTTGTTTTTAAAAATAGTTTTTTTTAGAAAATAAATTAAAATATATTTTTTTAATTTTTTTTATATCATCACAGTAAAACTATCAGAAAACATGTTATTTTTTTATTTTTTTAATAAAATAGCATCCAGAAACAGTAACGCTCTCAGACACAACGTCAATCTTGGGTTATTGATAGTGAATTGCATGAATGTATGTGATAAAACGGCATGTATGTGCTTTTTCAGTGATATGTCTTGACATACGTGGCACGCTTTGATTTGCTGGATAATAGCTTCGTGTTTCTTTGACCCCAGAAAGGCGCAGAGATCTGCTTGTTTTCCTTGGTAGCGTATGATGACTAATGTACCCTTTACTGACCAGTGCAAGTAGCAGTCCAATTTTCTTTTTAGGTTCAAGCATTGTTGCAATATTTCGTATTTGTTTGATCTAAAAGGAAAAATAAACCATCGATAAAGATATATAAGGGATAACGGCAAGTCATAAAAAATAACAAAAGATAATACGAATCGGATATATTTTAGTGAAAGTCTTCATGCTATTTTGTGTGAGTTAAGTTTGAGAGGTAAAACCAATTTTTTTTTTAAAAAAAGCAAATCTTAACTTTACAGAACATTTTTTTCTGAATAATTTTTTTTCAAGAAATTCAATTTAAAAAAACTAAAAAAACATGATTAGCAATAATGTTCGAGTTGAAATTAAAAATAAAATCCCATTACATCTAAAACTAATACTTTATTGAAAATTATTCTCCAATAAAATTAATACGTAAGGAAGGAACGCGAGCTTAATCCATTTAGGAAGGGTCTTCTACTGCAAAGGCAAGCTTGTGCAAACAAAAACCCTTTTTTTTTTAATCTGGTAATGGAGTGAATGACAGGATTTACTTAGAAGATAAATGCAGGCTATGCGTCATTTATTAAGGCACATAACAAGTCACTTGTTTTTTCTAATATTCTGGCCACAATGGTATCCGAAAATATTTTTTTTACTTTAAAACAAAATGTTTATAAAACACCCTAAAACTCATATATGACTTCAAACAACCCACGAATCACCCAAAACCCAAAAATAAACTTGAAATAAAAAAAAACCTTCACGAGTCCAAATCTGCTATCTCAACCAAAGTGAAGGGCGAAAAACCCATATTCAAATGAGACTCACTAACACCAAAATCAAAAAAAAATTGTGATCGTAATCGGTGTCAATTGATGGTCTTTATTTCTTCCACTATAATTATTTTCTCTTATATCTCAAATTAAGAATTGAAAAATTAAAAAAATAATAAGTTTTGAATTAAAATTAAATTTGTAAAAAATAAAGGGATCATAAACTTATAATTTTAAAAGTAGGAGGATCAAGGTGAATGTTTTGACCCAATATTGAAACCAATACTTATTTTCCTTGTCATTTTCATTTTGATTCTCTTTCTTTTGATATTGCCCTTCCTCGAGAAATTTAAAGCAAGTGTCCTTTAATTTGGCCATAAAAGGTTCAAATCGCCTAAAAAATATTTGAGGGGCAAAATGAAAAAATATAAAAATTATGAACAGCGAGTCCATGGTGAAATGTGAGGATGTGATTAATGTTTTTAGAGGAAAACTTGGGTTTTAGCTTATGCAAGCATCTAATTAAATAAATCATTAGTAAATAAATAAAAAAATCATTAATGACAACAATGCGAAAATGGAAAAATCAAAAGATAAATATAGATCAATATATTTGTTCCTGCAACATGGAATATTTACCTGATGGTATTTATAGATCTGTTTTTACTATGATCAATTTTTTATCCAATCAAAGAACAGTAGAAATAGATATGTATGAAACTGACTGAGTAAAATAAAAGGGAAAAAAACATCATGCAAGATTGCACATGTTATGAATATTGTCTATTTTTTTTAAAAAATAAAAAATAATTTTCATCTATATAAAACATAAATGCTTTTTTATAAATGAATCAAAATAATATCCCAAAAAAATAAATACATGAAAAATAATTTAAAATAGATCAATTCAAGAAAGGCTAGATAAGCAAAATAACAAAATCATAAATGAGGGATATTTGTTGAAATATAAATTAAAAAATATTTTTTTAAAGGATGCCAATTAAAATAAAAAAAAATTATAATAAAAAATAACAAAAAAGCAACGATAATCCAAGTATCATAAGCACTTTTTTTAAAAAAAAAACAAACGACTTGAGTAACAAGCCCGATCAAGTTTAATAAGTTGATTTTATATAAAATTTCTACAAGTAAAAGATCATAATAACTTGAGGAAAAAACCTGAAAAATATGAAATTGGATAAACATGTAGCATGAGTTAGCGTGATTGACATATAACCCAGGTAATAAAAGGTGGCCAACCCTTGTTATCCTTCAAAACTCATAACCCAGTTTATGAAACAAGAATAACATGCTAAAAAATAAATTGAGGAGAATCACATAGCCAGTCATTTTTTTTAAAATAATGTTGAACGATAGATTCAAAATATAAAATGAGCTAAAAATAAGAATGTCAACTCATGATAATTTTTAAAACATATGACCTAGTCATTATACTAAAAGGATCATAAATAAAAAAACCACAAAGTTTAATCCCCTATAAATCAAACTTTGAAGGGTGAAACAAAAAAAAATCAAATATGTACAAAGATCTTACAAAATTGTAATTAAAAGAACGAGGGTGAAGATCAAAATAAAAAATAAATTAGGGGGAACCAAAATTTTATGACTAGATGATCAAATTTGAGAAAAATAATAAACCATGAAATTTGATTGAATGATAAAATTAAAAACAATAAAACTTTAACAACAAAAGGATCAATGGAAAAAAATAAAATAAAACATATAAGAACCGAATTGGAAAGGATAATGTATGATAATTTGTAATTGAAGGTCTAATGTTAAAAACAAACCAAAATTTTATAAAAAGGTTAGGAATCAAAATTAAAAGAATAGGGATTAAAATTGAAAAACCAAAATCAGAGAGGGCCAACATGCATTGTTTTTTGGGCAGTAGAGAGAATAAAAAGAAAAAAAAAATGATAATTGGCGACAAATTACCTATCCTCCACCATCACAATATATCTCCAAGAAGAGGATGTTAGTGCATTTCTAATGCAACTGTGAAAGGTGACATTTGATGGTAGGATACCGTCACATGTTTCACTTGAAAGATATTGTCAACATCCACTTGTTGGAGAGTGCTTATCACTTGCCAACAACAATTTTTTTTTTAATATTTTATATTATTGAAAGATAAAAATGCTATTGAGCCCATCTATTTTTTTTAAAAAAACCTAGAGATAGATAAAAATACCCCTATAAGAAAGTGCAAAAATTACTTTACCCAATAGGCATCCTAGTTTTTTGCTGTTCATTTTAATAAAATGACCACAATGCCCCTTTACAGAGCTTCATTTTTTTTTGTTGTATAAAATGTTATTTTGATAATTCTACTATTCAAATAAAATGCAAAAGAACTGTTGTGCATCCAGTGATTTTTTCAGAGACAAACATGTCTATATGAAAAGACTACAATGCCTCAATTGCGAGGTTTTATTTTCATGTAAAGATGGAAAAAATGAGAAAGCATTGTTGATTCATTGTAGACCTTTATAGTGTTTTCTCTCTTGGTTTAGAATTTATTTTAATAATTATAACTAGTTATGAGACCTGCATTTCATCGCGGGTCGGATAATTGTTTTTTGCAAAAAAATACAAGCTTTTTATTTTTAAAAAATTTCAATTATAAATAAAAAAACCTATACATGCATTTAATTAAATACATTGAGAACTATCTATGCAAGTAAATACAAAAAATAAAGTGTTAACGTGTTTATTCAACCCGCCTCGCTGTAGGTCGAATATTTTTTTTCCAACACAAAAGAATTAATGTATAGGTGTTCTTATTATTTTTTTTTGTCACCGAGTAAAAAACTATAATCGTGAATCAAAATGTCGAAGTTTACATATAATCATATGCGTTAATAAAAACTTGTAAAATTTCAACCTAATTTTTAATATAACAAAAGAATAGAACAATGTTATAACTTTTAATATAAGAAGAATAGAACAATGTTATAACTGTTATAATTAAATACAATTTTCTTAGTATTTTTATAATATATATATTTTTAAAAGTGTAAAGATAATTTCTTTTAAAAAATACAAAGGAATAAAGATAAGAAAAAAAAATTATAGTATAAAGTGTAGAGTGATAAATATTCAAAGTATAAAAAATAAAAAATAATATTTTTTTCCAGAAGAAAGTGCAAAGAAAAAAAAACATCACAAAAGAATAAAGATAATAAGAAAAATGGTAACAAAAATAATTGGCCAAATTTATAATTATATTATTTCTATATAAAAAAACACCATTTCATTTTATTACCTGTATAATAATTACCGGTGAAAGTTGGTTATTTACAACTTCTGTTACTCGAAGCCATATACAAACGAAAAAAAAGTTTAAATCCAACTAATTCAAAATATTGATTTCAAATGTTAAGATAATTTATTGACTGCATTAGATTTTTCAAATGAAAATTACAAAAGAACCAATGCTGATGATTAAATTAATCACAGCATCCCCTGTTGGATATCAATAATTCAATCCAGTCAACCAATTCTTTTACAGCATGGACGATTACTTTGTTCTCATGTTTTAATTTTTAAAGGTATTTTTCAGAAAGATTATTTTTATATTTTAATATATTAATATAAAAAATATTACTTTAATAAATTTTCAAATAAAAAAACTTTAAAAATTAACTGTATAAAACATAAAATACAAAACGGACAAGACAGCAAGTTGTGGGCGGCGAGTTGCACGGCATGCTCGTATAATCGCATTCGTCCACCTGTCAGCGGTACACCTCATGCCCTCAATCCGGTGCCTTCTTCGAAATTTATTATGGTGAGCACCTGCATTGAAATTTACAATGCAATGCCCACGAAGCTACGCAAATTGTTTTCAGAAGATAAAATAATGAATAGAAATATTATCACACGAATTTAATTAATTAAATTCTCATTTATTCCTAAATTTATTTAGTTTTACTTAATCCATGATTTTATTCTTTGGATCGACTCGGATCAATTTATTCAATAACTTACCCGGAAATTAAACCAAGTCACGGACCTCTAACAACGTTGTTCAGAGCTGAGGGGTCAAGATTTCCCCTTCAGAAGCTAATAAACGAAGAAACGGAGCATTTAAGCAACAAAACTTGCTTGCAGAAAATATATAATATAATATAATATATATTTGGGGCTTCCTTCGTTTTGGAATATACTTTCTCGTACAACGTGAGAGGTCAAAAAATGACCACCATCGCAAGGAGGAATGTGTTTAATTTGAGAAAATGACTGCAGAAAGGAAGAATCTAGAACGACAAAAAACAATGGCATAAAGTTTACATTAGGAGGTGAAAGTCGGTTACGCACTCACAATAAAAAAACATAGAAAGGAAACATGGTGGGGCCCGGCGGCACCAATCATCGCAGTTTTTTATTCATTCACCAAGGCCATCAAGCATGACAGTTACCCTGCTCCCAATTGGAAAAAACTCTCCAGGGCCTTCAATCCTTTACTTGGTGCCTGGTGTTCGTTTCCTGACCGTACACGTGCTCTGCGCTCTGTCATGGTGGGTCCATGGACACGGATCTTGTCTGGGGCCAATCATCTACCATTTTGAAAAGGTTGGACGGCGGTTCTATGCTATCCTCTGACTTTGCCTTCCATTAACGTCAAGCTCACCCGATTATTTAAAAAACAAATCATAAATCACTAGTTAATGACTGATTAGGGCTGCCTGATGCGGTGAGTTAAGGGATTTATTTGCAGCTGGGCTTGAGTAGTAATGGGCTTATATGCTCCCCTACCTTGTATTTGCAGTCTGCCCTAATTCAGATTTAGATCAAGGAGGAGGGGGACAACTAATTGTTTGTGTTTAAAATGTATTTTTATTTTTTTTTAATTTTTAATTTTAATTTTTTTTTTTATAATTTTAGGTTATTTTGATTTATTGATGTCAAAAATAAATTTTTGAAAATAAACATATTTATAAATAAAAATTATTTTAAAAAACAACTATTATCACACTCCAAAATAAAGAAGAGGAGGAGAAGAAACGGGCTGGAAGAGCTGATAGCCCGACTAAACCCTTGTCCATGCAGCCCAACTGACCCTCCATAAGCCCAGCTAGACCCTCCTCCATGTGGACCAATCAAACCCTCAAATCTAAAAGGCGCATCCGAAGGCGAGAAAGAGAGGAGAGGGAAGAAAAGGCCAGCCCAACAGAATCTATAGGGACAGCCCAACAGATCCTTCTGCCTAATCGAGGCCAGGTGGAGAGAAGAAGAAGAAAAGAAGAAAGGGAGAAGGAGAACCCCCGGCCCAACCAAGGCCTAGTGGGGAAAAGAGGAAGAAAAGGAGAAAAAGGAGGAGGAGAAAATAGGCAGCCCAAACTGACTCACTTCATTCAAAAGCCACCGCCTGAATTCCTGTATGCTCTCTTGAAAAACGCAAACCCTATTGTATATTGCTGGCGCCACCCTAGTCTCTGGTGAACTCCAACTTTCTGTGCTGTGAGCACCACCCTTTCTGTAACATGCACCGTCTTACTCCTCCACGTGAGTGCCATCATTTCATACTGACTATCAATCTCAATGGCTACTTCCATTGTATAGTCCTATACTGACAAGGTGGAAGCTAGTCTTGCAAGACAAAATATAAGGCTTCCTATTCAACTCTTGAAACAGAGAAAAATTGTATATTTGATTTTAATTAAAACAAGTTAGATTGTCCTACTCCTACGTCCTATGCTCTATATGGAAACTTCTTTCCCGGCACTCTTGACTGTGCTGTTACTCATTGCAGTAAAAAAGCAGATCCTTGATAAAATCAAGGCAACCTTCTTCAAAAAAAATACCAGGTCATTAGTCTACTAGACACATTATTCGACAAATTCCTGAGTCAAACTGAAACCAAAAGATGGATAATATGATGAGTAATTCCCTGTAAAAAAGTAATACACAACAACAAGATTACAATCCTCGTTATCCTGTATAAATAAAAATCACTACTTGAGTTCGTATTCCACTCAGCAAAACTAATAGCTCCACCCTCTTGTACATTCCTCAAGTCTTCCGAGTTCTGTCTCCAAGTATTCCGACATGAATAGTTCCAGCGTCCTCACCATGTTGGGAAAGAAGTTGCAGAAGCTAGCTTCTATCAACAGGAAGAGCAACTCACTGCCAAGAACAACATGGAGTGATGAAAGAACATCTGTGCTTGCTGATAAGGGTCACTTTGTTGTCTACACAATTGATCAAAATCGCTTCTTAATTCCATTAGTATATCTTAACAGTGGGATACTTAGAGCGCTATTTGAATTATCTAAAGATGAGTTTGGGCTGCCAAGTGATGGACCAATCACATTACCATGCGACGAGGAGCAGATAAAAATCTGGAGAAACCCTTGCTCAAGTCAATTTCCACACGCTGTGCTTTATCATATTATCTCCAGAATGAAGAACCAACAACCCCGCAACTCCATGTCAATGCTGCTCTTAGCCGAAAAAGAATCACACTGCCAGCAACCATTGGGAAGGTTGTTGATGAAGATTGTTGTAGCACATCATCCACCGTTGAGAAGGGACACCTTGTTGTTTACAGTATTGATCAGAAACGGTTTGTGCTTCCATTGGAATGTTTTAGCAACAAAATTGCTAGAGAACGAACTATTCAAGCTAGACGAAGATGAATTTGGATTGCCAGGCAACAGGCCTCTGACGTTGCGTTGTGATTCAGTCTCCGTGAAATATATAATTAACATGATCCAGAGACATGTAAGTTGTAACCATGGACATAGAGAAAGCATTGCTCATGTCCATGGTTAGCAGTTACAAAACGCTTTTCAAAATTTTTATTTTTATTTTGAAATTATTTTAATATATTTATATTAAAAATAAATTTTTATACAGGCCATTTCACCCAAGCCCAGATCCACGTAGTCTCGTCCGTCTCCAGCGTGACGTGCGCAACCCACGACTATCCCACCTTCCCTTCCTTCCATATTCAACGTTCAAAACTAAAATAAATAAATAAATATAAATACCAACCCTCTGGCCTCTACTACAGGTAGAAGAAACTAAAACTCAGCAGACTGCAAACATCAGATGGTTGGGCCATCCTGGCGCTTTGTTTGCAGAAATGAAAATCTTCTTCTTCTTCCCTCTCCTTGTTTTCTCTCTCTCTTTCTCCTCTTCCATAGCTCGCGGCCCTCTCCATTCTTCTCTTCCTTCAGGTCAGTTCCCTCTCTCTAAAATATCGGTTCTGCGATTTATGATTGTTGTTTTCGATTTCGATTACGATTTAGGTTTTAGTGATGATCCGCAAAATAATTGTATTGTTTTATTTATTTATTTTGCAGGTATTAGAAATGGTAGTAGAATTAGTTATTCGGATTCTGTAAGGAGGCAGTTATTCCAGGATAAACCGTCTAAGTTAAGGTACTTTACCATCTCATTTTATTTTTTTAATGATTTTTTAAAGCTTATTTTTATTTGATTTTTTATGCTTTTTGAATTTGCGTAGTTTTTTTTTTTTTAAATTTAAATGTGGCAAAAATTTGTCGGGACAGTGATGATAGAGCTAAAGGATACATGACTAACTCTGATCTTGAAAAGGCTGTCAAAGAATTCGGTCGAAGATGCAGTAATATTTCTAGGATTTACAGGTTATTCTCATGATTCTTTGCTGGAAATTAATTGCGGCGACACTGTTTCTATTGAGTTTTGATATACAAATGATTCGCTAAGTGATTTATTTATTTGGAGGTTTTGTCGAATATAGTTTTTTTTTTGTTGGTTTCAAGGTGATTTTGCTGACGTGTTGTTTGTTTCTCTCGTTGAGGGATTCTTGGAATGGATAAATCAGTATTGGAAAGAGTGTCCATGGAGTTCCACTGGTAATTGTTTCACTCTATTTAGTTCCCTCTTTTCTATTTTTTTTACCTGCACAACATATTTCTTACAAAGGTGGTTTCTGTTTTTTTTGGCCGTAGTGGGTTATTGAGATTTCTGACAAGCCTGGGGAGGAAGAGCCTGAACCTGCATTCAAGGTGAAAGATCTTTTACAGCCATATGCATGTATGCAATGTGTAATATTTTCTGGGAGCAACTAGGTGACTGATTTTTCTTTTCCTTTTGATTTCTCAGTTCATTGGAAATGTCCATGGGGATGAACCTGTAGGTCGTGAGCTTCTGTTACGTCTTGCTAATTGGATATGTGATAACTATATGAAGGATTCCTTGGTATTTCTCTTCTCCTTTCATTACATGTCTGCATCTAAAGTATTTGAACTTTATTTTGCAGTTTACTTGCATGTGCTTTTTTCCCCCCACATCAATCAGCTGCACATTTATTCTTTGGTTTCTATCTATATCTTCACTATCTTCTTTACACTTATGAATCTTTGACAGACTCTATGTGTCTTCTTCCAGGAGTAATCCATTTTTATTTTCTAAATTAAGCCAAATTTACTGCCATCAAGAAAGGCTAAGAATTACAGTATTGATCATTTGTGACCATTCCTGGTCACATTATATGAACATTTTCTAACAAAACTTATTCTTTATTTGTTTCATATCCTTGTTTCAGAAGCTCTCATAGGTAACATTATGTTTACATTCAATTCTTCTAGTCATATTAGCCTGATGAATATAGAAATTTCATGTTGCTTTGTGCACCAGTTAATAACTTGCACTACTGTAACAATGCATGCTTCACAGCAATATCTGGTTCATTTTCAACTCTTCTGTTATCTTACAGGCCAGATTGATTGTAGAAAATATTCACCTTCATATTCTTCCATCCATGAATCCTGATGGTTACTTTTTAAGGAGCCGTGGTAATGCTAACAATATTGATCTAAATCGAGATTTTCCAGACCAGGTACTTCATTGTTGTCACTGATTTTGTTATTTTCTTGGGGCAAATCCAGATATAACCTGAAATCAATTTATTATACTCTGCTATGATGAGGATGAATACTACAATGTGTAACATGTTACAGTTCTGCTCTGCATTTTTGTATCTTATGACACAAGTTGCAAGCCTAACCAAAAAAAAATCTTTAGAATCTCTGAATCGTTTTACCATTTCAAAAGAATTCTAATTGGAGTAATTTCTGCAATATATTTTTCATGCAAGTACTATGATTGGGTTCCTTTTCTTTTAAGAGATGGACTAGGAGGGGAAAGAAAGAAAATAATAAACAGTTTGAGATTAATAGCATCGCTAAAATATTAATATGTGGGATTAACTATATAATTGTGTTGTTGATAGTATTTTGTCCAACAAGTGGTCCAATCATTGGTTCTGGACCTTTCAGGTCGAGATTGAAATTCAAATAATACTCATATGTAATACATATGTTGGAACTCGAACATTTTTTCTGTGACTGAAATGATCTTATCTACCAGGACCTGGTCCTTGTGTCCAAATTGTTTGATCCACAATCAAGTAAAATTATAAAATTTCCATAATTGTGAAATGAAATGTTCCTGCATGCTACTTTATTTTATGTACTACTTGAATTTTGTTCTACATTTCTTTTCTAGACTCAGTTGTGAGTGAATTATGATAAAGAATTAACCAAAATGAAATGCCAGTTCTTTCCACTCAATAATGACATAAATGCACGCCAACCAGAAACAAGAGCAGTTATGAATTGGCTGAGAGAGATACAATTTTCAGCGTCTGCTAGTTTGCACGGGGTAATGCTTTGTCTCCTTTTTTTTCACTATGTTACGAATTTGGTGAAAGCATATACATACCATGTTTTTTTTTTTTTATTAAAAAATAATTTAACCTTTTCATTTCTTTAAGCTAAGAGTGATAGGCACTTAGTTTGACATGTTACCGTGTACATTGTATGTTGTGATTGATTAAAATACAATTTTTAATTCACATGAAGAGGGGTGAAGTAATCATATGGGTATGTAAACATCTGCTGGTTCTTATATCAATGTGTGCCCAAAATAGCTATCAAATTCTTGAACATTGCAAGTGGCATTCTTCTTGATCAGAAATGGAAGACTTGATCTTCATTCATTCACATCTGTTTATCCTGAAATTTAAAACTTGTCTTTTCTTCCTTCTTTACATCTTCACATTTACAACATATCATTGTTGCTGGGTTGACTTGTCCAGCCAATTTCAGCTGATTCTAAAGAAATGAACTTTTTTATGGGCTTTTGTGAGTGCTACTAAGTCGTTGAAAACACAAGGATGTGGATTTGTCTTGCTTAATCATACTTCTTAGTCTTGCCTTTTGTTATTCTCAGGGTGCCCTAGTTGCAAATTACCCATGGGATGGTACTGAGGATAAAAGGTAATTATGCCTATTGCATAGATATGTAACTTGAAAGTAGTACCTCTTTCTTCATGTTTCGTTACTGATCCTTTAGTTCCTCCGTACATGCTATCCATTTGGTGATTGTTAGACTATTGCCATGCTGACCATGCTTATTCAAACCCGTTCCACTTATTTCTGCGTTGTTTCTTAACATTTTTTTTTCCTTCAATTCAGCCTTCGATCATTAATCTATTAGATGGTTTATTGATTCACACCTCTTTGTTGTAGTTTAGGTTTCCATGAAAAAAAACTGACATGTATCTTAGGCATCGTTACCATGATGTGGTTTCTAAACAAATCTTTCCTTTCAATAGTTTTCTTATGGCTATATTTCAGGCTTAGTGTATGCATAGTTTAGGTTCTGCTAGTATAAAAGATGCCACAAGTAATTTCATGAAGCGGATCTCTTGTTTTTCTGTTTTTTTTTGGCTCCCTAAATGCTCTCACTGACACTGAAGACACTATAATTAAGTTGCCTTGCAATAATTTTTTATGCCCTGCCTAGAATTTCCTTTTCTGTTCTTTTATGCACTTAGCTTATCTTGTTATGTGCAATCAATTTCAGGAGAAATTACTATGCATGCCCTGATGATGACACATTCCGGTTCATGGCGGGTATATATAGTCATTCTCACCATAACATGTCTCTGAGCAAGGAATTCCCTGGAGGAATCACAAATGGAGCGTTTTGGTACGGCAAGTTCAAAACTGTTTCTTATGCACAAGAACTGCACTGGCATAAATCATTCTTCAAGAGTATATCTTTGCACTTGTATAAGTTTTGCTTTTCTTTTCCTTTATTTGTTGCTCAGTGACTATATTAACCAAAACTTGCCGCAGGTACCCAATATATGGTGGAATGCAAGACTGGAATTATATACATGCTGGATGTTTTGAATTGACCTTGGAGATTAGTGAAAACAAATGGCCTAATGCCAATGAGGTCAGTTTTTTTTTTCCAAGCTGTATCTGTGTTTAATTGTCAATACATCACCCCTGTGACCCTGTCCCCCCACTTTGCTTTATTCCCTTCCATCTTACAGTCGTCCAATTGCTTAATCTGTCTTGCCATGTACCTGGGCAGCTTCCTACTCTTTGGGAGTACAACAAAATGAGTTTACTGAACCTTGCAGCTAGCCTTGTGAAGGTAGGATGCAGTGTGGCAATTCATTTTTTTTCTCATATATTCATATATTAGTTTTTTTCCTGCTTTTTGTAACATCTATAGTAGGAACCCTCATAAATGATTTTCGTGGCAAAAACACATGCTGTCATGCAAATGAGGATTTTTAAAATTTCTTTTATTGAAATATATACCGCCACTGTCATACCTCATAAAACATTAGTTTGGATGAGTTGAATGTGAATTTGATTTGAAATCCAGATATCTAAGCAACAATACTATCCATGTGGATTGCATATTCATGTTATTAAAACTAAATATCATTATTGTTTGTTCGATTAAATCATTTTAGATAATTTATAGGCTCAAGGAGATCACATTTTATTTCTGAAGTCATACCACTTACATATATCTGATTTACAAAGTGTCAAATCATTATCTCAATGACTTTTATGCTTAAAGACAGGAATACATGGAAGGATCTTTTCGTCAGATAGTGGAATGCCACTCCCTGGCTCTGTTACGATCAAGGGAATAAATTACACAGTAAGTTCACAACCATTTATATATCTTGCTTTTGATTGTTCTCTATTATTACTAGGGAGTTTTAGTTTGTTCTGCTGTCCTCCAGCACATTGAGATTTTCTTTCGGAAATTGGTTGTGGATGTTGTAATATCTATCACCGAAAACAAATTATTGTCTTGTTTTTGCCCTGCATCAAGAAATCTTTCAAGTCTATGTAGTATCTCTATTCAAAACCATAGCATCATGCAGTATGTCTCTGCTCTACTAGTGGGAAAATTATTTGTTTTTTTGTTTTCCCTTTTCTCTTGAGAACTGTTTCAATACTATGTAAAATGCATCTTGACATACTTTCATTTTGAACTTTTGGGTTGGTTATTACATAATAACATTGATTGGGATATCAAGTTCAAGCTTCTGTATTAGCTAACCAAACCAGTGGGCCAGTCCTTCAAGGAAATGTTCTGTCATTGCTTTGAAACTTGGTGATTTGTCTTGATATTTCTCTGGTAACATATTCCTTACTCCTTAGCAACTCCTTAACTTCAATTCACAGGTTAAAGCTGGCAGAGGTTTTGCTGATTACCATCGGCTACTTGCTCCAGGGGAGAGATATGAAGGTATGTCTTATATTGATGTGTACCAAAACATGAGGATTAAACTTTAGCAATTTGGCAAATCATGGAGTCTCCTTAACGTTTAAAGTAATCAAATAGTTCTTCAAAATTGACAAAACAGTATCACTCATTTCGATGAATATTGTAATGTTTGAAAGCCAATCTGTTCCTTAAGTGGCAACACGACAATGCTGAGCCAAAATATCACCCAGAACATTGTTCCATCCAAAAGTAAAAACCGTGGAAGTTTGAATTGTAAATGAAATTATTAGTCTTATGAAATGTTAAATCTTATTCTGATTTAATAGCCTTCATTGCATGTTCCCAACAGTATTATGTAGCCTTTGATTTAGCTATTAGTTATATCATTGAATTACATAGGGTAAAATGTACCAGAGCCCCTGTACAATTATTCAGTCAAAGTGCAAAGAGCCCTTGAATAAATTATTCAGCACAAACAATACCTCAATAAAATCGGGGCAAACCATTCAGTTTTTTAAAGATAACATGTGCCAAGCCCTCCTAAACTGTTAACGAAAGCGCAAATAGTCCCAAAACAAAGTATTCAATGCAAATTAGGTCATTCTATTAAGTGGGACTGGGTGTCATGTGCTACACACATGATTTTACTTGAATCCATATTGGATCGAAACCTGAAGTCACTTAACAGAAGGACTGATTTTTACTCATAATTTTGTTCAGGGACTATTTGTTTAGAAACTCTTTGCGCTTTGATCAATAGTGTAGGGACCTCTAGTTCATTTTACCCTATTATACACCTACATTTTTTGGTTCAAAATCCGGTGTGATCTTGCAATACTATATATTAGATTTAGTGGGTGGTTTTAAGATTGCTGTCCCATCCCCGCTTGGAATTCTAATATCACAACGGGGCAACTGTTTCTGTAGTTATGGCCAGTATGCCTGGGTACAAACCAAAAACCACACGTATCTCACTGGAAGAAGCAGCCATGACTCTGGACTTTATTCTTGATCCAGAGGTCACAACCAAGGGGAGCCTACGAAGTATTAATGATTGTAGGTGTGAAAACAAGTGCGGGCTTGAAATTTTCTGGAGGGTGCACTCAGAGGTTTATTTTATCTTGATTGTTGTCTCTGTATTCCTTTGCTTTTTATTGAGGAAGCTGAAAGTCAACATTTTAAACCGTAGACAGTTGCCTAAAAGGTCAGTTCAGGTATGAGGTATGTATGCACTAGCTTATACGAAACCTTTTACAACAAAAAATACATTATTCATTTTTCATTTTTTGCAAATCTGCTGTCAAACTCCTAATTATTTGTGCCGTAGGCGTAAGACTTGGACTCTTACGAAACTAATGCCGAGTAAACATTGATTTATGTAGACTTGGTACATTTATTCGTTCTTTATTATGCGCAAACAGAAGCGGAGCTGCAGCTTTCTTTGAAGCAAATAATTTCAACTTCATTAAAGAAAAAAAATCAATAGAGTTGCATTCATTCTTTTGTCCAGTTTGGGTTTTATATATTACCAAAGGTAGACACGCAACTGTTAATGGATTCATTTTATTTCTCAACAACCTTTTTTCGTATAATATTTTATTTTTTGAAAAACAATTTTCTAAATGTTAGTTTCAGATTCAAACTTGAAAAGTTAAGAAAATTAGATTTTTTCTTAACCAATGCCATGAGCTAGAAAGAGAAAAACCCAATAGTCGTTTGTCTTCCCATCCGCTGGGAGATCCAGTGAAACATACTTCATATATTCAGAAGCGAGCTGTTTAAGATATTGAGAATGCTATGATATGTAAATGGCTTAGCGGAGGAGGCGGCTTGCTGGGGTTACTTTGGTTTTAGCTTCGTATTGTTTTTGTTGCCTCCTAATTTCTTTATCTTTTGCCAGCGATGATTATAGTTAATGATGCAGATTTGCAATGGGGAAGAAGGCTCCGAGGTAGAAATACAAAGTGCAAGTAGACGATTTCATCAAAGTGACCAAACAGAACCCACTTGTGTAGGATCCCGCGTTGGTAAACTTGTAAAACTTGTTATAATATTCCAATTAATTTAAAAAACTTAGCTGAATGAAATTAAAACGAATAATATTAAATATGATATTTTATTAAATTTCTTTAATTTAATTTATATATTTATACTTTTTTTAATTAAATATATTTCATGAATATGTTTGATTTTGATCATTAAAAAAAATAAAATACACAATTTAATTTTTATTTCAGAAAACAAATCTAATTTAAAGAGTAAATAATCTAAAGAGAGCAAAAACCAACATTCTAAAGGCTAAAGCAGAGGAGATATAATTGGAAACTGACAAATATGGCAAACCTACCTTCAAAATACCTGCAGCAGTGTTTCGCATTTACAGATGCATCTAAGCTGTGGCATGGCGATTCAAGCCATCGATGCAGACACTCACAGATAGAACAAGCCAATAGACATGGCTTCTTTCTAGATAATGATGAACACAGGTCAACAGACATGACCTTTATGACTCTCAATAAATCTCCCTTCTGCGTGGAACCGCCTACCTTGACGGCCTGTGATATTGGCAGCTGCTTGCAGGACTGCATAACAGTGCTTATCTTCCTCCTCCTCGCACTTTAACCATCCATAAGCTACAGTGTATTTGAAATAGTTGACGCAATCTTGGACATGGTGATGTATATCAAGCAGGGTGTACGTGGCTGAGAGAGAAAGACAAAAAGACAGATAAGTATACGTAATTGTTTAATCAAGATTTTAATATAATATTAAAAAATTTAAATTATTAAATAAAATTTATGTTAGTTTTTAGCACCTACTTCTTTCTAACATCACTTACATTCATTCATGTGATTAAACAATGAACTTATTATAGCCTATAAAACCCTTTGTTTTGTGATTGATTTTTAATGTATTTATTTTTATTATTATATAATTAAATAAAAATAAAATTTTTAAATTTAGTAAAATCCATGACTAAAATTATAAATTTAACAGTTTAAACTGCAAAGCTTGAATTGATTTAATATATCAACATCTCAAAAAAATAATTTAAAAATCAAAAATCAATTATTTTTAAACATGTCAAGTCAATCAAATCATATAAAATAATCCCCATTCTAAACTGAAACTAGACATAAATCAACTCAAGAAGTTCTAATGTTAATTCATTGAACCATATTTAATAACAATCCAAAATAATTCTTTATAACCTATATTTTTCTCAAGTTTATTTATTTTTTATTCGAGCCATAATGTATTAAACTAGTATTCCTCTGCAGGGAAAAAGGTTTTGTCAAATAACAACAACAATAATAATCAATTACACACAATCAAAGCGATTTTCTTAAGATAAAAGTAGAAATAATGTGAAGTACGCTGAAGTTGAAATATTATGAGATCCCATAATCAAAAGGTCCTCCTCCACATTAACGAGATTCACGAGAAGGGTTGCTATTGGTCAGGGACAAGCCCATGGAGACGAACAATCTACATAACCTTCTCTTTTCTTTTCTTTTCTTTCTAGTAAACAAAAAACTCTGACATTATTGAAGTGTTGTTGAAGCGTTTCAACCTAGAGATTAGCAAAGTTAAATCTTGCTCACATCTTAGGATCTGGGCACCTTTGAGCGAGTATTTGCTTTGTCTTTTCAAGGACACCAAAGAAGATTGCACCTCCAACACCGATCCATAATACTCTTGGTCCAAGACCCTGCAGCAAATGGTAGAAAAGGGAAGTCTCATGTGATCTGCTGCAACCTGTTCATTAAAATTTTACTTCTGAAGATGTTTAATATCCTTTTCCGAACATTACTTCTAACTTATCAGAAGACATCTAACGTTTTCACTTTTTTTGGAATTTGTAACTTAAATGGAAGTACAGTTCATAGCTTGCATGTTATTGGGTGATCAAGCTTACCCGGGTTTGAACCCTAACACCAAAAAGGTCTTTATTTCATTATTTATCGACTGAATGATATATATATAGAAGGACAGGTTCCCCCTTTTCTAACTAAATGGTCTACACTTTCTCATAAAAACCATAAAACTTAATATCTAAGGAATCAAAAGGCAAAGTCATCAAGAACACTCCCAAGAGCATAAAGATATGGGGGCACAAACTATCAGTTATCCAAGATCACAAGACTACGGGAGTAAACACATCTGACTTCTCTAAATCGAATAACAGCAGGTGCTGAACATAATGCCAGATTTCTTACCTGAAAAGAAAGAATGGACACCAGGAAGAAGGATATAAAGTTTAAATGGGAGTACAAATTGATATTTATATCAACTCAACTAAGTCTAACTAGTTTGGTCAGCTGCATGGAACCATCTCTTGTATTCAGCTTTGTTTATTTGGGTTAAGTAACTTGAGAAGTACATTGAAAAGTGAGAAGGGTATATTGCTTCCATTGGCTTTTTGTGAAGAGAAAAAAAACGAGGGTGGTCAGAAATAGGTCCCAGGTTTGAGCAGCTGTACCATGTTATTGAAACCTAAGGATTTGCCTCTGGATTTGTGAATATATCTACCAAAACAATAGAAATAAAGAAGAAGAAAAGAATGACTGCCTCATTTTGATTATTTAAATTGTGGGAAGAATGATAAGAAATGAACCAACCTTCAAAAGAGCACGGGTTCCTTCTTCTTTTGCTATGGTCCTGGCACAATCAAAAATCCCTTTGTACTGGTTAGCAGATCCCTGAAAGATTTGAACAGCCAACAAGATCCAAGAAGATTCAATAGTAATTTTCCACTAAAGAGGAAGAAGAAAACTGATAATCAAGCTGTGCAAAAGTTCAAAAGATATGGAAGATTTATGAAATGGATTGAAAGAGCACTTAAACAGATTATCTCTACCTGGACCATTAATCTGGTTTTCACTACATCGAGTGGAGTAGTCATGGCTCCAGTTATTGCACCTGCATGTGAACTAGATTAGCTGAGAGATTCTCATGAAAGTAGAGATTTATATACAAATGCAACTAACATAGGTATTGTAGGACACATAATAGAGGATTAAAGAGGATTAGACATGAATTTTTTATCACCCCTTCCATTTAGATGGAATATCAAATAAATTTCTGAAAAGAAATAAGGAACATCAAAGAAGAAAATTATATCCTTAAATGAAAGGAATGAGTAACATAAGACTAGTAGGTCATATCAAGAATCAGTGCTTGAAGATGGCAAAAACTGCAGCTCAGAATAGCTACCACATCATTTGTAACAAGTCAAGGACAAAAATAATTTATGTAAGGACAACAGTAGGGGTGCAAGTACCAAAAACTCCAGAGAGTAAGGTGAACTTAAGCTTCTGAGAATGCTTCATTACCAGCAAAAGCACCAACTATAGCGATCTCTGCATCCTTTGGATCTCTCTTTGCCTAAAGAAAAACACAATAAAATAGTCATTTCTCCACAATTTCTTAATAAATTCACCCGCAGCATGTAGAACAGTCACATGAGATTCATTAGTTTCGTCTTAACATGATGTAAAGAAAATAATAAGATCCACAATAGCCAGGTAACAGAATTGTTAAAAACACATGCAAATAAATTTTAAGGGCCTCTAGCTCCTGTGAGTAAAAGAAAGCTTACCGCTAACTTATATCCCATTAGCATTTGCTCATAGATGCAAAACTGAATTGCATCAAATGGCAAGTCTCTCAATAAAAAGGATCCATACCCCTGAAAGTTTAAAATAAACAACAAAGTTCATGAGATATGCTTTCACATGCATAATGGCAAGCAAGGCAGGGGGTAAATCAAGCAGCACTGTATAGAAATGGTACACCAAATGACATGTAGGTAGCTCTGGAAAAAATGATGCTTGTCAGAACTATAACACTATCAGAACCTAGTCTCATGCAGGTAAGCCCATAATAAACTTGGAAGTGCTAAATCAAATTTTAAAATTTGAAGTGTTGCATACCGCATAGAGACCTTTAAAACCCTCCTCAGAGACAATAAGACGGATGGCATCAGGGGCTGAAGCAAATTGCCCAGTTTGCATCCTTTGCTTAACAACCTGACAAATGTCCGGGGAGAAAAGACCTGATAAGAACCAAAGATAGGATGGAGAACAAAGAAGTATGATTAATTACCTCTGTTGGCACACGAACAAGAGAAGAAGCAGCACCTCCAATGGCACCTGCAGTCTGAATGAAGTCACGTACCCTATTAAATCACCAAAGAGAGGCTCTATACAGTAGATGGAACCTAAAGACTCTCTCCATTGCAGAGAAAGAAAGAAAAAAAGAAGGTGCACAATATGCAACTCAGAGCATGAAAGTGAAGGACCTGACTTTTCTATAGGTTATTTTTCAAACAAGTTTCAACATAGCTTAGTTGACGATGCACAGGGCTGAATTTGGACCCTTCTTACTAGTGTGTCAAGCAAATTTAAAAATGCCAAAGTGATAGAAAGGACTTTCAGGGGAAAATATTTAAAGACTGGTAGCACATAAAAACACTGCTGGATTAAATAGCATTCTTCATGAGAATTAGTTTACCAACTTGTAGTGCATTAGGCAGGCATCTTACCAGCTGGGCTAAGGCACTGAGGTTTTCGGGCAAAGATTTTAGCAATTTCTGCTTTGTGGGTTCATATACGCCAACAAATATAGCAGAAGCCCTGCAAAACAAAAATGATAGATCCATAAACTGCATGCCACCAAACACAAAAATAGTTCATAATCAAGATGACACTAAGTGCTAATTAAATTCAAATTATGAAAAAAGGAAACATACAAACAATTTACAGATAAGAGCAGCAATACAGAACATAGATACAAAAGTACACCATATTTTCACCTATCCAACAATACACCAGATGATTGTCTATTTGCGTGCTCAAGTATGTACTGGATAGGTGAATATACTTTGAAACCAAATACTCACGGTAAGACACCAGCAAGATTTCCGGCCAATCCAGAATAAAGACCCTTCAAATTGATTTTCCCTCCACCATGAACAGCCTAACATGAAAACCATGTACAATTGATTATCATCATAACTCAAATAATAAAAAGTTTTATAACTTGTATAACATGTACAAAATTTGGGATTCTTTTTGTTTAAGTCTTTTCTTTTGACTCAATAGAATTCTTTTGCACATCCACTGTCATGTATAGTCGTCGCAATTCACATGCCACAGTTTGAAAAGTCCTCCTCCCTACCAAATATATGAAATTTGCTTTGAAAGAAGTGTGTCAAAATATTTAGAATCACCAAGAAAACATAACATTTGGACATAGAGAAAACGTGTAGCATAACTTCAAATAATGATCAAGCAGCCACTGTGTAGCATAACTTCGAATTATGATCAAGCAACTAGATATAGTAAAAAGAGTAACTGCACTCGAGTAACCACAACTTTACCAAGAAAATCCAGCACAATCAAAATATGATGGCATCATGCAACCTTGAAATAGGGGCGGTGAAGAAAAAGGAAATTGCATTTCTGTCAGAACTAAGCTCAGCATAGCACAATACATGGAATTTCTTTTTTCAAACTTGAAGCTAGTCTGTAACATTCTGGTATTGGGATGCAATGCGGAGCAAAAACTAAAGCAAATTGAGATAGAATAAGCCCACTTGCCTGCAATCGAGTTTTAATTGTATCAATAGGGTATAAAACTGCTTCTGCAATAACACCTGCAGCACCTCCAGCTATGATGCCCTCTGTAAAAACCATAACAAAAATTTAGGAAGCCTACTGCAGGAAAGTTAGAGGTTGAGTTTCCAATCTTGCTATTTTATCAGCAAAACACAAAATCACAAGGCTGGCCAACAGAACAGTGAGTTCCTCAAATTTGAAAAAATCACGCAGCCAGGATCCTGAATACCACCTATATTGATTTCCCAGATATAAGCTGCAACAGTTGGGTATATGGACATGCTTTTGGCATTCAGAAAAATCGAAGAGATTTTCATTTTAGCAACAGTTATCACTTTAAGGGGGGGAAATGGTGGCCAGCATGAAGCTAAAGTAAGGCCGCTGAATATCTAACCTTAAAAAGATACCAGTATTACACATTGGACTTGTCAGAGACATTAGAAACGCTTCATGGCATTAAGGCGTATATATTTACACACACACACGCAATGAAACTGTGAATTTGCATCTGAAAAAGAGAGAGGAAAAGAAAAAAAAAAGAAAAATCAGATCTCATGTTAAAAATAGATTTAAAATTCCCACCAAAGTATATGTGTGAAGATAATTGCGATAAACTAACCAGCCCTTGTAAATTGAAGAAATGTATTGCCACCATTTTTCTTTCCAAAAAAGACTTATTCATAAGATCATGCACATAGGTTTATTGCAGATCCAATTTAATACAAACTTACCATACACCGCATGTAAGAAATAAAATGGTTTGTTCTCGGCTGCACTGACTGATGCGAAAAATCTACACGGAGGCTCCATTGGAGAATTGCACTTCTTATACTCCAATGCACCTGTAATTTCATTTCATTACATTGCTGAAAACAACAAGAGCAAGAGAAGACAATAAGTCTGATAAAGAAATCAACTTCGGAAAACAAATAGCAATGCAAATAGTCATCAAGTCCTCAGAGAACCAAGCCGTCATCATTGATTCACGTGGATGCCAGACACCCATTATCAAATAGAATACCAATGCTAATACAAGCCAATCCTTAATCAGCGAAGATTGAGGAAGCCAAGCAACAAGCAATACACGGATATAAAATGGAAAAAAGGGAAATTCACAATTTTACCACCAACAGTTACTAAAAAGAATTAAAGCGAGTTCCAACTTACCAAGAGAGATTTTCTGAAAAGCTGGTGCATCCATTGATAGATAGATAGACAAGCACAGCAACACAAAAACGAGCAGCAGCAGCTACAATCAATTAATTACTTAAAAAAAATCATTAATATAGTAATAAAATGCAGTTTCCAGAAGAAGAGAGGCACTGGTATAAAAATTCACGGAGATACTATACTACTAATCTTCTTATCCTGTTTTACTATTTGAATTTTCTGGTACTGAGAGCAGTGATGAAACTGAGGACTCTGCTGTATTTCTACTGCAAGTGGTGATTTACCGGGATACCCCTTGCCGTCCCTGCCTCCCCCAGCCTGCGTTGCCCCGTTTGGGAGTGTTTTATAAATATAAATCCCTGGAATTATTTTTTTTCCTTAAAAGTGGATATTTTAGAAAATATTTTTTTAAAAAATAAATAAATTTTTATTATTTAGTAGTACCATGAAAAATAAGTTGAAAAATACATTTTAGTATTTAGATATATTATAAAAAATAAGCTGTAAAATAAATTATTAATATTTTTTTTAAAATTTATTAAAATAATAAAGAACATATTTTACAAATTAAAAAGTTGTATAAGAATAAAATTAAAAAAAATCTAATTTTATAAATTATCTTAAATAAAATAAATAACAATCAAAATAATAGAGATTAAATCTAACAGATAAAAAAAATTAAAAGATGATGAAATTAAAAAATAATTATAATTTTATAAATTATTTCAAATAAAATAAATAACAATAAAAAAAATAAAGATCAAATTTGATAGATAAAAAATTTTAATTAAGAAAATGATAAGAAGGAAATAACAATCACAAAAAAATTGATATAAAAATCAAATTAAATCAAATTCTAATGGATGAAGTTGAAAAGAAAATTAAAATATATATATATATATATATATATATATATATATATATATATATATCAAAAATTTAAGAATCAAATTTGATATAATTAACAAATAACATGATATTTTTAAAATTTTCACAACTTTTAAAAAGTGTTTTCTGTTCAAAATAAAATGAAATATTTTTCTGAAAACCAAACTAAATTTTTCTTTGACTAAAAAATATTTTTTGTTAATCAATTTTTTTATAACAAACAAATGTAAACAAATGAGGTATAAGTTTGTTAATTTTTTAGATTATTTTGATTTGTTAATATTAAAAATAAATTAAATTAAAATAATAGTATTTTAAAATAAACAATATTATTTAGAAAAGTACTAAAAACAAAAATTTAGTAATAAAAAAAACAAAACAACCGAATTTTAAATGACAGTACAATGAGGGGCAGCCTGGAAGTTGGAATGGCTAACACGAATTTTATGAAGGAGAGAAAAGAGAAAGAAAAGTCGGCTAGCAATAAACCATCATGAATCATTCAATATACACATGTCCCTTCATGTGGATGAGGATGACACGCTGCATCGAGGATCAAATTTTTTTCTCAATACACCCCTATATCTAAGCAAACAAAAAAAATAATTAAGTCAGTTAAGAAAAACAACCTCGGGAGTATAGTTTTAAACCCGATCCAGTTTAATGGTTTATTTCAGGACCTAGTTAATCTAGGTTAAAGAAAAAATAAAAGGAAAAAAAATCTAATACAACTTGGTAAGATTGTATCAAAATTTGGTTGTGATTTATTAATTTTTTTATTAAAATAATATTATTTTAATTTTTTTAAAAAATTAATTCAAATAACTCAATTAAATCCTGAAATTCGAGTTTTAAATTGAGCTGGCCATCCAGCCGAATTTAAAAACTAGCTTTGTAGGATACAATCAGAAGAAAAACAAAATACATAAAAAAATAAAGATGGCAAAAATATATTGCCTGACCGTGCAACCCCGACCCCATATGTATAATATTAAAGTGACTTGGGAGGCACTGCCCGAGCTGCATAAGAAGTTGAGTAATTCGATAATCAAAGATGGCCTTAAGAGTACCTGGAAAAACAATTTTCATACGGACTCGGTGGTATTATTTAATAAAACAGTATAATGATGGTTTTTGCTTTTTCTATAAAAAAATTATTAAATTTATTATTAAATCTTTTTATAAAATTCATTAGTTATAAAATAATCATGAATAAATAACTTTTTTCTACATTTTAAAATTTCAGTGAAATAACTAAAATATATTTAAAAATAAAAAATTATAAATTTAAATCCATGGATTTTTTCATATTTTCATATTATTTTTTTTATTATCAGATTGACCGAAGAAAAATTTAATATCTTAATAAATATAAAATATAATTAAAAAATAAAAGATAGTTGACACGTGAAGAGAGACGTTTAAGGCATGCGATGTCTTCTGTCTAACAGCCAAAACAACTTCCATCATGTTGTTAGAATTAGGGGTGTTCACGGTTCGGTTCGGTCCGGTTTTAACATAAAAATTCAACCAAACTGGAAAATACCATTTCTTATTAATATAACCCGAACCGAACCGAAAACCGGTTCGAACCGAACTGGTTTTGTTCGGTTCGGGTCGGTTGGTTGAGATCTGAAAAATCTCCCTTAATTAAATCAAAATCACTGGATCTATCTTTAAGCCTTGTGCACAGAGGAGAGGGAGAGAGGGAGACAGGGAGAGGTAGGGCCACTAGAAAAGAGGAAGGGGGGAGAGAGAGTGGGGAGGGAGGGATGAGGTTGAAGGGAAGGGGGAAGAGGGAGGGTGAGCAGCTCGAAAGGTTTTGGGAGGGAGAGAGAGTGGGGAGGGAGGGATAGGGTTGCTGGAAGGGGGAAAAGGGAAGGGGAAGGGTGAGTGGGCTGGAAAGGTTTTTGGGAAAAGGGAAGGGGGGTGGAAAGGTTTTGTAGGGTTAGGGTATTTATTATTTAGGTTTATGATGTTTCTTTTTATATATTTTTTTAGATTCAATTAAACCGGTTTGGTTTGGTCCGGTTCAATCGGTTTAAGCTTTTTTAAACCGGAATCGAACCGGACTGGATGGTTTTTTAAAAATTTTTAATCGGTTTATTTGGTTTTTTCTATCGGTTCGGTTTTTTCAGTTAATTTTTTCTTGGTTTTCTCGGTTTAATCGGTTGGTCGGTTTTTTTGAACACTCCTAGTTAGAATCATCACACATCCTTTTTTTTTTTTTTTTTAGATGGAACTAGCCGCCATGGAGTGATAGCTCGATTCTTATTCTTTTTCTTTTCATCTCACTTTTATCTCTTCTTTTTTTAAAAATTGCATTGATAATTTAAAAATTTAGAGTTATCTTTTTTTATTTGTAAGGATGTCAACTACAGTACATCTTGTTTTGATTTTTAATTTATGTTTGTTTATTATTTTATAAAATTTTAATTTATTTCTAATTTTATCATTCAATATATATATATATATATATATATATATATATATATATATATTCAATTTATTCCTCATTCTTTTATATATTTTTTTATAGTTTTGATCCTTTTGTTAAGTTGATTTTTCTTTTTTATTTCACCCTTCAATCAATTTTTTTGTAATTTTTTATTTCAATTTTATCCTCTTTTTTTATTCTTTTGCTAAAATTGATTTTTATTTTCAATTTTATCTTTTAATAAAAAATAAATTTTATTTTTATTTCAATTTTATCATCTTTTTTTTAGATCCTTTTGTATAATTATTTTTTTTTTAATTTTATTCTTCAATATTTGATTGGTTGAGATTGAACTTTATAATTTTTTTTAAATAAAATGCATTTGATCTAATAACACGGGTCACGGTTTTAAAAAGTTAACAATGGTTGAAATCTTTTTTTTTTCTAGCTATCATCATTGGACATTGTTTATATATATAAAGAAAATGGGCTTTGTGATTTTTAATTTTATTTTTTATCGGATTATCTTAATTTCATGATCCAGAATGTAACTTCAGTGAGTTAACCTGAGTTAGCTCAATTTTATTATACGGGTTACAGGTTTGTTGTATTATCTTGGGTTGACTCATGCTAGGGTTTTTTTCCCTTTTTTTACTCATTTTCTTTCTTTTGTTTTTAATAAACCAAAAATTAAGCTATATTTTTTTTTTCAGATTCTTGTGATCATTTGTTTTTAATTCGATCCATATTATATCATTGCTTATCATTTTTATCATTTAATTAGATAAAATCAATTTATTTTAAGGTACCTGAACATTATTTTTAAGAGGAAAAAAAGCACAAATCGAACGTAGAATTTGTTGTGCAATTTCACCCAAACATATAACAAAAGTAAATCAAAGGCAGGTGAAATCTACCGGCATTATATGTACTTAATTCACAATTGAAGAAATTACAAATTAAAAAAAATCCTAATAGATGCTTCTCAATCATACAACCAAAAAAAACTCCCACCCATTACCTCATGCATTTAAAAGACTTAGAAAAACTATATGGAGCTTCATCGAATGTGAACATTGATTTTTTTTTTTAACGCAAACCTTTTTTTTCTTTTAATTTAATTCTATTTTTATTAATTTTTTTAATAATAATTTAAGTTGCTTTTAGACCAATCAAATTAACTGAATCATATCAAAATAATTCTTATATAGTTTTGTTTGTAACCCATGATAGATAAAAGTCGGGCTATTATGTTTTTTTGTTGATTTTTTTTTAATTTTATCTTAAAAATTCTTTTTATTTGTCAATTGGATCATGTTAGAATAACTTTCAAACAAGTTAATTTTAAATTCGAGTCAAGCAATAAGTTAGATCAAGAGGGTTTTTAAGGTTAATTTCATTTTTTTTTAAATTTTTTTTTAAATTTTCAGGTTGCTTTTAGATAGTTTGAATCTAGTCATTTAAATTATATCAAGTCAAACTCTATCTAATTTAATTTTAAATTTAAATCAGGTAACGAGTTTGATAAAGAATTTTCTAGATTTACATGTTATTGAGTTTAATATCAATGCAAGATATCTTTCTACAATTTAAATATTTTTTTGCTTCGGTCACTTTAACCCGAACTTGTAGCTTAACGTATTCCTGTAAACTAATAAATCCTAAAACGACAACCAAACCCAAGAAAAAACGACAACAACAAGACTCTTTCAAAGTACGTAGCCGCTATAAATAGCTGCGTATATTTCTTTAGGAAATTTGAAACTTCAAGATGGTTGCCTCTAAATAGGAGATGAACCTGCTAGAAAAATCATCTTAAAGAAGGAACAGACAGTCCGACCAGGACAAGTCACTTGCGCACAAAGACATGAGAACCACCTGGCTGAGATGGTCCTCTGAGGGCAAATTTTTCGAGATCTATACTGTTAATCCCCAGCCACATAATTTTTTCTTCCCCTCTTACAAGTCTGTTAAAATTAATAAATGATCAAGGCAAGCAATTGCAGGGTTAGTAAATAAGGGCCTGTTATTAAGGATTCTAAATGGTAAACGGCAAGCAAACCCAAATTTTAAATAGGAATCTACAAAATATTAAACTTCCTTTTAAGACATTAAATTACATGTACTAACTAATTAAATTTTTTTTTTTTTAATTGTAGATGTCCGGCTTGGAGAAATCGATTAATTGATTAGTTATCAAATCGATTAATAGATTAGTTATCATCATGATAACATTTCCGTTTGAATTAACGTCTACAATGACAGAACGTCCCTCCTCTACAAATCCATTCAAGATCCCTCCAGCAATTTTATCCTCCAAAAGCCTCACAGTGGCCCTCTTCAATGGCCTTGCTCCATAGCTAAGGTTGTTCCCTTCTTCAATTATCTTCCTTTTGAATCCATCTGTTACTTGTATAATGATGTTCTTCGCCTTTAGCCTTCCGTAAACTTCCGCAAGCATCAAGTCTGCAATCTCTTTTAGCTGCGCGTTGTTCAATTTTCTGAACACGATCGCTTCATCTATTCGATTCAAGAACTCTGGGCTGAATTCTTTCTTCAGTTCCTCAGCTACTATAAGCTTGACGGTGTTGAATCGTATCTCATCTTCCTCGTCTTCCTGGGCAACCAAGCTGTTACCAATATTTGAAGTCATTATAATGATTGTGTTTTTAAAGTCCACCTTACGTCCTTTACCATCAGTCAACGTACCATCATCTAAAATCTGAAGAAACACCCTGTGAACATCTTGGTGAGCCTTCTCAATCTCATCAAAGAGAACCACGGTATGGGCTCTACGACGAACAGCTTCAGTCAACTGACCACCGTCATCATGCCCTTTATAGCCAGGAGGTGATCCAAAAAGCTTTGATGCATCATGTTTTTCCATGTATTCAGACATATCAATCCTGACGACGGCTTCTTTGGAGCCAAAATACTCAACAGCCAATGCCTTGGCAAGTTCTGTTTTCCCTACGCCAGTCGGACCGGTGAATAAAAAGCTCGGCGAATAGCATGACTAACTGCCTTCACAGCTTCTTCCTGGCCGACAATGTACTTGTGCAGTTCTGCCTCCATGTTTAAGAGTCGACGAGATTCTTTATCGGTGACTTTATCAAGAGGAATTCCCGTCACCATCGAGACAACAGCTTGTATATCCTCTTCAGTCACAACAAATTTCTTTGAAGCAGATCGCGCTTGACGCAGCTGAACTCTGGCACCAGCTTCATCGATCAAGTCGATGGCCTTATCCGGTAGAAAGAGACCGCTGAAACATATATAAAAGCACATATGTTGTGTATTCAAGATCTAACTAAACATGAATAACATTTAAATATATTCCAAGGTGTTGAGAAAGGGATTAATTGAAAACATAAAATGCTATCTGATATCTGATAGGTTACAAGAGAAGGTAAGTAAACGTAAATTTTGACCTTATGTATTGGTTAGATAAATGAACTGCTGCAAGTCTGCAACCAAAGCCTCATCTGCGTATTTGACATCTTTTTCAAATGCAGAAAACGCCTTTTGAGTGCTCCATCTTTTTCAATGTACCTTCGATATTCATCAATTGTTGTGGCTCCAATACACTGCACAAGAGGGAACAGACAATGATAAGAAATTGTAAATCGGAACATCAGATTGCGAATAGACCACACAAGTACGGACTAATTTACCAACTAGACGCGCCATATCCAAAGCAAAAATCTAAAGAACACATCACAATTTGAGGTGTACAGGTACAAATTACTGGTGTAGAATTATTAATATCAAATGTGATGATTTTTGGTAAAAACCAAGTAGTAGGATTACCTTCTTTCCCTCAAGTTTTGAAGGAACAGTGCCTTCAACGATGTTTGCTGCCAGGCCCTCAACAATGACAGTTTTTCCGACACCAGGATCACCTACAAGACAAGGGTTATCCTTTCTTCTTTTGCATAGTATTTGCTTGATCCGCTCGATCTGTTTTCGCCTTCCTTCTACCTGGTCCAGCTTGCCCTGTAAAATGCCATTTAAAGAAGCCAAAGTCAGTGTAATCGTTGCTAGTTCAGACGTCACTGGTTCCGCAAGAACGTGTGAGAAAAAGAAATCGGGTTTTACCTCTGGTGCCATTTTTCTTAAATCAGTTCCATACTTGTTTAGCATATCTGCCTTGAAATGTTGCTTCACGAGCCTCTCCATTAATGTAAATTCAAACTAAGATGACAGATGTTCTTTCTGCTTCAAGCAAAACACCATTTGCTTGCTCATATATGTACATCAGAACCCGTAATGATCCCAATGCAGCATTACCTTCTTCCCTTGGCACTTGATCCTGTTAGCTATCAAACCATTAACTACAAGGGTACAGCTCCCCAAGAGCCCAATTCATGCATGGTGTTTTTATTTTAGGTAATGGTGGTGTTTAATTTCCATTTCAGGTGCATGCCATGCCCCCTGGGTTCCTTCTATAACTTAGATATGCTAAACCATCTGTTTCAAATGAAAATCCGTACAATTTCTTCTTTTCTGGACCAACATTATCTGACCAATTTCTCTACTTTTTCTTACCCCTCCCTGGCGAAACAAAGAACATCTCGTAAACAGGGATTGGAGATAAAGCCCAGGATAGATGAGTATCAGCAAACTGCCAAGAGCACTCGACGCATTAAATGAACATCTCTACTTTTTTTTACTCATATATCTTTTTTTCTTTTACAAAATAGAGGTTTGGATTTGATATGTTTTTTGTACTCATCTCGTAAGGGATTTTCATGGTACGTCAACACACTTCATTATCCATTTGAATAATATAAATATTATTTTATCTTTCTTGAAAAAAATCAATAATAATAATTATTTTACAAAATAGAAGTTTGGATTTACTTCTGCCCTCTATCAATCTTATAATATCTTCCTCGATCTTTTCACATGGCTCATCACATATTAGAGGGCAGAAGTATCTTTTTATATATATCCTTCTCAAAAAAATCAATAGTCTCAGTGCTGGGATAATTTTATCTTTTCACGTGGCTCGTTACATATTATAAAATTGATTAAGGGTAAATGTGTTTTTTTTTTATGCACAATAAAATGATTAAGCTGCTCTTAAAAACTAAAAAAAACAAAACAGCATATAAAAGCCTTTTTATCTTTCTACTTTTTTTAAGAACTGTAGAATAATTAATTTATCTTTAAAATAAAAAAAATTAAAACTTGCATCTATGTACTTTTTAAAATCTTTTTAACCTGTTTTTTTTTTATATTATTATCAAGTTGAATGAGAACAGTTTAATTTTTTTAATAAACATAAAATATTATTTAAATAAAAAATTGATTAGCGTGTAAGAGGTAAGTGATGCATCTCCTAGCAAATAAAAATCTTTTTTTACCATGTTGATGAAATCATCACAGTGTCTTCTTCCTGGTAGGACGAAGTGTGGTAATGATGGTTAAATGATTTGTCACAAATGACTTTTCCACCTCCCTTTTCTCTCTCCTTCCCTTAAAATTTGTGCTGACCATTTAAGATTTCAAAGCTATCCTTTTATTTACTAATACTTCAACTCTGATCCTTATTCCTTCTTATTTTTAAATTTTGTTCTTGTTTCTTTGTTAAAATTTGTCATATGTTATTTTTTTTTCTAGCTTGACTTCTTTTTTGTTTTTTTTGTTAAATTAATTTATATTTTTAATTTCACCATTCAATCAAAATTTGAAGTTGTCATCTAAATTATTTTTTATTTCAATTTTGATCATCATTCTCTTAATCGTTATCTTTTGCTTTGAATCTTTTTGTATAATTGATTTTTTAAAAAAAATTATAATTCAACATTTGATTGATTGAGAATTGAGCTTCTTGAATTTTTTAAATAGGATGCTTCTAGTCTAATGACTCGAGTCACATGTTTAAAAAGCTTATACGGGTTGACATCATAATTTTTTATTTAACTTATTTTCCTTTTCAATTTCATCATTAATCATTGTTTTTTTCAAAAAAATAAATTACTTTGTGGTTTTCTTTGTTTTCTTTTTTGTCGGGTTATCCCAATCTTTTAAGCTGGATCACGAGTTAACCTATTTATACCTACATGTTTATATGATATTATACATATATATGTTCTATCATTAATAATGTATCTTTGTAAACAAAGCAAAAACCATCTTCAATCAAAATTATTTTTTCATCAATAAGTGCAAAAGCCAATAGAAATATCTCATTATTTGCATCAAAAGCAACTATAATCAATAACTTTCTATCATATCGCTCATACGAATGTGTGCCATCAACATTGATAAGTGGTATACATTACTGGAAACCTTTAATTCAAGGTCTAAATGACAAAAAAAACTCTCCAAAAAAATCATTATACTATCATCAAGATTTTTTTTTTGTGTGTCCAATCAACAACTATTTCAGGATTTGATTCATTTATTACCAACAACAACCCAAGTAAATTTTTAAAAGACTCTTCATGTGAACCAAAAAGATGCTCAAGCACCTTTTGTTTTGCAACCCATGTTTTATCATATAATATTTTGTACTTGCAATGCAATTTTATTTCATCATGTATGCTTGCAACTTTCATTAAAAGATATTCATAACAAAGATTGATATAGCATTAGCAATAAAATTTGCATAAAGCTGATGATGGTTTTTTTGGACAAAAGTCGAAACACATATGTATGACCCTTTTAACTTTGTTATCTTAAATGAGTTTGACTTTTTATGATATCCCTTACGTAAATACATTTACATTCAGGTGCTTGCACATATTGTAATTGAACAAATATAGAATTCGAATTAGACTCTTCAATTTAGTATTCAATTGAATGTGCAATGTATCACTGTTTAACTGCACGAACCAATTCATTTTTACTACTAAATGTTTATCCAACCTGCAAATCAAACCCTTCTAGCATACCTCTATTACTAAGTACCCAATCATGAGAAATAACAAAACTAAACCTAAAAGCATCTACAAATTTAGGACATGAGATATTATTTCATCATCATTAACATCATTATCAATATCACCATCAACATTTACTGTCATATTTGGGTTTAATGTCTCGTCATCTTTATTATCACTAGGCTTAGAATAGTCAAATCAATGTTGGTCAGTAAATGAATTGTTAAATATTGTATCATCTATTGTCTGCAGCAAATTATTCGACAATAAACTATTTTTTTCAGTTCCTAACTAACTTTGAAAGACCAGAAGAAGATGGAACAAACACATTTTTTGATCATCTACTCACATACAATACAATCATGTTCAAACCACTTTGGATTAAAGAATCATTCATAGTCTTAAAACTACCATAACACATAACTAAAACAAGAAAATATTGGTGCTCATGAATTTAACACCTTCATGTTATTTCAACATCAATATTATTATAATTCCACCAAAATCCATGGAAAATAACTTCTTTCATTTTTGCATATGAGATGCCTGAATTACCATTTAACAACAAATTACTCTCGCCATTTAATGTGATATTACTATTCACATTAGGAACAATAGTGTCACCATAATGACATGATATAAATATATTATAAGACATCATGTAAGAAAAAACAAATCAGATTTTAGTCAACTAGATATAATTTTAACTAAATTGCATTATTTCTATCCTAATCGACAAAATTCATAGTAGATTCAATCAAAATATCAAAATTTAACATAAAAGCAAACTTAACCAAAATTAAACATAATTTATAATAATATTATGTGTTTTTTTATTTGGAAAGACATTTAAATTTTATGATATGTCACATTTCAGAACGTGACATGTTTAAAAATTATTTTTAAAAATATGAAAATTATCTTATTATATTTAATCATAATAATATTTTTTAAAAAGTATTATTTCATATAAAAAAAAGAGAGTATGTTATTCTAGCAAAACAACAAGGGCAACGTTGTACTTTGCTTCCTCCTCCAATCCAACCACGCGTATATTTTCTTTCTACCTAGAAAATTCCACAAAGAGGACTCTTTAAATAATATTGAATAGGCATGTAAAAAAGCCAAACAAGTAACACGTGTCATCTTTTCTTAGATAAATTATTTGACCTTTGGGATCGGTTAAGGACCGACATCTAGTGTTTTTCTGACTTTGAACATTTTCTGCTGTCCCTAGCAATCACACAAAGTCTCCGTGTTGCTGTAAAAATCGCCAACAAAGATTCCGCTCTGTTCTACACACGTGTCAGATCATGATTCGCCTGTTTAACTGGTCCGAGCCTCCGTGTGTAACTGTCTCACAGAATCTCACACGCAATCCCATCAGATTCTACTCGCGACGCTCTTTTATCATCAGCGAGGAGGAAACGGTAACCTTAGGATTAGAATATAAATAAATACAATTATAATCACATTTTCTTTGTTTCTAATATTATAACCCAATATTTAATTGGCTGGTCTTTCTTTTGGGTGTTATAAATTCTTAGCTTCAACGATCTTAGATTGCTTTCATTTCTCGGACCTTGTCTCTGTTTCTTGGGGTGTGTTTTTCTACATCACTTTTTTCTCTTTTTTTTGTTGGGAATTGCTTAGCTTTTGTGTTTGTTGAAGGTTTTGTTTAAGTTCTTGTTTTTGTTTTTAATGGTTTGTTTTGGACTGTGATTGATTATCTATAAGTTAAAAGGACTGGAGTTGATTCCAATTATCATACTTTCTTGCAGCTAAAACTTTGTCACAACAAGCTTTTTCCTACAAAGATGGTGATGAAAACAAATGGATTCGTCGACGGTATTTTACCAGATGAGCTGAAGAAAGCCCTTCGATCAGTAGGATCGGAGTGGGGAGATGTGGTTGATGACATGGAATCATTGCAGGTGATACCTTTGAAGGGGGCTATGACTAATGAGGTTTTCCAGATAAAATGGCCTACAAAGTGTGGTAATCTTGATCGAAAATTATTGGTTCGGATTTATGGTGAAGGTGTTGAAGCTTTTTTCAACAGGGATGATGAGATTAGGACTTTTGAGTGCATGTCAAAGCATGGACAAGGTCCTAGGCTTCTTGGCCGGTTTGCTGATGGAAGGGTTGAAGAGTTCATTCATGCTAGAGTAAGCGAAATTTGAACCTCTTCCTTAAGTTAATGGTGATTTCGAAGTTTAATTATATCCACCATTTTATTACCAGTTGACAAAGATAAAGTATCTCCTTCATAATCTTACATGTTCAAGTTTGTGGAAGTATATTTCTGCTCCCATTATGTTGGGACTAAATCAGAGGACACAAATTGAGTTAAAGAGCCCCAGGGCTGTGGAATAATGACCTTCTTTCGCAAAAGTAAACAGTTGGATTAGAAGTTAAAACCAGGCGCTTATGTATGTACAGTTCTGTTGGTGCATAGTTTTTTCATCTTACATGAATTTGGGGATTTTCCCTTTTTTCACTTGTAATTTTTGCAGCGAACATTTCACATTTCCAGGATGGGATCAGAGTCAAATGGATACTGCTGCAGCAGTATTTATTGTAGCTCGATTGAATTTGGGAGCTATAGCTATGTGTTACTGGGTTTAATAAAAACAAACTCTGTCAGTTGACAAGCAAATTGAATAATTGGTTTTTACATAATGATTTGTGAAAAGTTTATCTTTAGCTTGATAGATTGAACCATGGCTAGGAATCTCGCATTGGCCTCCTTAGATCAGATTTTATCCGAGGAAACCAGCGCTGAGGGAGAAGGTATCAGTACTTGTTATGAATCAACTAATCTTGTCTTTCATTTTCCTCCTTTTCTTGGGTGGATGTCCAGACATTATCAGCTGCTGATCTTCGTGACCATGAAATATCTGCTCTGGTGGCTGCGAAGATGAGAGAGTTCCACAATCTTGAGATGCCCGGTCCTAGGACTGTACTCCTCTGGAACAGGATGAGGTATTGATATGATAATGAAGTTAAAGGTCTTTCTTTTATAATTGAAAATATTCTGATGCCTTTCTTCTGATCTTCATAGGGACTGGCTGATTGAAGCCAAAAGCATGTGCTCTGCCAAATGTGTGAAAGAATTTCGTTTGGATAGTCTAGAAGATGAGATCAGTATGCTAGAGAAGGAGCTGTCACATGACTATCTAGATATTGGGTTTTGTCACAATGACCTGCAGTATGGCAACATAATGCTCGATGAAGAGACAAGATCAATCACCTTAATCGTAAGTTTCCTTGTTTTGTTAACTATGTTATGTAACTTTATACAAGATCATTGTTTTTGGAGCTCAATGGCATGATATATCCCAATTCCATGAAAACATACAGTAGTAGCATCTCGTTTAGTTTGAAATTCTTATAGCAAGAAACTGCAAATGATGTTTGCATGGTGACAGTGCATTCTACTGTTATCTAATCGCAGCAGAAGTTTTCAACTGCACAAATGATATAAAAGAAAAAAAAATGAAAAATAAGAAGTGGACAGGTCCGCCCCTTTTGAGGTATTACTTCTCTTCCTCTAAATGATATCTAATGATATTCACAAGGCTGTTTTCTATTTGCATGGCTGAATTCTTCAATGTTAAAATACAGTTTTGTCGTTGCTTTTCAAGTTATGAACTTGAAATTAGTAGTCATCCAATCACTTAATTAAAAATGTACTTCATAATTTGTTTAGGATTTCCAATTGCCAAACTTCAACCGGATTTTCATAAAGTGCCCTGTTCCTCCCTTTTTACACTTGCATTCTATCAATACCTTGAAGCATTCTATGCTACTCTGTAAATGCCTTGTTTGTTAGGGTTATTCTCTGCTCAGTATTGTGATTGATGAAATGCAATTGTAAGAAAAAATGCTTAGGACTAACTTTGTTGATAAAAGGCATTCCTTTCCTTATAAATCACTCGTTCTTTTATAGGATTACGAGTATGCAAGTTTCAATCCTGTTGCGTATGACCTTGCAAATCACTTCTGCGAAATGGTAGCCAATTATCATTCGGAAACACCACATATCTTGGACTATAATAAATACCCAGGTGTGCAACTTCTCGTATTTCTTTTTATCCTTCAATTCTGCTGTCTCCATATTTTACCCTTCTCCATTTCAATGTTTTCTGATCTAGATTATACTTTATCCCTCTGGACTAATTAGTTTGCTTTCCTTTATTGCATCTGCAAACAGGACTTGAGGAGCGCCGCAGATTTGTTGTCACATATCTAAGTTCTGCAGGTTAGTTTATAGGTTTCTTGTGCATTTAAATTGAAGTTTATGAGACAAGAAGTTCAACTGTTAAGTGTATGATTGATCTATATATTGTTGAACATGAATGTAAAGAGAAAAACAAAAAGAAAACAAGTTTCCACGAACTGTGTTTTCTTCTAGTCTTAGGTTTGCAAAAGCTTACTGCTGATGTTAATGGCGCTCTGACCATGGGTATTCCATTTTGACCTTGACACGATAAATTATCGATCGGTAATGGAATGGAACAGGTCAGGTCAGGTCAGCACTGATGTCATCAGACGTGCCATTAATAGACATGCTTGACTACCTCTGCTAATGTGACTTTTAGATCAACAATGCTCATTCAAACACGGAAGTTCAATTTTCCTGTACGCCTAGGTGTCTTTGGACTTGTGACTAGATAAGATGTGTTGAAAAATGGAGCACAATGACTTTGGCAGCAACATGACTCGTAAAATTCGTCATTTTGTTGGGTCTCTTTTTATGAAATACTACTGAGTAATTGAATTATTCACGAAGAACAATGCTGCTGTCTTCGTGTTTTATGGTGTTGCAAATTATACGAGAATTCTCATTTTATTTTACATGGAAAATTCCTGTTATTCACAGGGAAGCAGCCCAGTGAAGATGA
Source organism: Populus tomentosa (assembly GCA_018804465.1). Lineage (NCBI taxonomy): Eukaryota > Viridiplantae > Streptophyta > Magnoliopsida > Malpighiales > Salicaceae > Populus > Populus tomentosa. Next base: position 15,938,544 of record CM031977.1, read on the forward strand.
AGCAGTGCTACTACTTCACGAGGTGGAAAGGTACACTCTGGCCAGCCATCTCTTTTGGGGATTATGGGGAATAATCTCGGTAAGTAAATTCAGCATCTTGCTTTATCCTTGTTCTTCACAAGAGCATGCGTGAGTGATTTCATGGACCGTGTTTCTACTGGTTGCAGGGGTATGTGAACAAAATAGACTTCGACTACATGGAGTATGCTAGGCAAAGGTTTCGGCAGTATTGGCTGAGAAAGAAAAGACTCCTGGGATCCCCCGATAACCATGTAAATGGGTATGTAGCGTACGGTACGGGATCAGGGTAATTCCTTGGTCAAATCTTCGTAGGAATGCAGCACTGGGCTGTTTGTGTAGGGCACAGGCTGATCCACATCTTCTGTAATTGTGTAATGGTATATGCTTGACTAGATGTTATTCTTCAAACAAAATGAGTAATTCTATAGCAAAATGATTTCGTTATCCATATAGAAAGATGCAAATAGGTAAACATGTTGCCATTATAAAAACAGAAAATACACCGGGACATCAGAACCACCATAGCAATAAGCTGTGAATACACAAGCAGAATTACTTGAACCACCACTCCAGCTGAAGCTATCATCACTTTCAAATTTAACTTTAAACGAAAAATCTAAAAACAAAAGTTCATTATAAGCATTGACCGGTGCATTTGATTCAAGAAGAAAGTCTGGACATGGAACGAAGATCCTCGACAATGTTGTTTATCAATGAATGAGAGCCTCTAGTAGCAGAAAACATCAGGTGCTTGGGAGCTTCAGCTCTATCGAAATAAAAAGCACCTGGTGTCAGCTTTTCTTTGGGTTGTAAAGCCAGCCAAATAACAGTGTCTGCCCCTTCCTCGCTTGTTCTTAGCTTTCCTGATAATCTGGAATACGTGCAATTCAAAGTAAGAACACATGTGCAGGTGAGTGGAATAAATTGGAGTTATTGCAATCATAATAAACAGAAAAGTTTCTTACGATTTATTGAAATCAGGTAAACTATTAGCAACTCCTGGTGTCTCAGCCCAACCCGGGTGCATTGAATAGAACGAGATCCCTTTGTCCTTGTACATTTCAGCCCAGTTCTCAGTCAATGCCACCTAACAAAGAAAGGCAGTTATCCACTTGAAGAAAATCATCATTTAATTTTCAGAGTGGTATATAAACGATTGCATGCACACCCTTATTCAATGCAGCCTAAATTTCTTCTAAAAACACTGGGCAGAAACAAATGAGAATATTGAGTTGGAAGTACAGAAGTTGAGGGAAAACAGAAATTGACAGAACTAGAAATTTTTCTATCCGCAACACCATCTGGTTTATATGGTTTTCAATACATTTTACCCGAGTCAACACGATTCAATTCAATTCGGTTAATGCATCGGCCATCTTTCATGCATTTTCGCACCATGAGTTGATAGCAAAATATATCATCACAATGAACAGGATGAAATCAATTTCTAACCCTATATTTGGAAACCAATTAAAAATATATATATCAAAAAGCAACAAAAGAAGAGAATATGTGCATCGAGAATGCAGGAGAGCATAAAACAAGAATCAGAGCTAAAATATAAATCCAAAACATTCTGTCCTTTTCAACATGTAAATGAAACCAACTCAGCTGAAGGAGGGAAAGCAAGTGCAATGTGATATCCACAAAATCACAACATCCAAGCAATTTATGACTGAAGAAGATATGTGAGCTCTAGCATGCAAAAATAACAAACCTGAACTCGCTTGTTTCGAGCATACTGTTCAACACTGTTGAATTTTCCTTCGCTAAACTGCATTGAGAAAAATTAGTTGTGAGTTCCACAAGTATCCATCCAGCTGCAAAAATGACAGTAAAGAATTTCACAACAAAAGTTACCTGTAGATCTGTGGTCAAGGGAGCTGTGTACATTCCACCAGAGGAAACCGTGATGACTCGAGCATCAGGTGCAGCATTCTCCAACAAAGGCAACATCAATTCAGTCATGGAATAAGTGCCCAGCACATTCACAGCAAAATTCTGTTCAAATCTGCAGTAAAAGAGAATTAAAGCAGTGAATTAATTTCTCTATATGGGAAACAATGAGACTTCAATGTGTTAATCAAAATTTGGCTTTTGATGTAAAATATCAATAAGTGACAAGTCACCCTTCAGATGTGGTAATTTGTTTATTCTCAAGCAAACCAGCATTGTTAACCTAAAGGCAGAAAAGTATACCCACATCAGACTTCCATCAATTCATAGGAAGTTACAAAAATATCAGTGTAAATAATTCCAAACTAAGTTCCATAAGATTGTCACATGACCAGAATCATAAAAATGAACCACATAATTTTCTTCAATGGATTTGCAAAATATAGTTTCAGAATCATGAAAGTAAGAAGCATGTTCCATAACCACAATACGTGCAGCCAGTCAGCCAGCTAGTTACAGACCTTGTACACCATAGAAATGCAAATATAACACTCTCTTTCATAGCGATTGTGTCAAAAGATGTACAACTTTACCAAAACATGAACTGGCACATTCTTTGAAGAAAACCTGGATGCGAAAGACTTGATGTCACTGATAGATGAAAGATCACAAACCTGCAAGAGTTAAAAGTAGCATGGCATTTAACATCAGAACAAAGTGCTTAAAAATTGTTATCCATGCACGATGTTAACAACCATAAACACAATACAATTCCCACTTTTTTTTAATTCACCAAAAGCTTTCAAATAGAAGTTCTTGAGCATAGAGAGATTCACTAACAGTTAAAAAGGAACAAAACCATATACTGCCGGAGTGGTCAGCATCATACCTCCAAATGGACCTTTTGGTTTCCTGTTGTAGATTGAATTTGGGAAAGAGCAGCCTCCCCTCTCTCCTTGCTACGACATACCATATACACTGTTGCCCCACTGAATAACATTATTGACAAAATATACAGCTATGATAAATATTTAATTTCAAGAAGAAATGAAAGCACTTTATATGATATGAAGTAAAAAGGAAAAAAGGATGATAACCGTGAGGCAAGACCCTCGGCAGTTGCATAACCAATCCCAGAATTAGCCCCTGTTACTACACAATTCTTCCCATCAATCCTCGCCTGCGTATCTTCCGGGTTGAATTTCTTGGAGTGTTCCCTGTAAATGATCATGGGAAATTCGTATTATTCAAGAACGAAAAGAAAACATGGACAACACGACGTCAGAGATAAAACAGAGGCCAAGAAGAAAAAAGAGATAACAAAAACATGGAAGTTTACTTACATGAAAGCGGATTTGGTGAAATTGAGGTACCCATAAACACCAAATGCAGTAGCTCTCCATGTCTATTACCACAGGACAGGCACAAAAATTCCACTTTAGTTATATATAAAAAAAAAAGACAGGAAAAGAGGACAGAAATAAAAGAGAGAGGGAGGGATTGAAGGGGTACCTTGAGAAGGAACATCGAGAGTGATCTAACAGAATGGACGTGGATTTCGAAATGCAGTGTTGCGATTACCATCTAATCATCGGTTTGTTATTCGTGTACTCTTCAAAGTTCGAACTCCTTTTTTTTTTTTTTTTTTCCTTTTTTGGTTTAATGAAGTTTTTCAATTCTTGAAATTTCTCGATTGGATGATTCCAAATGGATTTCTCTTTGTATTTGGGTATCAATATTCTTTGTAAACTTGTATTATTATTATTAGGAATCGGGTAGGGGTGCTTATCATTATTTTCTAAAGTGTTTTTTTATTAATAAATATATTAAAATAATATTTTTTTATTTTTTAAATCTTATTTTAAATATCAAAATAATTCAAAAATGAATTTAAAAAACAATTATTTTTTATAAAATAAATAAATTCTTGAAAAACACATTTTCTCCGACGCTATTAGCATGCTGCTGATAAACATTTTTCTACTATTCTAAGATCCATACATTCATCTACTGGTCAAACATCTTACTATTCAATATAGTACATAACTAATCACAATCAAAGAGTTAAGATCCTTGGTTGGGAAAATAAAAAGGTTGGAAATTCCATACGCTTGTGTAAAATCGCGCCACGTAGTGGAGAAGCCGACCACAACTTTCTTTCTAGAAGCGGCCTCCCATTCTGAGATGCGTGTGTGTGTGCGAGCGTGTGCGCGCGCGTGCGTGTGCAGTCAACTTTTATGATCTATGATTAACAATTGTTTAGTCACCGAACCCCTCTGATTTAATGATAAAGAAATTAATTAATTTTTTATTTTTAATTAATTTATTTTGATGTTTTCATATTATTGTGATGACATGTTATATTAAATATAATTTTTTAAAAAAATTTATTTTAATATATTTCTTAATAAAAAATAACAAATACAATCATCCTAAAAACTCATTAATACACAACACTCTGCTTGTGAGATAATTAATTCCAGTACACAGAATAGAGCAAAGCAGAGTCAAATCAGCCAACTTGCTTCTGCTTGGTGTGAAGGAATTTCTCTACGTAGGAGACAGCAACATGCTCACAGCCAGGATACGCTCTTCATTCTTCAGTTTAAACAAGGTAAAGTAGTAAACATTAACTGTTCCTTTTTTTACAACATTAAAAACCTTCATAAACCCCGTGGATTGATCTATGATGATCATGGCACGTGTACGCCACCGCGCAACCTAACTAATATTGCTACCAAAATTACAGTTTAGGACTCCTCTTTTCTCTCTCTGAAGAAAAAAAAAGACCCCTACTATGAACACATTAACACAGGAAGCTCAACGCACAATATCATGCAAAAAATAACAAAACAAATGAATGAATCTAAGGTAGGGTAGTAATAGCATAGTTGTCAGGATGCCACTCTCAGCCTTTATAACAGGGTAGTCCTCCTCAACGCTCCCAAAAAGTGATATCCTGTAAAAGTTGTGGTCAAAATGATACATTAAGCTAATATAGAACCAAAATAGCAGAACAGAAGAAACCATTTGATACACTCATGGCCACTCAAGGGTATATAAATGGTTGCCCTCAAATAATCTATACATGAAACTCTTCCTCTTCTTCTTAACTTTTATGCTTTCTTTTCATTCTTTTGATGCTAAAATATACTGAGTAGGTAAACATTTGAATTGCTTCCCCAGGGGCATATGTATTTTATAACGATAATCCCTTGCAACCATTTCAAGTGAAAATTCCAAGGAAGAATTCCAGGATTCTGTTTTGGCTGGGCAACAATTGAATAAATGACATTTCAAGATATGAGGGATCATAAAGGATCAAAAAAGTGCTTTCTTCAATCAAGCTTTCTTCAGCATTTTGAAATTAAGCACCGTGTGATCATGTGGTGGGCACACAAACTTAGGCCTGGTATATTTTTTAGACATACAAAATACCAAGTTCAAGACTGATCATAACTAAACGTGATATCTAAATCTGAGCAAAGGAACCACTCACTGTATACACTAGATACTAGATCTTAAATTCCTGATACAACTATTTCTATCTCTATGTGAGAACAACACAATTCAAGTAAGTAGTTGATGGGTTAACTAGTCACAATCTTGCTCACGGCCAGTGAAATCTAGCTGAGGTTTTAAAGCATAAGACTGGTACTGATTCAAGATCAGATTGGTACCATTTTAACCTTGCCTGACCTCGACAGGAAACCAAATAGAAGTCAAGCTCACCAAAGTGCGCCCATTCATGCATCACTCAGATTTTAGGGGCCACAACCCAGTCTCAAAGTCATCTAAAATTCCAATAGTTATGCCTAAACCTGCCCCAGTGACTCATGTCATCTAAAATGATTGCTTGACTAGCCTGCCATACACCGGGGCCTAGATAATGAAAGGTCTGAAATGATAATTGAATTCGCACATTAACTTCTATTAGGAATTGCAAGGAACAGAATTTACACTTTAATCTAAATTATGAACAAATAATAGTTTTCAGAGTGTGACAACTTCAATAAAACACACCACCATTGCTAAAAGATGTATAACACTGCTGTGAAATGAGTTCATAGAATGTCTTCCAGCAGCATAAGGGCTTTAAACAGGGGCATTATGATGACCAAGAAAACAGCCCTGACTGTTTTCAATCAGAATCAGCAGTTGTATGCAAAGAGGAAGCTACAGCATTTCTCATTTAAGGTCTTTTTATGTGTAAAAGTAAGGTTTAAAAACTCTAGATTCCTTTCCCTGTATACTTCACTCCTAGAAATGCTATATACAGCACCCTTTAAGACCTAACATAGAATCAACCAGTCAACATTTATGCAGTTCACAAACATAACTTAGTGCTCACCTGCTCCAATCTCAACTGGCTCATTCCGACGTCAATGCCCAAGTCTGCCACAACGTCCTCATTTTCAATCTCTGCATCTGTTAATGTGAGTGCCTTCTGTAGCTTCCTAGGAGAAAACACCTCAGCCTCAGCCACAAATGTGGCAGTCACAGGTCGATGATCAGAAAGTTTTAGCTCTGTCCTCCTGTAGTTCAGTAGCCTCATTCCCTTTCCATATGAAAGGATGCGATCACACCTGAAAGATTAGTGCGCACATTGGTGTATATTCATAGAAGATACTGATAATCACACAGTAATGTAACCATGCTATTAAGCAAAAAGTTGAAAGTTGAAAGTTGAAGAATTTACGCGAAGAATATAAAATTTTACTTGAATAATATTCTAAAATCCACCATGTTCAATTTTCTCTGGGGGGTTCAGAAATAATGGTGGCTGTGACAGCGAGCACATTAGTGGTAGAAAAGTAGAGGGTGAAAGAGGAAGTGAATGTAAAGGGGGAGAAAGGATGCAGGGAAGGGCTGATAATCTTTTTCCATTCAAGGTTAAGTAATTCTCAACTTATTTTGTCTTGATAGGATAGTCATTCCTATACATAGTCATCTTCCAGCATCTTTACCAGAATGATTGACAAAAGACAGATTCTGGGACGGCCACCAGTTGGGCACTGCAGTTTCACCCATTTGGAATGCTCGTGTATCAGGTGGTATGTTTTCATAAAGCTAATAGGGATATGGTAACCTAAAAGGAATTAAGAAAAATACTAGTGAATGAAACTTTGAATCTTAAGAGGATTCGAAATAAACCTTAGACTCAGAGAGTAAAAATAAAATGAATGGTATACGAAGAGAAATATCTAACATGATACCACAACATACCCCAGGCACAAGTGTAAGGATGGTAAGCATCATTTCTAAAAGATAATGTGAACAGCCAACTAGCAACAAAACCACATTACTATGATAATCCTAGATACTGAAAGCAACTAACAAACAAATGGAGAGAAAAAACTGTCTAAACCTCGTAGCAGTAAATACAAAGTCATGGATAGGGTTCATTTCAACAGAGAATATAATCCTAAAACAACACAACAAAACATACAGTTGCAGGAGATGAATTAATAAACATGAACTAAGCAGATAAGTGGAAACACTATTATAACTACTCGAATCATGCAGAAGCATACCATGCAGGAATACGCCTTCCAGCTTTTGGATCTTCTCCATGGTATTTGTCTGAATTCATCTCATATTTATATGTTGGTGCAAAATTCAATGTACCCTCCGACCATCCATCGAATGCACGGCCTTTTCTTAGTTCTCGTACAAGCTGCCATGGTAACATGTCAAGAAAAATTTACAAATAGTTGGCATCCTAGCAACTAAGTTAACTGAGTCTTGTAGAAACCCACAAATATGCAGTCCCGTTGTTTTCAGATGATTGAAAAATAGCCAAAATAACAATGCTATTAAATTCAAAGTTCAGACAATTCACCTTAGGAGGTGTGAACATGCACGCATACACATATGAAATCAATCACAAGGGAAAATACTTTGATGTCTTATAACATAATTTTCTTCAAAAAAATAACAATCACTTAGGTACCTGGTCCCTCTCCACTAACTGGGACCACTCCTTTCTGGAGATGAGTTCGTGTGTTTTGTCATATGACAAGTTGATGCGGTAATTCAAATCACCCAACCAGATAATTCTTCTGCAGAAGTAATACGGGTTAGTATTATGATATATCGTCTTCTATTGAAGTGAAAAATGTGCAAACAACCAGCAACAAGAAGATTTCCGAAGGCTGAAAAGAACAATTTCAAAAGTATGAAGGATGTCTAATATAGGGCCAAAACAAGACATGTTGCATTTGTATTTAGATGCCATATACTCACTCATGATCATAGATGTTTTTAGGAAGCCCAACACTGGAAAGGGGTCGAAATTGAGTTCTTCTATGTATTTCATGAACATCAGCATTTCTTTTGCGTTCATCCCCGTCCTTTTCACCTGATGTGAGATGCGTGCATACAAAGCAGAAAGATGTCTGATATATAGACATGCTGACTGATATTGATCCCTGAAAGATTGAAGAACTGTCATACTATGTGAAGGATTACCTTAAATGAAAAAGGATTTGATGCAGGGCATATTTGCAGTTCAAAACAAAAATGACGAAAATATTTTCACCCATTTCTAGGCTTGATAACAATTACAAGACATAAGAAGCAAGAATTAAGCATTTAGCTTTCCTGAAACAAGATTTCACATAACATTATCTGATAAAGTTATCTCTAAAATGAGATTTGCAATCTCCTAACAATGTTAAGACAATGAAAATTTTTAGAGAGCATTACAAGCTTTCGCATTCTATTAACCTATACATGCTCAACCATGAAAGCAAATTTAGGTGGTATTTGGCATTGTGGTAGCGGTTGCTTTTCAAAGTGTTTTTCGTATGGAAATGCATCAAAATAATGTTTTTTTCATTTTTTAAGATTTATTTTTGATATCGGCATATCAAAACAATCTAAAAACACCAAAAAAAATCATTATAAGCAAAAAAAAAATCATTTTTTTTGAAAAGCGTTGCATGGCTGCAAAGATAAACAAGACCTTAATCTAAATATGAAAGGAACTCTCACTTGTCAAAGTGTGTGATATGAGAACCATCACACTGGTAGCATAAGAAAAAATATGACCAAAATGCAAGTAAAATTAGGTTAGGAAACAGACCTTGTTACCAATATAGCCCATAACACCGACACCAACAGTGGACACTTTTACATTCTGGATATGCTTACGCAAGCTCCTACGAACCCAAATAGTGAGAAAACTTCCAACCATCTGCTTGCTCACTATCCTTACATATGATGGTCTTCTTTTCCGTTTCATTAGAGCTTCAAAGTCAATCTCGGTAAACAAAGCCAATCCTGATTGTGTTTCATTTGAGACAGACTTAAAAGAACTATATCCTCCAAAAGACTTGGTTGCTTTAAATGATTTAACTGATTTGAAGGAATTTCTTCTTGGCAAAACATGCTGAGATACCAAGTTTAAAGGGGGCTCTGGCCAGCTCAAGCCAAGCCTTTCAGAACCACTAAGAGTTTTAGTTAATTTTCGAGGAGCTGCCATTGCCTCTACATCTCCTGCAGAGTCCTCTGTCCGCAAGCAATTTAATCTACCTAATTTTTTTGGAGAAGAAAATTGCTTCTGTAAATCCCACTCTACTGGCTCACCTAATTTTTCGCTACCACTACCGTCTGGAACTCCAGAATTCACGCTTGTGTCACCTGTGATTGATATATCATTGAGTTCATCAAAACCTTTGAATTCTTCATCCAAGGGATGAATTTCTTCACCAATATCACTATCACTTTCAAGTAATATCTCCTCTTCTATGGTGGGCACATCCTCAGATGGCATGAATTTTGATGGGGATGGAGGATCACTGTAGCATTTAACCTTAGTCCTTGCTGGTCTAATTCTGTTCAGTGTTTCACGAATAATGTTTTCCCACTTTGGAACTGGGCGGTTATCTTCAGCACCAAGGATATTCCCAGGATTTAAGGGTACAATCTCCTGGAGCCTGTAAAAATGAAGCATGTGTCATATTTCTCAAGTGAAATCACTTGGATATAACAGAGAAAAACAAATAACCAGTTTGAGACCACAATTGACATATCTAGGAAGACAAAGTATGCATTTCATGAGAAAGAAAAAACAACACACACAGCAAGTTGAGGCAATAAGTAAATTAAATTACTGGAGTCATGTCAAGTGGATATGAAACCACATCATTCACATATAATTATGTTTAGGTCTTAGATAAGAGCACATACAATTATGGGTGGAAATTTCAGTTTTCGTCAAGGCAGAAGTAGAGGTTCATACTTAATGTTCTCTCTTTGGCTGTTATCAATAACGCTGTTTGATTTATATAGGGTTCTCTTGAAATTGATCATATTCTTTCTTAGCTAGAGTAAGGCTTAACTGTATCAATGAAGATTGATATTTAATTGTAATGATGTTAGGTCTTAGATAAGATTAACGTTGACTGCGTGGCAGAGAACATATTACCTTTTTCAGGTCTTAAATAGCAGATTACCTTGAAATAAACAAAGTTCAGACAATTCACCTTAGGAGGTGCAGGGAAACACATACCCAAACACATAGATGTCGGCAGGATCATCAGTATCAATCCAGTCATCAATATCTAGGTCATCATGTGGAAGTTTTCCTCCAACATTCCATGTCCCAACGCATATTCTGACAGAATTTTGTCAAAATTTAATTTACTTGGTTACCAGGAGGTTAAACAGAATTTTTTTCCACTAAAAAAGAAAGCATCAAGTATCGCAATGTGATTACCAAAAAACAAAACAACAATCTTCAGCATCAGTGTAACTGGAGTTTACTCTTAAGTTATCAAGATATAAGGGAAGGGTATAGGACCTGATTTCGTTTATGTTTATATACTGTGCTCTAAATGTCTCTGACTTTCGTCTCCTTATCCTTGGAATAGCATCTGGAGTTTAAAATATTTGTCCCGGAAAGAAGTCAAATAAAAAAAGCAATACAGTATAAAGAAACTTCTCAACAATGCTGACTCAAGTTTGAAGCAGCCATAACTGATTCACTTCCAAAACAGGGAAATAGCTGACTTCATTTTTTATGTACTTTTTTAATAACATTTGGAAAACAAGGCCCGAGCATCTAAGTAGAATCAGGAATATATATATATATATATATATATGTATTGACTCATTCTGATGCCAACATGGAATATTGTCGTGCAGGCACCTCAAGCGTGTACCAAAATCTGAATCAAGCATAAAATTGAAAAGAAAAGCAAGAAAACCAAAAGGACCACCACAACAAACCATAAGGATCCATGGTTTGAAGATTTCTTCAAATACCTAAATAAAGTAATAGCAAATGCATTAGTGCCTACCTACATTTAACTATTAGTCAAAATATAGCAGGCGTCATCACCCATTTTCAATTACATATTGCAGCTTTTATAGGAGAAAGTAAGCATAAGGAGTCATTATGGAATTCACTAAGTTACATGCCAAAATTGAATTCTATAAATCCCCAAAACCATAAAATATAATCCCACCAAACTACAAAAACAAAAATATTTCAACATTCCAAAATCAATAAAATTCCATACAGAATAAAAGGCACAGTTTATACTATCTTCAAGAATCAAATGCTTCTATTAACAGCTTGCAACCATTTCAAGATTAAATCATGAATCAAAATACGCACTAATTTAAACTTAAATCTTTAATCGAAATACCCATTAATTTAAACTCAAAGTGCCAGAAATCAAGATTCCAGCTGCGGATTCGAAACTTAAAAGAGAAGGAGAAGGAGTAATAAAAAGCAAATAAAGTTGAGATCACCTTGAACATCCTCCCCCCTGTTACTTCCAAATCGCGATTCTCTCTGGACAAACTCTGCACCAAGTCACAAGCAAAATCCCTTAAAAAACCAGGACAAAGAAAATTCAATAATTCTTTCTCACATTCCTAGAGTGCGGAATTTTGGCGTTACCACTGGTGTCGGAAGCAGAATCAGAAGAAGCGTAGTCGTCTTCAGAGTCGGCGCTGTAATCGGAGTCTTTGGAGCTGATATTTAGCCATTTACGAACCACCACTCTTGGCCAAAAGAGCTGTATGCACCAATAACCCAAAGAACAACACGTTTCAGCTCTACTTATCTGCCCCAAATTCACTCTCAGTTTCCATTTAAATTTAACCAAATCAAAATATTGGAAAAAGGAAACGAGAGCATTACCTCTGGTCGTTGCTTCGACTGAGAATTCATGGTCTGTGGATTTTTACGTTAGAAACCATAAAAAAAAAAAAAAAAAAAAAAAAAAAGGAAGAAGAAGCTAAGTATTCAAGGAGTTAAGAAAGAGAGATCGAAGTAGATCGCAGTGGCTAAAGAGAAATGGAGGGAGAGGGAGTATGCGCAGGTTAAGTTAAAGAGCTAACCACTAACCACCTATTTCGTTCCGGATAACGGTAGTGGGATTAATTTACTTAATTAGATAATCGAGTGCTTGATTAACCCAATTGTGGAGCTTAATTGCTTCACTAGAGGTAATACTCGGAAAAAATAAATTTTAATTAAAGCACGCCAGCTCCACGCCTACTTTTATGGTTACAAATTCACGTGGCATTTTAATTTAAATTATTTTAATTCAAACAAAACAACGCTTGGAATTTAAGCCGTGAAAGAGTGTTTTAGGCTCCGGTTCATGGGTGACCTGTATGTGTCCCCACGGGAGGATGGTCCCGGTGAAAACAAAATGTCGATGATAATCTTTGTGCGGAAAAATTTGAGCCATGAATGTGTTCTTTTTTATACGAAGAAAACCCCAGCCATCCAATTGGGACGGGGTACCCGTAGCACGGCGGCGTCGAAGGTGCGTTGCTAACCAATCACGTCGGTCCCACAGGGGTTCTTATGTAAGCTTCCACCCATAGAGCGGAAACCCATCAATGAATTGAAAATCAACATTTTTTTATGTCATTATGTAGATTAACTTCGTGGAAAACACTAATTGATCACCTCAAACTTCTTACGCTTTATTGTTGAGTGTTTTGTTTTTCGTTCAAAAGATGATTTTAAAGATTTTCGAATTTTTTTAAAATTAAATGTTTATAATTTTAGATTTTTTAGTGTAATAATATTAAAAATAAAAATATATTATTTTAATTATATTTTCAAACAAAAAAATTAACGAGTTGTGGGGTCAAAAACAAAACTATTTATAAGTAATATATTTGATGCAGGGATCGTGATCATTGAGCAGGACACGATGGATCAAAAAAAAAAAAAGGACCCCAATTATTAAATAAATAAAAAAAGATCCCTAGGAATCCTAGCATTCCAACTAAAGATATAAAAGTTGCGAATGATCCTTATGTTGTCACTTTACACAAACTTTGGGGTTGTATTAACAACAGCCCACTTGCAAAAAGGCTGTTGCGCGTGTAAATATTTTCATTGCTAATTTTCCATGCTCTCTAATCCGCCGTGAGGCGATAGCTTTTTTTTTATATTGAATAAAGCCACAAAGTCCCAGGCAGGGCAAATCTCGTGAAACAGTGTTTATTAAAGAAGTGAATGTTGATTTTTAATTAAAAATATATAAATTAATTTTATATTTTTTAATTAAAAAACATTTTAAAAATCAATTTCACTACCGGCACTGGCATGATTTCGTAATTAAGGATCGCGAAGTTATGTGGCCTTTGGTTACGAGTGAAGGTGTAAGATTAAAGGTCCTAAAACGAAAACAAATTAACATGATTTTTAAAAGACAACATCATAAAAAATATATTTTCTACGAGACAGAGTAATTAACAATGATTTTTATATAATTTATAGTGAGCAAAAGAAAAGAAAAGAAAATTCAGCCAAAGATGATGTTATCAAATTTAATAACAAAAAAAAAAATTAAATTAATGTTTTGGCCTGGCAGTTGGGTCGTTGGAAAGCACAATCTATTTTAACAATTTAGTTACTTCATGAAGAATAGTTCCTATAATTTATTGTTGTCCAACAATGTCAATAACAGAAGACAAAATCCTATTTTAACAATTTAGTTACTTCATGAAGGATAGTTCCTATACTTTGTTGTTGTCCAACAATGCAAATAACAAAAGACAAAATCCTATTTTACTCATAAAAGCCAGTAACTATTCAAAGACAGAACATGTGGAGACACATGAGATACATGCTGGTCGTCCAAGGAAGAAGAATCACAGAGGATATTTTATTCTGATTTATAACAATCAGGTTCCCATGCCTCGAGGGCCAACGCCTTCTTAAGTAACGTTTGACATTCATTATCACTCACGTATTAATAAAGTAATGTTTGTTATAGTGATAATAATTGTTTTTTAATTTTTTAAAAAAATTATATTAAAATAATATTTTTTAATTTTTTAAAAAAATATTTTTAATATTATTATATTAAAACAATATAAAAATATTTTTTTAAAAAAAAAAACACGGAGTCATGGTAAAAACATTCATTTATAATCTTGAGTTCCACTTTTCTCTCTCTGTGTGTGTTGTGTCGAAAATAGCCTCAATAAAAGTTTTAGAAGGGTACTGTACTCTTTGAATTTCTCTGGACCGGCTTGAAATCATGAGAGCACAGTATGGATGTTTACCCGACAACGAAAAGCAATTGCTGTCACAGCACGGATGTTTGCTTACGACACCGTTTTTAAAAGACTGTTTGTTATGATTGTGATTTCAAAAAAATTATTTTATAAAAAATATTTTTAGTTAAATTTAATTTAAAAAAATAAATGTTTAGTTAAAACTGTGGTTAAAATTGAAATCGAAGAAAAAATAATTTAATGTGTTTGGTTAAGAATGCTTTTAAAATTGAGGTTATAAAATAATTTTAAAAATATATATTATTACTTATGATTTTTAATTTAAAAAACTATTGCTATTATATCATGAAATAAATCATATTTTATATAAAATATTTTTTATTATTCCATGAAACCATTTATAATTCCATTACATATGAAATACATTCAACAAAAACTATAGTTTTCATAATATTTTTAGCATGCAATAAAATTAGATAAAATATTATCAGGTATAAAATTCACTCTAAACTAATTTTTAAAAAAAATATTGAGAAAATAACACACTAAAAAAAATAACACGCTAAAAAAAAAAAAAGCGCGCAGGCAAGTGAACAGTGCAAGAGAATTGCACTGTTCATATAAACAGTATACATTATCTACTGTTCATATTAATTGCATTGTTCATTGAATAGTGCAATTAACATGAATAGTAAAAAGAGCATGAAATGACTGCTTTCCGTTTCCTGCATTAGAAACGCAGAATTTAAATGGGGCCCAATAAACAATAAAGTAATTTTTTCCTTAACCAAACAGTTGTTATGTTTTATTTAAAACGCAGCCAAACTGACTCTAAATGATTCACCAAGGGTCCCCTGGTAAAAAGCAGTGTTTTAAAACCCGGACCGGCCCGGCGGGTCGACCCCGCACCTGTCCAGGTGGAGGCCAAAACCTGCTTGGGAATTAGCCCGGCCAGACCGATCGACCTGGCCGGACAACCCGGGACCCGGGTGAGACCCGGTCAATCTTTTTTTTATTTTCCCTGTCATTAAACAACGTCGTTTAGTGACATCTGAAGACTAAAATCCTAAAATGATGAACACTGAAGACTCGATCACTTTTGCTTCACAAGAAAACAACACCGAATCTCAAACTTCGAAGCTTGAACAGAAAACAATTTTGCTTCACTCTATAGCTAATTATCTTGAAAACACTGGTGAGTTTTCTAAAACATTAAAGAAATTCAAATCAAAAGCCAAATTTGAGATATGCAAAACAAATTTACTCACTCTCTCTTTCTCTCTTGGCTTATCAAATTATGCAAGTTTAGTCACAGAGATAAAATGATTGGATTTTTGTTTGTGTTTTGAGTTGAATTTGTGTTTATACAAATGGGTTTTGTGGATTTGGTTTGATGTTAATGTATTGGATGTGTATGAGATGATCGAGGTTAATGAAGCCTAATGTGATTATGTGTCTGTGTTGTGTTGTGCTGTGGCTTTTTGGGTGTTCTTTGTTTGTTTTGTGATCTTTGTGCAGAAAGATGATTTGGGTGGTGGTTCCTTGATTGATTTAGAGGAGGTGTTTTGCAAGTTTTTGAAGACCAAGTAGGATGATTTTAAAATCACTGTTTTTATTTTTAGTAATTCTCGTGTTAACAATATGAATATCTATAATGGAGCTATATACTATACGAAGGGATTTTTTTTATCGATAATCATAAGGCTATAAGATGGTGTTATTTGATATAAAAACAATGCACAAATTTTCTATCAATAGTTAAGAATGAATGTGTTTCACACATTTTCTTGAATTTAAGTTTTGTTTTTTTCTTTTAATTTTTTTATTGAAGTGTCAAATTTGAATGAGCATTCTCGATTTCTCTTGATCAATTTCTGCATCAATTTCCTCAGCCCTCATGTATGTTTCTCCAACCTGATTGATGTTACAGTTTTTGTAATTTCTTCTACCGCTATTTCTATAGTCCGATTTCAATAGAACTGTGTTGTTTGCATCAATGAAACTGAGTTTTTTGTCTGCATGATAAACTCTAGATAAAACTATCTGAAGTACATAATGTTTCATTCTCATTCCAATTCTCCAATCTACATTCCCTCTTTTTTTTTACATTGCACAACAAATTTTTCTTCCATGGAGACAAAATAACTTAATGTGTTAATTCAACATAAATGAATGTATTGTTGTTTTAAATATTTTAGAATTTATGTTGTTGGATGTTTTGTTTAAAATATTAGTTATGTGTTTTCTTTTTTATATAATTTTTTTGGGTTGACCAGGGTTAATCTGACCCGTGATCCGATCACTTGACCGGATCAATAATCGGGTCGGGTTTCAAAACTATGGTAAAAAGTACTTTTATCTACTGGCACCTGATTTTGCTTATTCCCAGGAGTGACCACTACTTTGGTTTTTGTTATATTTATACTTTATTAAAAATAAAATTTAAATATTTATATTTTATCTATAAAATTTTAAATATTTATTATCCTCATATTATTTATTATTTAACATAAAATAAAAATGATATGAAAAGGTCAGGATTCACGACACGTACATGTAACTGGCAATGGATTTGCGACCGATTTTATGTTGCAGATTATCAGAATTTAGCCGAACGTATTCAATCGTAAATCAAAATCAAAATTCCTACCCTCCGCCCTTTTCCCCCAATTTTCGCTGAGCTCATTTCTCTCTCAATTCAAAAGCCTCATCTCCCCTTGAATTACTGCTGCTAAAGCTAAGGGAGCTCGTCGCCACCCCCAGCAACCGAGACCGCTCCCTCCCTCCCGGCCAAGCCTCCATCCTCTCAAAAAAGAGTCGGTTTCATTTTCTCTTTTTTACGATTCTAGCAATTATTGTATTGGAAGAGAAAATTTTTTAAAATAATATAAATTATATTTTAAAATTTTATTTAATAGCTTAAGTTCTTTTTAGTTAAAATAATTTTTTAACATAATATTAAAGAATTATTAACAAAATAATCATAAATTCAAATCTCATCATATTTATTCTTTCTTCTAAATAAAATTAACATAACTTAATGGTTTAAATTTTTGAATTAAAATAATATTTTATATATTTATATTATGAATGGTTTTTTTAATAGTAATCAGATAAGATAATCTCTATTATACAACATATTAAAAAAGCTCAATGCCCCTCTTATTGTTTATTTGAATATAAATTATTATAAATTGAAATAATATAATGATAGAGTTATCATTTTCATTAGGTATATTTGATAATGAAATAATGATTAAAGATAAAATAATCAATTCGGATTTTGTTGGTGCGTGATAAGGCTGTTAGACTCAAGTGCTGGGGCATGAAATAGCTATCAGACACCTAATATTAGGATCAGGCATAACTATCAAACCCTAAGTGTTTTAATAAAAGAGAGCAGTCAAATCTAAGACGCTCGAGTCAGATATAATAATAAGATTTAAGGCTCTCGAGTCTAGTGTCCAGATCCAATATTCCTAGGTCCAACATCTAAACCAATAGCTCTCAGACCGACGTTACAATCAAACTCAATACTCTTGAAAAAAACAATTAAATTATAAGCATGTTTTAAAATATAAAGAGTACATGTATGGTTTTCGAGATCATGGGGACTACTTAATTGATTTTTCTAAATTACAGGGACTAAGTTAGGGTTAACTCCCTTAACCCATGCATGATCCGCCTTTTAAATTACATGAATGGGCTCCAGTAATGAAGATGTTTTTGACTTTTTGTAATAATTCATGTTACTTTTACTATAATGTAAATTTGTGGTCACATCCATACCTGTCTTAATTAGTACATTCGGGGCTATGATCAAGCGAGGAAAAAACATGGTACTAATTTCAATTTGGTTGCTTCCCTTGTCATTTCAGTTGTCTTCATCAAAAATCCAATCAAATATCAACTTCTACCTTCACGTTACCCAAGGTAAGAGATAATTTTTCTTTTAATATTTTTTTTCGGATATTGATAAGATAAAGAATCTTTGAAAATAACTTGATAAGATCAAGCTTTCTAGTCTAATTAAAAGGTTTAAATATATCATTTGTATTAAGAATTATAAGAAAAAAATATATTTTTTTCTTTTTAAAATATGGTTTACATTAAAATAAGGAAAAAAAATATGAAATAATTTAAAAATTAGAAAAAGATTAAATTATGAAGACACTAGAGAATTAAAATTATAAAATATTTCTGCTGATTTATAATTGATTCCAGAGGACATTGCTATAATTGAAACCTTGAAAAGAGATCAAGGGAGGTAAATTACAGTCGGTTGGAGAGTCTAGTTATGTTTTTTTTTTTAATATTTTTTATTTAAAAATATATTAAAATAATATTTTTTTATTTTTAAAAAATTATTTTTAATATTATCCCATTTAAAAAAATCTAGAAACATAAAAAAATATATTAATTTAAAATAAATAAATAAAATAATTTTTTTTTAAAATCACTTTTAAAATATAAAATGTAACAAGACGTAAATTTATCTCCAGAACAGACATCATTGAGAAGCCCCAGGATCACGGAAATTTGTCATCTTGTTATAATTCACCGTGTATAATAATAGCTAATGCCCTTTCTTATCATAATAATGCCGGTGAGTTGATTTGAAACTAACCCGGATCCTATATCAATATGGGTTGAAAAATAAATAAATTACCGATATGATTTAAAACTGAATTAACTTATTAATCCGGTCATTCAAATTTTTTTTATCAAAATAATAGTATTTTAATTTTAAAAAAAATATAAAAATTAAATTACCTAAAATCAACACTCTGAATCATATACCGAGTTAATCCCTGATCGGTATTACAAGGATGAGGTACCTTTCCCTTGCCATGCCCCCGGAATCGATTTTCTCGGACATTAATTGACATCTTTAAGTTCAATTAAATCATGAAAATATCCATCCCTTTTCCAGGGCACCATTATTCCTATTATTTTCGCTATGAATAGAGAGAGAGAGAGAGAGAGGGAGGGAGGGAGGGAGGGAGGGAGAACGGAAAGAAAAAGGAGGGGCTTTTGACATGAATTCCTAGAATCGTATCCAGTAAATTAATCTCACCCTTGAGTCAATATCGTACCATAAAGTCATCGAAAATAAAACCCGGTTTTGTTTGATAAATCAACTCGGTGATCCACCGCCTCGAGAAGACGGTCTTACTTCGAACTGATATCATTTTATCTAGCATCAAGGGCACTTTGTTTTTGACCCGCATACCAGCGAGTCAACCCGGCTGGGTCGAACCCTCGTGTATTATAACTATGATGAAAACAAGCATACCATACCCAGATCATAAACAAAACTTGCAGGTTGCACGTATTAAAAAATATAAAAATGAAGGGTTGCAAATCAAGAAAGTTTTTGAAGTAACGAAGGAATTCCATATGTAAGAAATGTAACAGATCATCATACATACCTGATCGGCTGATAGCCTCTTGTTTTTAACCTGGAGCTCTTCACTGTGGCTGAGGTTGATTTCCTGGTCTGCGACTGCAACTTTTGTCTCTGCACAGCAAGAAGCTGCTAGCCTACAATGGCTAAGGAAGGAGCTTTACTTCTTTACCAAAGAGCGAAGCTGCTGGCCTACAATGGCTAAGGAAGGAGCTTTCTCTGCACTGTCGTGTGTCTACAGCTGGAGTGAAAGACTGCCTCTCTTTGGCTGTTTATATATAAAATGCCGGCTGCTACTTAAAAATTGCTCCGTCTTATTCCAAGCCGCATCTCATTCCACGTGGTTGTGCCATTTTGAACATTTTGTTTCGTTTATTAACTTTTGGGCTTCTTAACTCCATTTTTGCATTCAATATGCACCCAATTCTATTTGAGGATTTATAGTTTGAGATTTTTTTATTTTTTTGATGATTTTGTAGTTTTTTAATTATAAATTTAATGTGTTTATGTTAAAAATATATAATAATGGTAATAATTTCCAAACAATTTATAACAATCACGAACACTATAGTACTCGTGAAAAGTGAATTCCCCAGTAAAATGCAAAGAGACTTCCTTCGGCGCTCATAGAATTTCAGTCCTGGACCATAACACAAATATTTTTTTGTTATTGATAATTATATTTTAATTGTCAATTTTACACTGAAATGACCATAATAACCCATGCTCGACGAGCTCCCAAATAAAACTTCAGTAGTGAGTTCTCCTTTCAATTTGTAATAAAAGCTAGAGCAACGGGATGATATAAATATGACAATTTGATTGATGGAATATATATATATATATATAAACAAACTATTTTATCATGTTCCACGTGTCTTCAAAATGATCAGAACACCCCACGCTATCTTGAATCTGCCTCCTTGCTATGGTGATTGAGGGCCATGTAAAAATCTTGAGAATTGCCAATCAAAAGGTAACATTTTGGAAGCCCACTCGTGAAGCGACAACTTGTTCTGAATTTTCAAAGGGATCTGACAGCGCCAGAGAAGAAACCAAAGGACTAAGGCATTAAACATGTGTTTGCTATGGGAATTGATAGCTAACGCATGTATAATATATAGTCCATGGTAATAGAGGGTAACCTAACATTTTTAAGATAAATTAATATTAAATTGCTTGATGGTTAAGAAGGTACTCTCTTTTTCTTTACTTTTTGAAATTAATTCTTGGAGTTAGTATCCAAAGACTTCTATTAAATTAAAAAAATATTTTTTATTTTTTAAAAAATATTTTTTATATATATTTTATGTTGTTTTGATATGCTAATTTTAAACATAATTTTTAAAAATTAAAAAAAAATATTTTAATGAATTTTAACACAAAAAATATTTATAAAAAAATTATAATTATATTCTTAAACAAACATTTAATATACGAGATTAATGTAAAAGGTATGCTATTAAAATTGCATGAGGAAAAAAATATTATTCTGGTTCACACGTAATTATCTTGGAAAAAAAAAAGGAAAGGCACGATTAAAATTTGTTAAGCAAGGAATTTCTCAATCGTTAACGTTGTAACTATCAGTAGTACCAAATATTTTTTTAATATATTTTAAAAATAAAATAAAAGGCAACTATTACTATTCTTACAAGTACCCCAAAACTGATAATTTCACAATTGATAGGTAGAAAGTAATTATTACACGTATAGATATAGCTAGTTCAAGGTATTAAGCAAGAGGTCCAATAGTAAAGCCACACTTGCACTTTAATTTGTCAGTTTATGCCTTCATTCTTACAATTAATATAAATCAAGTGACATTGAACTATAAGAATAAAAAAAATAAAAATAGCGAAGCCTTTTTAATTTATTCCCAAGACATAAACCGTCAACCTCATGAAATCTAATTAATATTCGATGATCAATCGAGAGACTATACGTGTCTGTGATGTGTCCATAGAGAGAGGTAAGATCATGGTCCGGAGGGACATTATGACTTTTAAAAAAATATATTTTCTTGCCATAGGATTCTTTCAACGGCCAGTATCATGCCTGTGATGTGTCCATAGTTTTTTTCTTTTTTAATTATTATTCTTTTGTTTTTTATATGGAAAAAAAGAGAGAGCATTATTACAAGGCCTATGACGACGAATAATTTTCGTTAGATTCCGTTAGCTGTATAAAAGTAGGGGAAATATTGGAAACCACAGTGATATAATTGAAGAATTGTGATCATATATACTGATAGAAATGGAGTATTGACGATTCATCACTGGTTTTGGTAGCTTTTACGTTTAGGTGCCACCACAAATATCACTTGTTTGGTAAGTGATGACCCATTGTTTAATGTTAATAACACCTCCCAGAATTTGCGGGCAAGTCTATGTGCTGTTAAAAGCAGCTCCAAGCTATTTCAGAGCAGAGCATGATTGGTATTATGATTACTATAATTGTAGTTTGAAAAAAATAATTTAATAAAAAATATTTTTGTAAGGTTTTTTTTAAAAATATAATGTGTTTGGTTAAACTATGATTGAAATTATAGTTGAAGAAAAAACAATTTATTGTGTTTGGTTAATATGCTTTTTGTATGAGGTTTGATTGTAAAATTACCTAAAAGGACATGTATATATATATATATAATGGCAAAACATTGTTATTTTATAATTATGATTACATAACGAATTGAATAATCCTTGTATATTAATAAAAGTTTTTCAGTGTCCTCTCAAACTATTTGAAAAAAAAACATAATAAAAAATAATATTAATTAAAATAAAAAACCAAAATTAGAATAAAAAATAAGTAATTGATAGTCAGGTAACGCAAGTAAATGTAAGAAATATATAAAAAACAAACAAGTTTGAGGAGTGAAATAAAAAATTCAATCCTAAAGGTATTCAAGCATTTTTAAAAGAAAATTACAACACAATCTATGCATAAAAAGGATTTTTTAAGAGGTTATTTTAGTAATACTATTATTAAAAAAAAAGTAAAAAAAAAAAAAACATGCTTACTTCAATTACTTTTGACAAATAGTCTTCATTTTATTGAAAATTTGTATTTTTGCTCCATGACAAAAAACAACGCTAGGAAAGTTTTGCAATGTTAATTAAATTTATATAGTGTTGGTGAGAGAGAGAGAGAAGAGAGCACAATAACAAAGAGCAATGGTAAATTATTTTTCACAAACTGAGATTGGTCCTCAGTTTTGAAGTGGGGTCCACGTAAAAAAAAATACGGTTAGCATTAACCAAACATTTTAAAACAACTTTTAATTTTAACTGCAGCCACAGCAGCATATTCAATGCCTGTTTGGCACTGCGGCAGCGACGGCATAAAACAAAAGCTAAATTAAAGTGTTTGGTTAATCCAAACTTCACATTTTTTTACATGGATCCCATCTAATAACTGAGGTTGAACCTCAGCTCATGGGAAGTAGGTTTTATCTGCTTCTCATGCGTCTTCTCATGTGTAAAATAAACTCTCCACTGTGCACTTAAGTGAATAGTGGAGAGTGAAATTAATTCACTCTCCACTGTTCACTTAAATGGACAGTGGAGAGTTCCTCCACTGTTCACATGAACAGTGGATACCGGACCTGGTCCAAAACTATAAAAATATATTGAACCGAGTTCGACCCAGTAAAAAAAATATTTTTTATTTTTAATTATGTTTTATCTTGAAAAACTAGTGTTTCACATTATCCAATAATACTATATAAATTAGAAGAAGATTACTTGATGACATAATATTTGTAGAATTTGATCACAATCCCAATTTTATTTCTAGTGATATTTTACCTGATGTTGTTGCGCGCTTACAAAACCAATGAAACTGTAGTCCTTATCGGATGTATTTTATATGTGATGGAATTGTAAATGGTTTAATGGAACAATACAAAATATTTTATATAAAGTATTATTTATTTCACGATGTAATAACAATAGTTAAACTTACAATATTTAAATTAAAAACAATATATATATATATATATTAATTATTTTATAACCTCAATTTGAAAAGTATTTTTTTAACCAAACACATTAAATTACTTTTTACTCGACCTCAGTTTCAACTACAGTTTTAACCAAACATATATTTTTCCAAATCAACCTCAACTAAAAGTACTTTTTATAAAATAACTTTTTTCAAACACAACTACAACAACAACTACAATACCAAACACACCCTCAAACACCCACTCAACTTGGGGATAGCGGATAGCGTTTCTACTATTTTGGTCAGATTAGGTCCGGTCCAGAATTAAACCGGTCCGATCAAGTTAAAAAAAATTATATTATTTTTTTAATTGTGTTTTATTCAAAAAACTAGTGTTTAATATTATTTAATAACATTACATAAATTAAAAGGATATCGCTTGATGACGTAACATTTGCAGAATTTGATCGCAATCCCAATTTTGTTTTTGATGGTATTTTACATAATGTTGTTGTGTGCTTACAAAACCAATGAAACTGTAAATAGTTTAATGGAACAATAAAAAATATTTTATACTAAGTATTATTCATTTTATGATGTAATATTAGTAGTTAAATCTACAATATTTAAATTAAAAACTATTAATATTCATATGTTTTTTTAATTATTTTATAACCTCAATTTGAAAAGCATTTTTATAACCAAATATATTAAATTATTTTTTATTTAACTTTAATTTCAATCATAGTTTTAATCAAATATTTATTTTTTCAAACCAGCTTCAACTAAAATTGTTTTTTATAAAATAATTTTTTTCAAACTATAAACACAATAACTATCATAATACAAAACACACTCGCGTACATGGAAAGTTCAACTAACTATTCCTGTGTTCTAAACACGCATGATGCTGACCATATTGTTTACTGTGGTACTTGTTAAACTTGGGTTTTTAGTAGTTTAAGATCCTATTTATTTTTATATTTTAAGAGTGTTATTAAAAAACTTGATTTTATTTTATTTTATCTTATTTTAAATTAATATGTTTTTGTGTTTTTAGATTATTTTGATACGCTAATACAAAAAATGATTTTAAAAAAAATATTATTTTGATATGTTTCTGAATGTAAAATACTTTGAAAAGCAATCACAAACACATTCCTAAACAGGTTAGAGTGAGGTAATAGTTGTGATTTAAAGGATTTTTTTTTGTTAAAAATATATTAAAATAATATTTTTAAAATTTTTAAAATCATTTTTATATAGAATTTCAAAATAATATGATAACATAAAAAAATTATTTTTTTAAAAAAGTCAAATTCTTGTTTAAACCGCGTCCCAAACATTGAGTGTATGTTTGAAAGTGTGGTAATAGTTGCTTTTTAAAATATTTTTCGTTTAGAAATGCATCAAAATAATATATTTTTTATTTTTTTAAAATTATTTTTGATATTAACCCATCAAAATAATATTAAAATTAAAAAAAAAACAAACTAAAAAGGATAAAATTTCATTGAATACGGATTAAACTGAGTTTCCAAATATTACCTGCGGACATCCATGTTAGATTCAGTCTCAAAGCTGCATGGAAAGCAATGTTCTAAATTTCCACTGAAAGGTCAGCAGGCAGCGAAGAATCTGGACAAGTGTATTTGTCGTCTTCACCATTGCAGCCGCACCAAAACTGCGACGTGGAAGGGAGAAAATGAAGGGGTGGCATGTTTCCTGTCTACTTAAATACGAGCTTGCATTTATTGAGGATTTTGATTCCTGTCAGTGATTTAATATTGATGAACACCCTGACATTACTTTGTAGTTTAATGTATTGAATTATGAACTAAAAAAGAATATGACGACCCTGAATAAAATTTGAAGGATAGATAATCTTAATTTCTTGGTGCCGGTTCCCTGATAAAAATATAAAGAAAGAGTGTCTGCAGGTGTACGTAATCTCTTGGCTGTTTTTCACCAGCAGTTTCTGTATTTTATGCTTTCTTCACTGGTTTGAACTGATGCAAAAAAGTCAAGTCTCGATTTTGGATTTTATGAAATAATTTAGATGTTTCGTCTGTCCTTCAGTAGCACATTATCACCCCCCCTACATGACCGATCTCTCTCTCTCTCTCTCTCTCTCTCTATATATATATATATATATATATATATAAAATTCAAGTCCATTGTCAAGCTCTCGGACATCGCATGTGTTTTTTAGATAGTAAGAGTCAACCCATTACTACTATAAACTTGTTTCTGATTGGTGTGCTGGTTGAATGTTCAGAGTTGCGGATGTTTGTTTTTATGTTTTAATTTTTTTTATTTAAATTAATAAATTTTTAATATTTTTAAATAATTTTTATGTGTTAGTGTTAATTTTTTATTATTATTTTAATATATTTTCAAATATTTTTTTAAAAAAATAATTATTATTATACTTTCAAATATATTCTAAAGCTTTTAGTTAGAAAACTCTTCTTCTTTCAATTTTATACATTCCACGTGACAAGCATCATCATTTTTATAAGTTTGCAAGTTGTCATTGCTCTTTTTTCTATGATTTTTTTCTCTTTTATTATTATTTTTTATTTTAATATTATATTAATTTAATATTAAAAAATAAAATACATTAATTTAATTTAATTAACAAAAACAAAAAAAATAAAACCTGAGGTAACTTGTGATACTATTAAAAAGTAAAAAAAATCTCATAAAACGAGTTAAAAAATATTAGATAATGAAACAAGATAAATATTAAAAAAAATAAAAAAACCAAGTAAATCCTGGCAAATCTTCTAACTCCGAATTAATATCTCAAACTCAAAACATGTTAAGCTCTAGATCCATGCTCAATCAAGACGGTCATCACCCTGACAAATTTAATGTTAAAGAATAAAATTAAAACTAAAAAAATAAATTATAAAAATTCGATAGGAAAAAAATCAAAGGAGAATGAAATCGAAAAACAAACTAATTCTATAAACCATTTTAAATAAAATTAATATAAATTAAAAGAACGACGACCAAGTTAAAAAATATGAAAAATCCATTGGGGGATGAAATTTAAAAAAAATCTAATTTTATAAATTATTTAAAATAAAAAAGATATTAATCAAAAGACTAAGGATGAAATTTAAAGGGAAAAAAAAACTAACTTAAGGGTTGAATTAAATTTTATAAGGATCAAATTTCAAAGATAAAAAAATCTACCGGGGATGAAATTAAAAAATATTTTTCATTATAAATTATTTTAAATAAAACAAATATTAATCAAAAGATTAGAGACCTAATCTGAAGATAAAACTAATTAAAGGGCTGTGCCATTGATTTTTTTTGATGGACAACGCCTTTTATTAGGATGAGAGAGAGAGAAAAAAAAAAGTAGTCGCTAACAACGAAACAGATAAGAAACACGCGATGCTTGGCCAGGTAGGCACCACTAAGAGGATTCTATCGGCACCTTTTAAGCCACCACTTGACCACGTATCTTGGTCACACTCACAGCTATAGTTTTTTTTTGAAGTCCCATGAAGCTTCAATTTAATAATTTAAACAATATTATATAATTAGTAAAAGACATAACAATCTTTTTCTTAATTTTATAATTATCCAAAAAACAAGAAATATATATAAATACCCTTGCACATCTTTTTTTTTTTTTATGTCTTTCCAAAATTAAGTTCATGAATTCACTATACAATTAAGTTTGAAATGCCAAAATTACATGAAATGATAGGTATATATCATTTTGTTTTTAAGAATAAAAAAATCATTATACTATTCTAAAAAAATTATATGAAAACCAATTTATCCCTAATAAATTCAACAATACCAATTAAATCCCCATGAAAATATAAAAACACTCTTGAGATCAATCAATATCTTTGATGCCGTTCCAATCCATGTGGCTAGGAGACGAGAGCCACAATAAAAGAATAATGGATTTTAGTTTTTTTGGAGAAAAGGTTTTTTAAAATGTTGGACCAAACCGACAAAAATTAAGTTGGGATTCAAATGGGAAATTGAGGGTGTGCTACTCGTGTTTGAACTTCAGGGAAATTAAGCTCACAAACCAAAAGGCTTGATTTGAGCCCAAATAGATGAGTATAGAAGCCCATTTCAAGCACAATTGTTGTAGAGAATAGCCCAGCAAAACTCTTTCAAGCTCAGGCCTAAATGAATAATTTTAGCAGGCTAGACCCATTCACGTGCCAACCAAGATCTTTTGAAAAAACTAGAGACAACGTCGTTTAAAAAGAAACCCGAGTTTTCCCACTAATCCTATTCAAGGCCAGGCCATGAATGAACGAGTCACTAGGTTGATCAAACAAGCTGGTCTTATAATAATTTCGTTTTCCTTTTTACCATTAAGAAATTATTGACACATTGCAAGCAAAAAAAGAGTAAAAAGAACAGCCCTAATTTTGCCAAAAGATATATTTTTTAAAAATCCTCAAATATTGAATTTGAAGTATTTACGAGAGTAGGTTTCACTCTTTGAGATTTTAATCGATGACATTACAAGAAAAAGAAAATTGATTTATGAGAACCTTGTGTAAAATTAGCACGGCAAAGGTTTAAAATCACGTGTCAATATCTCATTCTTTGAGGCTTTTAAGACCAACCAGTAGCATATGTCAGGGAAGCCCAGCCTGCTTAGGCACAAACACCGAGCATGAACTTAGCCTCACAGCAACTTTCAGCCCAATGAAGAACCGAACATGATAATACACAGGATACTAGGTGGATAAAACCGAAACAAACCAGTAAAACCTGAAGGGGGAGAGAGAGAGAGAGAGAGCGCTAAGCTCATGAGGTGCCAAGGAACAGGATAATCAAAGATGCAAACCCTTCTTCAATCCTGTAAGTCTCTCACTATCTTCAGCTCCTCACTACCACCTCATAGCAACAACTTAGTTATCACGCAAAGTAGCAGAGTCCATCAAAACAAATGTCCAAAATCCCCGTGTTTTCACTCATTCTGTACTTTTGGGACTTCGGCCAAGAACCCCCCACTTCGGAGAAGTGCCCACATTTCATTATGCTCTCAAAATGATGTATTTGATGATTTCTCGAGTACCCAACTGCCTGAAAAGGCACATGATGATAGAATTCAAGAGAATGAGGAGCTAGAATTGTTAAATAAGCCATCTCCAGTGGTTTTTAATAATGGTTTAGACGTAGAAGTTGTTAAGGAATCTGAAAAACCTGGTAAAGATGAGGCCTTGGCGCCTTTTTTGAAGTTCTTTAAGTCTAATGAGTCATTGGATGGAGTGAGTGAGGATGATGGTGATTCAGGTGTTGTAGAGGAGAGAATTGACATGGATAATGAAGATAAGGAGGCTAGGAAGATTAATGTGGATTATTATAACCCAAAACCTGGTGATTTTGTGGTTGGGGTTGTGGTTTCTGGTAATGAGAATAAACTTGATGTGAATATTGGGGCAGATTTGTTGGGTACGATGCTAACAAAGGAGGTGCTGCCTTTGTATGACAAAGAGTTCGAGTTTTTGTTGTGTGATACGAAGAAGGATGCCAAGGAGTTTATGGTTAAAGGGAAGATGGGGATCGTTAAGGATGATGTTGCAATGAGCAGGGGCCCACCAGGGTTAGGGAAGCCTGTTGTGGAGACTGGAACTGTGTTGTTTTCAGAGGTTCTTGGAAGGACGCTGAGTGGAAGGCCACTGCTTTCCACTAGACGACTTTTCCGGCGGATAGCTTGGCAACGAGTGAGGCAGGTTCTTTTCTCGCTTTTTTCTTTTCACTTTGTTGTTTTTGTGCAGAACTTGCTTCTTGCTAAAATTCTCACAAGTTTTCCAAAATGAGTTTTCAGACGTAAATAGGAATGCCTTTTTTGTTGTTTGCTTTTTTCTTTCTGAGAGAAAATTCATCGATTGGCTTTGTAATTGAGTGAAATAATAAAGTAGTTC
This sequence comes from Populus tomentosa, assembly GCA_018804465.1. Lineage (NCBI taxonomy): Eukaryota > Viridiplantae > Streptophyta > Magnoliopsida > Malpighiales > Salicaceae > Populus > Populus tomentosa. Next base: position 15,968,241 of record CM031977.1, read on the forward strand.
ATTTTCCTTGCTTTTCTTTGCAACTTCTTTCTAAAATAAAACAATCAGGTTTGGTTTTTTTTTTTTTTTTTTGAAATTGACAATGAAATTGAGGATTCTTGATGACATTTTACTTTGCGCCAGGCAGATCAAAGATCTGAATGAACCTATTGAGGTTAAAATTTCAGAATGGAATACTGGGGGCCTGCTTACGAGAGTTGAGGTTTGTGTACCTTTTGTGTTTTATTTGTGTGTAAATGCTTTGCATGTGTAGTAATGATAAATTTTTGGAATTTGCTTTTTCAGGGATTGCGGGCTTTCCTGCCAAAGGCTGAGTTGTTGAATAGAGTGAACAATTTCAAGGAGTTGAAAGAAAATGTAAGCTGCAATACTTTGGAATTTCTGGTTCCTGAGTTACTTCTATTGCTTTTGTGTTTGTCAGGTCTTGTTCTTTAATCATTCAATAGTTGTTGCCACCTTGCATCAATTACAAGAACTTGTTCCTGGAATAAAACTGTATAAAATGCACAATCTTCTGCCTCTGGATTTACATTTATGTATTACCTGGAGCTTGGTAAATAAGAAGTCACCTGTACTCGTGGCTGGAGAAGTTTAGTGTTTGTTTAGGGCTACACGTTATTGAAGGCCTAGTTTAGTTCTGATATATTTGTAGCAAACATGTCATTAGGCAATTGTGATTTGAGAAACCCATATTATACTCTCTTTGCAGTGATATTTCAAAGCCTGGTGCATGTTTGTAGTTATCTAAGGCACCTGTATGGATTATTTTTCCAAGGCGAGGCATCGGTGTTTCTATAATTAGATGACTTATCTAGATTTAACCCTGGATTTGATAGTAGTCATTGTCAATGCACCTAAAAGGTTCTTCCTCTTTGTCCACTTCATCAACTGTCTTGCCATCGGCCTCCCTTAGGTTACATCTTGACTATATTCATCATCTATGAATTTCGTTCTTAATTTTTTTTCTTTGCCCCCCTTGTGCATTATTCTTGTGGATTACTGGTTTCTTTATGGTGCAGGTGGGTCGCCAAATATACGCACTGATTAATCGAATAAACGAGTCCAATAATGAGTTGATACTCAGTGAAAGGGAAGCTTGGGTCAGTTTCCTTGTAGCATTCTATTTCACTTTTTGCTTTGTGTTGTTTGTGATTTTGGTTTTGGTTAATTTCTAATTAAGAAGCTCTCTGAATTTGTATACAATATTGCAGGAAATGATAAACCTCAGGGAGGGAACACTTCTTGAAGGAACTGTTAAGAAACTTTTTCCATATGGAGCCCAAGTTAGAATAGGTGAAACTAACCGTAGGTGAGTTCTTTGTACTTTTTTGTCGCAATCTGAATTTATGTTAATTAATGTCACAACTTACTGCTCTTCACTAGTAAAGAAGTGTCCTAATATGTACTAATGCATTTCAGCGGGCTGCTGCATGTCTCAAACATCACACGGACTCGAGTTTCATCTGTCAGTGACTTGCTTAAAGTTGATGAAAAGGTTAAAGTCCTAGTTGTAAAGTCAATGTTTCCTGACAAAATATCTCTCAGGTAATTGAGGAATCAACTGCTGGGTTTCTTTTTCTGTTTCATCCCATGCTTGCTTGAGGCATCTAATTTTCAGAATCCTGATCAGTCCAATGATAGAAAGAAACTATCAGAACCTTTTTTTTTTCCTCAAATCATTTATCAAGGGTGATGTATGCCGGAACTTTCTTTCTCTCTCTTTTTAATGGGAAACAAAGAGTGCTATCTAAATAGCACGCACATACAGTGTCATATTTCAGAATGTGACAGTCTTTTTTCTCTCTCTCCAAACATCATAGATTTGCAATGTAATTGTTAAATGAATCATGCATTTAGAAACTGGGTGTGAAGGCCTTCGTTTATTCTTATTTGTTTTATCCTTCCTCTTAGTGCTTACCTATTAGTTCCCATTAGCAAATTTTGACTTTCTGTGGGGCTATGGATCTCTGATTAGTGGAACTAGCCGATCAGAATTACTGGATCACTATGATTGACTCTTGATATTGCACCCTCTACACATTGAATCTAACTTCGTTTGAAATTGCACCCTCTTCATTTATATATCTCACCGCTGTGCTTGCAGTCACATTTAATATTCTTTTGCTAGGAAGCTCGGAGAGTACTTGACTGAAAAAAATTATGTGTTTTACTTTTCCATGCATGGGACTGTTTGATTGTTGCTTACCTTAACATCCAACATTTTTTATGAGTTTCTTTATTTGCAGATTTGTACTAAATCTTTTTTGTTTTTTCATTTTTTTTAACTTGTACAAGTTCCAAATAGCGGCACCAAGAGGCTGATAACAATATCCTTTGCTTGTCTTTACCATGCAGTATTGCTGACCTTGAAAGCGAGCCTGGTCTGTTTGTATCAAACAAGGAGGTCAGGTGTTTTTCTGGTTTATGTTCATTTTCCATATGGTATTGAGTCTTAAATGAGATTAACTATGAGTCTCATCGGTGAGATTTATGTTTTTCTGGACAGAAAGTGTTTGCTGAGGCAGAAGAGATGGCAAAGAAGTATCAGCAAAAGCTACAAGCCAGTTCAACAAATTTGAAGTCAGAAATCCCTTCAAGCAAGAATACCCTATCTTCTGACATTGAGGCAGCATTATATGCAAACTGGAAGTGGTTCAAATTTGAAAGGGAGTGACTGGACTAAGTTTGCGGAGGAATTGGACCTTGGTCTTCTCTCACCAAAACTTAAAAACGCCTCATCATGGAAAAGGGGAAGAACTATTATCAGGCCATTATTCTGTCCGTGCTACAGAAATCAAATTTTTTGGCTTGTGAGTTGTGTTTCAGTTTCAAAATCAGATTGGAAAGTCTGCAACAGCATGATCACAGCATGGAAGTACGTAGTTCTGTCCAATTATTGTACACAAACACGTGATATGCATCAATTCTTCGTTTTCATAGCTCTTAGCACCATATTTTTTTGATCTTCTAAAGGGCAAGCATAGTTTAAAATGGTGCTTTCGCTCACCATGTCAAGTGACTGATATATTATTGCCTTCATAGGCACCTGCGTATTGTAGCACCTCAAAGGTAGTCGCATTCCAGCTACATTGAATTAGCCCGATCAGGCTGTGTTTAGCCTGTTCATCTGTCTGTCTAGTCTTTTTTAACATAGATATATCGTTGCTCTTAACTCTTTGGACCAGTTGATTTACTCCTGATGTTTAATTCCATGTTGTTTGCTATGAAAGATTCCATTTGTTTAGAAAACATAAAAAAAAAAACTCGAGATAACTGCTTTTCTGCCTAGCAATTGATGTCACATTGACTCCATGGTATGGTGGTAAATTCACTAAGCTCTACTTCTGCTGATGACCAGAAGGAAATACCCGATATTCAATCTTCGTTTAGCAGAAAGCTACAAGGCCTTAACAACCCTACCTTATCTATTTTTGTCTTCATGTTTTCTTCTGTTACTAAACGAGGATGTCTTTCTTTTGTTTACAAGCAGTGGGTGCTTTCAAGTATTGTCTGTAAACCATATCCAAGTTGAGATGTCCTAGCTAAATAGGGTTTGGGGCTCCAGGAATTTTAAAGTAAAAAAGCTAAGAAAACCTTAAAAGGTCAATTTCTGTGGTAGTAAAAACCATTGCTGCATGACTAGCTGCCCACAAAAGTCTCTCTCTCTCTCTCTCTCTCTCTCTCTCTCTCTCTCTCTCTCACGGCTGCAGCCTGTTACCATCCCCTGCATTAATTTAATATCTAACAGAAAATTACAGAATATATGCAAAGATTATTTAGCTAGTCTGAAATAAAAGATCTGTCCAATTTAGTTACGGATAATTGGTTTACATCTCGCCTTTTTTCTTTTGTTAATTCGAACCAACACTTTCTATGAACTGTACAAATTATTTATTTTCAAGATGCTTGGGGCCAAGATATTCTTTCCGATAGCTTTTCCTTGTTTGCGCCAAAGGAAAGTACCAGATTACACTTTGTAAAAAAATATTGCACGCTCCTTACATCCCGTGACTCTGCAGAGTGCAGACCCATCTCGATGCCTTAACTCTTGCTAGTTGCCTCTTCAATGGAGTCCAAGCCAGGAATCCGTGTGCTTTCTAGTTTCTTCTTCAAGTTGCTTGCAATCACTAAAACTAATATATATATATATATATGGACACACACTCTCAGTTGCTTCCTGGGCCCTTCATGATGGATCGATGAACTCCACTGTGTGTATTTATACAGACATGATTATCCAAGCACATGATGAAAGGGACGAATCAAGGAAAGATACGAGATGGGGAAAAGCTAATTAATTATCTCCGTAGAACAGGCAAGTTCAAGGGCACTTCACTTCAGAATCTGTGCGTTCTAATCATGGCTTTCATAATAAAACACACCAGGGAACGGCGCCTTGAATTGAAAGTGTGATCTTGGACCCCTTTCTGCGAGTCTTGCTCCTTTGACAGGGGACTAGCTGGACCTCTCTACTGCAGTTTTTATATATTATTTTTAACACTTGGTTCCATTTTTTAAATCCAAGTCTTGTACAGCTGTGTGTTATCCATTCTCTACTAAATACGGAATCTCTCATCAGATTCTTAAAGATTCAGCAGATATCTCTGACGTATGTAATTGGCAATGAAAGTCTACGGGACATCAACTTTCTCGCCATTAAATTGTTACGTCAACCTTAAGAAATGTAAACATAGATCATGCTTTCTTTTATCGTTATATAATAAATAGTGTATATGAAGTCTTCGGATCCTATACTATATATATATATATATATATATAAAATTTTAATGAGAGGGTTAATTTTGATTCTGAACCACTGTATCCATTCAAAAATGAAAAAAAGAAAAAATGTTAAAAAACTTGCGAGCTTGTTTGTATGCATATATACCTCGTTGGGAAGTTCAAGTTCTGGTATCTCAGATTTAGCTCCTGCATTTCAAGTGAAGCACTAACGAGGAATTTCTGGTGTCTGTTTTAAACAATCCCTGAATACCTCCCATTTTGAAGTTCTGTAAAGTAAAAATAAATAAATAAATAAAAAATCTGGCTTGTTGCGTGCATAAATGCTTGGTTTGTATTTCAAAACACTGTATACTGGAATGGTATTTTCATTGTTTTAATCTTCCCATTAAAAAACTTAAAATTAGGATTATTGAAGTCTTTTTACATTACCTATTAGTTATTAATTGAGAATAAATAAGTTTTTTTTTTAATTTTAAAAAACCCAGTAAATTGACTAAAATATTTTGAAAACAAAAAATTCAAAACATGTATGAAGGTTATTTTTATACTTTCATAATTGTTTTTTCGTTATTATTAGGTTAGAGGCAATCTAATATTTCACATATATTTGGGGAGGGGCATAGTGAAATGGGTTTTTTTTTAATTGATTTTTTTTTTGTTATTATTAATTCAACTAAAAAAATTTTAATATTTAAAAGTGTTGTGATGCTCTCTGTATTATAGAGCAACACTTGTGGTTAGTGTTGTTGACCGTGGTATAATTTATTACTGGTAATGTTTTTTTTTTTAATTTTATTTTCTCTTCTCTTTTTAAAATTCATATTGATAATGCAAAATTACTTGAATAAGATAAAATTGATTATGTTGATTCTAATTATACTGAAAATTTTAATTGTAGGAATCTATCACAAGAATGTATTCAACATTAATAATTAAGCTATTAGCAAGAAGGCCATTTTACAATCTATTATGAAAGACAAAACACATAGTAATCAAATAAGCTATTTAGCTGAAAGGTTTATTTAATAAGCTTGGTTTTGATTTAGATGTGTTTATTATGCATTATAATAACCAAAGTGTTGGCTATAGATTTCATGTTTTTAAAATAAAAAACATATTAATATCAGGTATCATTTCATTTGAGATATTATTATGTAACGTGGTTTTATTTTGAAAAAGATTAGTATTATAAATAATCAAGCTAATAGGTTGAGAAATGACTTGATTTTTATTACTAGCATCAACAAGGATCAACTCTAAAGGGCTTAATGTCGAAGATAAACATAGCCTAACCTTATAAAATCATTGTATTGTGTAATACTCTCTCTCTCTCTCTCTCTCTCTCTCTATCTCTATCTCTATCTATATGTGCGCGCGTGTGAGATCCTTAGCATATATTTGTGGCATGAATGACAAGATTGTTAATACTTGTGTAAAGGCCAATGACAATGGTTATAAATAATAGAGCATGGTAACCATCTAACAGATGGTCCAGTAGTTAGAGTTTGAGATAAAAAAGTTTGTTTTTTCTGTTATTTCATGTTCGAGTAATGTGGTAATCAATATTGATGATTACTAGAAACTTACCTGATTGTTAACTTCAGGGCTCGTAGAGATTAGTTGAAATACGTGCAAACTAACCTAAATCCCTCACATCAATAAATAATAATAATAATAATAACAACAGATAGCATGCAACATGAGATATGGCAATGAAACATAAATCCAGATTTTAACTTATTAATCCCTTAATTAACATTTAACTTAGTCTCAAATCCTATAACAAATGGGAGAAATGATGGTTAAAGGGTAGGGTTTTACATGTGTTAGGATGAAGTAGTTTTGAGTCTCATAATGTCCCATGCTGCTTCTTCTTCTTTTTTTATTATGTAACTGAGAGAGAACTACAGTTAAACCTTTATAAAATAATACTATTAGGAGAATTCAAATTAATTTATTATTAATTAAACTTTAAATTTAAGTCCGGATCGAGTAAAAATATTATTTAAATGAGATTATTAACTTATTGAGGTTATAAATAATGGTATCTTTATTGAATAGTCTAACTGCACATTTTCAAATTTTTACATTATTTTGAGGTAAAGTATGCTAGGCGTCCTTAATTTCTCACATCAAGAACAACATAATTTATCTCCTTAATCCTCCTGTACGAGCATAGACCATTAATGTCTTTTGGATTTACAAGTGTTCATGAAGACATCATCCAAGATTTGAATCCTAAACAGTGAAAACAAAGTAAGTACACCTTGCTAGATTTCAAAAATAATTACGACATAGCTTAATTTATTTAGGAGAAAAGAATAATTATTTTCTTATTTAAATCATATTTTTTTACACAGTTAATTTTAAATTATTTTAACATGTTGATATTAAAAATATTTTTTTAAAAAAATAAAATTATTTTGATTTATTAAAAAAAATATTTTAAAAAATAACAACTAATAAAAAATTGATTTTTTTTAATTAATATTTTTAGTTTTTTTAAATTGTTTTAATACATTAAAATTAAAAATAAATTTAATTTCTTTTGGAGAAATGAATAATTATTTGCTTACTTAGATTTAATTAGATTATGTTTGTTTACGTGGCTAATTTTAAATTAATTTTTGTAGTATTTTAAAATTATTTTAACATGTTTATATCAAAAATAAATTTTAAATTTTTTTTGATTTATTTTAAAATGAAAAATACTTTAAAAATAACTGCTATTAAAAAATTAATCTTTTCTTTCAAATTAATAATTTTTAGTATTTTTTAATTGTTTTAATGTTCTAATATTAAAAATAACTTTTTTTAAAAATATATTATTTTAGTATATTTTAAAATAAAAAAAAATAAAAACAGTAAGTAAAATTTCCAGAACATTAATGAGAGAAGTTTCTCGTGGGGCTAAATTGTGGGATACACAGCCAAAACCTAAAGCCCTAATAAAAACCTTAATCGTGACCTGTGCCCTAATTTATTCCAAATCTCTCTCTCTCTCATGTGACGCTCTGTGTTACCTGATCTTTAGAGCCCCACTCCCGAAACAGACCCACCATCTCTTCCTCGGTAACCAAATAACTTAATTTCACCACAGTAATTACACGTTAAAAATAAAAAATAAAAAATAAAAAATAAAAAAATATTCGGCCCTTGACAACAAGATGCTCCAATAAAATTTCCTCTATATCCACGCCACTCTTAAGCCTAGCCCTTTATTATATAACACAGACCACGTTTAAGATTTGCTTCCTCCAAACCCTTTTTACCTTTCACAATCTCCTAAGCTGCCTCACTCCTCCTCTCGTCGTCATCATCATCAAACTCTTCTCTTCTCTAGGCAAACTCACCTGCCATCACAATTTTGTTTTTTGTTTTTTACTATTATTTATTTATTTGTTTTGGTTTAGGGTTAAAATGGATAATTGACTCTGAAACTCTCGAATCTTGTCTTCATGAATTGACCCACGTTCATGTCCAAAAATTTCCTCATCTTTCGTTTTGTCGGGAAGGGTGTTTTGGTCACTCTCGTCTAATTTTCAGTATTTGTTGAACTGTTATTCGCACGTGTCAGCCATGCTGGCCATTAGTCCCAGTTTGAAGTAATCTTACCCGTTCGATCCATCTTTCTCTTACGACATTAACCAAAGCTCAGCAGGCATTTAATACTTAGTTATTTAACAGTCAAGATTTCTCCATGTCAGCTATTGGGCCCCATCACAAACGGCCCACCGACTTGTGCATGTCCCCAATTCTGACACGTGTATATATGGATAAAGAAACTAATGTAGCATAAAAACAATCCTAGAGTCGAACAAGCTGATTTATTTTTAATTTTTTAGAAAAACAATTTGGGATTTTACTGTGTTTTAGGTTAAATCAGCCATACCAAGTCAATTTTATATTGACTTTATTTAAAACTTAGCTTGGGTAAGGTGTGAAATTTAATTTTTTTAATTGAAAAATTATTTTAAAAATTAAAAATATTATTTAAATATATGTTTAAATAAATAGAAAAACTATACAGAACAGCGAAAGTTCAACACTACCACTCTTGACCACAAAATGCTGCGGCTGCTCCAATAAGGACAATTTGGGCTATTCACAAAGAAGAAGCGCCCATGTAAACTGCACTAAAATAAGTACTGCCTGTTTAAAAGCCAAGGCCTTAAAAGGCAACCAGAAGAAGAGTGTGCTTCAAACACCATGAACACAGCCACGACCACCATCAACATACACCCAGAAACCGACCATTGACGAAGTGTACGGTATCAGAACTTGGACACAAAAATCTTGATGATATATATATACGCATCTTCATTCTGTGAGCACTAGCACCACCACCACGTCACCACCAGCCACCACCAGTTTTGGTTGCCATTAATATCAGAGAGGGATTGTTTCTGGTAACGTTTTCTTCACTTTGACTGTATCCAACAGATCCTCCACCAAAGATTTCATGGTACTTTTCTTTTTGTGTTGTTCACATGCACGGTTTCATCACTATAGTGTAAAACTCAAGCATCCAAGCCTCCATTGGAACTTCTCTCACATGCATGTTGTCTCCTAGAGTGGACTTTCTTTCACCATCTTTATATCACCATAACCAAGACTTAACAAGAAGACTCCACTCTGTTAACCCAAGATTTCTCAAATCGTCATAGCTCAGATGGATCAGAAGCCAACCCCACATTTTCTGTTGTTTTGCTCATTCTTGATAGTAATGTTAACCATGACCAAAACATTTTTTGTAGCCTCTCTATCTTCTGATGGAGAAGCCCTTCTTTCTCTTATCTCAGCGGCAGACCCATCAGCAAAAGCATCCTCATCAATCCTGTCCTCATGGAACCCATCAAGCCTGACCCCATGTTCTTGGCAAGGCATTACATGCTCTCCGCAAAATAGAGTTATTTCCCTCTCTCTCCCTAACACTTTCCTTAATCTTTCCTCACTGCCCTCGCAGCTATCCTCTCTTTCCTCTCTACAACTTCTCAACCTCTCCTCAACTAATATCTCAGGCTCAATCCCTCCTTCTTTTGGCTTATTAATTCATCTTAGACTCTTAGACCTCTCCTCAAACTCTCTTTCAGGTCCTGTACCGCAAGAAATTGGCCAGCTCTCTTCTCTTCAATTTCTTTACTTGAACTCCAATAAGTTATCTGGTAGGATGCCCCCACAACTTGCAAACCTTACTTCTTTACAAGTTCTTTGCTTGCAAGACAATCTCTTCAATGGTTCGATACCATCACAATTGGGTTCTTTAGTCTCGCTCCAGGAATTTAGAGTTGGTGGCAATCCTTATTTAACAGGAGAGATACCTACACAGTTAGGACTGTTAACCAATCTCACAACATTTGGTGCTGCAGCAACCGGTCTTTCAGGGGAAATACCACCCACATTTGGGAACTTGATCAATCTTCAAACTTTGTCTCTTTATGATACTGAGGTATTTGGTTCTATACCACCTGAACTTGGCTTGTGTTCAGAGTTAAGGAGCTTGTACTTGCACATGAACAAGCTTACCGGTTCAATCCCTCGTCAGCTGGGTAAGTTGCAAGAACTTACTAGTTTGCTTCTATGGGGAAACGCACTCTCTGGAGCAATCCCAGCTGAGCTTTCAAACTGTTCATCACTTGTTGTGCTTGATGCTTCAGCTAATGATCTTTCCGGTGAAATACCTCGTGATTTAGGAAAGTTAGGGGTCCTTGAGCAGCTTCATTTGTCTGATAACTCTCTTACTGGTCCGATTCCTTGGCAGTTGAGTAACTGTACAGGCTTAACAGCTCTTCAGCTTGATAAGAACCAATTGTCAGGTACAATTCCATGGCAGGTTGGCGATTTGAAGTATTTGCAAAGTTTCTTCTTGTGGGGAAATTTAGTGTCTGGTACGATACCAGCCTCCTTTGGAAACTGCACTGAGTTATATGCTTTTGATCTTTCAAGAAACAAGCTTACAGGCTCAATTCCAGAGGAGATTTTCAGTTTGAAGAAATTGAGCAAACTTCTGCTTCTAGGGAATTCTTTATCAGGTGGATTGCCGCGCAGTGTTGCATATTGTGAGTCTTTAGTGAGATTGAGGCTCGGAGAAAACCAGCTTTCTGGTCAGATTCCTAAGGAAATAGGCCAATTGCAGAATTTGGTATTTCTTGACTTGTATATGAATCAATTCTCTGGTGGCCTACCTTTGGAAATTGCCAACATCACTGTTCTTGAGCTGTTGGATGTGCACAAAAACTACATTACTGGAGAGATACCATCTCAGCTAGGAGAGCTTGTAAACTTGGAGCAGCTTGATCTTAGCAGGAACAGCTTCACAGGTGAAATTCCATGGAGTTTTGGAAACTTCAGTTACTTGAACAAGCTCATTCTCAATAACAATCTGCTTGCAGGGGCAATCCCGAGGTCCATTCAAAACTTGCAGAAGCTAACACTGCTTGATTTGAACTCCAACAGCCTCTCTGGTCCAATCCCACTTGAAATTGGTTATGTCACGAGCTTAACAATTGGTTTGGATTTGAGCTCAAATGGATTTACTGGTGAACTCCCTGAAACGGTGTCCAGCTTGACACAGTTACAGTCACTTGATCTTTCCCATAATTTGCTTTATGGAAAGATCAAGGTTCTTGGTTCCCTTACTAGCCTCACTTCCCTTAATATCTCCTACAACAATTTCTCAGGTCCTATTCCTGTAACACCATTCTTTAGAACTCTATCTTCAAATTCATACCTTCAAAACCCAAGACTTTGTGATTCCATGGATGGATATTCTTGCTCGCCTAGAACTGATCAAAGAAATGGATTAAAATCAGCCAAAACTATAGCTTTGATTTCGGTTATTCTCACTTCAGTGACCATAATTGTTATTGCTTCCTGGGTTATAGCCATGCGGAACCATAGGTATGTGATGGAGAAATCTTCTGGAGCATTAGCCACGTCATCGAGAGCTGAAGATTTCTCCTATCCATGGACTTTTATCCCATTTCAGAAGCTCAACTTCACCATTGATAACATCCTAGATTGCTTGAAGGATGAGAATGTGATTGGGAAAGGCTGTTCTGGAATTGTCTACAAGGCTGACACGCCAAATGGGCAGTTGATTGCAGTAAAAAAGCTTTGGAAGGCAAAGCAAGACGAGGATCCAGTGGATTCTTTTGCTGCAGAAATTCAAATTCTTGGACACATTCGACATCGGAATATCGTGAAGCTTTTAGGTTATGCTTCGAATAGGAGTGTCAAGCTCCTTCTGTACAACTACATTTCAAATGGCAATCTGCAGCAGCTGCTGCAGGGGAATAGGAGTCTGGATTGGGAAACAAGGTACAAGATAGCTGTTGGTTCAGCTCAGGGTTTAGCTTATCTTCATCATGATTGTGTGCCAGCAATTCTTCACAGAGATGTTAAGTGCAATAACATACTTCTGGATTCCAAGTATGAAGCTTATTTAGCAGATTTTGGCCTGGCCAAACTGATGAGCTCCCCAAATTATCATCATGCCATGTCCAGAGTTGCCGGTTCCTATGGTTATATAGCCCCAGGCAAGTACCCCTGATTTCCCAGAACCCATGTGTATGTTTTGTTTAGTTGCGTCGTCTGAAACACATATTATGTCTTTTAACCCCATGGATTAATATGCTAAAGGAAATTTGTGGTGTGAGTTTCTATGTAGAATTCTTATTTCATTTGCTAATTACAAATTTCCATGATCATTTCAGAGTATGGATACACCATGAACATCACAGAAAAGAGTGATGTTTACAGTTATGGAGTGGTTTTGCTAGAGATCATAAGTGGTCGCTGCGCTGTTGAGCCTCAAGTAGGAGATGGATTACACATAGTTGAGTGGGTGAAGAAAAAGATGGGAAGCTTTGAACAAGCTGCATCAATACTAGATGCGAAGCTTCAAAGTTTGCCAGACCAAATGGTGCAGGAAATGCTGCAAACACTAGGAATTGCAATGTTCTGTGTGAGCTCTTCGCCAGCAGAGCGGCCAAACATGAAGGAAGTGGTGGCATTGTTAATGGAAGTAAAGAGTCCACCAGAAGAATGGGGAAAGACTTCTCAACCTCTAATAAAATAGTCATCAAATCAAAGTTGAAATAATTTGTCCTTGTGTTTTTCTTGGCCTCCAAGGACATCAATGATTGGTTCTCTTTTCAATCCCAAGAAGACAAAAGAGGAGAGTTACTGAGAAAACTGAAAAGAGAGCTTTTGGGTAGTGTTATTGCATTTAGCTGGTAGACCTGGGGTTTCTTGTACAGTGGTAGAAACAACAATGTGGTTGAATTTGCTTCATCCTTTGCTTTTTCCGAATAATAATTTTTTTATTTACATGCAACTCTATGCATTTCCTTTTTTCCCTGATTAATGTTACTCATGTTCCTGAATTTCTGTGAAATGTAATCTGGAGATTCTGCCCTCCATAGAATTAGAAGTATTCTTCAAGCCAACGTTTGCCCTCTGGCAGCTGGGAGTTAAAGACCTATACAAAGAAATTTCAGATGGCAGCTTGCAAATACTTAAGCAGATTTACTTTCAATCTTAGTTTGACAGCAAGTTCTGACATATTCAAGTAGCAGGATTCACGTAACAGCAAGAGAACTTGATACAGAAGTAAATGCAAAATAGATCTTCAGAGTCACATGAACATTCAAGGATGTCCAAAAGTGGGACAGGTGATAGGATCGTGTCTGGCCAGTAACTCTACTGTTCGAGTTAGGAAAAGAGAACCGTTACCTATTACGAGTAGTGGAATAGCTACTTGGCTCGGAAGGACCCCATGCATATTTTTTAATGTAGGGCTTATGATGCAGATAAAAGCAGACAGACAGAAACAGGCCATGCTTTCCTTTTCCTTCTCGTGCCTCAACAGGCAAAAGATTTGTGTCTCCCATCTCACTATTCTTCACTTGGTCCACACCCCCTTTCCATGTTTCAAAAGTACTGGTCAAAAAGAAGATCTAATAAGATAATAATCAGCAACTCATCACAACAACATCCCCATATCCCTCTTGCTCAATGACCCTTTTGGTTAATTTCTTTTTCTGGTAAAGAGAGAAGAATCCGTTGTTTAACTTAAATTCAGAACCTTAACATGCTAGTACCTTGATGTGACGGGAATAAAGAAATAAAAAGATCCATGATTAGTTCAATAAGCTTCCCTTTTTGTTTCTTTTCACTCGAGTCAATATGGACCAGAGCAATCCGAAAGAGAAATGATGAAGGCAGGCCACATTGATCGTGCATTTGCATTGGAACCTCTGCCATGGGAGGTGAACCTAATATAATTGTTCCAGAGGGGGAAAAAAGGTGGACAAGACAATCAATCCCATGCTCTCCACATGATAATCGATGTCCTTTTCTTGACAAGAAATGGGAAAAAATCCCCTTGTCAAAATGGCCGCAACCGGCGCCTTTGGCGTCTTCTTTGGTCCATTACAAACCATGATAATCGGTTCTAGTTCTAAATAAAAGGAATCTAGCTACTTATCCGATCGTGGTTCCATTTGGTGCTCTTCTCGACTTGAACTTGGCCTCCGGTGCCATCGAGTTGCAGAACTTGCTACTTTCCATACCAGCCAAAAGCTGCACTGAAACATAGCAATCATACAAATATCATAAAGTTAGAACTAAGAACCTTCCAATATGAGTTCAATTTCGCAGTGCCTTCTTTTTAAACCACCAAGCTTGTCCCAAAAAGCCATATCATTCCATTTGCCAATGTTCCCTATTTCACACGTCTTGTCTTTCTCCATAGCAAATAATCATCTTTGAAAACTATAGACTGCAACTTAACGCACCTTTCTGGATACCATACAGCCATCTTTGAGAACCAATTGGCAAACTCTGATAAATTACTCGTATCTTCTACACCTGTTAATGCAACTTTTAGTGAAAGCACCACGTTACATCGTCAGAGATGCACCATGATAGATAGCCTTAACAACGCATTCAACAAATTCCCATAACATGCCACGAGACATTATTCACTCTTCAGAATAGCCAGCCCTCCCTGAGGTTTCACAGCATGCGATCTCCTGATTAAATGCTTGTGAGGTGAGCCATTCCAGGATCGCATTTTGCAAGTGCTCTTAATCAGTTTCAACATGGTCATCAAGACCTGTCAATGGATTTGTTTCAAACCCTCTTATTATTTAAAACTCTGTAATGCCAAATTCAAGCTAATAGGAACAGATGAGAGCAACATACACATTCAAGAAAAAAATCTCGAACCTGCATTCACGTTTTCTGCTCTCCTGGTTTCTATTATGAAACTGAGTTCTAGAAGGAGGGAAAAAAATGACGAGTTCTATTATGAAGCTGTGTTCTAGAAGAAAGAAAAAGAAGACACAGGTCGCTTACAGAGAGACAACACAGGAATTTCCATAAACACTAATTAGAAGTAGGGGAAGCATGATGAAAAGTACTTTTATATTGCAATGAGATTTTAGCTCCGCATTTCTCTAATTTCTTTTCTTCCTTTGGCGCAATGGAGTATTTGCAAGAAGTCTAAACTATGAAATGTCATCATAAAACCAACGTATTCCATTGTATGCTTGTTCACTTGAATATCCAACAATATAAGAAGATCCCCACACTGTATTTCAACTTCACATCACTGAAATGTAGATATTAGAAGGTCAAGTCAATTTCTATCTATAGGAGCCACTATCTTTGCAAGGAAGAAAAGAAAGTCGATATCCGTTATTGTGTTGAACTGGAGTTTCCAGGACACACTATACTGTATCGTGAATTAGATATACTTTCCCGGAAGAGAAACTTCTAGTCACTGACCAAAGAACAACTAACGAATTACTTACCAGTTCATGGACCTAGTTCCAGAAGAACATCCTAAATTTCAAATTGACACAACACTTAGTCATGTCAGATAACTAAAGAAACCTACTATATATTATGCCACGCCAATCTACCAGAGCAAAGTCCTTCGTCAAAACAACAATGGCATTGCTGACTTCCAAAAATTGAGGTCTACATTCTTTCCCCTCTACATCTCAACTTTAACCAGTATTAAGAGTACAGAGTGATAACGCTAAACATATACTCCATAACATGATTGTGCGAAAGCATCAGAAGGTAACTGTGGATCAGCTGTAAGCAAGCCCTTTCAGCATCAACTAGGAAATCAATAACGTGAAAAATGCAGTGGAGAGATGAAGCCTCTACTTCCTCGAACAAGTCAGGTGTTGGCGATGGAAAGCGCAAAGGAAATTGGAAGAGTTTTAATGTTGCTGGCAATATCTATCACTCTTAATAAAACAAGGTCCCATTCATGAACTAAATTTACTCCAGCCGATGTATCAAAAGCTTTAGAAACACCCGTATGGATCCACCTGCCTCGAAACGAAAACATAAAATACAGCTATTGAGCAGTCTACGACCCATCAAAGAGAGATTTAAACATATCTTCTTGCTATTATTGCATGAAATTGCAAGGGGCTTCAGGAGCATGCATGCTTACAAGTTGCATTTTTTCATCTTAATCACCCATATTTTTGGGCTTCGACAGATTAAGTTCTCCAAGCTTTCCTGGTTTGCAACACAGAAAAGAGGACAGAGGACGGTTGAAGACCTTCCTAATCCTTCAAAAGGAATTGTGGCTTATAGTCTGCCATATTCGTTGAGCATTTTGAGATATAAGCATGCTACAACAGCAGGGGATTGTCAAAACTACTAGCGGAAGAATACTGGGACAAAGAGGCAGGGACAGTGCAAAAAGACTAACGCGAGCCGTTGATCTCAGGTTGTCTGGTTTGAAGAAAATTCTTAGAATTCAGCGTTTCACAGTCCTCTGTAGAAGAAGTTAAAAAAAAAAAAGGCATCTTTAGCACCTGTTAATCCAGTAGAGCCGTAACAGAACTTTGATGGTGCGGAAAGTATTTCTTGGGAATTTCAGAGCACTCCGACGGCTAAAGATTATTGAGTGCTTAGGATAATAGTTAATTAATATATTTAAGTATTTAATTTATTTTTTTAATCTAAGAACTAAGTTAATAATTGAAACTTGAATATTTGTAAAAACAATTATAATCAGAAAATTTAAAAACTATCTAATATAAAATTAGTATATTTATAAGAAAAATATAAAATAAATTAAAATAAATAAATAATTAAAATAAATAATTAAAATAAATAAATCTTAACCACCAACAAACTAATCAATTACGTGTGAAGTTGGCTCGTTGTCACGAAAACCGCAAATAGCTTGAGGGATGACAAACATAACATTTTCTCCTAATCTTTATGATTCCGTTCCATCCTAATCTTCGGCAGGTTCTTAAGAGCAAGGAGCTACTCTATGGAATTTCGATACATGTAATTGCATCAACTGCATTGGTGCATTCAAAGCTCAACACCAGCAATATCTCACCAGTTCATAATAAAATCTGTAAAATCCATTAGAAGAGAAATATAACTTACTTAAACAAGCTACAATCCATCAATCGAAGCATGAACATGGTTGAAGCACATGACCATTCATTGTACAGGCCTCATCTTGTCAAAACTGATTCTAAGTTGCGTAAAAAAATCTTCGAAGTCAGAAGGTAAACAGAGTTTTGCTATTAGCGCCATTAACATCATTAAATTTGAAGAACTAATCCATTATTCAAAAGCATCTCTACTCCCCACCATAAAAAAAAAATCCAATCTACCATAACAAAGCCCTTCATCCTGTAACATCAATATCAAAATTATTCTCAATGAGAACATAACACGTTACAAAACCCCAGAAAATGGAACGTTCCAAACAGAATTTAAGCTAAAACCCGTGGTCACCAACCTCGTTAATCATTTAACTGTTGAAGCTCGGCCTTTAACTGCTCCATCTTGAGCCCCATCGACCTTTGCAAAGCCGCCTTTTTACTCTCTTGCAATTTCCCTAATAGCCCTTCAAACATGTCCATAACTTCCTTTACTGCAGCCCTTGCACACTCTGCCTCTTCATCAAAATAGACAGTTTCTTTCGATTCCATAGCCATCTCTATCTCCTCTCTTGCCTCTGCAAACTTGAGGTTTATCATGTCAACTTCTTTGTTTACATCTAACTCGGGCACCGACCCACTTCCAGATTCAGTACTGTGCCTTCTTCGAGTGTGGCCAGTTGGGGACCGATTTCGGAGGCTCCGTCTAAAAGGGCGTGTCAAAGTGTGGAGATTTGAGATGGGGGCGTGGAGAAATTTGGGGTTAGGAGATTCGACTGAGTTGGGAACGAGTTGAGATGAAATCAGCGTGAGATATTTGGGGGAAAGTGTATTTGTGGGTTTTGGAGAATGTTCAAAAGGGTGTGTCAAAAGCAATTTGAACAGAGAAATCTGTAATTGTTTCTGCATTTTTTGCTCTCGCGATTTTCACTGAGCAAGGGAACAGACACAGGGAAGAACTGGTAAATACTAAACTCTCAAATCCCAGTGGTATAGACTGGGCCTAAGCTATATAAATATTGAAAAGGCGTGGATCTTTGGGCCTTGTGAATGTCACAATGGCCCATGAATTAACCCATGACAAAAAAAAAAAAAAAAAACCCTAAATGGGACCTGGCTATATTTTTTGTTTTCTTCTTGGCAGGTATGCAAGGATAACGTGGCATGTTTGCAGGGTTTGATTAGCATGGAATGGTGGAGGTCAAAGGTAAAAGGTCACCAAAACCACACACCACTTTCTAGTCAATTGTCTCAATCTAAACCCTAACAAATCCTTAAAATCCAACTACCCCATTTGGCAAAAATCAGCCTTTATAAACTCTCACACAATCACGTAGAACCAAGCATCAAAACATTCGATCCCATGGCACGCCAGCTTCTCTTGAAACAAATACCGCTAAGCTCATCAGGACTTGGCCTGCCTGCAGTGACTCTTCTCTTGTGTGCATTTGCCTTGTTCATGTGTGCTTCTCATTCTCGTAAATGGCGTCGTTGGAGTGCTTGTTATGGGCCCAGTGACCACGATCCTGTTATACAACTCAACACTGTAGATACGATGTTGGGCACAGGAGAACATGGCATCCATGCAGGCAGTCGTGATGACAGCCTGTTCAGTGGTGGACAGCCTGTTCAGTGGTGAACAGGTGGTTTCACTCTGGAGGAAGAACATACTCATGGGCGGGAAGTGTCAGCTTCCTGATTTTTCAGGCGTCATCATTTATGACTCAGATGGAAACGTCGTTACCCCTGCCAAAAATCCTCGCCCACTCCTCACCTGGAAGTGAAAAAAATTGTGGGCTTTGAAAAGTGGGCGTTGATATTTGAAATGTCCAAAGTGTTTGTAATTTTACACGATTGCTTCAATCAATATGTCCGCAGAAAGTTTTCTATAAATAAGAAAGTAAATTACGGTTTATGTACTCAGTGATTGCATTGTTCAACAGCTGCAAGGCCAAAATAGAACGGTGCTCTCCCTGGAAAGATGGGGGAGAAAAAGCCAGCATATTCCCTCATAATAATCATCACAAATATTAGACTAGCGGAAGAGAAAGCAAACCAGAACACTAGCGTTTGATATGAATTGATATTTATTTTAACAAGAATCAACTGGGCCTCAATGATTCTTTCTTGTTAGATGAAGAAGACCGCCCCCTAAACGCCACAACTCTTAGCTTCTCCACTTGCTTCTTCACACCTGGAGATGTTTTTCTAGAGTAGCTTGCACTGGAGGATTTGACTCTTTTTGCAACCTTAACAGCCTTGACAGATTTTGCTGGAGTGGATGCTTTTCCAAATTTCTTCACCGAAGATGTAGCCTTGGTCCGCACACCGGTGGATGCCTTGGTCCTTGCACTGCTGGATGCTTTTCCAGATTTCATCACCGAAGATGTAGCCTTGGTCCGCGCACTGGGTGGTTTATCGGTTGCTGACTTATTATTGCTCTTCTGATTGGATGCTTTAATCAATTTTGCACTCTTCCCCTGCTGTTCGGTTATTCGAGCCCTAGCAATGTCTCTTCTAACATTATCTACTGTGAGGGATTCCAAGCTCTCATTCTTCCTCATTGCCTCTTCAATCCGAGCAGCTAACTGTTGATCCTTTCTAGCCACCAAGCTTGTCACTTTCCCTGTAACACCAAGAAGACACATCTAAATCTAAAACCAGAAAAAGGTGATTGCCACAAATTTACAGAATTTCTTTAAGGGCGGGGTTTATATTTCCAATTTTCCACTAGCAAATTCAAATGAGATGACAATTAATTGTGAAAAATAAGTTTTGGCTCATAATTTTTTGTTTTTTTTTTTTTTTGCACAAATAGATCTTAATATGCCAGTTTCAAATTTCTTTTCAACATTTAAGAGTATACCACATTGCTTCAGCAAATTGCAGGACACCTACCTTTTGCACCCATTCGAGCAGTTCTTCCTGTGCGATGTAGGTAATCAATCTAAAATGGTCAAAGAAAAAAAATGCATGGATTAGACTTGTTTATTTTTTACTTTTCAGTGTAATAATCGATGCACCACCATAGGGGCAGTCCTTCCCCTCCTCCAAACATCCTCTGGGATTTAACAAGATTCAACCACGAGAAATGTAATTAAAAACTGTTACTTGGCATCCATAGGGATTGGACTTTCAATTGTTAGCAACTGACACTGAAAAAAAAGTTACTTACAGAGTTCAAGGGGAAATCAAACATGATGACATGGTCCACATCTAAATCAAGTCCTCTAGCAGCCAAGTCTGTGCAGACCAATGTGGGGCAATCTCCATCATCGCTCTTAAACTTATTCAGATTCTCAACCCTGAGTTCACAAGGAAAAACACAGTTTGTTAAGTACTACAGGCTAACATTCCTGCATGCACACCAATGATGCAGTGAAAGTATCAAATATCTAGATTAGATGGTTGGAAATATTTGTAAACAGTCGTTATTGAAAGTCTTCATAGAAGGTAGACAATCAAGTAAACATGTATATATTTGTTATTACATGCATGCAGATAGATGGAGATGAATGCGCAATACCTAGCGCATTCTTTTTTCCTCTTTGGATGAAAAACAGGCATGTCAGGTGCTTTTATAAAAATCAGCATCTATTGTACCATACACACAATTTAGATTGCAGATACAAGAAGGGGGACAAAAAAACATTTTAGATCATCTCACCTCTGTTCTGCTGGCACCTCTCCATGGTAATTGACAGTGGAGATCTGATTTTCAGCAAGAAAGTGATCCGCAGCACGGCTGGAATTCAAAGTGTTACAGAACACCATCACTCTATTTCCTTTCGCTAAACTTGGCTCAAGAACCTGCAATCACATGGCATCCTAACTAAACATCACCATTTGTGTATAAGAACATCTGGTAGGGAAAAACAGCAGTGAACAAGAACAGCTGACCTGCAACAATGCTTCCAGCTTGTTTTCAGAACCTGAAAGCTTTATGAAATCATGACGAGCAGATGCTATCTTTTTATGGAGTGTTGACGTGCGCAGATGCTCTATTCCTTGAAACTCTTCATCAATCAGCTTTTGAACTGCCTGCAAAACCTCTAAAGATCAACTATCCAAATTCCTTGAATAGAAAGTTATGTACATAATCAAGCTCAATGATTTTCAGCTAACAAATAAATAACCATTCACCAAACTGAAGGTGGATGTTGATAGCACATATAGACAACTGAGCGTGTGCTCCTAAACACACATGCCCATTGATATATGGATTTGTTTATATAAAACAGATTGTTGATAAAAGCTAGAAGCCTGAAAATTTCAAGGATTTATTAAGAGCTTGATCAACCCCCTTTAATCGCATAAGAGGATGAAGGTGATAAGATGCTACATCCTTAAAGTATGCTGACTTGGAACAAAGTAAGGATTTGTGGAAGCTAAGAATAAAATGAGGAAAACATTCAAAATGTTGGGAAATTACAGAAGTAGCTTGAGAAAATTCATCCATCCCCATCAGGTCCAAAAGAGAGAGAAAAAATAGAATTCAGTAAAGTAAATGTAATCCTTTGCTGTAGCATTTCCCTAGTTTTAATACAGCAGAAGCAACACATGTAAGTAGTAATTAGTCAAAAGGTCTAAGTAGATATCTAGCAGAACAAGACAGGAGTCACCCTTAAGCAACTTCTCGTGTTAACAAGCCATTTAGATACACCACAAAGAAGTAATGCCCATTCTCATTCCCGCTGCATATGGGAACAACAAATATAGGAAAATTTGTTGATGTGTTAGCATGCCAGCATCCACAAGACCTGCTTATTCAGATAAGACTCAAAACATGTGCATGTGTCTGTGTCTCTGTGCTCTCAATTGTAAAAGCAACAGAAAGCAAAATTATTTTAGGTTATGAAAACAGCACACAGATTTCCATTCATTCAATAAGATGATCATCCAAGTTTGCGTACCTTTGTCATTGTTGCAGTGACTAAAATAGTTTGAAACCCTTGACCATCAGATTTTGATGTGCGATTTTTCAATGGGCCTAAAAACTTGTGAATGTCAGGACCAAAGCCACGATCAAACATGGTGTCTGCCTCATCCAACACCTACTAAAAGATTAGCAACATCATAAAATGCAACAAAGTCATTGCAGCAAGAAGAAGCTGCCATAAGCGAGTTCTTCACTGTATCTTCAAGCAGTGGTCCAAACAACCATATTGAAAATTTTGAAACACGATCACTTGTTCTAGAAAAGTGAAAATAAATGAAAGGATTTAGATACTCACCAAGTATTTTATGTCACCATAAACCATGTTCCCATCCTGAATATGTTGAAGAACCCTACCAGGGGTTCCCACTACCATGTCAATTGGATTATTCAATGAATCCTCCTGGGGTCTCATCCGGCCACCCCCACTGACCATAGTAGACCTGAAACGTGCATGATGACCAATAGATTTTGCCACTCGAAAAACCTAAAACCCATTTATTGTTATCAATTGCAAAGGCAAAGCCAGAGGTTGAGAAAGGTCCAAATTCAACTGAAAGCATGGAAAATAGACCTGCTCAGATAGTTCTCTTGTGGGACATAGAACAACAGCTCGTGGACGCCTGGGCTTCATTAGCCTACCCAACGAGGCCTCATCCCGTCTCAGCAACTATAAGACAAACAAAATTAACAGAAATTTTCTTTTTGATTTAACACCTAAAAAACTAACACAATTCACACGATTTTATGTTTACCATTTCTGAACACTAGGATACGAAGTAGTCGACGCCAAGAATGAATGTTAGCGAACTATAAATGTTAAAATAATAGACGAGAAAACACACAAAATCCATATT
This sequence comes from Populus tomentosa, assembly GCA_018804465.1. Lineage (NCBI taxonomy): Eukaryota > Viridiplantae > Streptophyta > Magnoliopsida > Malpighiales > Salicaceae > Populus > Populus tomentosa. Next base: position 15,991,217 of record CM031977.1, read on the forward strand.
TCAACAATTTCAATATGCATTGAACCACAATGCAATTCCAAAAACACAACCAAACCTCCAAACCTTCCCAAAATTCAATGCACCCAGAAGTGAAAAAGAAAAAAAAGTGAAACCCAAAATCTTAATCAAAGCAACAAGCAAATCAATCAATGAAAAATGGAGATAAAAACACACCTGAACAAGAGGCAACATGTAAGCCAGAGTCTTTCCAGACCCAGTGTGGGAACCCAAGACAACAGTTTTACTATCCAAAATAGCAGGAATACCAATACATTGAATCTCAGTAGGAACCTCAATCCCCATCTCCTTAACAGCCCCCATAACCTCCTCACTCAATCCCAACTCCTCAAAACTACCCGCAATCTTTTTCCCCTTCTTAGACTTCTTAAACCCATCCTCTTCTTCTTCACCCTCGATAAGAATAACTGGTTTCAGTGCGGTTTGTGTTTGAGTGTCGGTTAGTTGGGGTTTTTTAGAGTCTTTAAGGTGTCTAAGTCTCAGTCTCTCTAGTAGGATTGAGTGTTTTATTTCATCCGGTTCAGTTGCTGCTGTTGTTGATGACAAAGTACACAAGGGTCTAAAGTTAAACCCTAGTAAAACCCTAGTGGGTTTTTTGGGGAGTTTTAGAAAGGTATGATAGAGTTTGGTCGAAGAAGACAGAGAGAGGTTTAGTAGAGTTCTTGAAGAGCTTGCAGCTGCCATGGTTCTTTGCATTTTGTTTTGGATTTTCTGTGGGTTTTTGGTTTGAGGTTTTTATGTGTTTGCTTTTGAGGTTTTTCCTTCGCCTCCTTGACAATGGATTTTGATAAACGGATAGAGCGGGTCTGACGGAAATGTCTACTTGGCCCTTGAGGATCTACACGACAGGTCGTATGGTGGCCATGGGCTGCTTGCTAGTAATCAAAGTTTCCTGCAGCCCTTGAACTTTAAAAAGGCCTCTCCTTTTTTTTTTTTCTCTCGTTTTTGCCCTTGGTGTAATGTTGTATTTGCATAAAAACTAAAACGATCGTTACTGGTTACAGTGATTTTCACTGAATTAGGGTTCAAGAAACAGAGTATTCTTCTCAATCTGTGTGTATGTGGAGGCCGGTAACTTGACGAGTAAGAGCATGCCCAATTTTAAACTGACCAAGCTAGTCGGTGTTCCTCCCTGGATTAAGAACATTTTGGCTCTCCCCTAGCAAATTGAGAATATACTTCAAAATGCTAAAGACTCTGTTCAGATGCCCGAGCCTTTCAACAGCTTCTAGAAACCCTTGATTTAGCACGTTACCAAAGTTTGATTCCTTCCCGTTCTTCCTTGTATGATTCAAGCGAAGGATCACCAGCCACAAAGTATCTTTATTTACACAGCTGGAGGCACTACTAAAGCAGCGCTCGGGCTCATCAGCATCAGATTACTAAATTATCAACAACAAAGAAAAAAATACTAAAGAGACTCGGTGTTGTACTGTGGAACAAGACGCGTGTAGTATAATGATGTTTTTGCCTTTCACGGTGACAGCTGAAGAAGAAAGGTAAAATAATTTTTTAACCGGGATTTCATATTAAACAATGGTAAATCGGTTTTTTTATATTTTTATGGCATAATAAATTTACTAATTATTCTTATAATTAAAAAGAAAAACTTGTCTAGTTAATAAGAACTGTGTGGTGTTTTTACTTTTTTAAAATAAATAAAAAAACTAAAATACTTTAAAAAAAACAAAAATTAAACATGCTATTTAATTGCTATTTATTTTGTTTTCTTATATAATTAAAAATTTTAGTTTTATTTTTATTTTTATCTTTTATAAGCGTTCGAGTTATTAATTTCAAATATTAAATCCAATTTAAATAGGTTCTTAGTTAATCTTAATAGTTAGCTCAAAAAAAAAATTTCTTAGCTTTTTTTTTATTATTTTTACTTTCAAAATTTTAGCTTTATAATGTTAATCTAATTCCATGCATAATAAATTAGTTAAATTAATTCTGATTAACTTAAGTTTATTTAATATTTATTTAATTGATTTTTTTATTTTTTAATATTAATTTATTAAACCTTAAACTTTATGATTTTTAATTTTTTTCCATAAAAGATTATACAATCTTCCATCACGAGTCACAAATTAATCAAATTATCCCAAGTTTGATTCATGTTATCATCGCTCGTACATTACTAAAAATCAAGTTCTGGAAACTCCAGCTCAGTAAGTTTGCTTCCCATGAGCTCAATAGTGCGTATAAGGATAAAATGTGCGAGTAATAAAAAATTATGAAAATTAGCCAAAAGCCCAGAATAGCAGGTGCAAGAATTTGTACAATCCTGCAAACTTCACCTTTTATTCAAGAAATTATAGCTCTGTAATTTCAAAAATCAACAATATCTGCAAGTATTTAGCATACATTTTGCAGAGTAAAACCGTTGACCTCCAGAATTCTATACTACCATTGTTGACGATGAATCAACTCAATTGTAATATTCAGGCTTCAAGACACCAACATAAGGCAGATTCCTGTATAGTTCAGCAAAGTCCATTCCGTAACCCACAACAAAGTAATCTGGACACTGCAAAAAGAAAGCAGGGAAAAAATCATTTCCAACTCGATGCAAATAGAAGGGATGTCAGATTAAGCTTATGTGGCAGTTGATACCAATGCTAATGTAACATTAATATGCAGACTAAACAAATAGTATTTTGATGACGAGCCAGCTACAGTCCATGCTAACATTGGTTTCTAATGGAAGGCATTCCCGGTTTCAGGAAGTAATTTGAAACATGAGAATTAACCTAAAGAGTCAGATTTTTAATCCAGCTCTGGATCCAGTCACAGTTTCTAAATGCCACTCATCCACTTCTATCCAAGCAGAGTAGATATATTTACAGTTACAATCGCTCCCATATGTGAAAGACATTGTTTAGGATAGAAAGCTCTGACACAGCAAATTAAAATGAAAGTATTGAGAAATTGTTCCAGTGGAAATACACGATGAAGAAAAAAAAAATTGATACAGAACAAGCATATTTCAAAAGCAACTCGTGGTTTTTGCAACTAATGGAGAAACGAGAACAATCAGGTTGAGGAGTTCCGATTATGGAACAGTGAAATAGGTGTCACAACTAAATATTCAAAAATACTTCTCCCCATTCAATATCAAATGTCATCAATAAGGATTACAACAAGGGGTTGGAGGTGTTTCCTTCCACCTAATCTAGCAAAGAAAATTTTGTTCAATGGAACCACGTGAGAAAAGAGGGGTGTTGGAAATTTGTTGTAATTAACATGAATAGATAAATAAAAAACTAATCTCAATGAACCCTTGGTTTTCCCACTTAAAGAATCATTGACTTTTCTAGATTTAATTATTGATTTATGGTGGCTAATCATAAGTTAATAATGGTGAGAATTAATTCTTATTAATCCTTAACTTCTAAAATTCACTATAAAATAGGAGATGGGGTGAAGGAAGAGTTTCTAATTTGAATTTTTTTTCATATTTTACACTCTTCCTCACCTCATTTTAAGTATTTTTCTTTTTCTTTTTATGCTTTGATTTTCCTTGTAAATCTAGAGCTTAAGTTCATCTTTTTTAAAGATATTTGAGTTATATAATCTTTGATTTAAAGACCTTGTTTAGAAGTGCATCTAAACCAAGATGAGTATAGTAATGCTAATTGGATATCCAAAACCAAGGATTTGAATCCACAGATGGATGTCTTCATACTTGGTGGAGTAGTTGTGTCATGAAGATCCTCCAAGCAAATGTGTATTGCTAGATCCACGATAGAATCAGGATCTATTGTACTTGATAAAGTTGGATAGGAAGCCAAATGAATTCAAAATTTCTTAGAGGATATTCTATGTTGGTTATTTGTGTTCATTGCAATAGTTAGTCAACAATTGGAAGGGCACAAAGTATAAGGGGAAGTCTAGGACATCTACGTCATAGACATAATATTGTTATGCACTTGCTATCAAATAAAATTATTTTCATCGACTATGTATAGTAAAAAAAAAAATATTGTGGATCTGCAAACCAAAGATTTATCGAACGAGCTTGTGTATAATTCATCAAAGGGAATAAGTTTAAAACCTTTAAAAGATGAAAGTGTAATGATAGTAATCATACCTAGTTGATTAAAGATTTCAAGATCCAGGTTCAAATGAAAAACTAAGTCATGTAACATTCTCGATAGCACTAGAAAATTATTATTTTCTGCTTATTTCTATGATAAAATAAGTTCTAGCTAAAGCGTGATAAATGATGAGTTGAGTTTTTAATGATTTTCATATATTGGTACACCACGTGGAATATAACAAAATATTTTTAATAAAAGATCACGTATATGAGTGAAAAATGTGGTTGTTTCTTTGAGAATTTCAATAAAGGCTAAATTCTTTAAAGCATTCATGAATCCAAGAGTTGTTCAATATCAAAATGAACACAACGGTGAGAACCAAAGAAAATATCTAGGTAGAGAACTACATGAGTATTAATGTCTTGGTTTACACAAAATGTTAAATAGTTCAAGACATTGCATTCGCTATTTAGCCGAGTAAATTTGATAATATTTCATTAAGAAATGTTCAAAGTCAAAAGTTACTTATCCTAATGTAATAATCTACCAAATCAGTATCTTCAAGGTGTATTTGAGTCATTTTTAAACTAGCGAGACAATTTTTATTCATATGAAGAATTATTGAAAATTTGTTTTAATTAACATGATTTAAACAAATTATGGGTGAATGAGAAATTAATCTCAAATAACCCTTAGTTTTTCTAGATTTAATTATTGATTTATGGTGATTAATAAAATTTTAATAATGGCGAGAATTATTTCTTATTAATTCTTCAACCTTTTATCTTCCAAAATTCACTATAAAAATAGGATAAATAAAGAGTTTTTAACTTGAATTTTTTAGATTTTACACATTCTTCCTCACCTCATTTTTAGGATTTTTCTTCTCCTTTTATGCTTTGATTTTCCTCCCAGATCTAGAGGTTAGGTTCATCTTGTTGAAGGATATTTGAGTTACATAATCTTTTATTCAAAGACCTTGTTTAGAAATGCATATAAATCAAGGTGGTGGTGTTGAAATCTTGAAAAACATATTGCAACATCCCAGTTGCACAAGCGAGGAGCAAGAAAACCTTAAAGACAAATGATTTATTCTTGACAACAATAAAAGATTCATTGCTTTAAAGTGCTTCAACAAGTAGTATCATTCTTGTTTTAAGTTAAGCATAGTTAATTTTATTATTAGTATGCATGCTAGGATTTTTTATTTTATATCAATTGCAAGTTTGAATATATAATTAGTATGTATTCTAATATTCTATTATTATTTTTGTGTTAAAAGCATATTTGTTATTAGTTATATTTTCATATGCTTATAATTTTAAATATGTATAAACTCTAGGATATTTTTATGATGATAAACTAAATATCTTTATTCACTAATCAATGTAACACACAGGGGGAGAGTACCTCAAATCCTTGGTAATATTTTCCATCACCCAATAGTTCAAAATGCACCTTCCTTCTGGTTGGTTTATCAAGGAAAGTACACACTGATACAGCAGATGCTCCCTTGGATTCCAAGTGTTTAATGAGACAAGATAGAGTGTTTCCTGTGTCTACAATGTCCTCAACCTAAGACAACAACATAGTAAAGCTTTAAGTAGCAGAAAACAGCATTACCTTAATCAACAGTCCCTGATAAATTATAATAGGAAAAAAAAATCATTAATGAAAAAATCTTGGAAATGTAAAATGATTTTAATAATTTTTCCATTAAACTATACGTGTCATTTACTATTCATGTTTGGTCTAACTACAGATCAGTCATATGAGTATGGAGGGAAATGAGAACATCCCATATCCTGAGTGTTTTTGTTTTTTTTCACGGAAACAATGTGTCATTGAACAGCAATGATTAATCTAAAACATGGATCATTAAGAGAAAACATCCTGCAACTTGATTTTAATAAAGCCAATCTGTTCTGGAGTTAAGACATGAGAGGATCATTTTCCATACCATGTGATTGAATCAATTAATTCAAAAGAACCATACTTTCTTGGAAAGATCATGATAACGCTTCATTTGATAAAATATCTCTTCCACCGTTTAATCCATGGTGTTAATTCTTTTAGTCTCATTGAACTCAATTCCGATTCCTTTTCAACTTGATTTTCTACCAGTTGAATACTTGTAGAACAATAATTTTGGGGGTTAGGCAGAACATCCGTTCAGAAATGAAATCCTACACGATTGTGGTCAAAATTAACATCCAATACATTAATTTATTGCTAAGAATATCAAAAACAAAAAAACCTCGAGACGTGAGGAATAGTAAGTTGTACGAGTCAAAGGAGGAGAGGTACCAGAATGACGTGTTTCTCTTTAACATCGAGCTTCAAGTCGAGGGAGATGCGGGGAGCTCCGCTGGACTCAGTGCCAGAACCGTATGATTCGGCACGAATGAAATCAACGGAAATGGGGAGTTGGATTTGCCTGACCAAGTCAGCCAAGAACAAGAAAGCGCCAGTGGCCACGCCCACAACGAGTGGAGGGGGAGAAACAGAGGAAAAATCGGAGGTGATTTGAGAGGCGAGTTCGGTGACTCGTTTTGAGATTTGGAACTTGGTCCATAGGACCTTTTCTATGTGAGAGTCCAAAGACATAGCTGCGGTGATGGGGGCGGAGAGGGATGAGGGATTAGAGTTTTGACTGTTGGGTTTTGGCGATGTGGACCAAAGGCGAAGGTCTCTCCCCACTTTTAGAGTTGTGTAGAGTGTAGAGATTAACACAGAAGGGTGTTTGCTTGGGTTGCGTTTTTTACCAATTCAGGGAATAAATTTGCCAATTAGGACGGTAAATTAAAAATATTAGTAATTAGTGTAGTTAGACAATGTTGCGTTTAGATATATTATTCTTAAGCATGATAAGATACTTAATGTATTTTTAAAGTATGACATGATTAAATTGTGATATTTCAAGCTTAATTAATTAATTAATTTGTAATAATTAGTAAAATCGATAATATAATTTTAAAAATAACTAGAAAAATCTCAAAATTGTCAAAACCATGAAGTCTTGAAAAAAAAATTTTATATTTAAATATCTGACAACACACGCAATGGTGTAGTGGCTACTATAGAAAAAATAACCTCTGAAAATTCTGGTAAGAATTCGAGCGCAATCCAATAATTAAATAAAAAATTATGGGTTTTTTAAGCTATTATTCTAATTTAACAGGATCATACCTTTTCTCGAGTCTAAACTTATCTCACCGATTTATAAATGCAACCGCTAGGTCATTTATATAATTTATTTGGAGTAAGTCCTTATTTAATTATAGTAAATTCATTTTTAAACAATAGCTTTTTTAGTTTTTAATTGGAATTTAAAATATGTATATTTTGACTCAAAACATATTTGGAATAATTTTTTTATAAACCCTGTTGTTTCATCAGTCTTTTTTTGAACCTATGGCAATTCACCAGCGTTTACAAAAAAAGATTCCTAATTCATAGTTGTATTCGCAATTATAAAATAAAAAAGTTTTTAATCTTTTGGCAACCTTGCCCTTTGACCACACCCAAAAAAAAAAAAACATGAAAGATGGTCTGACTAGTATGTTAAGGGTATCCTACATCTTTTTTAACTGGCATACAAGTTTTTGAGTATATTTGTTTTTGTATTTTAAGTGTATTTTTTAAAAAATATTTTTTTTTATTTCTCTTGCTCTAAAATAATTGTTTTAGGTGTTTTTAAATTGTTTTAATATATTAATATCAAAATTAAATTTTTAAAAAATTATTTCAATATATTTCCATATAAAAAACATATTTAAAAACAATTATTGTCACATGCCAAATCAGCTCTCCATCTCTTATTCACAACCTGAAATCTATAACTTATTGATTCGTGTTATTTATTTTTATCAAAACATATTTTATTGATTTTTGTTATTGTTTCAGGTATTTTAATCCACATTGCAATATGAATAAGATTTTAAATTAATTTTTAATATAAAAGAAAAAAACCATTGATTTTATGGATATGTTTTCGTATCATGATTTTTTTAATAAAAAATAGAGTTTATACTTAATAAAATAAATTAAAAATATATACAAACTAATAAATTAAAAAATATCGTTACAGGTGATTATAGAAAATCCTAAAAAGCATGAGCAAATCATTATAGTCCAGACCACCACATATAAAAACACAAGAAACTGTAAATTGCCACGATGCCTTTTTTTCCCTCCCTAAACCATTTTTTTTTAAAAATCATTTGCCCTTTTATATCCACATCGATGTCTAATTTAAGTAACTTTGTTATGAAATGACATAAATTAAGGTCAGGATATCAAAATATAAAGAGTGAAGAAAATAGGTGGGTACTTCTAAAATTAAGATGAAAAGTTCATTTTGCTCCTCTAACTTTCTAAATGATATATTTTTTGTCCCTCAATATTTTAAAATTATAATTTTGATACACAACCTTATTTTTTTTATTTTAAGTTTTTTACTTGAGAGATAAGATAAAAAGTAGTCAAATTCCAGTTGTAGAGAAAATATTGGTTGATATCAATTTCAACCACAAAAAATATTAAATTTAATATTAACGAATTTCATTTAATAAGAAGAGTTTTACTATATATTTTCCCCCATCATCTAAGATAATATATCCAAGCTTGAGAATTTTTATTATTATTTCGAGTTAATTTTATTTTTTAGGTGATTTTTATGATATTCAAGGCAAAAAGTGAATTTATCACGTTTTTAAAGATGTTTCTGAATATTTTAGATAAAAATAGGTTAAAATTATATTTTTTAACAAAAAAAAAAAAAAAAAACTATGACCGACTTTTTAGCAACCAAAAGGTCATTAGAAACTAAGCCAATAAATTAACTTTTTTGGAAAAAAAAAAAACCAAGGCTGACGTTTTTGGCAACCAAAAGGTCATTAGAAATAGGCCAATAAATGATGAGTCAACTATATTGTTTTTTCTTTTTAAATAGGGGACAAGTTACGTGTCATCCATGCTTTAATGTAAAAAAATTAAAGAGGCTTGACATGTAGGGCAAGCTTTTTTTGGATGGGTCAAGCATGAAGTCATACACACGCACCTAACTAGATGCACGTACATAGCCTCCTAAGCCTAGTAGCATTCGGCCTTTTCTACTTAAAAAACTATTTTCAACTTGTTTCTACTCGAAAACAATTTGAAAAATACTTTATAAATCTTAATAAATTAATTTCCAATCACAAAACACCCTTTAATAACTTTAAGAAATAAGAAATAAATTAATTAAAAAAAAACCTTATGGACCACCTTGATATTCCTTTTCTAACATTGTTTAAAATTAACACCATATTTATTGAGCTCCCCTCGCAAAAATGAACCCATTAACATGAAGATTAGTTTTTTTTTAATCTCTCTCTCACTAATATTTTTCAATACTTTTCTCTCACCTTCTCCAACATTCAGAAAATTGAAATAAAAAAAAAAATTTAGAATCAAAACATAACATTTTAAAACTTCAATGACAAAATGAACACATAAACTCAGATTTCATTGACCAAATTTAAGTTTTTTTTCTAAAAAATGAAAATGAGGCCTTTTTTTTCTTTTTTAACTTCAACCTAATATTTTATATCAAAAAATCAATCTTTAATTTAATATTAAAATAGTTTTTTTGACACTTTCCTAGCAGGTAAAATCACCCCATATAACTTGAAAAGATGTGATTGTAAAGAAATAAAGTTAGATGATCAAAATGGAAGAAGAGGGAGAGATAGAGAGAGGAAGAGAGCACTGTTCAGGGAAATAGTGAAATCCATGGTCAAACCTCTGTTTTTTAAAACATTTTTTTTGAAAAAAATATTAATTAATATTTTTTTCTGGTATTTTTTAATGATTTTAATGAATTGATATAAAAAATAAAAAAAATATTATTTTGATATATTTTTAATTAAAAAATATTTTTAAAAAATACATTATATTACTATTACTAAATAGGTTAGTACAGTACTGTTATTTTTTTTCAAATCTTTTAGTTTATTTTAAAAAAACGCACTAAAATTTATTTCCTTTAATATTTCTGTACTGGCACACCCAATCAATCCTTTAATAAAAAAAAATAAAATGGCTAGCAAATATTTTAAAATCCAACATCGATTAGCAGCTAAATACTTACCACTGAAGTTTCCAGTATTTTGTGCAGGATATGTGGCCCTCTATTTACGTTCCTTGCCTTCGGAAACATTAAGGTAGAGATAAAATTCCAAGTTGGGTTTATAGCTGGGTTGCGTGAATTCAATATTATTCGGTATATCATTAAAAATAGATGAAAAATAATTTATTAATATTTTAATTATTATTTTAAATTTATTAAATAAATAATGATGAAATATGATAAAATAAAATTAAAAAATAATAAAATTAAAATTAAAAAGAAAAAAAATTAATTTTATAAATTATTTTAAATAAAATAAATAATAATTAAAAGAATAAAAATCAAATTTGATAAATAAAAAAATTAAGTTAAAAAATAATAGGAGAAAAAAAATATCAATAAAAATAATAAGAATCAAAATTAATATAAAAATCAAATTAAATTAAATTCTGAGAAAAAAAATTAAAAAAAAAATTCAAAACAAAATATTAAGAACTAAATTTAATATAATAAACAAATAAAAATATATTTTTGAGTTTTTTTCAACTTCTAAAAAGTATTTTTTATTTAAAATAAAAGAAAAGTATTTTTTTAGAAACCAAACTAAATTTTTCTTTAATTGAAAAATATTTTTAATTAATCAATTTTTTTAATAATAAATAAACAAATAATTTTTTTTAAAAAATGACCTTGAACAGACAACACATTAAATAATATAAGTGGTGGACCTTTCAAACTCGAACTTGAAAGTTGAAACTCCTTCGACGCTTAAGGAGAATTCTATTACAAGTGTCTAGCCCTTTGCGATAATAAATTGGGCCATGACCCATCTCAAGCAGCTGGCCCAAAGTTCTGAATCTTGGCGCCAAGTGCCCAAAATTTGAACCACCAAAACACCCCCTCCTCCAAGAAAAGAAAAGAAAAGAAAAAAAAAACAGATGGAGAAACAAAACCAAGAATCCCTAGCCACCCAGAACAGAAGAAGATTATGCAAACGACCTTCATCGCCCTACGGGGAATGGGAAATCCGGTGGTGCAGGAGAGGACTGGTTCAGTGGCTGTGACATAATCGCTGGAGGAGAAGTTCAAGAAACCCAAATTGAGGAACTATGATTATGGGCCTGGTAGTGGAGATAGCCGCAAAGGCAATCTGTACAAGACAATTTTTTCAAAGAGGAATACAATTGACATATCTTGAGGTACTGGAATTTTAATAAATGAATTGAGAGATTTCTCATGTTTAAAGTTTCATAGTCTTAATTGTTTTGGTTGACTTCGAGTTGCGGACAAGGAATCAAGAAAATAACGTTCTACAAAGACTGCTGAGAATTCACAATGGAGTGATTGCATGAAACAAGTGAGGAGGAGGAGGCAAAGACTTCCCAGCCAACAATTGGGAAAACCAAAGCTTGATATTAGATGAGGATGGTTTTAATTTTGGGAGGGGAAGAAATGTTGGAGCTCACCACCAGAGCTATGGCGATTGGGAGACCATATTGGATGACAATCGAAAGGGAGAAGATGATGTTCGCCCATACTTCATGTGTAAGATCTTTTACTTTGTTCATCACTCTTACTGTATAGGTCAGAAACGAAAATAAACTGAAATATTTTTTTTTATAAAATATTTAAAAAGAAACAAATACAAGAAAATACTTTTTAGAAAATATTTTCTGAAAAACAAATACAAAAAATTTAAAATATTTTCTAATAATAATGTAATGAAATGATGATAATCATATAGCAATAAAGATGGAGGAAGTAATGGTGAAGTAATTGTGGTTGTGATGAGATAATAATAACGATAATAATAACATGATGATAATGATTGTGGTGATGAAGAGTAATGGTGAGATAATCATAGCTGTTATGAGATAAGATAGTGGTTGAAGAGGTTGAGAAAGAGTAAATGATGATGGTAAAGAAGATGAGGTGATTATGGTGGCATCAACGATGGTAAAGTGACAATAATAGTTGAAATAATTAAATGATATTCTAAATGAATTATTATTTAAAAACTATTTTATAAAATTTTATGAGTTAAAAATATTTTTTAACAAATAAATTAAATTTAAAAGTTGACTATAAATATTTTACATTGACTAATTTTTTTGTAAAATATTTTTTTAAAATATAAAAAAATACTTTTTAGAAAATATTTTATAAAAAACAAATACAACAAATTTTAGAAAATATTTTTATTACCTAAATAGAATAGAAATTAGAGTTAGGTTTGGCATTATATGCGTTGTTCATGCCCTCGTTTCCTGAAAACAATAACAAGGCGATGAACATGCAAAATTTGGAAGCTGACGCTACAAATTCATGAACCATAGTAAATCCACATCGGGACTCATTATTCGGTGGCAGGAGCTTAGGGGCATATTGAACACGCTTAGTTTTCATTGTCGCCTGTGAGATAAGACTGCAGCAAAGTCAAATCGTACCCGCATTGCACTGCGTCCAAAAACTTCTCCACGTCACCCCCAAGATTTCAGAACTATATTTTACACCGGCAACGCAGAATCTGACAGGGTAAAAATGTCATATCAACCCTGTTTGTTAATAAAAACTTGATTCGTCTATTACTCACCTGGTCTTTCGAGAATGGCGGTGATGATGAAATGGTATCGCATTCTCTCTCCAATCCACACCACCACTGATCTCCTGTCAACTCATTCCTAGCCCAATTTATAGCTCACTGTATAATTAATTAACCAATAGCTACGCCTTATCATAAAAAAAAAATCCAGAATAAAATTCTATGATAGGTCAAAGAATAATAGTTTAGAGAAACATAAAATAACATGATAATCCTAAAAATCGCTAGCCATTTCATGTCCTCGAATCCAGATAAAAAAATCTACTCAATTTCGGTGGCAAGCCACCAATCCCCTAAACAAAATAAGGTCCTAGAATATTAGTTTCAGAGAAACTCCAAGAATGGCCGACCGGTCATCAAGCCCTCCAAAAACTGGGCTCAGAAGCACCAACATGCATTTACCGACAAAAATAAGGCACGCTTCATTCATTGAGTGCCAATGAACCAAGCTGATCACCGACGCTAGAAGCACCAACTTCCTGAAGGACTTGCATTGCCTCAGCCACCTTTTTCTTGAGAGCATCGGGAGATTCAATAAGATGTAGCACCTCGGTTTGATCCATCTCCAATAGCATCCCAGTCACCTTTGCAACATGATCTGCCTCGAGACGTTCCACGAGTGGATAAAGCTGTTCACCCAGCATCTGCCAGCAAGCATAAAAGAAACAATAGTTATGTTTCATACATCCATCTCCAACTTGCATAAGGTGCATTATCTCAAAATGGGGGAGAAATGTTGTGTTGCATACCACCATGCGCTTCTCTGGTGTAGCAGACGCCAAAGCAGTTGTGAGAGCTGAGATGGGAACTGGAGCGGTTCGCTGGGCATCGCTAGGAGTTATGGGCATCCCTGATGCCTCAAAGGGAAAAGGCATCACTGGAGCAACAAAACCTTGGGGAGCTGCAGATGCATCTATGCCATTTCTTGCATTTCCCATGTATCTTAAGCCTTGATTGGTATTTCGGTGCAATAGCTGCATTTAAAATGAAGCATATATCAGACATGTAAAAACAGTTGTAGCAGAATAGTTTTGAGATCGACTCAAAATACACATCAAGATTAGGGGCAACACTGAATTGAGTACAATTAGCCCATGATACAAAACAAAAATGAGAATAGTAAGAGCAAGGAGATCAGGTAATGGCGAAAATAACAGTGGCCACTCTCCATCATGTAATTAACAATCAGAGGAAGAAAATTTAGACACAATGTTCCTAAAAAATTGCAGTGCAATAATACCTCATACTTTAGTCATGAGGTTCCAATCAAGCAAGCGCCTCTTTACAATAAAAACTTCAGGAAAAATTAAAATGATTTGCCCATGTAAAGCAGTAAAACTAACATAAGAAAATTAACAATCACACTACTTATGTAAGGGGAAACATGACATTTTCGTAAGTGACAGTTAAAGGAGGGAAACGTTGAAAGACATTTAAACGATAATGTACCTGCTGTTGCTGTTGAATCTGTTGGTGGTTCCCACCACGCCGAATACCAATCCTCTGCCCTTGTTGTCCTTGCCTTTGCATCTGATATGGCATAACAAAGTTTGGGCCAACACCAGCACGCATTCCAGGCAAAAGTTGCTGCTGGAAACCATAGCCTGTAGGCTGAGGGGGCATCATGCCGGCAGTTCCTTGGCCAAAAAAGAGCTGCTGTGGTGCAAGCCTGGGTGCCCCAGGATGATATCCAGGAAGCCCTGAAGGCATAGGTGATAGTCCAGGTGCCTGAATTTGAGTAAAATGTGCCTGAGAAGAAAAGCCAATTAAGACAATCCATCTACACTTTACAAATAAAGTGAAAATATAGGCGATTACATCAGATTCTAGCCTTATATGCTTTCAAACTATTGAACTTTAGAGCAAGCATAACTCTCATGTCTCTGTGCACACTGCTGTTGTTTTATGGGGAAAAAAAATCAACTTTAGGTCTTGAAAAGTAAATAGCAAGACAAAAGCAACCCTCAGATTCCTGAATATATCTTGCTTTATCCATCTTCATCTGGACCTGGTTTTACAGGGTATCTGAATCATTTCACTCCCCAAAGCTCATAAAAATAAAAGCAAAAAACTAGTCATTCCGGCTGTAAATCGAGGTCTTCATCCAGATTAACAATGACAATGATACAAAGCTATTGGAGTGTTCAGTAGTCATAGTTTATAGGTGCCACCAGTATAAAACAGATTTGAGGACTATGCAAGACATGTACAGGTCATATGAAAAGTTGAATAATTGATCATGTGATTCCCGGCAACAAAGGTTTTCTTATTGGAGCAAAAAAGAGAAAAATAATTGTTTGATGAGAAAAATATGCAGTAATGAGGATCACCTGCAGCCGAGCCTTCCTCTCTTCTCTGCGTTGGGCAACGGCTACATACAGGGGTTTCTTTCCTATCATCTTTCCATTCATTCCATTCATCTGAAAACAGAAATTGGTAATAGCAGATTAAGATACAAAAAAATGCAACTGTATAATCACAAATAAAAATTAAAAACTTACAGCTCTTGAAGCTTCCTCAGGTGTAGAAAAGGCAACAAAACCAGAGCCCTTACTCAGTCCTTGTTGATCAAGCATAACCTGAAGAAATATTAGCACATGGATAACAAAGAAAAATTTATTTACATGGAAAAATAACCCAAGTATCACTTTTAAAAGCATCTACATCATATTTATTACTTATAAATAAAATATACCTTGCATGATGTTACAGATCCAAACTCAGAAAATAATTCCTTCAGTTTTTCATCATCAATTTTGTCATCAAGATTTTTTAAATACAGGTTGGCAGCCTTCAGTTTCTCATATCTGCTATTTCTTTCCTGTTCAAACCTGGCTTTCAACTCTGCCTCCCTTTCTCCTTTCCTCTGGGCCCTCCCCACATACCAAACCTTATCATTGAAGGTGGTCCCGTTCAACTTCTCAACAGCAGCAGCAGCAGAATCTGGGCTCTGGAAGTTCACGAAACCAAAACCTTTGGACTTCCCACTTTGGTCCTTCATAACAATTGCACTGGTGATGGCACCATAATTGCTGAAGAATTTCTTAAGGTCCTCATCAGAAGTTGTCTCCGACAAATTCTTAACATAAACATTTGTAAATTTTGGTGATCCAGTGGCCTCAATCCTTTCTTGGTGTCGAACAAAACGTCCAACATAAACTTCTTTATCATTTATCAGCATACCATTCAACCGATTGATTGCGCTTTGAGCAGCTTCCTCATTTTCAAACTGTACAAAACCATAACCTTTTGATTGACCATTGTTGTCAACCGCTACCTTGCAGGAAAGGACAGGCCCAAAGGAAGCAAATGTTTCCTGCAATGCCTTGTTATCAATTGAAGTGTCCAGGTTCTTGATAAAGACATTTGCATGTCCACTCTTCCTCATACTAGGATCACGATGGGAAACCATAATTCTGATAGCTTTCCCATTCAAAGGGGTGAAGTTCAGAAGCTCCATTGCATTTGCAGCTGCAGTTCACAAAACCAAATTCAGGATCAAAATGCTGAGAAGGGATTGAGGAAAATGACGCATGCCCTCATACTTCAAGTCACAGGGACAGAATATGTACACATAAATCTAAATTGACAATTACATTAAACTAAGGTGTGCAACATTCAAAAGGTGTGAGGAAGGGTGGCAGAGAAGGGTATCAGAAATATTGGATAAGGCTGGGAAAAAACAAGGGAGTTGTTGTTCACAGTGGCTGGCATTCATGGACTGTGCACAAAAAAGTTCCAGAATTTTTTCTTACAAACCAAGAAACAGAAAAAATCAAGCGTTAATAAATAAACCTCCAATCTCCCCTCTTTCTCCTAACCTTTGCAGTAAAAAAAACTAATTAGATTGATCTTAATAACTAGGAAAACTATAAATAGATTGACATCACTCAGTACAAAAAATAAATTAAATTAAATTCTCAGCACTGATGCATGCTCGCACGCAGTGATTAACAATAACACATGAAAACAAATTAGTATACAAGAGCCAAAGAATCGTATAAAAGAAGAAAAAAATTACCATCTTGAGGATTGCTGAAATTGACATAAGCATAACCAAGTGAGGCTCGTCTAGCCTGATCCCTACAAACCCTGATGGAAACAACCTGCGCCACCTGGCTAAACAGATCAAACAGTTGTCCTTCGTTAACGTTATGCTCCAGATCCCCAACGTAAAGCGAGGAATTCGGAAACTGTCCTGCTTCAGCCGTTCCCAATGCAGTAGCAGCCACTGCCGCTGGTTGAGCCGTAACCGCTGGTGCCGCAACTGCTGCCGCCATCACTTTCTTTCTTCTCTGAAAGAAAAGGAAAGGGGATGAAATTGAGAAATAATAATGCTAGGGTTTGAGAATGAGGATGGAGATTGAAGAGAAGTAGAGTTCTTTGTATAAATGGATTCAATTTTATTTATTTATTTATTTATTTGTTGGGTTTGTTTCCTCTTTGGAAAGGGAGAGGTGGAGGAAGGAGAGTGAAAGGAAAGGGAGGCAGAGAGAGTTTATATATGTGAGGGAAAGGAAAGAGACAGGAACAGTTTCTTCCAAATCTTTTGTTTTGATTTGATTCGTTTAATTAATTAAAAACTTTTTGAAAAAAAAGAACCGCACGTGTGAGTTAGTTGTTGTTTGTTGGGAGACTCATGACGTGGCATTCGATTCAAGGCTTTGTTTGTGCCGGTTACCCCTGCAAGTTGTTTCTTTTTTCGGATGGACTTTTTTTCTTTTCTTATTACGGTGTTATTTTATTTATTTATGTTTAATTTGATGGATGTACGCCTTCTGCTATGGTTTCTTCGGTTTTTTTTTTTTGAAAATCAGCATATTTTAATAAAAAAGAAATAAAAGAAAAGTATTTTTAAAAATAGAAGTGTTAAAATATTTTAATAAAAAGTTACTATTGTAGCTTTTCTTGATGTTTGTTTTTTTTCTCTTCTATTTTTTAAGCTAAATGTGCTGTTTTTTTTTAAATAATAATAATAATTAATCTATGCTATTTCTTCTAGACTTTCTAAAACATGTATTAAAAAGTAAAAACATCCATGTTTCTTCAGGGGTGAACAAGGGAAAGTAAAATGGACCCAGAAAAAGTTAAAAACAAAAGAGTGAAAAAGAAAATAAACCGAAAGAAAGAGGGAAAAAGCAACAAGGGGAAAGAAAAGTGGGTGATATTTGATAGAGTGATGTTATTATGGTGCAAAATAATTTTTATTTAAAAATATATTAATTATTTTATATATTTTTTATATCAACATATTAAAATCATTAAAAAATAGTGAGAATATGTTTTTCATTTGAAAAAATATCAAATTAATATTTTTTATGTTTTTAAATAATTTAATATATTAAAATTAAAATTAAAAAAATATTATTTTAAAATATTTTTAATTAAATTTAAAAATTATTGAAGTATCATTCGGAGCATGAAAAGCCCATCTTGGACTATGTACTCCAATAGTCTATTTATTTGTACGTTTTAAAATCGTTTTTATAAAAAAAATAAATTTTTTTAAATTAATATTTTTTTAATATTTTTAGATTATTTTAATATTCTGATATAATAAATAATTTTTTAAAAATAAAAAACTTATTATATTAATATATTTTATAATAAACATTATTTTAAAAAATAACTATAATTACATTCTCAAATACCTTTCTAATCTCGGACTGTATTGGTGCGTAAAAAGTGCCCTTAGGCCTGAAGATTGGGTCAGGTAAAGGCTTTAATATCGGGTCAGGTAAAGGGAAAGGAGCCCAAAAACCAACAGGGCCCAGGTACTCACACCTACTAATTTTACAATCTTAACCCGATTTTGTAGCGAGTAGCGACTACGTGTACTCAGCTTCTCCACATTCTCGACGTCTTCAACGTCCCCGTCTTCTTCTCTGCAGTTTATAGACTAGAATTGGAGAAGACAGTAGGAAGCAGGCAAGCAGAAAATGGCAATTCCATTATCAAATTTCTTAAGAGCTCTCTTCTTAGTAATGGGATGTTTAATGGTGGGTACTCTCGTCTACACAATCTACGTCGATGGCTTCCCATTTCGCAGAGACCTCCTCACCCCGTAAATAAAATACACACACTGTCTCTCACTCATTTCTTTGAGGTCAAACATTCTCTTTGCAGTTTCAGAGTTTTATTGTAGTATAAATAACTGAAAATTCTATCTCTTTTTTATGTTGCAGGTGGATGATTGCTACTCTAGTTGATTTCTACATCAACGTTATAGCTGTAGCGGTGCATCTTATTTATTGGCTGTGGTTCTTAAGCTAAGAACATGGCATGGTTTGATTGAGAGACTTGTCTGCTGATTATCAATTAGGCTTGGATTTGCTACAAAGAATCGAACTTTATTACCGCAACAATTTGGATACTTCTGCTAATATGCTTTGGCAGGTATGTCCTGTAGTTATTGTACTTTAATTTTTGTTCCATCAAGTGCAAATCTCTTCAAGAACCATTTCTTTTTTAAAAAAGAAGCTCTTTAAGAAATTAATTCAAACGTGGTAGTTATTGTTGATAGAAATGAATGTAGTGTCAAAAGGTTACTTCTTTAAGGTAGTCTTGCAATATATTGTCAGGCTTTGTTGTCTAATTTTTTTGTTTTTTTGCACAATATTTTCAGTATTACAACGTCTGTATACGTTTTTATCCAATTTCTCAAGTTGTCACCTGAAGAATCTTTGCAAGACCCGGTGTATCGTGTACTATTGCGGCATGAAAGCAAGTATGTGATTCGAATTTCTGGTTTCTAGAATTATGCACTAATGCAGGAATATTATTAAAATAATGTAGTAAGGTTGTAGCCCATATAGGACTTGGAAGTTATTCAAGTTTCCATTTTGCTCCTTTCAGTTGCTCAAAGCTTGTGTCTTGTGTGTGTGTGTGTGTGTGTGTGTGTTGCTTTTGTAGAAGCAGAGAACCATGCGCATAACCACTTTTGATCACATTGGCTTCCCTAAATCAGTAGCCTTTGAAATGGTAAAAAGTACGCTCCAAAGTTTAAAATTCTACTCCAACATTTTAATTCTGTATCTGGCATTTGTTGCCATGATGCGAAGAATGCTGCAAGTTTTTTTAAATTTTTTGTGCACACCCCTTTATCTGATGATAGAATGCTTGAATGCTTCTATTCGTAAGTAAAAACTTGGTTTCAAGTGGAAAAACACGCATGTCTATGTTGATGTGTGAAATTTATAATTGTCTTGAAGGGTGGGGAATTTTTCATAGAAACTGGAGGTTTTCTTCAAAGACATTAATAGCGGAAGTCTGGGTGGGTGCTTTACTGCTTAAAAAGGTTGAACATCTTCTTTCATTAACCGCCATTTATAGTTTTATTGCTCTGATTTGTAATCCTGTTCTAACATGACTCAATTCTGGTTAGGAATCTTTTGAAAGGAAGAGAATATCTTCCATAGCACCAGGAACACGATTCTTTGCTTTCCTTTTGGTGGTTATTCTGTTTTGCAAGTCCATTCATACCTCATCTAAAACAGACACAACAAGCTATACAGATTTCTCCGTCTCTCCCTTTATGTAATAGTTGCTCATGCATTGACAAACAAACTTACTTTTAGGGGCGTGGAACAAAAGATGAAGCAATCTGCTGTCATGAGTACAAGGATTGCTTTCAGTGTTCTAGGTTTTCTGATGTTGGGAACTTTGATTTACACTCTACTGAGTGATGGTTCTCCTTTTCGCAAAGAGCTTCTTACTCCGTAAGTTTTTAGTTTCCTTTTATCTCTTTCCATTTCATTTCCCCACTTGCTGAGTATGTTAATAGATAAAGGGGCTTATGTAGCTGAATTCATCTCCCTATAGTTGAAAAACATGAGGTGTTGATTAGAATCACTCCAGGGGAAAAAGGGAAGGCATGGTCCCAGTGATGAGCTTCTTTTCAATTAGAAAGTCTTCTCACTGGCCTTTGTTTTGGGAGGGGCAGGGAAGAAAGCTATGAAGAGATTTCAATGATTCTTTAAATGTTGTTTATATCTAATCATTAGTTTTTGTTTCCTTTCATTCTTTAGAGATATTTGCTACCTTTTCCTCGCAAGAAATTGGTCTTTATTCACTTCTACAATATTGATTGTACAATGCATTTTTGCAGGTGGATGGTTGCAACACTAATTGACTTCTATATCAATGTTGTGGCTCTTTCGGTAGGTGTAGATTACTTTTCTTAGATTGTTTCCTGCTCCATTATTCTTGAAGTTAATCTTTCAGAGCTTATTTAACTTGTGCGATTCATGGGGCACTCAATATATTTTATTTATTACAAGAAATTTATAACAGTCATGTATGGACTGCATGGGCAATGATGTACACCTTTATACTTGTATCATTCCCACTATCTCACAAGATTCTGATTTTCTTTTTAAAAATTGTTAAAGATCTTATGGGATATCAAAATTTAAGAATCATTTTAGATTTTGTGTTTAACTAGTTATCCTTGTGCATTTTCTTTCAAATGAATAATGCCCTTTTGTATGATTTAGGTTTGGGTTGGCTACAAGGAATCGAGTTTGATCAGTGGATTCTTATGGATATTGTTATTGATATGCTTTGGGAGGTAATATCTCATTCATAGCCTTGATCCTCAAATATAAAGCATGATTTGTTTTGTTTGTCAAAAAGTATAAGAATCGCCAGCAATTTTCAAGTCATGAAACATTATGAAAATAAAGTTGCTATAAGATCTGCAGTTGCTTTATGTGATGTATAATCCATCTGTAGGATACAAGAGTTTTCAGATACATATGGAAGGGAAATAAAATTTAATTGATAAAATGCATTTTCCCTTTGCACCTTCCTTCCATGCTATTATTTTGGTGTCCAAACTTCACCTTAAAACCAGTACAGGGCGTCGTGTACTGTTGTTGATGTAATATGTTTGTTATGAAAACGTTTGTCCATTAGGGATACAAGAATCTAAGAGATATTTGGTGAAAATGAATTTAATGAAAACTAAAATTCTGACTTGTAAGATATTTTGAACACTTTTCTTTTATGTTATCTTCTTATTCTTTTCAAGTCCAAAAACTGATATAACACCATCATTGGCATTTTGTATCTTCTGGAAGCGCTGATATTTCACCCTTGCAATATTTCAGCATTACTACTTGCGCCTACATTGTCAAACAGCTGGTGCAGCTTACTTCTCAAGATCCAGTTTACCTAATCTTATTTAACAGAGGCAACAGGCAAGTCTGATACACCTGTTTGTGTTTTAAATTATTTCTGTAGCATTAAGTATTTCTGGGTTCAATATTATGGGCGGGCAGGTAGAGGGATCAGAGTATGTGAATGGTTATGTAGTGACTTGTTCGAACTGATGTTTCTACATATACAATCACAATATGGCAGAAAATGAGGAAGTTAAATGTTAATTACTATGGTCTTGCAATTGAGCTATTAAGCATCAGGATACTAATTTCTCCTTCCAAGTACCCGTGTTAGCTTTTGTTTGTGGAAAGATTTGGAAATTTACTAGCTGCGCTCCTGAACTGTTTCCATTGTATATCATTTTTGTTTTATTCCCTAAGAACTGCAGAATTATTTGTCCATGGTAGGGCAGAGAACAGGTATGAGAGAACGTAACAGTCATACACATGACAGGAGTTGATGAACACGAAGTTTATAGGCTATTCTGGTATAAGCTATATATTATACATTTCTGACACAGTGAGTGTTTACAAGTTCTCTCAGTATTCAAGCTGTTTCAGGCTTTCAACATGCATAATGCAAACATTTGCTGTATATATTTGATCAAATGAATCCTGATTGTTTATAGCTGTATACACTTTGTGACGTGTTGGCAAAGTTTCTGTGGATTTGTTTTAGTTTACCCTTTATTTCGAATCTCAAGTAGAGCATGGTGTTTAAGTTATGCATGTGTGATAGAGAGATTATGCCAATCTACCGAAACATATCAAGTGCTTGAAAAACGTAGTATTTAATTGCAAGGAGAAGAGATTCGTCCCTGTAATAACCCCTGAGGTGAGGACTGTTGGAGTGGGAGCACTGGTCTCAATACAATTTTCTGACAGGCAAGCCATGAGAGGTTGCTATGGCAAAAGAAAGGCAACTGTTCCATCTAGAACATATCACGAGCAATGATGCATGCCATGTTATTACTAATTGCTTGTAACCTTTTAGTATAGAGGACATTTCTTCTTCTTCTCCTTGGCTTGTCAAAGGAAAAAAAAAAACGATGATCATGCGGTGAATTTCCAACTGTATGAAATTGTTGAATTAGAACACAACAAAAAAAGCTATAATGGAAGGGAGATTTGCTGTGCGTATAGATATAAATCACTATTCAACACAATATAGTTATTATTTTTCCATTTCAAAATCAATAGGCTGCTGGTGGGGGTAATTTGTTTTTTCTATTGCAAGACATATTTCGTAATTAGATTAATTAGGAGTAGATTTGTCTTTTCTATTATTTTAAACATGGTGAAATAATTAATTTAATCTTAAAAAGTAAAAAATTTAGACTGTCATCTAGGTTTTTTTTGTCTTTATACTTTTTAAACACAATAAAATGGCTTAATAATCATTAAAATCAAAAAATTTTAAATTGGTGTATAATGGTTTTTTCATCTCTTTTTTTTTTTGTTATTATTAAGGTAAAAGAGATAAATTTAATATTTTTATAAATATAAAATATAATATAAAAAAAATTGGTTGGCGCATGCACTAGTATGTAATACTCCTCCACGCTATTCAGACAATGTGTGAGAAAGTGTGCGGAGGCCAAACGGTAGCTTCCATAGCAACATTTGAATTATCTTGACAGCCTCTTAATATCAGGCAACGCATGTGGTATATGAATTTCCAGTTTGTTATTTTATTTTATTTTATTTTATTTTTGTCTCTCCTCGATTTTCAAGTATAAGCCTTCAAATTTTCAAAACAATCATTCAAATTATTTTTCATTTAGATTTGGTCCATGTTCCTTTAATTACTATTTATTTTATTTGAAATGATTTATAAAATGAATTTTTTTTTAATTTCATCATCCTTTAGTCCATATATTTTTGGATTGTTTTTGATCTTGTTTTAAATCATTTTTTTAATTGAATTTGTTTTTCAATTTCATCCATCAACATCTTATTTCATTTTATTTTTATGTCAAATTAGACCCTTATGCTCATGTTTTTATTGTTTTATTATTCAACATTTATTTATTTTTTAAATTTCATCTCTATTTTTTTTTATATAACTCTTCA
Organism: Populus tomentosa; assembly: GCA_018804465.1. Classification (NCBI taxonomy): domain Eukaryota; kingdom Viridiplantae; phylum Streptophyta; class Magnoliopsida; order Malpighiales; family Salicaceae; genus Populus; species Populus tomentosa. Next base: position 16,015,226 of record CM031977.1, read on the forward strand.
ATTTGGTTCCATATTTAATCTAACTCGAGGTGAATTAAGACCCAATCAAGGCCTAACCGAGAAGATAATAAAGAAAGGTAAAGGAAAGACACGGATTGTCCAACTAGGTTAACTCATCGTGATTGTGTCCATTACACGAGTCATAAATTTCATGTGTTAATTCAGGCCAGTACAACCATCTTTTAATTGCACCTTTTTTAAAAAAAAATTCTTTGTTAGGTAGAGTTTAAAATGTGGATTCTTTTAACCAAATTAGCATTTAAAATAAGGTTACCACTTTCCTCTTGGCTCCATAAATTGAACAAATCACACCAACTTTTGATATATATATGTGGTGGTTGATTAATATCATCCAATATAATAGTTAAGTTTTTTATCCTCATTTTAAATTTTTTATCTTTTGCATAAAAAAATGGCATTCACATATTTTTTTTTAATATAATAATTAGTTTTTTATCTGGCTCAAAGCAAAACATGGGCATAGATAGCATCTATTTATGTTTAACTTTTTTTATTATTTTATTGCAATTTAGGGCCAAAGAAGACTGACATATGAGTAATATTTATAATACTAATTGTAATATTTATAATACAAATAATAATATCTTTAATATTACTAATAATATTAAACTTGCCTGATCCAAGTTTAAGTGAGTCTAGTTGCAATGCCGTATCCAAAAGCCTTGTATGTGTGTGGTTGCAAGACCATGTTATGAAAGTGTGATAATTAAATATAAAAAAATTTAATATTAAAGAATGAGATTAAACAAAAAAAATCAATTGAAAAGAAGAAGAAAAAAAAAAAGCAAAGCATTATTCTAATGAATAGTGCTTTGGGAGGATGGGTACGGTAAAATATCCTCTTGAGATCAATAAAATCTAATAAAAAATAAATAAAACAAATCATGAAGTTTAATTATTAATTAAATCGATATTAAAAAAATAAAATTGGAAGAAAAAAACTAATTAAGAAAAAAAAAGAGTCAATTGAATTAATTTGCCAAATCAAATTAACCCATTAAATTTGAAATTCATGTCATGAGAGTATGATAATTAAATAAAAAAATAATATTATAAAACTAAATTAAACAAAAAAAATTAATTAAAAAAAATCCATAACTAAAAGACATCCGTTTTTTATTGTGGATTTACATAGTAAAATTTATAATAAAAGGTTGATTTCTTTTAGTTATAGTTAATTAAGTAAACTTCATATATGGCGTTAATAGATGGTATAGAATTAGAATTAAATGTTTACATGAAACTCAAAATTTATAATAATATAAATAATTTATCTAATTACTTTGGAATAATGATTAGCCCATAAATACAATTTATCCTTTTTTCCCTTTATTATGTTTCTTTACTTGGTTTCTTTTATTTTGTCTTTTACTTCTTTTTAACCTAACATATAATAACATATAATGGGACAATCTCATTTAATTTATGGTAGTTTTTAAATCCAGCTCGGCAAATTAATTTGAAACTCAACCAACCCACTTTCTAACTTAAGTCGAATATATAAAAAAAAATCAATTTCAATTTAGAGTCGACTTTGTATATCAATCTGGAACCTGATCGATCTATTCAAAATCTAATTTGACTTTAATTTTTTTAATGCAAAATGACTTTATTTTATTTTTTTAAAATAAAAAAATAAAAACCAATGTTGTTTTGATTGACATTTGTCACCTCATTCAGCATATGGCATTAGCCTTGGGTAGATACATGAGTCGAGCCAATTTAAATTACAACACTACTAGCTGCTTGTACTCACAATTAAGTTTTTAATTGTAGTTTCTTTTCATTAAAAAAAAAAATAGCATAATTCATCCATATAATTATCTTATGGATCATTGACTTAACCTAGTTAGGTTTCATTAAGTGGGTCAACATAAAAACATTTTAAAAAAAATATAATTTTTTATTATTTTTAAAAAGATAATTTTAGTTATTTTGTAATTTCTGGTTTGAGAGGAAAAAAAAAGTCATTAAATTTTGATGGTAAAGAGATAAAATAATCTTTAACATCAATTTTGGCCACTAAAAAGGTCAATCTAGGTATCAACAAGTTTTATTCCGTGAAGAAAGTTTCATTTATATATTTTTTCACCTTATTTTTTTTTTATTTTAGATTGATTTCAGGTTTTTGTATGATTGTTTTGAAGTTATAAATGAGTTTATGAAGATGTCTAGAGGGTGTTATGAGTGTTTTGATTCAAAATAGATTAAAAAATAAATTTTTAAATAAAAAACACTTAGAACTTGATAAAAAGTTTTATTTAATTAAATTAAAAATTGTTTGCCCTTTAATATTTAGAAAAGAGGGCAGATAATGCATCTTTTGCCCATGTTATTAGAAAATAAATACCACTCATTAGCTAGATCTTTTTTATGGACTTGGCATATGGGTTAAACTTTTTTATAGCCAAGCGTATAGATAAGCCCACACACTAAGCGTGTTTTTTAATTTAAAATATTTTTAACCCTTTAAAATTAAAAAATATATACACACACATCATATCATCATTTCTTTGTTTTTAAATGTCTTTTTTTATTTAATTTGAAGAAAAAAAATTATTTTATTATCAAACTTGAAAAAAATTAAGATTATTTTTCTAGTCTCACAATATTGTTTTGTTTTTTTTAATTTTTGTTTTATAAAAAATTTCTCATGCTGTCGATTGATGTATAATCAAGCAAGAAATAATTTTGAAAATAAAAAATGATTAAATCTAAAAAATGCACGATGTAAATTGCAGGTTTATGAAACTAATCTTAGTTAACTCAGTTTTGTTTTTTAATTAAATGTTTTTTTTTTAATTTTATTATTTAATTTCCTTTTGCATTTATTATAAAAAAAGAAGCGTTGAAATACCCAACAACGAATAAAAATCCGGCCCACGGGGACAGCTATCCTGCGTGCTAATACTTATCCCCAAAAATAGCAGACCTTGTTTCGCTTTGTCTCGACTCCCGATCGTATAGTAGTGTTTTTCTTTTTCCGTTTTAGAGAAAATACAAGTTTAATAACACAGAAGAGAAGAAGAAGAAGATGCAGATCTTCGTCAAGACATTGACTGGCAAGACCATAACTCTCGAGGTCGAGAGTAGCGACACCATCGACAACGTCAAAGCCAAGATTCAAGTATTTTTTCTCTTCTTAACTCACTTTTCTTTTGATTAAATTGTTTTTCCCTATTATTGCATCTAAATTTCTATTGGGTCTCTCTATTTTGACGGGGAGATTGTTTATTGATTAATACTCTTTTTTTTTCTCTGGTTTCGTTTTGCTGTTGTGAGTATCTGTAGGATCGCAATAATGGTTGTTGTTTCTCATGAGTTAAAACCAAGGCTTTGGATTTTGTTTACTGGACTAATTTTGGCCTTGTATTTAATGGGTTTTGCTCTCTAGTAAAAGCTTGCACTAATCATATTCTATAAGTGAAAGTTGTTTTAGGATTAGCGATCATATAACTGATAGATTAGAATAGTTGTGAACTGGAAAATTCAATGGAAATTATCTCAAGCTGTACTTAATAGCTGTCTGCACCGATTGTTTTTGTAATTTTTCGTAGAGTGTGTTAGTTGTGATATTTTTTACCTAAAAACATGAAAAATTAAATCCATTTTGTATTGTTTGAAACCAATAAATCGATAAAGGTTGGGCCAAAAATATTCAATTAGTGTCAGCAGTAACTTATTGGTGCTATTTTTGGTTAAGTTGCTTTGGGACTTCAGTGGTTTGTGTCATGTTCCTTTATCATGAGTTGCTGAACTCATGTCTGACTGTTGGTGGATGTACCTTTTTCAGGACAAGGAAGGCATCCCTCCTGACCAGCAAAGATTGATTTTTGCTGGTAAACAATTAGAAGATGGACGTACTCTTGCTGATTACAACATCCAGAAGGAGTCCACTCTTCACCTGGTTTTGAGGCTTAGGGGAGGAACTATGATCAAGGTGAAGACTCTCACTGGAAAAGAAATTGAAATTGACATTGAACCAAATGATACCATTGATAGGATCAAGGAACGGGTTGAGGAGAAAGAAGGAATTCCTCCAGTGCAGCAAAGGTAGCAATTTGATCCTTTTTTGTTTGATGATTGTCCTCATTTGGCGCCACCATTTTCATGTAATCTAATATGCTATAGCTATATGTTTTCTCATGTGTTATGGAAGCAATATGCAGTAACCATAGGGATCATCCACGTACCTTTTTAGCCACATGCTTAGTTTATCAGTAACATAGGGACTTGTTAGTGTGTCGTAGTAGTAATATTACCTGGTTTCTTCTATGCACCATGTTGCAATTTAAAAACTTTTGTTGGATGACACACCAATGAGGTTTCATAATATTACCATGTTTCTTCTATTCACCATGTTGCCTATTTAACACTTTTGTCTGGATGACAGATGACGATGAGGTTTTATCATAATCACATTCCTTTTATTAACACCTTCTGTTGGTTGCAGGCTTATTTATGCTGGCAAGCAGCTTGGAGATGACAAGACAGCTCGCGACTACAATATTGAGGGTGGCTCTGTGCTTCATCTTGTTCTTGCTCTGAGGGGTGGTTGTCTCTGAATTGCGCTCACGATGTTACAAAAATCTACCTATTGAGGCTTCTTACATAAGTACTTTGTAGATGTACGTTTTGGCATGTGAATGTGGATAACATTAATATGTGAGAATTCACAAGGAATATGCTTCTCTATCTCCAATTGCTACTCTTATATTTTTGCGGGGCAAAAGCAGTGCCTGCTCTAATTGTTTAGACCTGCACAACGAGCATATTTCTTTTTAGCTTCTTACCATTAAATATGCATGTGCTTGGGTGGCTATGTTTGAGGGGTCTTAAATTGATGATCCGAGGGAAATTGATGGTTCTCATTTCATTTATTTGAAGTTGCTGGGAGTTTCGCGATCTGATCACCACATTTTCTGGTGTTTATTTCTTTTTTTTAAAAGGATATGTCACTTCTTAAAAAGGGGTTCGGTTTGAGTCTGTTTGGTACTGTGGTAGTTTTTGTTATTATAATTTTAAAAAAATTATTTTATAAAAAATATTTTTAGTTGAGGTTGGTTTGATATTTATATATATTTGATTAAAACTGTGGTTGAATAAAAAATAATTTAATATGTTTAGTTAAACATGTATTTTAAATTGAGAATATAAAATAACTAAAAAATATATATTAATTTTGATGGTTTTTAATTTAAATATTGTAAATTTAATGACTATTATTAAATAAATAATATTTTATATTAAATAATTTTTATTATTTTATTAATTTATTTATAATTTTATCAAGTATGAAATTTACTGATAAAGATTATAGTTTTTATGGGTTTTTTGAGCGTATAATAAAATCAAGTAAAATTGTTATTAAATTTTATAAATATCATGCAATATAGTGTTGTTAAATAATATTAAAAGTTAGTTTTTTTTTTTATTAAAACACAATTTTTTTAAAGAAAATATCAAGTTAGGTGCAATCCAATACTATTCACATAAATAATAGCAGATAAACAAGAAGTAACTCTCAGCTGTGCGAAGAAAAAAATTTATAGATACCACCAAGTAGTAAATTATTTTTTTCATATTATCAAATATTGCTTACGTAAGTAGAGTCTGAGGGCAATTTATGGATGGCCGGCAGTTGTAGTTTAATTAGGTCATCTGTTTCTTATGTCATCTTTTAATATTAAAAACTTCCGGCGCTTGAACGTAAGATATATTATTTTTTTATCAACTTTACTATTTGACATGACCTCATTAAACTATACAGCGAGCCATCGATAACGATAAGGAACTCAAATCACAAGTTGAATTAGATTAACTTATTAATTTTATAATTATATCTATAAAATTAATATAATTTTATAATAAAATAAAATAATATAAATATCAAATAAATATAAATTTAAAATTTAAAATATTTTAAAATATTCAAAATTAAATAAAAATTTAACTTAAAATAATTGAAATTAAACAAAACATCAATTTAATTTAATTTAGTTTAATGGTTTTTTAAATTTAAAATAGAATATGTAAAATGAAATTGAAATATTTTTGTTAAAATTTATTTAAAAAATTTAAATTTAAAATGAAAGAAAAATTATTTTATTTTTTTAAATTGAAATATTTCAATCATTTCAACAAAACAGAACAGAATTAAGATTACAAACAATCTCATCGTTTTTATACAATAAAAATATTCTCAAACTCACTCCAACATAACAAAACAATCAATCAAGACAACCTTTTCTGTAACCAATGAATCTCACTCTACTGTTTCAAAAGCAAAGAATCTTTAATAGCTATCATCAGTCTAGCCACCCTTGCAGGCTGAGAGACGTCTAATCTTCATCTTGGAATGTGTATTTTAAAAAAGGATCTCCATCGCTGACGAGAAATCAGAACACTCATTTATTATTTTATATATATACCTGTGACAAGGAAGGCAGGCTGCCAAAAGTAGATATAATATTCCTGTGTCCATTTAATTATTTATTCACCGAGATTAGAGAAACAACTATTACTACACTGTCAGTATTTGATGCAGACATCTTGAAGATGAATGCACTTGGATCAGCGAATATTAATAATACCACAGCTTATTTGTAGTCATCGACTCTGTATATGAATACGGGGATAACAATGTTACTGGAGATGGTTTTTTTTATTATATTTATATATATTTTTATTATTATTATTATACATACATGCACCCTCGTGCGTGTAAGATTTTAAATGTTATATTATGGTTATAAAACTCGAACTTTTCTGATGACTAGATTTTAGATTTAGATATGTTTGGGTTTCCAAAACATAAAAATAAAAATAAACTGATTTGTGAAACCCGATCAATATATTAATTTAATTATTTATTTTATTTTTGAAAAGATCATAAAGATATCATTTAAAAAAAAAAAAAAAATATCAACACGAATTAACTCTTCTAATATACTACTCAGGTTTTATTTTAGATCAATCTCAACATAAATTTAATAATTATGTATTATTTCAATATTGGAATAAGTATATATTGTATTGTATTTAAACACACACACACATACACACATGCATGCTCGTTCCTTCTATAATTTCCTTTTAGTGTGAAAATGCCTCTTATCAAGGATCTGATTCTTGCCAGCAATTGGAGGGTTGAATTTTATGAGAAAGAAAGGATGCTTTGCAGTTTGGCCTCAATGGCTATTCTCAGAGATTCTTTGGCTCGTCCAAGCATGCATCTTCTCCACCCAGTAAAAATTTTGATTCTTGCTAGTTGAGAAGAGGAGAAAGTTAAGAAAACGTTCTTCTGCAATGCAATGCAACAATCTGGATAGGCCATGGCGTCACAAAAACTGATCAAATTTGACAGACACAAATGATATCAGTAAGAATTTATTGATGGTGTATTTTAGCATTCAAACCACACAATTACGATCATTTTAACAATAATAAAAAAAAAACCCTTCATCCATATATAATAATAGCATTCTCTACAGTAGCCAAATGTAGAAAAACAATACTGTCTCCACCACAGAAGGCAAGGCCGCCACCATATGGAGGATCAAGCTCGTCCCCACCTGTCCATATATGACATTGCCTAACCAGGCTCACTATCTAGAAATGCCAACGTAAAAAACATGGAAGGATTCCCAGGAGAAATTTGAAACAATAACCTTCACGAATGAAGATCTTTTAACTGGAAGCAGCAGAAGCCTTCAATTCTGACATGAATCTAAAAACACTTCTCTTTTATCAGAACAAAGAGAATCTGAAAAGCAGTTCATCCTAGGTTGGAATTCTACAGTTTTAGACTCAGAATTTATCATAGCAAAAACAATACTGCCTGTTAGAAATGGCATCGACACTCAATAATGTCTCAGCATCCAGAGCTCAGTGTGCAACGTGTACACAAATAACGTTTGAGAAAATGGCTAAAAATCACAACCAAAAAATGATAAATGAGCCAACCACGAGCACTAAGATGAATCTGTTAAATCCATCCAGAATTTAACATGCACAGCCACCTCTTTGCTCATTCTCTGTGACATCCTCTGGGATACCCTGGAAGTATCTGCAATTAAAATAAAAGGAATGGGCATTGAAGAAGCTCATTAATAAACGTTTTGGATTAGTCTATATATCATTGAAACGTTAGAACGGAAGCGTGTACAAGCACTAAATTTAAATCAAGGATTTAGGGTTCTAAAATAAGATCAATCCAAAAGGTTTTACTTACAAATGAAAGCATAATAAAAAGAACACGTCCCATGGAAACTGAATGGGTCCATACACAGTTCAAATTTCTAGTAAATCTTGGTCACCAACTCACCGTACAAAAATACAGCGTATGTTAATAATAAGCATCACTACAGAGAATAGCACATAAACATGCTAACAAAACCAATGGCAAACCATCCTAGGCTGTAGATTCTAAATATCGATAGCAACTATTTTAAAATAACATATCACGAAACTAATGGGCAACCATCTTGAGATGTATATCCTAAATATAAATAGCAAAAACAATTTGAGGAAAAAGTGTAAGCATGATTGCAATCACAAATCAAACAACTAAGAGACCCTAAAATTTGAAAATCTAGATGTTATGTTCTGTGGGGAACAGAAATATCTTGTCCCAGAACTCAGCATTTAACACAAAACCATGGAACAAACATCATGAATGGGAGGATATCCAATCTTCTTGAGAAACTACTAAATGCCACTCCATCAGCTTGAAAAAGAAGACAACAAAGCCTTCTATTCCTAGCATGAAACTTTCCAGAAGCTTAGTTGATTATTTTCTATGGTTGCAAACAAAAGCTTGGAAACATTGTGGAACTTCCTGGTTAAGCACTTTTCTATCATTATAGAGATTTGGGAGTTAGTGAGAAAAGAAAGCTAACAAGGAATTTTAGGAAACAAGAAAAGAATAAAGTGACTTAGGAGAGAGAATCAAGCACATGACAAAAGAAGATAAGACACACAACAAGAACCTAATAATTTTAAATCCCTTTTGTTTTCCGAAATCTTGGGCTTCTGCACTTCTCATATATTAAACCAAATAATGTAAAACAAGAGAGAATAAAGACACGCGCACAAGATTCTCTTTTTTCCCCCCTGGTAGGTACAATATGCAAGATTTAAAAACAGCCAAAAATTGTTCAAGAGTACCACTAAAAACAAAAATGGATATAGCCTAAAGTAATTAAAAAAAAGAAAGAAATTAGAAAAGAGAGGAGCAATACAGAGCCATAGTTTTATGTGGTTTCTATCGGTCACGGTTATTGTTATCGTGAATTCATTAGCAATTCTTAGCGAACTTTAATAATACATGCTTTTCTAATAATTTTGCTAAATATATACAATAATAACACTTCTAGTAGATAAAAGTCATATAAACAACATACTATATAAAAAAAGATGAAAAATATGAGAATATGAACTTGAAATACAAAATATAGTTAAAAATCAATTTTGTAAGTGGACTGTTATAGGGCTGTAATTTCAATATAACAGCCAATAACAGCCATTACATTGTGAATCGCCAATAACAGTACTATAGCACTGAAAAAACAGTAATGGAGTGCTCTGATTCGGTTAAATAACAGCCGTTACATAATATAATGGCCATTATTTAAAACTATGGCCATAAAAAAGAAAGTCACCAGAGATGCTGATTGTAATTTAACAAGTCCTTTCTTCTCTTTCAAATGCCTTCTTGCCAGCACAAACCATGCATTAAGCAGCTCAGAAGCATCCAAGCTACACATACCCCTCACCACCTCTTACTAACCATCAATACCAACACATACCACAAGCAAAGATGCAAGCAAGACCAGCAGAATTGACATTGAAACAATTCTTTGAGAGAACACCAAAATAACTCAATAAATAAATAAAAATGCTCAGTTCCAAACAGGGTTAAATTTTGGTTTACAGAGTTGACGATGCTATGCCCTCCATACATTTTCTACAAAATTCATAGTTTTAAACCATTTCTTAACCCGTTCCAAAAAAGATTTCCCTTTAAGATTCTTTGTTGTTAATCATGACTTCTATTTAATTCTGATTTTGGTCACGTGAAGACCTGATGGCATCTCATTTATTGACATCAAATCAGCAATCCTTTTTTTTTTCACATGAACTTATGGCTGTAGTTATTACAGCTTACATTGCTTATATATGGTGCTAATACAATCCAAACAAGAATTCAGCAGACAATTCAAACTTACATGTCCTGTCCATGCTCATTGGCTAGAGCAGTTTTTGCAATGGATAAGAATGCAGGATCAATATTGTAATCTTCCTTTGCTGACGTCTCAAAGTAAAGTATGTTTCCTTTCAACGCACACCAGTCCTTAGCTTTCTTCTCAGAAACCTGCACACAATAAATATTAGACCAGGGGCATGGAGTAAAGAAAAGTGAATTTACCAGCACCAAACTGTACATCCTTACCACTCGGCTATTTCCACCATCAATATCTATCTTGTTTCCAAGCAATATAAACGGAAATGTTTTTGGATCAGATGGACTTGCCTGGGACAGAATAGGAATGCAAACCATGTTAAATTGGAAAGAGAACAACAATGTCAAAATAAAAAATTAGCAGCTCACATTTTGCAAACCATAAACCCAGGAAAGGGCAGGCAAGTGACGAATGGCCAAAATAGGTAGGATTACCCTAATCCATTATATAACATGAAATGACCAGTCAAATAAATTGATGCGTTTCCACAAAATGCTGCCTTGAGATGGTTCACCTTTACCAAGTTAGATAAATTGAGGCATTTCCACAAAAGCTGTCAGTATTCTTGACAAATTCCCTAGGGAAAGCAAAATGTTTCTATTCGTTAACCACCGAGTAACAGAATTATTATCTTTACACAAACTCCTGGCAAAATCCACTCAGATTTTAGAGAACCCCACTCAAGCAAGGCCTGAAAATATAAATCATCTTAATTTGGTCTACTGTATGCTTATTTCAGAGTCGAGCAACAGAGTTGGAGTGACTAAATGGAGCATTCCAAGAAAGACTAAAATATCTAACATAAAAGGAAACCTCCTACACCATGGACCATTAGCATGAGTATAATACTCGGAAATTATCATTTCCCTCGTTACTGAAACTGGACCCATTTGCATGTGATGAAAATTCCATATGCCCCAATCCATTGGTGCAATCCAAGTAATATGGAGCATTCCAAAAGAGAACACAATATCCAATATAAAAGGGAACAACCCCCTACGCCCCAATTCACTAGCAGGACTGTGTTACTTAAACATTATCAGTATCCCTTGGTGCTATTATCCACACAAGCCCATCACATCCCAACACATAAGTTAGAAAAAAAAAAATTATTTGCAAAATCATCATTCAAAAAAAATCTTGTAGAAGACAGAAACCCCAAAGCATAAGACACCAGAAAAAACCCAAATATCCACCCCAGCCCATCACATCCCAACACACAAGTTAGATAAAAAAAAATAAAAAATAAAAACAATTTGATTTGCAAACTCATCATTCAAAAAAAGATCTTGCAGAAGACAGAAACCCCAATGCAAACAACACCAGAAAAAAACCATTGGTGATGTTCAATTCAATAAGATTGAGAGCCTGTCAATGTCCATCAAAAGAATCAATCAGATGTGCGGGGATACTTTGAGGAATCAAGAAGCCTTAAGCACCTATACACATCTGTGTTATAGCAGCTTTGACAAGTGGACAGAACGCCACTTTTAACTAGTTTATCTTTATAATTTATTTTATCTGTTGCAGTCATTAAAAAGTTTCCCTAAAAAGATAAAGTGATGGCTAATTGTCTAGCAAACCATTTACTCATCGCATAAGAAACTCCAACTTTATCAAGGCTGTGATAATAAATTCCAGGGGCAGAAGAAGGCAGTCAGCAATTCTCCAGGACTGCTGCCACAGCCAAGATTATGAGCAAGTAGCACAGGCCAAATTAATCCACTGCTTTATTTTACTACCATAAACACGTGACACTTCCCAGTACAGACACTAAATACTCAAACCTGTATCGACAAATGGAAAAAAAAAAAATCGTTGATAGAAACAATGAAGAAAAGCAACGGTGAACCTGTTTAAGGAACTCTTCGTGCCAGTTGTCAAGAGTATCGAATGATCTCATGACATTCACATCATAAACTAGAACGCAGCAATCTGCTCCTCTATAAAATGCAACTCCAAGTGACTGAAATCTTTCTTGCCCAGCCGTGTCCCATATCTACACGCATAAATACCAGTATTTTTAGGAAGCATTCTTGCAGAGATTCGGAAACAGAAAACAAAAAATCAATAGAGCTAGAAAACCCACTTGCAGAGTGACAAGCCTGTCATCAATCTGGAGTTCTTTGGTAACGAAATCGGCACCAATTGTAGCCTTATATTGCTGACTAAATTTCTTGTGCACATATCTGAGTTGTCGATTAAGAAATCCACATCCCATTCCCATTCCCGAAAAGAAGCGCATAACAAACCATAAATTTCAATATAATCAGTAACTAAATTTGTTAAAAAATACTAAAACATCAATTAAAATGCAGGTTTAATAGATCAGAGAAAAGCCAAATCTAATAAAGAGGATACTGATTCATTAACGACGTCTTGCCAGCCCTGACGATCACAGACAGCATTCACAATACCAAATTAGATTTTGTTTCCAAGGAAATGTATGTGTACAAATCTGAATAAAAAACCTAGAAATCGTACCCGCTGTCTCCGAGAACGATGACCTTGAGCAAGGTACGCCTCCGCGCTGACATGCCGCTCTTTTTTTTGAACGGTCACGAATTATACTGCTTAGTACGGAGTATGAAATTCAAATCAGAAAAAGAAACAGTTTTCTACTTCCCTTTTTTTTCACTGTTTGCAAGAGAGGAGAATGAGAGGGAAAGGGCAAAAAAGGGGCGCCAATTTCGATGTGCTCTTTTTGGTATATTCGAGATGGAAAAAGAATTTATTTTCCTTTGAAGTTTTTTCTTGGGTACTGATTATATCATTGTCATCATCTTCGAGTTTCTATCTAGTGCATGCCGACAATATATGTAAATAATAATAAATCAAAATTAAATTCGCATAGATAATAATAATAATTAATATAAATTTGCTTTAAAATTTTTCTAGAGTGTATTTATTTTTACAGTTAAATTTTTTTAAAAAAAAATTAAATTTATTTTTTATATTTCTAGATCATTTTAATTTATTGATTTTAAAAATTAAAAAATAAATTATTTTAATATAGTTTAAAAAAATATATTTTAAAAATAACTATTATAATAATCTCAAAAAATATTTTATCACACGAACACTTAGCTTTTATATCGTTTTCTTTTTTCCCCAGCATGCCCTTATGGAGGCGTAAGGCTGGGGGACCTGTTCTTTCCATGGTGCTTTTTATGAAACCTTTTTTTCTTATTCATTTATGTTTAATTATGGTACAAAAGATTTCCTATATTGCTGTCTTTGTTATAAAAATTATTTTTTGATTATTTTTTTATCTTATTTTATTTTATTACTTTATTGTTCTCGAGTGTCAATTTATATCATTTTTTTAATTCATAATTTTTATATTTTCAAAATCATTTTAGTATATATTTATTAAAATTAAATCATTTTAATTATATTTTAAATTGATCATCAACACACAAGTTGTTGAGTTAATTAAAATTTATTTATCTACCGTATTATCAGGAAGAACTAACTCCCTTGTTATTGAAATTAACTTCAATGGTAATTTGTCACTCTTTTTGTACCAATAAAGTTCTAAAATTTTAAATTTTTAATTCTGGTAATTTCATTCATTTTGTATAGCTAAAATGATTGAAGCTTCTACTTATAAGTCAAATGTAGTTTATGATTAGTGCCTATAAAAAATCTTATTCGATAGAGATGAAAACTCTTGAATACTTAAATAAATATATTTTTAAAAAATAAAATACAATGATATTTTAAAAAAAGATGCTCTATAATTATAAATGCAGTAGAAAATAAAGATTGTTAACCTTTTATTCTAAATATCTTATGGTATATTTATAACCTATGAGTCTTGTTCTTTTGTGAAAAGGATTGACTAAAATGTAATTTTATATTTATGATATTTTCAGTTGTATTTCACTCATTTTATCTTGTTAAAAGATGAAGACATGGCGGGTCATAAAAAACTTTAATACAACTAATAGTTTTGCCAAAATTTAGACTTGTTTAATTAACCTTATTTGTCTAAAAACAAATTTACCAAGATTTTATGTAAAAATCTATAGAATTGATGGTGTTTAGACCTAATCATCTCTTGGGTCTGATCAATGCCAGACCCAACACGCCTGGGTTTGATACATTGTCAAGCACACTCGTGGCAGGGCCTGATTGTGGCCAAACCAAGCACGCCTCCACTAGAGCGTGTTTGGTATTGGCATGTATTAGCCCAATGCACTTGAGGATTTAGAAAAATTATACTCATATGTTTTTCTTGATTCAATAGTTTTTGGTAAAAATATATAAAATATACTAATAAAATCTTAGTTTATTGGTAGCACTCAATTTTTACGATATAATAATATGCAAAGATTTTAATTAATCTCTCGGATCAGGTAGAGTGGTGAGTATTGCTCATATAAAAAAAGGGTGGAAGTTGGAAAAAAATACATTAAAAAATATGTATCTAAATTGAAAAAAATTCTTGCAGATATAAAATATAAAAAATCTGTACTTACAGAAATTCTAAAAGATTGAGGATACTATACCCATCGTTTATAAAAATTTATAAGTTATTGTGTGGAACCCAATAAAATTGCACATTTATTTTAGAAATATCTGAAGTGGAGTGTGAGAGCTTGTGGTTTATCTAATACTACCTTAAAAATTTCACTCATATTCTTTTTTCTACCGACTTCTTCTCTTGACACACAAGGATTGAAAGATAATAGAAATAAGATTTGAGATTCAAATGATCAATCCTAAAACAATATGGACCAAGTTTACAAAATGAAAACTTCAGGGACTAGACCAAGTTTCTTCACCTAAGAAGCAGTAAAAAAAAATGAAAAGGGCTTTGTTTTTTTAATGTTAGCTTTGGTACATCTAGTTATAGTTTTTTAAAAACTATAACCTCAAATTCAACATTGTAGCCTTGACCTTTAAATTAATGTTGGGATATTTTCCATTAACATGAACATGCTCAATTAAATCAAAATAAATTACAGAACTAAAATAGAAGAAGAAATGAAAAAGAAACTTCTGGTTATTCTGAAGTCATGTATGATTCCGTCTTAAAAAATGCTTGTTAATTTGGAGAGCAAAGCTATGCATAGAATTTTTTTATACAAAATTCTCATACAAATCTTGCAGTAATTACCATTTTCTATAGAAGATCAATCAATTAAATTCATGGGGTATATATTTAATCACTTACAAATTGACACGTTAATTTGTACGTAAACTCAGTCTGAAAAGTTTGTTTAAGATATCTAATAGTTAACTAATTCTTGCTCAAACTTGAATCAATGGCATGCCTTTACAATGTCTAAAATTCTATTTTACGGACATGTCTTAATTGACTGTGTTATGGTATTTCATCTGTTAGCTATGGAGTTTGGAAGTCCAGAAATACATGCCTCCATTCAGAGCAAAATTGACCCGGTTACTTTCAAGGGCAATAGCCACCGTGCTTTTATCTGATTTTGAGTGGATTTGGCCGTATTAATTAGGACATGGGTTAACTCGAGTTCTTGTCCATTTTACACTGGATTTATTTTTTTTAATTTTTTTAATCTCAAATCACTTGGGTTACATGTCAACTTATTGAATCAAGCAGTGTTTGCGCAGTGTTTGCACTGTGGTTGAAAAATACTTTAAAAAAAAAAAATATTTTTGCTTTAAATTAATATGTTCTTTTTATGTTTTTATATTATTTTGATGTGTTAATGTCAAAATAATTTTTTTTAAAAGTGTTTTGAAATGAAAAATAACTGCTACCACACTCTAAAACACCATTAAAACCATGGTTTTTCATATGAGGTGCTTATGATTTATTCACTAGATAGGATCATTTCTTTAAAAAATTAATACAGGTTGACATTTTTCATGATTGCATCATTAAAGTTGTTTGTTTTGAAAAATATATTTTTTTTTTTCAGTTTTTTTCCAATCAAAATACCTCATCTCATGATCTAGGAGGTGATTCAAGTTTTATTTTAGAGTGTTTTTTTTAATTATTTTTTTGATTTTATAAAAACATTGATTTTTAAAAAAATTAAGTTTTTTTTTTAGCTTTCTAGTGAATTATCCCATTCAATCCTGAGTTTTAATGATTTTATCCGGATTAGCTGTTACTTTTCCGAACTATCAAGGGTTCGAATCCCTCTCTTTCCTTTTCTCGGTGAATCTATTTATGTTTTTATTGTTTTTCCTAGTTCAATATCATAAAAGTAAATGGCTCGACTAGGTAGAATAGCCAGCCAAAAAAAAATTAATAAAATCTAAATCTAAATGAGTTAAAAAAAAAAAACATACTTTCTAAGTGTTTTTAAACTTTTATTATCTTTCTCATTCTTAAGAATTTGATAATCATTATTTTTTAATTTTTTTTCTCTACTGTCGTGAATTTGTCTTCTTCTTTAAAATATATTAACAATGCTTAAGCATATATTTTTTTTTCACTATAAAAAATCAGCAAATCAGCCTGCCCATGCAGGCTTTCAACACGGGCAATTTATTTAGTAAATTATTAAATCCAATCACTAATTAACAAATAAAATTAAAAAAAGAAAAAAAAAAGGAAAAGGAATCGAAGATGTTTTCACTAATAATCTAATCGAAAGTTGCCAGGAAATTATCCTACAATTTTAAATGCTTTAAATGTCCTATTCAAATTAAATTCTGTAAAATTGGCAGGATGGATTTCGCGGAATAATAAATAGCTAGTATTGTGATTCTACCTACCATCTCCTTGGACATGGATACTTGATACCTTGAATTTCTCGTTAGCGTAAACGTCCCTCCATTTCTCTATCAACGATAAAAACTTAGAAGTTGCTGCGGCATATCCAATGTTACCTGAGACAATTAGTCAGCATCATCATCCATCCGACACGTGTTACCGACACACTCCATCCACACGATAACAGACTTACAGCACACCCCCGCATTGCCGACTCACGGGGAGACTCGAGCACCCCGCGTTCCACTTTAAAATCACGTCCACGTCATCTCTCTCTTTTTTTCATTCATACGGCTGCGTCACACCCGATTGCGACTCCACCTCTTACCTCTTCAATATAGAAATAGCAGAGAGGCGCAACATAAACTCGCGAACGCAACAAATTCCAAACTCCCAAAAGGAAAATAAAATTAAAAGAACGCGAGAGAAAGTCGGCAAAAAAAGAAATTGTCTTTAGGGTTTTTGAAGTTTCTCGAAGAGGTTTTTGAAGAATCAGCGAATGGTAAATCATCATGATTCTAGCGCTCTCTCTCTCCCTTTTCGTTTTTTAATTTTTGAATTGCTAATTTGTTAGTCGGTATTGTAGATCCATCTCGTTTTTCTTTCTTTTTTTTCATTTTTAATCTGATGTCGAGTACATACATAAAATCCATTGTTTGATTTTCATAATTCATTATATTTGTGTTTATATTGAAGAAAACTAGGATTAATATTTCGGTAATTCAACTCGGGATCCACCCATGAGGAGATTTGTCTTGATACTGTTGTTTTGTATGATGATGTTATGCTGGTCTATCTTGCTAAACTATTTGTAATTGGTGTTTTGTAGGATACTAAGAGGATGCTGCAGAATTCTGTCCTGGCTTTAACAGATGATACTCTTATTTCCATTGGTACTGTAGCAAATGCGGCAAGGGAGGTTGCCAATGACGGGGCTGATCAGTGTGATCCTCAAGTTATCACTCAAGCATCATCTCTAAGTACTTTCGTTAATCTCATCGTTGTTTTTGTTTCTTTCCTTGTTAGTTTGATTTCATTCCCAATTGTGTTTGCAAGTCATGCTTTGCAATGTGCATCTTTCTAAATGAGCTGTGATGTTGTATTGACCATGTTCTTCATAAGTTCTTAGGAGGACTGAGGTGATTATTTAAGCGAGACAATTTTGATTGGAAGTATTTTAGAGTTTTCAGAGAAAAAGAGGTTGCTCTATAGGTGGATAGGACATTGCACTTTAGCATGGGTACATATTTTGGAAACAATGACGAGTTACAGAGTTCACAATCAATGAATCAGTTCTCAGTAGCATATACAAGCAATGCTGTTAAATTCCATGCTTGCACAACTTGTTCCTTGTTTATTGAATCAGGTTTATACATGCTAGCTTGCGTCCTGGTTTAAAATCTGTAGATGAATTATGACAGGTAAGCTGCCATTGGAGCCTTCCTCCGTGGATATTGTCATTCCCATCTTCAGATCAATTGAATTTCCTGGTGACCTGTTGGTAAAGGAAATGTTTAGAGTGTTGAAGCCTGGTGGAACCATTCTGATTTACAGTTCTCAGCAATCTGTTATAGGGGAAACTGACAAGGTGAATATAAACGCCCTTTTTTTTTTTGTGGTCTGGATAGAGTTTAGTTTGTCATCAAGCTTCTCACCATGGTGTTTCTGTAGGCAATTTCTGGTCTTAAGCGCAAGTTGCTTTTGGGTGGTTTCTTGGAAGCGGAAGCTCTACAACCAAAATCTGTTGGACTCTCCAATGTGGTTTGTTCTTTTGGGGTGAGTTAGTTTTCACTTGTGACTGTTGGCATTATTGTGATCTTGTTATTCTCTGCTCCTTTACTCAAATGAGGAATGATAGAACCATAATAAGTTGATCCTTGATGTAAAAGGGCAAGGATACATATTCTCTTTGCAAGTTTTAACTGTATCACCCTTTTCATTGCGTCCTAATACTATTCGCTCTCCATTATTCATGTTGCAATATACTTGGTTGAATTTATAATCCTTCTTTATTCTTAGGTCAAGGCCAAAAAACCTTCTTGGAATATTGGTTCATCCTTTGCACTAAAGAAATCCATAAAATCACCCGTCAAGGTTCAAAATGATGATTATTCAGATTTGATTGACGAGGATAGCCTTTTGACGGAAGAAGATTTGAAGAAACCTCAGCTACCACCTGGTACGATAGAAGACACTGAATTTTGGTTTTATGCATTTTTATGTTTTTTTTTGGGCCACTAGTAACCAAATTTGCATGTGAAGTTGGTGATTGTGAGGTTGGAAGCACAAGGAAGGCTTGCAAGAACTGCACTTGTGGTAGAGCTGAGGAAGAGGAGAAAGTGAAGTTGGGACCGACTATGGATCAGCTGAACAATCCACAATCAGCATGTGGCAGTGTATGTCTTTATGTGATTTTATGTAGATGTAATTGTTTTTGTACACACGAAATTGTTTGTCTTAACATGATGGTCCCTGGATCCTTGGATGATCCCGACACTGTTGTGCATTTTGGTTATGTGCCCTGGTTTCATATCAATAACTTTTTGGGAAAGAAGCTGTGCATGTTTAGGCTTTACTATTATGCTAATTTACTTTAAGCAGTCTCAAGGCATCATGGTTCATGAATAGACTAGCACACGCAGACATTAAAATCAGCATGCTTCAAAGTAATCCGCTTTGTGGTTTGTTGAATCAGCTAATTATTTCTTCCTCCAGCCTGAATTGTTTTTCTTCTTATGTTACTCAGTGTGGACTAGGGGATGCTTTTCGTTGCGGTACATGCCCTTACAAAGGTCTTCCCCCATTCAAACTTGGTGAAAAGGTAATTAACAGGAACACAGGATCTCCCTTTCCCTTTCCCACGACATCTGTATTACTGTATTGTATAGAACTAATAATCTATTTTCTTGCAGGTTTCACTGTCTGAAAACTTTCTCGTGGCAGACATTTGAAGTCAAAGTTGGATTTAGATGCTGTTTTGGACATACACAGCTTGTGAAAGCTTTTGTTTTCAGTTGGCTATGATTCATTCATACGTAGTTTTACCCATTCAAATGGTAGTCAACTTTAGTGTCCTAGAAATGGTCCATAAAATGACCAAACAATGTTTGATGATGAGAATAACAAGCGAATTTTGCTCTTCTTAATCTGCCTTGGTGCTTTTTTTCTCCTTGTGTTGGGTCCTTGTTTTGGAACTAAATTCATTGTTAAATAAAGCCTGTTTGTTTTTAAGTTGAATTTTTTATATATATTTTTTATTTCAATTTTTTTATATGTTTTTATATTATTTACTGACATAAAAAATAAGTGTTTTAAAATAAAAAAATATTATTTTGATGTATTTTTAAACAAAAAATATTTTGAAAAATATTTTCCTGTTATTGTCAATAAATGTATGCAATTCAAGCACTTTCCAAATTCAAATTGAATTAAGGTCTCGTTTGTTTTTTTGGAAACTGGTTTTTGGAAACCAGTTTCCAAACTTTTCTGTGTTTGTTTGTCATTAGAAAAGTTGGTCAACAGAAAATACTTTCCGGTCAACGGAAAAGACTTTCTAGTTAACGGAAAATACTTTCCGGTCAACGGAAAATACTTTCCAGTCAATTTTAGTCAATGAAAAATTTGGTTTAGTTTTCAGGAAAGTGTTTTTTCTTTAACTGTGTTTGTTTTTCGGAAAGTGGTTTTCGGGAAATCACTTTCCAAATTTTCTTGTGTTTGTTTGTCATTAGGAAAGTTGGTCAATGGAAAACACTTTCCAGTAAAAGAAAAATTTGGCTTGGTTTTCAAGAAAATGTTTTCCTAAAAAATTTAGGGAAAAACACTTTCCGGAAGTTGTGAAAAATTTAGAAATGTTATTATTTGCTGATTATATCAAATTTGATCCTCAAACTTTTGATCGCTATATATATTTTGTTTTTAATATTTATTTTCAATTTCATCTCTTAAAATTTTATTTTTATATTAATTTTGGTTCTTATTTTTATAATTGTTATTTGTTTTTTTTCTTATCATTTTTTTATTGAAAATTTTAATCTATCAGATTTGATCCTTATTATTTTGATTGTTACTTATTTTATTTGAAATAATTTATGAAATATTGATTATTATTATTTTAATTTCTTCATCTTTTATTTTTTTTTAATTTTTTAGATTTGATCTCTATTATTTTAATTATTATTTATTTTATTTGAGATAATTTATGAAATTATATATATTTTTTTAATTTCATTCTCATTTAACTTTTTAATTTGTAAGATTTATTTCTTATTATTTTAATAAACTTGAGAAAAATAAAATGTTAATAAGTTATTTTCCAGCTTATTTTTCATGACATAACCAAACACTGGAAAATGTTTTCCAGTTTATTTTTCATTACACTACCAAAAATCAAAAAATATTTTCTCAGAATTCACTTTTTAAAAAAAACTATTTTTCAGCAAACAAACGGGTCTAAATTTGAATAGCATTACTACTGTCTATGTAATTGGCACGGATAAATGCGCAAAAAGTCTCATCCCTTGCGACACGCAGCAAGGGAAGATAGGAGTCGAACTTGTACAGCACTGGGCGAGCCACTGTGTTGATGACCACAGCGCGGCGCTTCACAAGTTGAAGAAGCACCAGCATCAGTTGGTTAAATGAATAAACAAACTCAGCCTTCGCCGGTTTACGTGTACGAAGTCTCGCAATACAAAACTGAATACAGATTTGGCTTCCCGGTGCATCCAGGAAGCATCAGCTAATCTGCTGAGAAAGAAGAACCAGAAGCCCTTGAGGACCGACCAATATTTCGTTAAGGAAACTCAATAACCCAAACCATACCACAGGAGTCACATCCACTCCTCCAAGTGGTGGAATCAACTTTCTGGTCGGAATGAGAAGTGGTTCTGTGGGAGCATAAACTAATACATATGGAAACTTCCCGACCGGAAGTTTTGGGTACCATGACATTACTATCCTCAAAATAAACAGGAAGGAAAATGCTGAGAGGAACGGCCCCAAGATACCTACCGCTGACTTCGCTGCGGCAGGGTCTAAATCCGCCAGCATCAATCTCTGAATTAAATTTGAGGTAGCTTCTGATGTTTTTGGTATGCCTACGTGGATATTCCTCACAGCCTCAGGAGTGCTAAACGGCTCCCCTGAAATGTCTCCATGTGACATTGCGAGGTCTACATTAAGAGAAGCTGCGACTCTGGTAAAGCAGCACGTCCTTGACGACAGGACTTGATGGCCTTGGCTGGAATGTCCTCTGGTAGGGCAGTTCAACCTCTCCTGCACAACTTAAACAGTTAGATACATGGAGTCTGGAGCCTATAAGCAGTTCGAAAATCTTCTTCTTGACCTTGATATTTCTACCCAACTATCATGCTATTAATACAAATGTTTTCCATTCATGGAAAAAGATTTGAGAACGTAAAACAAAATTGGGTCAGAATTTAAGAATATATTATGCTGGTGCACATCAAGGCCCCCGCAAACATGCAGATGAAGATTATAAAAAAAAACTAATTAGTGTGCAGGAAGCCAGGGGGTTTGATCAAAATGTCAAATGCAATAAAAAACATTGACTCGTAACAAAACTTTAAAAAGCATTCGGAGATATCCCAAGCTGTTCATTAAAACACAGATGATCGTGGAAAATCAGAAGGGCACTGAGACATGTTTTTGAGGTTCAAGCAGCAAACACTAGAAAAATCAAATGGAATACAACCCAAGGAATTTCTGGTATAGAAAATGTTCTTGAAGAACGTAGACATGCACACAGAGGTCAGAGAAGTCATCAAGCTGTAAGAGATAATCTTTTTCTAGGGCTGGTTTGGTTCCGAGAGCACAAATCACATTCACAAATAGACCTTGGAGCCAGGATAAAGCAAAAGGGATTCGTGAGCCAGCCCCAGTCACTTGCTACAGCCCCAAGTTATGTGCCTAATTGCTAAACCAAATTACTTACAAGTAGAAACTAAACAAGCCCCATCAGTAATCAAATGAGAGGAAGCCTTGGCTTGCACACACTGCTGCCTAGAAAATCGAAAACCAAATTCCCTCGAAGAAGAAAGGGATCAACTTCAACATATTTCGAAGAAAACCAATTGCTACAGTTTCTTTTTCAGTTTTTATCTAACCTTTTGATTGGATAAAGTTCATTTTAGATACAAATTGATTTACTAAAATGTTCAACTAGTTGTACGGAGAAGAAAATAAAGACTCCACTCCTCCACCATGATATAATCTGAACTAATATTCCATGCCATCATCATATGCATAAAGGAAACTGTAAAAGCAAAATAGTAAACAGAGTTCGGGGGCTCACATAAACATTAAATTTGGCTTTCTTGTGTATCAAAGGCGCCCATCTTATATGATTCTGGTTGTGGTGGAGGGAAGATAATGCTGCCATTTTCTGTGAGAGAGCGAGAAGGAAATGAATGGGTGCCGGTGGATTTTTTGGATTTTTCTTTTCATGGGTTAATTTAATGACCAGCAAAAAGGAAACAAATTGCAATCGTTGGACTCCCAATTGGAAATCTGGTTCGGTTGGGTCCATCACCAAGAAGCCCAAATCAGGTTTTCTCCAAGAAGAGCACGGTACCGGGCTCTTCCTCGGATCATCAGAATTATTTACATTGTGTTTTTGAAAGTTTTTAATTTTTTTTGTTTTAAATTAATTTTTTGGGTTTTATTGATTTTTTTAATATACTAGTATCAAAAATAAATTTTAAATAATAAAAAAAATATTTTAATATATTTTCAAGTAAATTATTTTTTAAAAAACAATATCTATAAACTCCCACCCTCATATTGAATGTGGGGTGACTACTCATAACAAATTTTAATAAAATAAATATTGGTTTTGTAATATGTTCATTTTTACTTTTTTAAATTTTTTTATTTAAAAAATTATTAAATTTATTTTTTAATGGTTTAAATGTGTTGATATAAAAAAAATTAATATATTTTAAATTAAAAAATATTTTTAAAAAGATTTTTTATTATACAAAACATTGTTGTTTTTTTTTTTTTTAGTGTATCTCGAGTTAGTTTACATGTTAATTTAGATTAATTCTTTTAATGATTTTAAAAATGTACCCTTCATATATCAATAAGATGTGTTAAAGAAATTTAATAATTCTTGCAATATTTCAAAAAAACTGAAAATAATGAGAAATTATTGATATATCAAAAATTATACTTCTTTACCTAATAAAAACATAATAACCACAGTAAAAAATATTCGTGAATCCCATTATTCTGTGAGACCGAAGGGTACAATTGAAAAATTAATACCTTCATAATTCCACAAGATATGTACTAGAAAGTAAAAATTCAACGAGTATTTGCATCGAACAACATTCCTCATTCCTATCGACATGTTCTTATTTCGTATTTATTTTTATATTTTAAAAGTATTTTTAAATTTTTATTTTATTTTTTCTGTTTTAAATTAATATTTTTTTTAATATTTTAAAATCATTTTGATATGCTAATATAAAAAAATAATTTTTTAAAAATAAAAAAAATATTATTTTAATATATTTTCGAGTAAAAAATATTTGTAGGTTTTTTTTAATCACTTTATGAACAACCAATTACATGACCTATTAACAAAAACATACCAACAAAAATGCAATTGGAGTCTCATTAATCACATAAAAACCTCAATGATGTCATGGAATTAAAAGGAAATCAGGAGTAAACCCTAACAAATTAATCTCATCATATGTTCTTCATGCTCCAATTTGATTCAAAACTTCCCTTGCTAGTAGAAGGGTCAAGGAAAAAAAGTAATTGGAACAGTTATTTGCACATCAAGAAGAAGAAGAAGTGTGCATCTCTCTCGTTGAAATCAGTCTGGTTACATAAATGGATAGCTAGCTTGGATCTTCATGATCATAGAGAAAACATCTATCAATGTATATAACAAAAATAAAAATAAAGAACTAAACTATTGCTAAGGAAAAAGAAAAAGAAAAAGAAAAAGAAAAGCCCTAGATTTACTAAGCAAACTATATACCTAAGCTAGACTAGCTATTACCTTACAAAAACACAAAGTAAATTAATGCTACACTCACCTTTTTTATGTTAACTATTTTTTTTAAAAAAAAAACTAAAAAACTCCTATACATGTTTGTAAGTAACTATAGGAGGTTAAAGTAGCATTAATCTCCTCTATCCATTCTGACAATCAAGTCCAAATCCAAACTCTTAATTGACAATTGCTACCATTAAACTTTTAATTGAAATTGCTTTTCACACAATGTTTCTAAGAATATTAATATTTTTTTATATATAATTTTTTTTATTGTTTTTGATATGCAAATATTAGAAGTAATTTTAAAAAATATAAAAATATTATTTTGATATATTTTCATACGAAAAACACTTTGAAAAACAATTATTATATTCTCAAATACCTTAAAATCCATTTAGTTACAACCCGCGGTTACACCCCATTAAAGCAACTAAAAAATGATTTCAATGAAACTTTGATGATAATAACGATAGGTACATGCAAAAAAAAAAAAAAAAACTACATGCAAAAGCTTTGCATTTACAAATATTAAGATTTTAAAAATGCTCATTATTGTCACATATATAAGATAACTATTTTAAATTTTGTATTGGAAATCTCTAATCAATGCATAATTCGCCAATTGAAGTCTTCAATATCTTCTAGGATTATTTTTTTTCACAAAAGATATGTACTTGAAAGAAGTATATCCCTAAAATACCTAAATTAGTAAATTACGTCGAACAAGTCGACATCCTTACAGGGCCTAGGCTCGAGGGCTTTTTTGTCACTTGATTGACAGCTCGAGTACATGGCTCATTACCAAAAAGAAACCATCCATCATGCACAATTGGCTTGCTACCTAGACAACATCACGCAAATCTCATCTTGATCCAAATCCATCAAGTATTCATTGCAAGGCCGTTTATTTCCTGACAAATAACTATTTTTTTAAAATAATTTTCATGAAAAACAAATTTTTAAAAACTAGATTATTTTTTAATGTTTGGCAAAAATATATTGAATTTTTTTTTGACTATTCAGTTACATCATGAAAAAAGCAATAAAATAATTTATTTTCTTCGAGTTTGTTAAAAAAACAAAGATAAAATCTAACCAATAAAAAAAAGTTAAAACAGGATGAAATTAAAAAAATATTTTAATTTCATAAATTATATTAAGCAAAACAAATAATTAAAAAAAACAAATAACAAATTTAACAGATAAAAATCAAGTAGGCTTCTACGACGAGGGCTGACTGTTTATATACGAGACATTGTGTTGAATCCAAAATGAAAAAGGACTCATCTTGTATGTTGGTGAATGGAAGGGGTTTGAGTGTCAAATGTCTTCTATTTTGCAAGAAGTTTCCAAATATTTATCTCAATTTTTTTTTTGTTCAAGTAAAATGGTAAAATACACGTAAGTTCATCATCATGGGCTGGATTTACATTAGGGTCACCAAAAGCTTCATTCCATGCCGCAACAGGTAACCCCACTTCAAATAAGCGATAACCAATCATAAATTATAAGAATCCATGTATCCTGGATGAAATTTCTTGCATCGCCGCTAAAAACTCTTTATTCACAGTTTACAGCCATCAAATAACATGAAAAGTTTTCTATCTGATATGACGAGAGGAGGGTTTGCAATATGAATGAAGACAGAATCTTAAAAATTGAGAAACGATAAGAATGCATGAATAGACTGGATGCAAATTCAAGTGTCATGAGAATTAAGAATTCAACAGTGAAAAGCAATCTTACAATCAAATAATTTCTCCTTGGTAATCTTTGAGAGAGGCAATCAATTTCCTATTCGTGAAATGGTGTGAGATCAATGTTCATCGGTTTCTTCCCCTTGCTTGCCTCCTGTGGTACACAAGAAAAATAAACATCCAGGTCAATAATGGAATGGAATGGAAATGATGTTATCCATGCTACATCATATATACGACAACCACTAGCAATCAAATTTATTACTGGAACCGGGGGCTTTTCTAGAAACGTTGGCTTGAGATTGTAGAAGGAGACTGGCAAAGAGGAGGCAGCGAGTGAGATTATTCAAACTAGCAGGCTGTTAACAAGTCAGCCTGGGTTAAAAAATTGAAAAAGTGCAAAATGAATGCCAAAGGGTTCAAACAGTGAGCTAAGAGAGATTGGTACATAATGATAGAGATACTAAGAAGTGGTGAGAAGGTAAAATTACAGAAATTAGTAGGGTTCTATGAAATTGAGACTCCCAATCACGAGCCCCAATCTGACATTTGGGTGTATTCTCTCTAATCTCACGAATTGGAGATGAAAGAACACAATGTGTGCAGCGTTGCTACAAAGAAGAGTTTCTGACGGTGTATAAGCTTTAGAAGAAGTGTATGTGCTGATAAAAGATGGAGATAATACTTACAGCTATTGCCACAAGCTCTTCTAGCAGCTCCTCTAAATGGCGTAGAGGCTAATTTCATCAAAAAAAAAAGATAGATAATTATACAGCCAAAATTAAAAGAAACTGGTATTTGTTTAAACAAATATCTATATGTATAATCTAATGAAAAACACCAAGGACATTTCACAAACAAGGCCTATGTAAAACTCACCCACTGAGTTGGACCATCCACCGGGGCATTCAGAGGATCATCATGCACCTAAGCACCACAAAGAAGCTTTGAGAAGCCTATACATAAATATGATCAAAGATACAAACACCGACACAACTACTAGAAGTCTCTGGGCTTGTCAAGAAATCATAACATCGCAAACGCAGAAGCAAAGCAAAAGATTCACAAAATAAAATAAAAAATTCATTTAGAAAAACTAGACATTAATGAAATGGTAGAAACCAGACCACTTCACTTAAATCCCTCCTGATGATGAACTTCGGAGTCTCCACAAACAGGGGATGGAACCACGACAAAGTTTGACAAAGTCTTCATTTTAGTCCTAAAATTATATGGTTTATATATAATCCTGAGACGTTCAAATAATAAATTGATCATTTTCAACAGATCATCATACCTCCATGAAAATTCCATCCACCCCAACAGCCACTGCTGTTCTTGCAATGCA
Organism: Populus tomentosa; assembly: GCA_018804465.1. Classification (NCBI taxonomy): domain Eukaryota; kingdom Viridiplantae; phylum Streptophyta; class Magnoliopsida; order Malpighiales; family Salicaceae; genus Populus; species Populus tomentosa. Next base: position 16,043,277 of record CM031977.1, read on the forward strand.
TGGTATCAATTCACGAAGACCTCCACTAGCAACACCTCCACCATCCAACTGTAGATAGAGCATACTTTAACGATTTCATATGAAGGCAAAAATACAAAAAGGAGATGTACATAGCAACACATTAAACTTTACATAACAATGAAGACCAGGGAAATATGGCGACCAGAAGGAAGAACACAAAACCATAGCATCAAAGACTCCATATAAGACACCAAAGGCCAAAATTAGTAACAGAGTGGTTTCCCACATTCTTAAAGTTTATCAGGGAAATCATGTAAAACACACTAATACTGGTCTGCTAACATTTACCAAGACTGAATCTATGTTCCATCATCTAGTTGTACAACAGAAAATGTAAGACAATCCGCACCTTTCTCCCAGCAGGCTGTTGTAGTGAATGTGTGATGTCAGCTACCTGTTTTGAAACACTTAAACCAGTGGTTAAGTCTTCCAGATTATAGCATGTAAATTGAAATATAAGAAGCACATCAGTAGAATAACCCAAAAGAACTATCTGAAGTGGATTAATACTGTAAGCGGCTATAGATAATTTCTATAATCACTTTAAACATGACATGTTTGATAAAAGATAAAAGTTTGAGATTTCTAAACTAAAAGAGCAAAAGTTGTGCAAGCCAATGCCATAAAATAAAAAATTGGAATTGAAGTTTAATGAAACATTTAAAACTTTTCTCCATTTAATGGAAGATTAAATTCAAGCTAATGAATGGGACAATTATCCATATATGCTCTTGCCTTCATCTCATCCACTTCAAGATCAGGATCAAGTTCTAAGAAAGCCAAAGGATTCTGTCCTCTTGTAAAGAAGATTAGAATCCCAATAAAAAATTAGACCTCTCCTTTTCTCATAGACAAGAAATTCAAGGAGTGAAAAATGAAATGGTCCAAGTTTTGGAGATTTATGTGGAGGGGGAGAATCAGGAGAATATCTGCTATTAGGTGGTCTTATAAATGTAAAATACCATTCACCTTCGGACTTGATACTCTTTGTATACGCTACATACTTTCTATCTTAATTGAATTTTTCTTCAATATAAAGGGGCTTGATGAGCATCAAATGGTATGAAACAATAAAGAAGAGTATTTGACGTACAACAGGACAATTAGCTTCCCTCATCCATTCCAAATTACGTGGATCAACAATCAAATCACCTACAAGCCAAGCCCAAACATAGGATCAAATCAAACTGGATAACAAATATGCTGTTACTCATCAAAGACTTCAAATTCCAAATATGTTTAAACCAAACTCCTAAATTGTGTAGTTCACAAAAATTTAGTTCATTTTACTTCCATGCAAATAATTCAAAAACACAAAATCAAATTTATCTTATTAAGTGTTTCGTTCTGCTTTCTCCATTTCTTTCTCTCTTTCTACATGTTATTCCTAATAATAAATCCTCATAATTTCTAATTCTATTCTGAAACCTTAATTCCCCAAACCTTATTGATTTCCTACCATCTATCTTTGCAAGACAGCACATAAATTTTAATTATCCAGGCTGTCCTGCATCACTGGTATGCCAATTTAAACAGTTCTTAAATTAATTGCTAATAGAAATTTTCTGAACTTCAAGAATCCCCTAATTGATCCCCTTTAACACGTTGAAAGATAAAAAGAAACAAAAAACATGGCTTCTTATATTCATTTCAAATAGAAAGCTACAGAACTTCAAGAACCCCCCAATTAAACCCCCTTTACACTGTTGAAAGATAGTAAGAAACAAACAACACCTTTTAAAAACATATGGCATGCATCATTTGAGACAAAAACTGGGCAAACTTACTATAGCCAAACATGGTTCCCCTCTCACAAACCATGACATTTGGATTTCCAGCCAATCTTACCTTCTCAGCAGAATTTGACATGACCTGCATGTTTTTAATTCTATGATCATTAATTACAGAAACAACACTAGACAGAGGCATACCTATATTTCAAAAGCTTGAAGTCCAAGCATGTCAATATGAATACTTTTTTCATGGAAAAGAGAGAACTCACAGAAGGAGCACAGAATTGGCCTTTCTTAATATTGATAATTTTTCCAGTCTTGGCAGCTGCAACTAGAAGATCTGTCTGTTATAAAATCTAAAAAATGAGATAACTAAATTGCAAAAAACAATGAAAGGGAAAAGGTGCATCTTTCAAACTCAAAATGAACTCATCGTGGAAACATCTGGCTAAAAGATATAAGGTAGCAACTTAACCTGACGACATAAAAAAGCTGGAATCTGAATGATATCTGCAACTTTGCCAACTGGTTCACACTGGCCAAATAGAAAATGTTACAATTGTTTGTGACACTTTGGAGCAATCTTACTACTTCATACTGGTAGCAAGTTGGCACTAAAGAAAAAGGTAAATATTTGAACAGAAACGAAGGACTTTAAATAGAAAAGACATAAAATAGGATGTAAGAGTTTACATAATTCAAGAAATCAGGCTAATGCAAATTCTCTAACAAATATTGCAAGGGAAAGAAAACAATCGACAGACACTCCATAAGGTTTGTCAAAACAGCAATTTCATCCTCTCTCTTCTTCTTCTTCTTCTTCTTCTTTTCAGAATTCTACCATTTTGGTCACTAATTAAAAAGACTTGGAAGTTATAAAAGACCAATACAACGATACATAATCATTATCCTCTCATGACACAATAATACATCAACTTTTATTTATAAGAAGTTGCGAATAGCATAGAACTAAAACTTAGTTCAGGTTGGACCATGCTGAGTGCATCATCTTTCATTTCTCATTCTCAACACCATTAAGAAGTAATGCTCCACCTAATGGAACTGAAACTCTAGAAGAGCCATGAAATAGACATTTGTTCAGCATATTAGATCATATAATATGATCACAATTAATGGGAAGAAGTCAACCATAAGAGAATAGGATGGTTGCCTACCTGAATTGTTTCATGCACATCAGTAACAATGGGGATGTCATATGCTATTTTAACCTTCTCAAGGATCTACACCAAATACAAGAGAGAGGATATTAATCAGTTATCAGTTCATGTATGTGAAATTTCCTAAAATAATTAAGCATCTTGACAATCTACTCATAACATGACACCAACAAGTAAATCTAGTAGAAGTGACTACAAACCTGCTAAGAGATTTTTGTGCATGCATTATCAATATTGGAAGTAATCACTGAATAACCACAAAAAAATGTATATAGCTGTACATTGCTTGATGCCAACATATACTCATCCAACATCCAATTTGAGTGGTCACGGCCAATAATATTGGCAAAGACTGTAATACCAAGATCATTATGCAAATCACTGTGATCGATATAAGGAAAGCACGCCAACATTATCCTATTCTGAATTCTAACTCAATGTCTGCACTTTATGAACATTAAACTTAGTCCCAACCCGTGAATGTGTGAGCTTAATTACTTGTATTTCATAATTGCTGTTTGTCTTGTTTTTAACAGTTATGAATTACTAGCATAAAAAGTATGAACTTTGCGCCTATGTCTTATTCCAATATCTCGCATTATCCATTGTCGTAAAGCATGAACTGATACCTTCAAGCCTTCGTTCATTCCTGGACCTCTAAATGATTTTGAGGATGTCCTGTTAGCTTTATCAAAGCTTGATTTAAAAATCAGTGGCAACCCAACTCTACAAGATAAAACAAAAATAAATCACAAACACCATTCCCTTCAGCCTGCTTCCTTCCAATTATAATAAAAGCAATCCATTTTTCCAATCACCTTGCCACAAAAACATCATTTTTTTCAAAATTAAACGCATTGACAGAAGCATAAGAAACGTACTTGGTGGAGATAGTCTTGAGATGGTTGGCCATTCTAAGAATGTGTTCTTCAGATTCAATCACATTGGGTCCCGCCAACAAGAAAAATGGCTCTGCTGCCTGCATTTCAAATCCAATCCAATCGCCAAATTATACACAAAAGACGATTCATACCAATGCAGAGACCAAACAAAATGGTAACTGATTCAAGACCTAAAACCTTACCTTGAGCTGGTCAAACAAAGCAGTTGAGGAATCCATCTTCTCTACTTAAACCAAGAAGCTCAGCTGCAAAACTTTATGTTATGCAGTTGCGTTTTCGGATTTTAACAAAGCAAAACAAGAGAGATCTCGCCTTACGTAGATCTACGATGGAGCTGACAGAAATCCACTCTCAGAATTACAGCACAGGGACAGGCTGAAACATTCACTCACTGTGTCTCGCTTTAGCGAGCAGAGAGTCAGTGGGTGTTGGGGTACAGACGCGAGTTGGGTTTCAAACGCAAGTAAGTTGCCAGTAAGTCTGAACAAAATGTTCAGAGTGGTCCGGCCCAAATGAAAACTAAGTTTAAAATATAATTATAAGACGTCCCATGAACCAGCCCATGGCCAAAGTCAATACAAAATAGCTTCAATTTTATTTTATTTTTACCAAAATCATTTTATATATTTTAAAAAAAAACTATATACCTATTAATTGAACACCCTCCTTTAAAAAAACATGTAATAACCGTTTATCTTACTTATATAGTGCCCAAATGTTGTTAATCATCTTTTTTGTCATCCTAGATACCAGCTACTTCCAACTTTAAAAAAATCAAAGATTATGGATAACAAATGGCTTCTACCCATATTGTAATGCTAGAAAATCAGACTATATTGTAATGCTAACTATATAGATAGTGATGAAGTTATGTTAGATTAGGCATTCTATGGATGTGATCGTGGGCTGGTGGAGTGAATGTAATCAAAATTTATCTCGTAAATTGGTTTGATGGCTTTATGTTTACTTGTAAAATTAAATTTCTTGTCAAAATAAAGGACCATCTGATACTTAAATCAATAAATATAAAGGGTAAGGAGTATGTAAAGCATGAGATTCATGTGAGGAGTTGAAAAAAATATATAGAGAAGGGGGAGAAATGGTTGTGTTATGGTTGTCAAAACATTTAAAACATGTAAAATCAGGGTTAAAACTTGAAAATCAATAAAATCAGTTAAACTCGTATAAAATCAAGCAAACTTGTAAAAAACAGTAAATGTGTACCGATATCATGATTTCACATGAAATTTAAAAGAGTTGCTCAATTGTTGTGCTGACTCAGCACTCCACTTTCCTACTCTCCAGTCCTCACTTCCCATTCCCCACTCGACATATAATGTTTACTACTTGTGGACACTAGCCTTGAACACCACATTACATAATATAATTCGTATTAAAAAAAAAAGGTCTCCATTTACCATGACCATAACTGTAGTTAACATGGGGGAAATTATATACTAAACCGTTATTCTCATATCATACTCAAAAATCCTTGATGCATGGAAAGAAAGAGCGCAAGTTAGTTGCTTCCAGCTTGTTTCTCTTTAAGTCTGTTTATTATCGATAATATCCGCCTTAATCTCTAATTATATATCTTACTAATTATTTATTTATTATTATCAGTTGATGTTGATACATAATGTTTATTTCACTTTTATATTATTTAATTTAATGTTGATGATAATATTTTTATTTTTATTTTGCAGTTATATATCTATAATGAAATTCTATGAACATGTATGAATTTTTATTTGAATTATGTATTTTAAGGTGTTTGGATACTTGTATTGTTTATTTCACTTTTATTTTAATTGTGTTATATTATTATTTACTACTTGACTGGATCTTGCAATTAGTTAAAATATTTTACTTGTGATTTTTTAATTTTTAGTTAAAATATTTTATTTGCGATTTTACAATTCAAGTTTATATTGTATGTTCCGTGTCGTGTCAAAAAAATATTTTTGACAACTTTAGATTGTATAGCTTATGTAGCCTTCTCATAATAATGTTATGTATTGAATATACACGTGAAAGTTAAAATGTTTAATTTTTTTTATCTACCTAGTAACTTAATATATTTATATATCTTGATCATATTAGCTTACCTCGTAAAGCGTAAAGAGTAGGGTAATAATAAAGAGTAACTAAAAAAAATTAAGTTATTAATTATTATACCTCACTGTACCATTAGTGAAAATATTAGTGATCATGAGTGATTGAAGAGGAAAATAAGTGCTTTTCAAATAAACATGTGGGCAAGTGGTTGCCAATAAGGAGAAATAGGGGTGCCACATCAACAATTTATTAGCCAGCCAAGAAGAGTGCATTACTACACTGATTTTATTAGAGGTCGCAATTATACCTTCAGGTGCTTTCTCTTGGAAGTTAGGTGGTATTGGGTCAAAAAAATTATGGCGGGCAATTTTGGGTTTGGGCATGGACCGAATAGCTTAGTAAGGCTATTTGGTCTCGGTGAGGTGAGGGCATTTGGGCCTTGCTTAATCAACTAGGAATTTTTTTAATGCACTATTTTTTGCCCTCTGATTCTTATAAATATTTATATTTAAAAAACTTAATTAGTAAAAGTAAAAGGAAGAAGAAATACTTACTCTTTTATACATGTCTTGTTACTTTCTTATGGCTTTGATTAACGCACCTTCTCATGACTTTTTTCTTTTTAATTAATGTGGGTGTTCATAGTAGCATTTATATATCTCAATTAATTTTATTAATTCTAAAATTATTAATCATATATTCTCATGACTTTTATTAACAGGCAGTCTTAGCCTATTAAAGTGATTATGATTGATAATTGACTCCATGCTTATATAAAAAAAACAAGTTCTTTATAGAAAATTTTTTTAGTAAATATTTTTTGTTTTTGTGTTTTAAAACTGTTTTTAAGAAAAGTTTTTTTTTTTATTTTTTTTTAAATTAATATGTTTTTGGTGTTTTTAAATTATTTTAATGTGCTGATATTAAAAATAATTTTTAAAAAATAAAAAATATTATTTTAATATATTTATAAATAAAAAACATTTTAAAAAACAATCATAATACTTCCAAACAAATTTATCTGGTACTTATATGAGGGGTTGGAATAAAAACATTTGGAGAGAGGAGTAGAGCAATTTTATTGGAAAAAATAATTCTAAATTGAGATGCTTGCCATGGAATTTACGTGGTACCAGGTTGCACTAAAAAATATAACGAACAATTTTGGGTTTCGGTGCGTACCAAACGATTTGGTGAACTTGTTCGGCCTTGACTCCAATGACAAGAATTTTGTTTAATGCACTTTCAGATAGCCATCACAAGAAAAAGGAAAATATTTTTGTCATTTGAATCAGACGTACAAATTATAGAAGGGATAATTGATCAAGGAAGCAAACTAAATATTATAATCTTGTTTCAAGTTATTCAAAACAAATTGTTCCCAGCCATGTGTAATCAACACAACAGCCAAGGAACAGATTATTAGTGCTACAAAAGAAAAGAAAGGAATCACAGCTGAGTATTATTTCCCTATTCTCAGGTGTGAAATTGCCGACATTCCATTAGGATCAAATTATCTTCTGCTTCAGCTCATGAAATCCTCCTAGAGCTGCATTTTTTACGTGAGAGGCGTGCCCAGCAGTTTCCTGAACAGGTCAACGGAAAGTGAATTCAAGAACAGGCGACAGCAACCAAAGAAACCTGTCAGACTGTCAGGTTCTCTTCATTAGTTTGATCGGAGAGTCGAGAAGAAAAATAACAAGACCAAGAACACAACCTGCACGGCAGAATTTCATGAACATCAAAACATGTGCAGTGCAGGATATAATGCAATGGTTTTCCTAGAAGAGAAGTATCATGTAACATATAATTTCACGTTAAACCTGTAATGTCTATGGAAAACTCTGGCTAGAACTTGAGCTGTAGGGCATGTGTCGAGAAGCTGTTTAGATTAGATTGCCTACCTGTTATCATAGACAGGCTCCATTCTCTTTGGAAGGTCCTGATTTGTTTAAACAGAAGGAAGAATCTAACCACCCTGCAAGCGTAGCTCTCTCGACATAATGTGTGAATTGTTTCTCAGCATCAGGCACATCCAGAGCCAGGTCATCCAGAGAATCTGCAACCCTCCCGAAACCCTTCATCATCTGATACGTGGTTATGAGGCCTGAACTAAAGCATTGATCAAGTAAGCGCCACAACCTTCCATTCTTTTTCTCAATTATCGCCACTAATGCTTTCTTGACAACCTCATGGTGGAAGAATGGCATGCTTAATTCCTTTATGCAGCGACAAGCCTCCCCGATATCTCCTCCAGACTCAAACTCCTCCAGCAGCCTTCCAACTTTGTCCTTGACATCTTCAATGTCCCATCCAGGACTGCCGGTTCCCCCACCACCCCAGCACCTTAAGATCCGCTCCCCAGAAAGTCGTGCCTTTAACGATGACTTTGCCATTTGAAGGACTTTCCTCCCAATTGACTCTGGCCCCGAGAACTGGGTTCCAATTTCCTCCAACTGTCGTGGCGCCAACACTTCATCCACCACTGCTCTTGCCAGAAACATTGCAAGATCCTCAACAACCACTGGATTGTCGAGAGCAGTGTCATCTGCTGATTCTATCAACATAATAAACCCGTTCACGACATCATCTGATGGGAAACACAAAGATGAAAGCAAAACGGAAGCCATTTCCTTCTCCCTATTTTTTCGATCCATTGCGAGAGTTACCAGTCTTTTAATGAAGATGGCATTTAGTTCCGACGAATAAGCATTGTTCTCTGATCCGAGACAACCACCGACCTCTGAAATATCACCAGATAAGAAATATTCTTGAATAATGTATTGAGCTTTCAACTTGAAAATCTTGGCTGAATCATCTTGCAAAGATCCTTTCACTGGTGTTGGTGCAAGCGACTTCAAAGATGAAGCACACAGCCAGCCCTCTGATGCAGCTTTAGATATCAAGGACTGTAATATCCTGGGTGCATTTGGGATGTCTAGTGATAAGTCATCTACAGAATCAATCATCCTGCCAAATCCTTTCGATGTTTGGCTTGAATTAATCAAACCTTCTTCAGAGGCTTCCTTCAACAAATCTAGTAGGCGGCCTTCAGCTTGCTTCCTCTCCATTGCCATTATAAGCACCCTTTTAACTATTTCATGGTGAAAGAATGGAACTTTCAAATCCTTGATGCATCTGCAAGCCTCTTTCTTGTCGCTACTCACAGCATACTCTTGCAGTAAATTGTCAATCTTAGCCTTCACATCCTCGACTGTTTTTTTCATACCACCTCCCCATCGCCGCTCAATAATTTCTGCATGATGAGGGGCTGATAGATAGCCCTTTTCAGCTCTTTTTAGCACTTCAAGCCCCTTAGAATCTTCAGGTAGAGACGCCATCTGTTTTTTCAAAAAAGCAGGTGGGAGCATGTCATCAACCACAGCTCTTGCTATGAACAGTGCAAGAACATCTACGGTGTCAGGTATGTCTACAATTAAGTCATCTGCAGATTCCACCAATTTACAAAAGCCTCTGTAAACTTGTGGGGGGTCGATGATGTCAGCATAAAGAGCAGACAAAAGAACAGCAGCCATTTCCTTCTCTTTATCGTCCCTGTCCATGGCCATAGAGACAAGTTTCTTCACAAAATAATAGTGGTAGCCAGACATTTCAAGTTCTCTCAATTCGTTGGCAGTTGAGACAATATCATCAGTTGCAAAATATTCCTCCACTATAATTGTAACATTCCTTTTGAACTCCAGAAAATCCGTTGTCGATTTTCTCACAGTTGTATGATCGCATTCCTGCAACAGTGGACATGGTCTACAATTTTTGTTACTTGCAGCAAAAGAACACCCTTCCAATGCTTTGCATCTTTATGGATGCTGCAAAGCTAATTCTAGAAGTAAAATCCAAGGATGGAACACAGAAACGTGAGATTTATTAATTAAACACCTCACTGCTATCAAAGTTTGGGTCATTTGGATCAAGAGAATGACTATCATCGACGTCAAGAAGCCCTCCCCACGTTCCTTTACCCCCTGAACCACCTGCCACAAGAAAATATACTTATCGAAGGAACCACCTGCTAAGCTTTATGTTAACAAATAATTCACTAAATCCAAATAAAATAAAAACAAACAGATGAGAGTTTCCATATCTAGAAGACAGGAAGAGAATGCATGTCAGGATAAAGCCTCTAAACCAAGAAAAATGTCTCAAACAGCCACATGGGAAATTCCATAAACTCAAGGCAAAACACAACCTTCTATTCATTAATTTCCTAGCACCATATCTGCAAAATTCACATCTATTAAATCAAACTGTAACTTCATGAAATCATCGACCATCTTTTACTTACAAGTATTTGAAAGCGCATCGCCGTACCTTTTTTAGGACGCCCGTCTTTTGGAGAATGTGAAAGCCTTTCACACTTGCCAGGACTTCCCTTGCTAGGACTTCCCCTGCTCGAGCCAGTTCGGTTTGGTGACCTAGGAGAATTTGCAGACTTTGTATGAATTGAGATCTGCAATTGAGATACAGACAATGGATCTGCACTCTCTGAAGCAGATCGTGCAAGCTCCCGATGCTCTTTTGATACGAAACCATCACTATATTCCATCCCACCAAAATTCCCTACAACTCCACAATCTGATGATTATCACTGATTCCAAGAGACAAATTCATAAACCATCACTCTACTTAAACTAACCGCAACTGATCCGGCTGCTGAAATCACAATTCGGTGATCCTACCTTTCTCCACAATAAATTACACTTCTTCCCTTGTGATGAACGCTTAATAAATCTTAAGATCCAATCAATCAATCCAGTCCTGCAAAAACTAACCTTCAGTGAAGAAAATTAAGAATCCCAGCATCAAATAGTAGACCAATACTATTAACAAAACCATAAAAATCAATAGCAATTAACAAGTATTTTTGATTGCCGAAAGCTATCAAAGAGTCACATACCTGATGGCAAAACAGCCTTGGAATTAAAATGCATAAAAAAATTTAGGCTTTGATCATGACGAGTGATAAAAGGCAGCAAGCAGTAGTTTGTTTGTTAAAAATAGAATTCCGTTTCCGTTATGATCCATTCAACACGGATCCATTCTCCTCCCCGTTTAACTGCCCTTTGAAATGGAAAAAACCCGGGAAACTCGATGGTTTAGTAACTGCCGTTGACGATGTTTCAGTCCCCGGTAAATATCAAGATGGGCCTCTATCTAAAAGTCCAAGAGAAAAGCTTCCCGGCCCACGAAGATTAGGGAATTTCAGAAAATTTATAACTTGGGCCCTCATTAGCCCAACAGAAAACTTGAAAAGGTTTTCTCCAAAATCGTTATAAATTATAAGCAAGAAAAGCAAATCCTCAGACTATAAGGGCAGTCTTCGTGGCGTTGTGGTGCAGACTGCAGAGTAGGGCGAGGACAGAGTGAACAAGCTGAAGCATGGCTGAAGAACTAGAAGAAGAAGTCGTCTACTTAAAATCACAATTAACTTATTTTCAAGATAGAATCAAATTATTATGATTCTTTCTTTCTTAACAACAAGCAGCTATGTGTTTCTTTCTTTCTTCTTCTTCTTCTTCTTTTCGTTGGCATCATACACTGTTTAGAGTGATGGTGGAAGAGTGGGGAGCTTTTTAACCTTAATTGCAATGTTCCAGATTTTATGGTTTTGCTTCAGAGGCAGAAACGAATCCAACAGTTGAGGTGTGGCATTTCTCTGGTTTTAGGTCATTGGACTGGATTTTATGGTTCAGTAGAGTAACAAAAGATCAGTCTCCTTGGGGAGGACTTTTTCATTTTTTGATGTTTGGCTCGAGGCTGAGAGATGGTCTGCTGCACACTTGTTTAAAAACTAGCACTATTTCAAAGAGAAAGACGTTGCTTTATTGTCAAATCTAACAAAAAGACAAATGTGAACTAATTTTGTTGAAAAAACAAGACTTTTAGTTGGTGATAAGAACGAGATACAGTATTCGAGATGTGGTAGAACAGACAAGGGAGTTTCTGCTGTTGGGCAAGTAGGTTGCTTACCCAATTTTTTTTTTTTTTTCCTTAAAATACCAACTTGATAGTTCTGGGTTGATTGAATGTCCATGCTCGTCCAGATATTTGTGTTCAAATAGATTGTCCCTGTTGATAATCTGTCACTATTTCGTTTTGAGCTACTTACATTTAAGAACTTTTGTAATCTCCAAAACTCAAGGAGATTGCAATTCTTGTGCTGATGTGCAGAAAGGTGCGTCGCGTCCAATCCCATCGGTCGTAGTAGCCGTGGAGTTAACTGGAAACATTTTCTATAGCATTTGAACTTACTATTCATTTATTTACACGGTATCCACGTGAACTCTGTGTGTGTGTATTTTGGAAACTCCAAAATGGAAAAAAAAGGTGGGGGTTTGGGGCTTGGGTCGTCATCTCATCTCTCGACCTCATACTTCTTTGTGTTGCTTAACAACTTTATTGTTAAAGTTGCTTGATTAATACCATGAATTTATGTTTCTAGTATTAGAAAAGTTGAAATTCAATGGAATAGTCTTATGTGGTGTCCAACTTGCAATGGCGGTGGACAAAAGGTATGAGAAGAATCCTAAATCTTTTTATACAACACAAATGCTTGTAAATTGTTATCAGAAAGTTGGCCTCAGCTTACTGGAATGATGTCTTCTCTTCCTCGCAAGTCTTCCATCAGCTCCGATGGGCCAGTTGTTTGTGCCCTGCCTTGAGAATCAGTCAGGTTGAAATAGAAATTGTTCATATATTATAAGCACCTACTTATGAGAATAGCCATCCAAAATGAACAAGTCATGCTAATACTCCTCTTTTATCTGCTTTTATATATATATATATATATATATATATATATATATTCGTTCATCATAAAACTTTTTGTTTTCCATAGTTCCTCATCTTAGCATAAATGTCCTTCTTCCTCCATTTTCAGCTCCCCCCATCCCTCCCCCGATGCAAAGAAGGAAAAATTTAAAGGAAATCCAAATGGATCAACAAAAAGAAAATCAACTGTGAAGAGGCACCTCCCATTATTTCCGTGGTTGATGGTCCACATAGTAGTATATAGGCGACAGTTTTTTAAGCATCTTCATCCTTTACATTTGAAAACTGAGAAAATGGCTAATGTTTGATGCAGGTGATTGCACTGTATTTACGATCCAAACTCAAGGATGTTGATGCACAAAACAAACATTCATGGGAGACTTTTCCAGAAGAACAAGATGGTCGGCCAGGTTTCATATTTTCGGATGGATCACCGAGCTCTATTTACTTGTAATGTCCCTCGTTTTAGTTGAAACTTGGAACTCTGTTGCGAAGCTTGGAACTTCAATTTTTAATTATTTTGTTATTGGATAGATCGCTGAGCTTTATTTACCTGTAATGCCCCTCCTTTTAGGCGAGACTTGGAACTTCTATTTTTAATTATTTTGTTATTGTTATAATCCTCCCTCTAATTACTAAGTATATTTATGCCATCATATCCTTTAGTAAAATTTTTTGAGGTTTCGGGAAGAATATCCTCTTAGTTGTAGTATTTTATCCTGAATAGAATACATGGCATTACATCTTTGATTACAAGTTAACACACCTATCAAGCTGAATGAGAGAATATTCCAAGATAAATTTTTTATAGTGAAATTAATTCGTACTCCTTGTTTTAACTTATGCTATTGCTATTCCTTTTTGTTTTTCTTAGAAGGGGAAATTGGTTATGTGAGAATGTTGAATGGAGTCCTTCCAAAGGACACTCGAATTGTGGGCTGGTGTCCTGTTCCAAGTGACTTCGGTGCAAGGTCCTTCTATGTGCTTAATAAAGCTTTACTTGGAACTTATTAACTATACAGTGTTTGCATAATCAGTCATCTTATTGTGAAGTGCAGGTTCAGCTGATTGAGCAGGGAATATAAATATCACTTTTGGGGTGACAATTTGAATCTCTTGGCATGCAGTTCTTCTATTGTTAGTTTTTTTTTTTTCTTTTTTGGACTTAACATGTAACACATCTAATTTTATGCTGCTTGCTATGCAGCAAAAGTGCTCAACATTAATTCTATCACCATTTTTCATGTTACCCCTGGTTATGGAGAGTGTAGGTAAGAAATTTATGGGGGAACATGATTTCAGAAACTTATGCAAGATGGATGCAGTGAATGTGCAAAATTGTAGGCGACATGTGACATCATTTGAGATCTCTCCTTGCGATTTGAGGTCTGAATTTATAAATCATCTGGTCTGATTTCGATATCAAAATTAGTTGATTCTTGTATCCCATATGATTTATCTCTTTGTTTGCATTGGCTGCAGCAGCCAGCAAGGTAAAATCCCTTAAAAATAAACTAGCATTTCATTCCTGAAATGTTGTCATGTCACTGAAGTTTGGTGGTTGTGTTAGTTGAGTGGTCGTGATGCATTTGTGGTGGAGTGTGCAAGAGAAAACATCATCAATCTCTCGGTTTTAACTTAAAAGATTAAGTGGTGGGATGGGTCTATCAATTCATTTCTTCTCTACAAAAATTGTGAATAGTAAAAGAAAGGGTGCAACAAGCAATTAGCTAAAAATACAAATGGATAGACACGCAGTATGCTACCTGATGGAACCTTCTCATTTCTCAGTCAGGATGAAATATTTGGTGCTGCATGGTGACACCAGTGTCATGGGGAGTGTTCGATGGATGATTAGGAAGCTAAGCATCAGAACTATGTGAATAAACGTGCTTGATTCCAACTTATGACAAGAAACAGGAATTCCTTTATTTGTTTTGACCACTTCACCGAAATCCCTTTATGAAACTGCTTTGCTGGCAGTTATTCAAATTGAGACCTTACTATTGTAGGGACTATGGACACTACCTATCTCCATATTGGCATGATATTGTCCACTTTGGGCCTAAGCCCTCATGGATTTGCTCTTGGACTATACCTCAAAAGGCCTTATACCAATGGAGATATTTGTTCATCCTTATATACCCTTGATCCTCCCCATTTCTAGCCAATGTGGGACTTTGGTCGTATACCCAACAATCCTCCCCTCGAACAAAGGACCACCGAGCCTCCCCTCAAACGATCATTCATCCGCCCACTCTCTATCAACCATGATTCTTCATTCTCCACTTCACCGTGTTGGGGTCAGGACACGTCCATGAAGCATCTGGAGAGCACTACATGACTTGAGAGCTTGCTCTTTCTAGGTCAACTCCTCTTCACCGTGTTGGAGTCAGGACACATCCGTGAAGCATCTGGAGCACACCGCCTATCCATTAGAGCTGATCCACGGAGTACATCGTGATTTGCTTGGGGGCCCACCACCTTTTGTTCGGCATTCCGGGGATTCAGCCATCATGGCTAACTCCGGGGTAAGGCTCTGATACCATTTGTAGGGACTATAGACACCACCTATCTCCACATTGGTATTGTTGTGTATGGACACATGGCTGGCTAATGGCGTCAAAGATGGCTGCAATGGTGGCGTCAAAGATGGCTGCAAATGGTGGGGTAAAAGTAGTTGCCATAATTGACTAAAGTGGAGAGAATTGTCTCCCACTTTAGCTATAAGAAGAGGCTGCTAATGAGAGCCTGTAGAACACGAAATACAGAGAGAGAGCTAGGGAGAGTTGAGTTGAGTAGAGAAGAATTTTCTTCTCCTCCTTGTTTTGTTGTTTGTATTGTTTGTAAGCTTGATTAATACAAACCAGTAGCTCCGTGGAGTAGGCAAGTTGCCGAACCATGTAAATTTATGTGTGTTTGAGTTCTGGAAATACCCAACAACTGGTATCAGAGCTTGTTCTTGAAAAAGAGGGTGTTTGATCCAAACTCAAAAATCAATGTTCTCAAAACGTGTTTTTGAACATACCATCGTGTAGAGGACAACCGGAAGAATCCATTGGTGAAAACCCGGCGAAGAACCGACGTCCTGCATGCGCCCATACGCGTCGATGTCCAGATTGCCCACGCGCACCAACACGCGCCACGCTCCTTCTTCGCCTGGCTTCTGCAAAACCGATCGGGCTGACCCGACACTCCAGCACATCCGTACGGTCACGTCCACGTCACCCAGCCATGTCATCGTGCCACGTCATCCCCTGAGTTTTGTTCCGTTGTGTCGCAGACGCTAATATTCTGACACGTGGCTACATCAGCACCGTTGAGGGGTTTTGATCCGGTGCGACGCAGGATCTAATCAGCTGAAACGTGGCTTAATCAGAACCGCTGCTGAGTTTTGATCCAGTGTGACGCAGGCCATAATCGGCTGACACGTGGCTTAATCTGCACGCTGCTGAGTTTTGATCCGGTGCGACGCAGGCGGTACTCTGGCTGACACGCGGCTGCATCTGCAGCGTCTGTTGACCAAAAACTTTGATTGCTAAAATTTGAGCCATACGAAGTCCAATTGGGGTGATCTCAATGTCATTTCCAATATTTTTGGCCATTTCGGACACATCCGTAAGGTCCAATTTGGCAGAATCACATCGAAAAAATATTAAAAATGGCAGATGAATCTAAGGCTGCTGGAATTGAAAAACTTAACGGGACAGATTTTGGATACTGGAAAATGTAAATTGAAGATTATCTATATGGGAAGAAACTTCATCTTCCCTTGTTGGGGAGCAAACCAGAAAATATGCAAGAAGAGGATTGGCTACTTCTTGATAGACAAGTTCTGGGCATTGTCCGGCTATCCTTATCAAGAAGAGTTGCTCACAATGTTACTAAAGAAGGATCCACTGCAAGATTGATGGAAGCCTTGTCTGGGATGTATGAGAAGCCGTTAGCAAATAATAAAGTGCACCTGATGAAAAAGTTGTTCAACTTGAAGATGGTTGAAAACACTTCTATGACACAACACCTCAACAGCTTTAATACCATCACAAATCAATTATCATCTGTTGAGATTGAGTTTGATGATGAGATTCGTGCACTCATCTTGCTAGCTTCACTTCCAAGCAGTTGGGAAGGCATGAGGACAGCCGTGAGCAATTCAGCTAGAAAATCCAAACTGAAGTATGATGACATTCGAGACTTGATTTTGGCTGAAGAAGTGCGAAGGAAAGACTCAGGTGAAAGTTCAAGCTCAGGATCAGCTCTCAACATCAACACTCGAGGGAGGAGACAAGATAGAGGCTCATCCAGAGGTAGATCAAAATCAAGATACAGAAGTAAAAGCAAGTTTGGATCCAGAAAGCAGGTTGAATGTTGGAATTGTGGCAAACCTGGTCATTTCATGAGGAATTGCACAAAACCGAAGAAACCTGAAGCTGACTCTGCAAACGCTACCATAGATGAGGTACAAGATGCTTTAATTCTTGCTGTACAAAGTCAAATTGATGAGTGGATTCTTGATTCTGGTGCTTCATTCCACTGTACGCCACACCATGAAATGCTACAAAATTATGTTGGAGGAGATCACGGTGTAGTCTATCTGGCCGATGGAACACCACTGAATATTATAGGTATAGGAGATGTGCAAATCAAGACAATGAATGGATCTATATGGACCTTGCAGAACGTAAGGCATGTTCCTGAATTAAAGAAGAAGTTGATCTCTGTCGGACAACTTGACGATAGTGGTCATTCAATACTTTTTGCTGGAGGAATGTGGAAAGTATCAAAGGAAGCAATGGTTTTAGCTCGTGGAAAGAAAACCGGCACCCTGTATATGACCATAAGATTTGCAGACATCATTGCCTCAACTGAAGCAGCAAATCAAGCACAGCTATGGCATTGTAGACTTGGCCATATGAGTCAAAAGGGGATGAAGATACTTCAATCGAAGGGAAAGCTGCCAGAGGTAAAAAAATGTCGATCTAGACATTTGTGAAAGCTGTGTTCTTGGAAAACTGAAGAAGGTCAGTTTCTTGAAGGTTGGCAGGACCTTAAGACCAAGAAAGCTAGAACTGGTACACACAGATTTATGGGGACCGTCTCCAGTAGCATTTCTTGGAGGTTCTCGGTATTATGTGACTTTCATTGATGATTTCAGTAGAAAGGTATGGGTCTACTTTCTGAAAAATAAATCTGATGTGTTTGAAACATTCAAGAAATGAAAGGCTATGGTTGAGACTGAATCAGGTCTAAAGTTGAAATGCTTGAGATCTGATAATGGAGGAGAATACATTGATGGAGGTTTCAAGGAGTATTGTGCTGTCAATGGTATCAGAATGGAAAAGACTGTTCCAGGCACACCGCAACAGAATGGCGTTGCTGAACGGATGAACAGGACCATCAATGAACGAGCTAGAAGCATGAGGTTGCATTCAGGGTTACCTCAAACATTCTGGGCTGACGCAGTTCATACTGCAGTTTACTTGATCAACCATGGACCATCAGTTCCTTTGGAATTCAGATTGCCCAAGGAAGTATGGAGAGGAAAAGAGGTACAACTCTCTCATTTGAAGGTCTTTGGGTGTGTTTTCTATGTTCACATAGATTTTGATGCTCGCAACAAGTTAGAAGCCAAATCCAAGAAATGTTTCTTCATTGGCTATGGAGATGAAGAATTTGGATTTCGGTTCTGGGATGATCAGAATAGAAAGATTATCAGAAGCAGGAATGTGATCTTCAATGAGAAAGTTATGTACAAAGACAGATCAAGCGGAGAAACAGAGATGGTTGATTCAGATACAAGTTCACAAAGATTTGAATTCATAAGATTAGAAGGGCTTCCCGATGTTACTAAGCAGAACAAAAATCAAGAGTCTTTACAAGAAGATTCAAGCACATCTGTGCCCACTACCACACAAGAAGATACAGAGCCAATTGAACCAGCTATTCGCAGGTCTTCGAGGACGATAAAGCCCCCGCAACGGTTCACACTTTTACTGAATTATATTTTGCTGACAGATGGTGGTGAACCGCTAACCTATGAAGAATCCTTACAAGATGGAAACTCAAGCAAGTGGGAGTTAGCCATGAAGGATGAGATGAGTTCGTTGTTGAAGAACAAGACTTGGGAGCTAACAGCATTACCTGAAGGAAAGAAGGCCTTGCAAAATAAGTGGGTTTACAGAGTGAAGACTGAGCATGACGGAAGCAAACGGTTCAAGGCAAGACTTGTTGTAAAAGGGTTTCAACAAAAGAAAGGGATTGACTACTCTGAGATATTTTCTCCAGTTGTGAAGCTCACAACAATCAGAGTTGTTCTGGGGATAGTAGCTGCAGAAAATTTACATCTTGAACAATTAGATGTAAAAACAGCATTCCTTCATGGTGACTTGGAGGAAGACATTTACATGCAACAGCCAGAGGGGTTTGCAATGCAAGGAAAGGAGAATCAAGTCTGCAAGCTACAGAAAAGCCTATACGGTTTGAAGCAAGCTCCAAGATAGTGGTACAAGAAGTTTGACAACTTCATGTGCAGTTCGGGGTACACAAGATGCCAAGCTGATCATTGTTGCTATGTCAAACATTTTGACAACTCCTACATCATTCTACTATTATATGTGGATGATATGTTGATTGCAAGATCCAGCATTGAGGAGATTGATAAGCTGAAACATCAGTTGTCGAAATAGTTTGAAATGAAGGATCTAGGAGCTGCTAAACAAATACTTGGCATGAGAATCATCAGAGATAAAGACAAAGGCATACTAAAGCTTTCACAAACAGAGTATGTCAAGAAGGTTCTCAGTAGGTTTAGTATGGATAGTGCTAAACCAGTAAGTACACCACTGGGGAATCATTTCAAGCTCAGCAAAGATCAGTCACCAAAAACTGAGCTAGAATGTGGATACATGGATAAGATTCCATACGCCTCAGCTATCGGCTCTTTGATGTATGCTATGATTTGTACCAGACCAGACATTGCCCATGCAGTGGGAGTTGTAAGCCGATATATGAGCAATCCTGGAAAGCAGCATTGAGAGGCGGTGAAATGGATCAAGAGGTACTTAAAAGGTTCATCAGAAACTTGTCTCAGTTTCACAGCTAGTGGTTTGAAACTTGAAGGTTTTGTAGATGCTGATCTAGCAGGAGATATTGATAGCAGAAAGAGCACTATAGGATATGTATACACTCTAGGAGGTACTGCTGTTTCCTGGAGTTCTACCTTGCAAAAGATCGTCGCTCTTTCAACAATAGAAGCTGAATATGTTGCAGTCTCGGAATCTGCAAAAGAGATAGTATGGTTGCAGAGTTTCCTGAAGGAATTGGGCAAGATGAATGGAAAAGGTACTTTGTATAGCGATAGTCAAAGTGTCATCTTCCTTGCCAAGAATCCAGCATTTCACTCCAGAACTAAGCATATTCAGATCAAATATCACTTCATCCGACAACTGCTAGACGACGAGCAACTAATGCTAGAAAAGATCTGTGGAAGCAAGAATCCAGTTGACATGCTAACCAAAGGAGTTACACTTGATAAACTAAAGTTGTGTAAAACTTCAATTGGCCTCCAAGACTAAAAGATGGATATCAAGCCATTTGTGTCCAAGTGGGAGATTGTTGTGTATGGATACATGGCTAGCTAATGGCGTCAAAGATGGCTGCAATGGTGGCGTCAAAGATGGCTGCAAATGGTGGGGTAAAAGTAGTTGCCATAATTGACTAAAGTGGAGAGAATTGTCTCCCACTTTAGCTATAAGAAGAGGCTGCTAATGAGAGCCTGTAGAACATGAAATACAGAGAGAAACACAGAGAGAGAGCTAGGGAGAGTTGAGTTGAGTAGAGAAGAATTTTCTCCTCCTCCTTGTTTTGTTGTTTGTATTGTTTGTAAGCTTGATTAATACAAACCAGTAGCTCCGTGGAGTAGGCAAGTTGCCGAACCACGTAAATTTATGCGTGTTTGAGTTCTAGAAATACCCAACAACTATTTCTTTTGCAGGTTAAGGGCATCAACTTTGTGCTATAAAAATCAAAGGCAGTGCTTTCCTGTGTCACCAAGTTTGTTGCATGGTTGCTGTGCTACTTATGATTGGCCAAGCTCTTGAATCCCCTGATGTGAGTGTCAGTCGTCATTGTAATTGCATGGTTCTTGTTCTTTATTTGATGCCTTTAATCCAAAAAATGATTTTCTGCGTAGACAGGTTTAATAGCTTGCACTACTTTACATTTGCTTTAGCTGAACGTCCACAAATGACTAGAATATTATAACTGAACAAGATGGCACCCACAAGGGGGACCATTTGCACTGCTTTGCAGTTTCTCTGAACAATCTACTGTGATTTATGCTGGTAAATGCATATATATGCATGTGCACTCATGTGGTATTCAATTCCTTGTTTCGCTTTACAAATAACATCCCCACCATGCATAGCAATTCTATTACAGATGATAGCTTTTTACTATAATTTTCAGGCAGGGACCATTTCGAAGCAACATTCAGCATGTGTTGGTATACAGTAAAGCATGAGGAATCCTCTGTTTGAGCAAAAATTTCCTTGCGAATTGACTATTCAGATGATAATATTTGCCTCTCACTTTCCAGTTTACAACTTTGAGAGAATTCCTCAAGTTTCATCCTTTCACTTGGGAGATTTTGAAAGCCAGACGAGGTCGGCTAACAAGTCCGCTGGATGCATGATTGGAATAGTTTCAAACAGCTGTTGTATTGCATAGTTTTCCATGTCTTCATGAATAACAAATTCAGTATGAAAGCAACTTATGTTAAATACTCAATTTACAGTTAACAGATGCATTACTGGACACTCGAAGGACACCAAGGAAACCCCATTATCTCATGGCTCCAGAAATTCCATTGGTTCTTCTTCCTGTGAGTTTGAAGCTCTCAAGTTTGCATGTTCTTCAGGTACTTGAAATTCGAAAGACCATTAATATACTATTTTCAAGATGTTCAGTAGCTGAGATTAAGCAAACTCCGCCTTGTTACCTCCAACCTCTTAAGGAGGTCAATACATGAATTTAATATTTCATAGCAGTAGTTTAGACAAGTCATGTACTTTGGAGTTCCATCTCTTTTCCCTCAATGCTTGCTGAATTGGTAGCTAATTTAACTGCGATGTTTGAAATCATTTTTGTCAAGTGTTACTGAGTTTGTGCATAGATGCTGGACAAGCTCTGCATGGTCACTTGGAGAATGAATGTCGGCTTTACCAACTCCGGGCTGCTATCTTTCACGAGGCTCGCGTCGTTTGCCTTTGTCAAATGGTGCAGAAAGTTCTTTCTTCATCTGCTCTAAATGAAACATTTTAGCTATTGCTTTTATTGGTCTACGTTGCTGATGCCATTTCTGACTTTTCAGATAAAGACTCTTCGAGTAATGGAGTGTTAAGATAAAAAGCCTCTCATGTTCCTCTCAAGTCAAGAACAACTGAGCTCAAGTCCTCCTACCACACCTCAAATATCATCATAGTTTTACTTCAAACATGGAATTGTGTGCGCGTGGTCTTTAAATGTTATTAAATTCTCTCTTTATAAAAAGGCTGGATGCGATAAAAACTAGACTTACAAGTCGGCCAGTATCAAAATAAATGTTCACTATTCCATACCAAGGTTGAAGATATATATATATATATATATATGTATATATATGTATATTTTAATGCGTAGCAGTTTGCACCGCAACGCCAAACAGGGTTGAATAGCGGCCGGAAAACTTGAAGTTAAGAGCTTGAGAACTTGTCATCTAGAGACGGGAGAGTTCAATGGAATCCAATTTTGCAGGGTAACTTAATTGATACATGTTCATTTCTAGCCGCTTTCTGTAGGGAAATAAAATGATGTGATTGCTGGCTAATTTAACGATGTATCCAAAATTTCAAGTATAAGATTCATGTGAGACCACATCTTGCTGAAGAAGAAGGAAACAATTGCGCCCCCCCCCCCCCTCATAGGCAATCATGGAGGCAATGCCTTGCGAACCTAACCAATACCTAACAATCATTACAGATTACACAAAGTAGACTTGGGGATTGTTTAGTTGTGTGATGATACAACCACCATGTCACTGAATTTTGAATTTTCTTTACTTAAAATTTTTTTTTTAATGTATTGATAAAAAAATATTTTTAAAAAATAAAAATATATTTAAAAATAACCATTACTATACTCTCAATATTTTTTAAACCCACAAATATTTATTTATCAACTCGCAAGAAACCCTCAAATATTTACCATTAGCATATATTTAGTTTTTTTTATAAAATACTTTTAAAAATATTTTTTTAATCTTAACAGACCAGAAATTAAAAAGGTAAAAACAAACTATGTCTTAAATGTTAAAAAAAAGAGAGAGAAAAAACCCAAAAGTTAAATTACTTGATCAAATTTTTTTTAGGTGCAAGTGGGTCCAATTAAGGGACACAGACACAAACAAGAGCCATCTCCCAGCTCGTTGCTTGGATAAATAGATATATAAATGTAGCTGTGGCTTCAACTCGACTCCTCATTGTCGGCTACAGACAGACGGGGGGGAGGGGTAAAGGTGGAACTAAAAAGGTCCCCTAGAAAACATGCATCACAACTCATAACCACGCAGCCCCTGTTCCTGTTATCCCTTATGCAAGTGATTCCAGTGACTTGATGACCCACCAAACCCACAGTGGACAAGCTTTGACAGATCAAGCTACAATGATCGCCATTTCTCTCTCCATCGCACACTAGTTGTGACGTAAATCTCAATCCAGCTTCTCTGCCAAAATTATAGATAACCGACGACGTGTCAATGGGTAATTGTTCGTTTCCCACGTTAATCTCCCCACCAATCTATTTCTCAGGACAAAGAACAACATAAAATATCCAGCCCGGCAATCAATGTATTTCTTGATTTCAAACTAGGTAAAAACGACAAGTATAATGACGAGATGGGGAAAGTGTGGAACTGGGGCCTCACCACGTTTATTTTTGTGTTTCAAGTATGTTTTTGAGAAGAAATGATTTTTTTTTAATTATTTTAATATGTTAATAACCCAAGAAAATATAAATAAATAAAGAGAAAGTGGGGGGAAAGAAAGGAGGAGAGTGGGGGAGGCTGCACCTGGGCTTCATTAGTAGAAGAGGAGTGGGTTCCCGCGAGGGAAACTCGGATCAAACAACAAGAACGCGCCTATTTTTCCCTTTGCTTATCCCTTTTGAAAAAATAAATAGGAATAGGAATCGAGATTTTCAAAATCTCCATTCCTTATTCCTCCTTGTTGGTGTGTGCGTGTGCATTGATTGATCGAAGTGAATTAGAAGAAAAAAAAAAAAGGAAAGGAAAAGATGGAGGCGGCGATGGGATTGATGAGGAGAATACATCCAAAACAATCAGAGACTGCTCTCTCCGCTCTCCTCTCCCTCTTGCCTCACCACTCCTCCGATCTCCTCTCTCAAGTCGATCAGCCTCTCCAGGTCTTGTCTCCTTCCCTGTTCGTAGGGCCTCTCGTCCTGCATTTGCTTTCCCTTTGGATTTCAAAATAGAGGGGTTAGGGTTTGTGTCGTTTCAACTGTCGACGAGATTGCTCTGTCTATTTGCGTGGAATAGAAGCATAAAGATTTAATTGCCTGAAAGATACTGATCTTAATTTATAGTCTTTTTGTTTCCTTTCTCTTATTACAGGTTTTGTGCGACTTGGAGAGTGGAAAGGAATATATATTGTGTGAGTACAACAGAGACGCTGACTCTTACAGGTTTGCTCTTTCACTGTCTGGTTATTATTGTCATAGCCCTTCGGATTAGTTGTTTCGTAAATAATAGTGGCGGATTTTCTAGTTTACAGATTATAATTGCTCGTCTTAAACTTCATCTGCTGTGAAATCATAGCTTTCGCACTTGGGCATTTAATTGAAAGGCACTGTTCTGATTTGCGATGACACAATTATTACTTAAAAAAAAAAAACTCGTTAGGATTGTGTAACTAAGGCATTGCACTCACATAAATAATTACATGCTGTTGATTTGCTGTTAATTTTTTTTTTTTTATGTATCTGAGCATCTTTTCTAGGGTTAGGTGCATGCCAGTCCTTGCTTTCTTATTGTCATGCTTGCTCATCACTGTATGGGGCTCCAATTTCAGTTTATGCCATGGGCTCGTTGAATGTTGATTTGCGTCTGCTTCCGCCCTCAGTCCTGTAGAAATTGGTACCAATTCATTATTAGTTTATGTTTTTCACTTTATATGTGCCTTGTAGATCACCTTGGTCAAATAAGTATTATCCACCGTTGGAAGATGCACTGTATCCATCTTCAGAGTTGAGGAAACTTGAAGTTGAAGCAAATGAAGTCTTTGCCATTTATCGTGACCAGTGAGGTTCTTTACTTACCTCGTCCTTGAGTTGGCTATTTTTTTTAAGCAGCTGGTTTTCATTGTCCTGATGATATTTGTTAGAGGAAGATACCCAGTATAGCTCCTCCTGAAGACTGCTCTCATTTTTCATCTTGGGATTTTGATAATGGAAGAAATTCTGTGTTCTGTTTTCAATCAACTGTTTTTCTGTTTCATTTATGCTGTCCATAGATTTGGAAGTTTGATCAGCCAATTTATTGGTAGGTACTATGAAGGTGGTATCTCATCTGTTTATATGTGGGAAGATGACAATGAAGGTTTTGTAGCCTGCTTTTTGATTAAAAAAGGTGAGCATTTCTACCTAAATGAGCAGTAAAAAAAGTGGAAGTTTCATGGTTCTGACTGGATTGCTGCTGAGGATATGTAGATGGGTCAAAGACTGGGCAGGGCAGAAGAGGCCATCTGCAAGAGGGAGCATGGGATGCCATTCATGTAATCGAGGTAAGCTTGTTCCATGGTCTGCAAATAACGGGGATATAATCTTCACCACTCTTTTGTCTCCTTTCTCCAGCTTTCTTTCTATGCAAGTTTTCTGGTCATAATCCCAGTTTTGCTGCAACGTTAATTGTTACAGGTGGGGCCAGAAGAGGAAAGTATGGCTCACTATTGTTTAACCAGTACTATTATGCTGTCTTTGACTACAAATGATGAGTCTTCTGGCACATTCAGTCTGTCTGGATCTATTAGACGCCAGGTACATGTATTTTCTTTTTATCTTTCACATTCTTTGAAGAGGAGAATGATTATTTTAGCAACAGTATGGGAAGAATTTTTGTTCCACTAATACTGCATGGTAAAACTCTTTTTGAGGTTTTAGCAATGCCCCTTTTCTCATCAAGAGAAATGCTTTGAGTGCTTGTAGATTAGTAGTTACCCATCTAGATATAATCTGCAAGAGATGTTGTGATGGAAGCTAAATGGTCATGTCTTACGAGGATTAGACTATAGTCTTGCAACAAGTTTATTCTCTGTTAAAGACTGAGGTCATACCCTGTTTCTAATCTTCCGTAGAAAGCTGGATGTTTCATTGATTCTAATAATTGTTTGATATGGTGATCACTTGGAGATTCATGACTATTATAAATAGCATTGGTTTATATAATTAAGAATTATCATGAATTGTTGCTTTGCCATTCAAGTAAATTGCCCTGTGTTCTTTTCTTCTCTTCTGAGAATCAGATGAAAATTATACAGTCTTATAATTATTTTCTTTTTTATTACTCGTGTCTTGACTTGTTTAAAGAAACTTGTATCTCTTCAACATTTAGGATTTTGCTTTTAAAAATGTTTCTGTCAAAACTGTTGATACAAAACCCACTAACTGTTCTCCAAATTTTATTTTTAATTCAAGGAATGTACAATTGAAAGTTAAAAAAAAATGCCTAAAGATATTTAAACTTGCTAAAGAAAGCTACAGTTAAGTAGAGTTCTTCCTTTCTTGTGCAAGAATTATGATGTATATAATGTTTTCTGACAAGGTAGATAAGCAGCAGAGTACTCGATGTATTTATGTATTAAAGTGGATGCCGAGAAGGCAGGAATACGACTGTCCTATTATATAGGGGCGCATGTATATGTTTATTGACTTTTGATTCTGAGTTACTAGCTGATCTTCATACCATATTTTCTAGATGAATATGGACCTCTCAGTTGCAGATGGTCATCTTTGTAACATGGGGAGGATGATAGAAGAGATGGAGGGCAAGCTCAGGAACTCGCTGGATCAGGTATGTTTTTCCTGGTGTTACTTTTAGATCCCTTGATCACCTTATGCCAATTTATTACACTATTTGCAGTTATGGTAATTGATTTAAGGACAGACAACTGATGAAATATGTTAGAATGTCCAGATGCGTCCTTGTTAACAAATCCCATTACAGGTTTATTTTGGGAAGACAAAAGAGATGGTGTGCACTTTACGACCCCCATCTGAAGTGGTGTTGAGACTGCCAACTGCTGATTTGGCATGAGAACAGTATTCCATAAAAAAAATAAAAAAAATACAAGAACATTTGTCTGGGAGTTGTTGTACTATCTTCAAAACATCCGTAGATCTCTTTCTTTGCTTTTCTATTTTTCTTTTATTTGAGATCATTTGAAAAACTCTTGCGAAGCTTGTCTTCTTATTGTAGCTTCAAGCTTACCAAGACAGTTCCTTTTGCACAGCTAGGGAGCGAACTTCTTGTGTCGTTTCATTGAAGTTTTCAGTTATTGTTGCCGTTCTTGTTTAAGACCTGAGTCATGTCTATCAACTTCAGAGCAACTGCTGCTTTGTATTTATTTATTTCTTCCCTTTCAACTTAACCTGGTGAATGTTAGCAGGCCCAAGTTACGGCAAGATGAAAAACTTTCGGTTTACGTAAATGAATTTGCTGATCTACAATTTGTTC
Organism: Populus tomentosa; assembly: GCA_018804465.1. Taxonomy (NCBI): domain Eukaryota; kingdom Viridiplantae; phylum Streptophyta; class Magnoliopsida; order Malpighiales; family Salicaceae; genus Populus; species Populus tomentosa. The sequence goes on from CM031977.1 coordinate 16,070,740, forward strand.
CTTCCTTCTGACAGAATTGACTAATTCAGAATTCTGAACTGTCCAAGCACGAAGAATGGAAATTCATGTGCTTCAATCCGCTTGCTAAAGACAGAGCTGCAAGCACGAATTGAACCTTCACATTCTAGATTTAAACTCTGAACCGCTTACTAATTCGTTGGATTTACTGAACTGTAGAAATTTCTAACCCGAGGAATATTATTTGAAGTTTTTGATAGATTGAATATGAAGCTCTTTAGACTTTTACTGTTGTCCCTGTTTTTTCTTTCTGCCATGGGACAATTGCCTTCACATGACATACTGGCATTGTTTGAATTCAAAAAGGGTATCAATTATCAAGCATGACCTCATCAGTTATGTTCTTGAGTCATGGAATAAGGAGTCCATTAATTTTAATGGTTTCCCTTGTTCTTGGAATGTCATTTACTGTTAATATTTTTTGAAAATATTGCTGGGGTTATTCTTGATAACTTGGGTCTCTCTAATGATAGTAATCTAGAATGAGTAAAATATTAGTATGCTTGGATGTTGTAACTACATGAAACTTGACATATATTATGCTAAAAGTTACTGAGAAATTTGAGGTGTTTTTTATAAGGTTAGAAGAAATCAATCTTAGGTATTTGAGTTACTTTGAAGTCGATTTAAAAGTGAAACAAATAAACTTAGGTCTATTTGGTGAAGTCTAATTCTTAGATCTTTTGTGAAGTTATTGAAACTATTTTACATGATTATATTAAAATTTTATTGCTCATTGTATGTGACGTCCAATTTTTTCTTTCATGAATTGATTTCCATGCACACAAGCATATCTCAATTTTATAGAAGTTAATATGCTTTTTAAGGTGAAATCAAGAATATGATGATAAAGTATCAAAAATATTAGGGGATCAAGATATACAAAACTTTTTGTTATATTCGGTTATTATGTTAGATACATGTTTCAAATTGAAATATGTAATATTTTATTTTGAGTGATTATATGATACTGAAAGTCTTACAAAGAAAGTTATAGATACTTTGTAAAAGTTGTGCGAGTATTATATGAAGGTTGATAGAAATAAACAAGATGTTAATGTTGATTCGATAGTGATTGATGATATGTCAGATTACTTGACTTCTTAATTTAAAAAAACATTTAATGGAGAAAGATGACGTTGATAGTTGCGAAGATCTTAATGATTATATATTAGATATTTTGGGTTGGTGGATGTGTAATGTTATAAAGTACAAGATTATCTTTAAAAAACATGTGTTAGTTATCCTTGTAAACCCTCGGCTAATTTAATTATGTTCATGCAAATTACTATGCAGGTTCATCTCAACAGCGTAACCCTTAATTGATGCATGCGTATTTCCTTTATATAGTCACTTAAGTTAATAGGAAGATGGAAGAACTTTCTTTTAGGTTGTATATAATGATATTTCTAATTTGTATGTATAAAGTTATATAGTAATATTTTCTTATAACTTTAAGTAGTAATTTGAAATTTAGAATCTTTGTTATGCTAATGTACGAATGCAATTACGATGGTTAATTAATGATTATCTTTTAATTTTTTTATATAAAAAAAAAATTGCCTGGGATTCTAGTGATTTTTATAACTTGATAATTGTGTTAATTTTTATTTTAAAAGTTTGGGGTGTTATAGTTTGAGACTTGGAATGATTAGAATGTGTATGGACAATAAATACATGATGTGTATAAATGATTTGTTGATAACTTGAGACCTCCCAGTATAGAGGAGACTTTACTGAAATTTCCGTAGAAATTTCAATAAACTTTGTATGAGTTCAACAAAGAAAATAAAGTAAAACAGAAAAAAAAATTACCATGTGTTTTTTTTTTTTCATTTTTATATGATTGATGCGTTTGTTTTGAAAATAGGGATGTTACAATCACTGTATTTATAATTGTTTCTAAAGAAGCCTTCAGCACCAATGGTTGTATATCATATGTATTTAGAAGCTTTTTATCTCCATCAACAATATAAGCACTTGTTCATTGTTAAAATTGGTTGCATTTAACACCACTTCCAATTGACATTAGAGCTTTCATGAATTATATGAAAATTATGAAATGATTGAGTTATGCAATTTGTCTTACAAATTTAAAATTAGTTATTTTATATAATCATTTCTTTATATCTGCTTCATTTATGATTTTGTAGAACTTGATGAAAGTTTGAAAATCTATATCGGTTGTATGTGGTATTGGTGATGCTGGTGAAATGCAAGAATATTATTGTTTTGGGTAATTAACTTACTTTGCCTTGTTAATTCCCTTTTAATTTTGCATTTTTAATTTTGCATTGTTAACTCTTTTACTAGTCAAACTCTAATTTGTTGCTAATTTGATATTGTATTTTTTTATAGCATTAACCTTGTAGGATTTTTCTTGCTTTTGTTGTTGTTTGATTTTCTGTATTTTGTTGTTGCTGGAGTCTTTTCTTCAAGCTATCTGGATCTTTTTGTTCAATTTCCTCTAATATGAATTTGTTTGTATTAGATTTTATAATATTTTATTAATGTATCTATTTATTTATAATGTGAACACCTCTGTTAATTTAAGGTGCTTGTATTTTCCTAGTCTTTACGGTATGGTTTTTTTTATTGGACTAAAATTTTATTTCTGTGTACATCTATGGAGAAAAAAACAAGGCTTAACAGAGTCATAGTGAAGCAAATTTAATCATGCATTTTTCATAGGGTAGTGATCTGGTTGGGTAGGAAAAAAGAATGCAAATGTCTAAATGGATTCTTGTTAAATTCAATTTTCAATTTAGCCATAGAGTTGGGTTGATTTTGTTAAAAGGCTTGATAAAAAAAAAATTGCTTGAAAGACCTACAAAAAAAATTAAACTAAAAAAGAAATTATTAAAGCCCAATTAATATAAACCCATTTAAAAAACAAAAACCAAGCCCATTTAATATGTATTAGGTTTCTTGGTTTTTAATGCCAACAAATTGACATTGACCTGAACTAAGTTTTGTTCGGTTTATATTCTCAAAAAATAACATTTTTTGATTTGATTGGATTTTTTAACCTAACCTGAACTGAACTAGATCATGAACGCCCCTACTCTAGAATATGATTTTGAGATCAACATGAAAAATTATAATAAAAAGAGGTAGACCCTGGCCGATTACCATTCTAAGAACAAGCTGATCAAAAGTCATAACTAAATAAGCAACCTGATAAGAAGTTTAAAAGGAACAATTTAAAATTCATTATACCATAAACCACCTTACTAACAAAAGCTAAACTCCAATTGAAAAACATTGGTCACCCAAACCCATTTGCATTATTCACTAGAACAATATAATGTGTCTTTACTTTTCTAAGAAAAAATGATATCTTTTGGTGTTTAAGGTAATTTGATCTTTTCGCACAACTGATTAGCCATTAAAGCTTTAACCAGAGGTATATGTGTGTTTTCTCAATTCTAAGTACAATAAAATGATCTAATTACCATCCATATCAAAGTTTTTTATACTACCAAATAAGGGTATCGAAACCTTTTCATGTTTTTAGACATAGTAAAATAAAAATTCCACCCTTGAAACTAGAAAAATTAAACCATATGTCTTGGGGCTTTTTGGTCTTTTCATCATATTTTTTTTTTTTGGTTATTTTTGGTTTATAAAAGGCAATGTGGTATTTTTGCATAGATTAAATATTACTTAAATGAGAAAAAGTTAATGCACATGTGGTGCATTCGCTATCCCGTGGAAAACATCAACGCACTTCGGGTGGCATGTGCGGTGCCTCTCAACAGCCAAAAATACCCTTTCTGCGTGTCATTAGAAACATCTCCACGTCTTTTTTTTTTTTCTAATGGTGTGATGTGTATTAGTGGTGGTGGGGTAGTTTGTTGCTAATGAACCTTTTTTTCTACTTTTTGCTTTCCGCTAAAAATTACAGCTTTGCCTTTTTTGTTATTGATATTCCAACTTTAATCTTTATTCTTTTGATTTTAAATTTTTATCTTGATCATTTTGTAGAAGTTTTATTTTTTTCAATTTGTTCCTTATTCTTTTGATTTTGAGTTTTTTTTCCTTTTATTGAATTTAATTTTCTTTTCAATTTCACCCTTAAATCAAAATTTTATTCTTATTTCTAATTTCAGTTTTGATCCCTATTTTTTTTATTTTTTTAATCATTTTGTTAAATTTATTTTTCTTTTCAATTTCACCTTTCAATAAAAAATAAAGTTAATTTGATAATTAAATTTTAATCCTCATACTTTTAAGTTTTATTTCTTGTTTTGAATCATTTTGTATAATTGAGATTTTTTTTTAATTTTATCATATAATATTTAATTGATTGAGAATTGAGTTTTATAGTTTTTCTAGGTAGGGTTCTTTCGATTTAATAATCATAGTCACGAGTTTGAAAAGTTAACATAGATTGACATTGTTTTTTTTTTTAAAAAAAATAGGCTTTATGATTTTTATCGTTTTCTTTTTTATTCGATTATCCTAATCTCATCATCTAGGCTGCAATTTTCATACGATAATCTAGTTTGACTCGACCTTGATTACCACGGTTATAGGTTTATTATGTTGATTTGGGTTGACTTATATCTAATTTTTAGGTACTCTTTTTACCTAATTCATCCTTTTGTATTTGATGAGTTGAGAATTGAGTTATATTGTTTGTTTTTTTATAAGAAATATTTTTTCCACAGATTATCATGATCATTTTTTTTTTTAATTTGGTTCATCTGCTGTCATTATTTATTTTTCTTATAGCTTAATTAAAATAAAATCAATTTATTTGACCTTATCAGGTCTATGACCAGAGCCATACACTTATTTTTTTATTTTTTTTAATGCATTTACAATGCTTAAACATTATTTTTTATGCAAAAAAAATAATTCTCTCAATTTTGAAAAAACAAAAAAGCTGGGCTTAAAAAGAGTAATGCTCTAAATGTTTTGAAAAAAATTAGAGTTAAAAGAAAAAACTAGAAAATTTTTTCAAATATAAGATTTTTCCATAAAAAAAACAGTATTAATTTTTCAAATTTATACAGAATTTAAAATAAATTTTAAAAGATTTCCACCATTTTTCTTTGCAGGTTTCCCTGTTTTTCAAATGAAGTAAGAACATAAAAAATTCTTTACATTCAAATATTTTTTAACAATGTAAAAAATTAAAATTATTTTTATATATTTTATATTTAATTAATGTCAATAAATTTAATATAATGTTTTAGTTATCAATATAACTTTTCATGAAAACATTTAATTCTAATTTAAACAATATAAAATAAATATTATTTTATAAATTATAGTTTTAATTTTTATAAGGATAATTATAATCTTAATATATTTTTTAGTATTTTTATGAAAGAATTCATTTTCTTTCTAATTTTTCATTAGAGAAAAAGTGAAGAAAAGAAAGTTTTCTATTTCTCCATTCTGGTTCTGCCTCTCAAGGATAGGATAAATCAAGAAAGGAAAGGAGGAGGGGGGAATCCAAAGGTTTGTACCCAACCTGTTTTTTGTTACCAGGCTAATAGCATCTTCAATAAAAAATATTATTTAAAAGCACCAAATAAATTATTATTTTTATTAACATAAATAACCAGAATAATTTATATATATATATATATATATATATATATATATATCGAGTAATCCTACAAGTTTTAAAATTAACCATATAAATCTCTAATGGCCTGAAATTATAAGTCTCAAACTAATAACCTCTACAAAATAAACTTAAAACCTGACCAGGTAAACTACACCTCTTTAAATTAATATATAACTTTTTAAATAATATAAATATAACTTTTTTGTTTAATCGTAAAAAAAATCATTTAAAAAAACTAATTGTATTTTTATATATTTGATACACAACTATTTTAACAATATTAACAATATAATATAATCCAATCAACTTAAAAGATCTAAAACCAATAGATTCTCAATCAATAATCCAATATTAAAAAAAAAAAAAACAACTCAAGACCATTATAATCTCGTTAAAAAAAAATTAAAATAACATATTTAAAAAACACTTCAAAACAAATCACAGGAGGAAAAAACCTATTAAAAAAAAACACAAAAAAAACACTATTGCAATGAATGAATGCGCATGAATATCTTTTTTGTAAGAAAAATGCTAAAATAGCATTCTGTTTCCCTTGAAACATGAAAAACAAGCAACAATAAGTCATAATTTATTTATTTTTGGCTATCCATTTAGCCCATGGGTTGGAATGGAGTTGTTCTGATAAGAATAAGAATATACCATCCCCCGGCAGCAACACCCAAAAATACGCAGTGTAACGTGAACCATCCTAACACTGTAATTGCGCTTTTGATAATCGAGATTCGACTTCAAATTCTTTAATTTTGGTCACCATTCAATACCTGGCATTAAAAATTGCTTTAACAAGCATTGTATGGCGCACGGTTGAGCCACACGGCCAAAACTAGAACTGGAAATTTTATGTCTGAGAAGTTGAGGAGGCTGCACTCTGCAATTCCCTAACAAGAACTGGTCAACCAGCTCAAGTAATTCATCTCAAACAGGATGGAACTCATCTAGGCATGTATAGATCATCATCATGTACCATTGTATATAAAAAAAAAACAGATGCATGCCACTAAATGTTGAATGGTAAAGACCACATTATAACCAATAGTTGGTCTCTATCACAAGCTATCATGATGTAGAACTAATGCACCTGTGATACTTTTCAAGTCAAACACTCAACAGATTTAGGTAAAATGGCAAACTCGGAGCTTCAAAACACATTCAAACTTCAAGTTTTCTTCGTATCTGCTTCGCCACTAGCAGTTGGTGGTACCTCTTCCTTCTCTGCTGATGATGCTTCTTCCACATTCTCATCTTCGGTGTCATTTTCATCATCTACAAGGGTGAGACAATTCATTATTGGACTATCAGAATAAACAGGAATAATTGCTTCGTAGTCTCAAGTGAGAAATTGAGATGGGGAAAATCACGTTGCTTAAATAAATTACAAGAGACCTACCATCATCCATCTCAGGAATAGCCCCATCAAAGCCTCCACCTCCAAGACCCATATCCTGAAATAGAAAGGTTATGGCCAGACAGCATTAATCATAAATAACCAGAGAAGTGCAGTCCATACATTTTATGCAATTAGAACACTACTACTTACGGGAAAATTAAAACCCATATCACCCATATCACCCATATCAGGTGCTGCTCCTCCTAGCCAAAAAAAGAAGAAGCAAAATAAGTAAAACCAATCTGTGGATAAAAGCATTACAAAACATAATCGTAATGAGAATGGAAGTCTAGCGGGGTAAAGACTAACCCTTGCTTGTGAACTCCTCATCTTCATCAATCCATTTATCCCAATCAACAGTCAAGAACACTGGAGGTTTTCCAGTCTGTTTTATCAATCTGCTCCACCATTTATTCTCAGCCTTCTTCACAATGTATTGGATATTTCTTGAACCAATACCGGCCTTGCTCTCCTGCAAGTATTATCACAACAAGCTTAATAAACCATACGTTCACAATACAGGTGCAGGGATGACGCAGAAAGGGTACTTACCTCTACGTTGACCTTGTCTAATAGGTCAAGTTCAATTTCATAGGGTGTCTTATCCACCCCACTGGTAGCAGAGAAGATAAATTTCCCTTCAGGCTCTAGTTTAAACTTGACATCCTGTGCATCGGGCAGCTGCACAGTGATGAACAACTTGTCTGACCTCTGGGCCCATTTCACTGAAGGATGTCGGCTGAAAAGTTGAATGTACAAAGCAGAAGCAATAAACATAAGAAAACATGAACTTGACATACAAATTTTACCACAAATACCGCACATAACAAACTAGTCAGCAGCATTTCATTAGACTTATGTCTGCATACTCACAATACAAAATGACATCAAACAAAAGCAATACATTTTTGCAGGCAATCAAGTGTAACAAAATCTATTGAGCTTTGCCCATAGGTTAGAGCAACCAGATCAGTACCACCACGCTCCATTCTACATATAACTCCTCAAATTATAAATAATAATCTTATTTTCCCAACAGGATTTAATCATTCAAGAGAAGCCTTCCACAGATTTAATTTTCTTTTTCTGCATTTGTTTCCAGATTGACCTTCCTTAGACCATGAGTAAGGATATTATCAAATTTGACTATTGCATATAATTTTATGTTAGCTGGGACAAAAACATGGAGATAGAAACAACCAAACAAACCATAGGTCAGAAGGGTTGGCTCCTATGATACAGGAGAAGCAGCACATTGATTCCATAAAACAATCACAGGGGAACTTTCTCCTCCTCCAACTTCCATTTCTATACAATAGCCACAATTTAAGCACTCAAGTTGTTTACCGCCTGACCATCCTCCAACAAAATATTAGACCGACGACAACTATTGCACAATAATCGCCTACACTATATTCCAGGTACTATTTAATACTCAAAAACTATTGCAAAAAAAAATCAAGAAAAGAAATTAAATTCGGCTCTAATTAAATCTTTATAGTTCAAAAACTAATTTGGCATTTAACTATTGAAACACCATCTTTTTTTCTCTCCAATTTCTCACTCATCAACCAAACAGAACGAACTTCACTCAGAAAAATTTATTTCCTTTTTTATTTATTGGGTAAAGGATTCCAATGAAAAAAAAAAAGCTAAATCGAGGCAAAAGGACCGCCGTCTCCGGCAAGAGCTGCTGGAGCCACACAAAATCACAAGCTTCAGCTACTTAGGTAACCACAGCCTAGATCCACCCGTGAGATAAAACTAGCCCAAAGGACCACCAGATCCACTAATCAAGGACAAGAAATACCAATATAAATAGGTCCCCGGCCCTTAGTTCAGAGAAATGGGCGTCCCAACAAGTTTAGGGTATCTAGCTAGTTGAAGTTTTGAAGAGAAGCAGTCGAATTAAAATAAAGAAAAATAAAAAGGGGAGAGAGTGAATAAAAACAGTACCTCATTATCGCTAGTGAGAAATTAGTGCAGTGACAGAGAGAGAGAGGAAGATGGAGTAGACGGAGAGACCTTCTTCTTCTTTGCGGGGGATTTTAAGAAATCAGATTCAGATATTTCTGATTTTACTGTGACGTTATGTATGTATCTTACTCTTTATAGAGCAGTCGAAGGATGCGTAAAACCCTAACTCGTCTAGATGCTTCTCTTTTTTGTTTCAGGGACCTCCCGAGGGTATTTTTGGAATCGGTCTAATTTGTTGTCAGTCCGGGTCGAGCCTCCAGATTATTCTATGAGGACGTCTTCTGGCACGTTCGAAATTGTTATAGCTTCCATGTTTTTAAAATTATTTTTAGATTGTTTTTAAAATGAATAAAATTTAAATTAATATTTTTTAATTTTACTGTTTTAATATCAAAAATTAAAAAAATTATAATTCCTTGTAGTGTAAGATTTCTTTTCTTTTCTTTTCTTTTTCTTCTTGTATGCTTAAAATATTCAATTTAAATATGAGTTCATCGCATGTAATCGAACCTAATTTGATTTTAAAAGGAAATTCTTGAAAATTAAAATGTCCAGAAAACTAGAATAACTAAAAGATGTGGGCTTAGTTTAGGTTGTACCTTTTATTTTATTTTATTTTTTTTACCAAAATTTTTTTATTTTTAATATATTTTGAACATGATTTTATAATATTTATTATTTTTTTAACTTTAAATTACACATAAAATAAAAACATATTATTTTAATATTTTTTTATTGACTTACTTTAACGATCAAAGTTTATTTTAGAGAACCAATTATTACAGTTAAAAATATTACTTGGGGTTTTTGTAGGATAACCCTATTTCAACCAAATAATATGTTTCTCTATCCTCTTGTCTTCTTGTTTGTTTGTTTTTTGTCTACGTAAAATCTTAGTGTATTTTTTTATGGAGAAAAATCATTTTATTCTCGAAAAATGAACTTGTTTTTTCAATTTTTCACTAGAAAATTAAAAAATAATAATTGTCTATTAGCAAACAAGTCCAAAATGTCTAAAAAAAAAACTCTGTACCTAGAGTGAGTTATTAAATTAGGGAGTTTTGGTAGTTTTATTTTAATGTGGAGAGTTAATTATTATTCCACACTCTATGAAATAAAATACTATATAATGAAAAATGCTTCTAAAAATGTGAATTGTTGTTTAAAATTTATAATTACTAATTTACTATATTTTCATTGTTCATTTACTACTAAAATCCATTCCCCCCTCAAAGTTTTATATTTTTCATACAGTTTCATTCATTTTCATCCTTTATTTTCAATAATTTTTTCTAGATTTGGTCCCAATGATTTTAGTTATGGTTCATTTTGGTCTATTAATTTTTCACATTTTCATACCCATATTTTTATGTGAGAATCCATTTTGGTCCCTTGATTTTTTATTTTTACATATTTGGTCCCTATTATCTTCGTGACAATTCATTATGATCTCTTTATTTAAAATATTTTTCATAATGATCCTATAGTTTTACGTGTTTATATTTTAGGTTTAAATTTTATTTTCTTCACATTTCAATATAGAAAAATTAAGAAAATAGTGAGAAAGTCATTATAAAAAATAAGAAAATAAAAAACTTTAGATATACTACATTCTGATCATAAAGAAAGATAGATTTTAATATTAATGAATTTGTTTTGAAAAGAAATATGCGATATAAATGGTTTTGATATTTAACCTAAAAAAAAAATCAAAATAATAAAAAATATTTGTTTGATTTTGGAGTTTTAGACAGAATGGACGGTATTTTTGGATTATAAATAGTATTATTGAGTTCTATAATTTTTTTTTTAATTTTTTATATGAAAACATATTAAATTTAGGTTACAGAGAACCAGAAAATGCTCATAAACCTTTTTTCTTTGAGGCAAAACGAGCGGGCCATCTTTTCAGGTCCATGATCACTAGGTTTTTTTTAAATGGCTCTTCAATTTTTCTTTGAATAACTTTTTTTAAATAAAATTATTAAAATAATATTTAAAAAATTATGCAATAGTGCTATAGTTTTCAAATAACATTGGACTTATGATAACATTAATAATTATTTTGTGAATGAATATGAATCTAATATGAAGATTTTCTTAAAAAATATACTCGTAAATATTTGATAAAAACAAAATAGTTATTTTATTATTTTTTTATCATTATTGGATTATTTTTTCTCTTTAATTGAAACTTACTTTATCATGGTATGCTTTTATTAAAAAAAAATGTTTGTAATATACAAAATATTTTTGTCAAAATAAAAGGAAATTCATGAAAAAAAGAGAGTTTTGATTAAAAAGATATATATTTTCAATTTAATTTAAATTATTAAAAGTTCTTATGAATATATATATTGAAACAATGTTGCTAATAAAAAAACCCCTTTTATTTTTAAAAAAATACATCAATAAAAAAAAGAGATTTTTGCCTACACACACACACTAGAATTTAAATCATTACATTTTTTACAAAAAATTATTTTAATTGTTACAGAATCAAATAAAAATAATTCAAAAAATGCTCCAATGCGATAATGAATAGTTCGCAAGCATGCAAAAAAATGAATCGTTTGTCTTCGTAGAAGAGTTTTTTCTTAACATAATTTATTCATAGGAACAAATCTTATATAAAGGGTTATATTTGAGAGTGATAATTGTTATTTTTTAAATTATTGTTTTTCATTTAAAATATATTAAAATAATATTTTTTTATATATTTTTTAAATTTTATTTTTAATATTAATACATTAAAATAATATAAAAACACTAAATCAGTTAATTTATATAAAAAAAATCAAATTTTAATAAAAAAGTTTGAAAATATTTGCCAAAAACTTTTTAAATCCACAGCTGTAAAATGCAAGCAAACAATTAAAAAAGAAAAGAAAAGTATAAACATAGAAGTTGCATTCATGACTTGGTGAAAAAGCTCTCGGCTATGGGCAGTCTTGTTTCAGAAGACAGTCAAATTCCTCCTTTCAGTTGTTGTGGATGATGGAATGGCCAGCTCGCTAGACTCCTTGCTGTCGAAGTGCACCACTCTCTCTCTCCCCCACACAAAACAACTCCATGCACACCTCTTCACCACTGGTCAATTCCACCTTCCCATCTCCCCTGCCCGCTCCAAACTTCTCGAACTCTACGCTCTCTCTCTCGGCAACCTCTCCTTTGCTATTTTAACCTTTTCCCAAATCCGCACTCCTTCCACCAACGACTGGAACGCCATCATCCGTGGCTTCATTCAAAGCCCAAACCCAACTAATGCTTTCGCATGGTACAAATCTATGATCTCTAAATCCCGCAAAGTAGACGCCTTAACTTGCTCTTTTGTTTTAAAAGCATGCGCTCGTGTTTTAGCTCGTTTAGAGTCGATTCAAATTCATACCCATATTGTGCGCAAAGGGTTTATAGCTGATGCTTTGTTGGGTACAACTCTGTTAGATGTTTATGCGAAAGTGGGTGATATCGATAGTGCAGAGAAGGTGTTTGATGAAATGGTTAAGCGAGATATTGCATCATGGAATGCATTGATTTCCGGGTTTGCTCAAGGGAGTAAGCCTTCTGAGGCTTTGAGTTTGTTCAGGGGAATGGAGATTGATGGGTTTAAACCTAATGAAATCTCAGTTCTTGGCGCTCTCTCTGCGTGTGCACAATTGGGTGATTTTAAAGAAGGTGAGAAGATTCATGGATATATTAAAGATGAACGGTTCAATATGAATGCACAGGTTTGTAATGCGGTTATTGACATGTATGCTAAATGTGGGTTTGTTGACAAAGCTTATTTGGTTTTCGAGAGTATGAGTTGCAGGAAGGATATTGTTACATGGAATACAATGATCATGGCATTTGCAATGCATGGTGAAGGGTGTAAAGCTCTTGAACTTTTTGAGAAAATGGACCAATCCGGGGTGAGCCCGGATGATGTGTCGTATCTTGCAGTGCTATGCGCTTGTAACCATGGCGGATTAGTTGAAGAAGGGTTTAGGTTGTTTAATTCAATGGAGAATTGTGGAGTGAAACCTAATGTTAAACATTATGGGAGTGTAGTTGATTTGTTAGGCCGAGCTGGGCGGCTTCGTGAGGCTTATGATATTGTCAATTCTATGCCGATGGTGCCCGATATAGTGCTCTGGCAAACTTTGCTTGGTGCTTCCAGGACTCATAGGAATGTAGAAATAGCCGAAACTGTTTCTCGGAAGCTTGTGGAGATGGGATCTAATCATTGTGGTGATTTTGTTTTGTTATCTAATGTTTATGCAGCACGTGAGAGGTGGGCTGATGTGGGGAGGGTAAGGGAGGCAATGAAGAACAGGGATGTGAAGAAGGTGCCTGGACTCAGCTACATTGAAGGTAATGGTGTAATACACAAGTTCTACAATGCTGATAAGAGTCATGAAAGTTGGAGGGAGATTTATGCAAAGCTGGATGAGATTAGGTTCAGGGTCAAGGAATATGGGTATGTGGCTGAAACAAGCTTTGTGCTGCATGATATAGGGGAGGAGGACAAGGAAAATGTTCTGGGTCATCATAGTGAGAAGTTAGCTGTGGCTTTTGGTTTGATTAGTACAAGTGAGGGAACACCAATACAAGTGATTAAGAACCTTAGGATATGCGGGGATTGTCATTTTGTGATCAAGCTTATATCAAAGATATATGATCGAGAAATCATTGTGAGGGATAGAGTGCGGTTTCACAGATTTAAAGAAGGTTTCTGTTCTTGCAGAGATTATTGGTAGCATTAGACATTAGTTAATTTCAATTTGTGTACAATCATTACTCAAAAACAATAATAGAAAGCAAAAAATCACAGCCCATCTGAGTTTCCTTTTTTTTTAGCTCTGGTTCTCTGTTCCAGCATGCTCATTGCATTGATTAGACCTTCTACTAATCCGCATAATTGCTGTTAGCACACCATCGGACCATTATGATGCTGCAAGGATTATGAAACACAACTGTTAGAATTATTAATTGACCGACAAAGGAAAATCTTTAGCTTTTGAATTGCTTTCAACCAAATAAAAAGCAATTTATGGTGAAATCCTCTCTTCTTCGGTGAAAAAACAGCGTTTCAGAAAGCAAGTCAACTTTTATCAATATTATTACTTTTCACTCAACTACATCAACCTCAACAAATTGGAACAGTAAATGGCACACAATAAAAAAGGATGTGTAACGTACTGATATAACTCAAAATATAGAAAATACAGTTCTTTTGGGTAGCTTGGTACAAAGCACCATTACCAGCTGGACAAATATGCTGTCACAGAACTAGAAAAGGCACACGCAGTGGACATGCTTCTAGCTTACAACGTCAAATAAAAATTCTATTCATTTTCCCAGGAATTGCACAACCCAAGCCAGAGAATATTCCTTCGTAAAGTGAAAGCTTGAAATAATACAGGCCAAGTGTCAAATTGTAACTAGCCCTTAACCAGTCTTGCCTCCAAACCGCCTTCATGGCGCTTCACAATAGTGTAAGGCATATGATCCGTAGAAGTTTATCCCATATGGAGAAGAATGGCTGATAATAATTGTACTTTGTGCCTGGGAGTTGGTGGATGTCATTATAAGCAGCGTTGTTCTGGAAAAAGATAGGGAATATATTGCCAGGCAGCCAGAGCTCACAGTGATCATCGGCTGTTTTAACTACAGCAGAGCAGAAGAAAGGACTGATGTTGGTGCAGTCATTCCTGGGATGAGGAACGAATGGCACCACCCAGTGTGTCGAGCAAGAGACCCTCGAGAGGATGATTATAAAGGGCCCCAATGGCATCAGGCACGACTAGCCTGTGATGCTGGGAGTGGACATAGCGGTGTAAGAATTTGTTCTGATGCATGTAGCGGTGCGCAAAGTACTGCCATTTGTCCATAAAAAACGTTCCAATTATAATTTGTGGGATTTGGATAGAAATAGAGGACTGGATTCTGATTCATTCGCTGTTGAAGTCAGCTGCAGCAACAATACATGTGTCAGAATAGAATATGTTCTCCAAGGATCAAGAAAACAAGTGTTCGAGGACACGAAGATCACTTCCTGCTTACTCGGGAGAATAAAATAGAAAGAAACCCATAATGTTTTTAAATGCGAGAGAGACGAGGAAAAAAGAAGACAGAACACATTTGTGGAAATAATAAAGGTCCGTTCAGCTTCAATCAATTATGAACACTTAAAATCTTGCATGTTGAATCGACATCTAGAAATCAAAAGGATTTTCATCTCTTTCCCTGCCTATGGCTTAACATCCATTCACACACAAAAGAACGTTAACACTACGATTCTTCTTCCAAGCATCCTAATCATGCGTTGGAGGCCACAATTCTCAAGAAAGAAGAAAGAATTCCCATGCACACAGAACAAAATTAATATGCGATCTGCTGCTCAACTCTCGCGTTGCACACAAAAGATTACTAGGCAAGAACATGAGTTGTTGTTTATTGAAAGAACTGGCAGAAGGAAATAGTCACCAGAATTTACTAGAAAGAAAGAAAATATGTGTGATAGACAACGCATTCTCTTCAACGTGTCGCAGACAGTGTATGCTTCTTGACAAGTCATATGAAATACATGATTTAACCGAGCAGCAAAGGCTTCGCGGCCATAGCCACAGTAGCCAAAGAAATTTTCAGAAGCATCCCCATGAACTATGGCTTCCTTCCCTATTTAAGACCTCCCCACTTTCGGCTGCTCACGGAAAACAGCACACTCATAGGAAATACTACAGACATCCCTTCTGATTCACATCATTCTTGTTATAATACCAACCTACCATTATAGAGTTGCAAAGATCATCGAAGACAACTGTTAGGATTTTTATTGATGGGCATGGTGACCAACTGATAAGAGACAAACAGAACACCTTTTCATACCTGAAGAAACCGCAGCTGCAAGGTGGTATTGCCCAGCTCCATGAGGAGCCTCCCATTAGCACGGATTTTTTGATTTCTAAGTGCTCTCCTCAAAATAGGTCGTGTAACCTGCTTAATGTAGTTTTGCCACATATGCATTTCCTTTGATAGTATCCGGCTAGAATGATGGGGCAGTCTTTCCTTGGCTAAAAATACAATCTTAGAAATCACATCAACCAGTTATCAAACACCCGAGATTTTACTATTTTCACTGCTTTCAAACTCTAAATCCAACAGGGCACAATGACAGACCGTTGTGTAGCACCCTGCAGAGTAGATGCATGGAATTTTGTCTCGACAAGTAGACATGACTGAGAAGGTTTTAACAAGAAGATGACGCTGACAGATTAGAAGCTTGGGAGTATAATTGAAATTAGTGTGGGCAACTTCCAGCATTCTCAAGGATCAAAAAATTACAAGTACATCAATCTCAACGTATTGGAACATGTAAAATGGAAAACGATAAAAGACAGATATGCTACATACTGAGATAACCCAGAATATCAAAAATACAAATATACCATCACAGGACTAGGAAAAGAAGGAACACCCAATGGACTTGCTTCTAGCTTACAAGGTCAAACAAACAATTCTAATTCATGTTTTCCTCGAAGGGCAAAACCCAGCCAAAGAATATTCCTTTGTTAAGTGAAAGCTTGAAATAGTACAGGAGAAGTGTCAAACTGTAACTAGTCCTTAACCAGTCTTGCCTCTAAACCGCCTTCAGGTCGGTTCACAAGAGTGTACGGCATGTGAGTCCCTAGAAGTTTATCCCATATGGAGAAGAATGGCTGGGAATAATTGTACTTTGTGCCTGGGAGTTGATGGTGGATGTCATGATAAGCAGTGTTGTTCTGGAAAAAGATATGGAAGATGTTGCCAGGCAACCAGAGTCCACAATGATCATCAACTGTTTTAACTACAGCAAAGCAGAAGAAAATGACTGATGTCCGTGCAGTCATTCCTGAGACGAGGAATGCAATGGCACCACCCACTGTGTCAAGCAAGAGACCCTCGACAGGGTGATTATAAAGGGCCCCAATTGCATAAGTTACAACTAGCCTGTGATGCTGGGAGTGGATATGGCGGTATAAGAATTTGTTCTGATGCATGTAACGGTGCGCAAAGTACTGCCATGTGTCCATGACAATCATTCCAATTATGATTTGCATGATTTGGATAGGGATAGAGGGCTGGATTGTGGTTCCAGATTCATCAGCTGATGAAGTCAACTGCAGCAACAACACAAGCAAATGAAAGTTAAGTATCAGTTGGTAAAAAGTAAAAACACATAGGTCTACGTCCTAGAGCTTACAAATCAAATGGTACCACCAAGCAATTGAATAATTACCATCTAAGTCCTAGAGTCACTGATCTCTCAGTCCCTCTGCGTTCTCCTCCCAAAGTGGGGATTTGGGAGGGAGGGTTGGGAGATAATCGTACCATTCCGTACTTAGGAATGAAGAGGCTACTCTCAAGACTTGAACCTGCAACCTTGTGGTTGCAGGTCCAAGCCGCTTTATCTTTGCATGAAACAAGGGCCAAGATAAATAAATAATAATGTCTGTAACAGCAACTATATTAAGAAACATCAAAGTCCGATACCAATGCAAGAAATTCAATTTTTAGTGTCCACAATACTGATTTTTATTCCACAGCAGCATTGAATCTTAAGGTGAGTGGAGGAATCTATCATGATTGGAAAAACAAAACAGAATTTCCGAGTTTTCACAAAAGGGCATCCAAACAGAAATGTGGTAGTACAAAAAGCCAAAACAAGATTTGAAAGTTTTATCCATAAATTTCTTCCCAGTCCCTTTACTTTAACGACATACAGTATCGCAACAGACTCAAAATGATACAAGACAACTAAAAGGAACTTCTGGTTCATAATATTTAGCACCATGCAGTTAAGATGCATGCCCACATGGACCTACCTGAACTAGGTGTTAAGGAGGATGGATGGTGGGACAAGAGAAGCTAGGAAACAGAATATCATAATAGTAGCAGAACAAACATGTATCGGAACAGAATATGTTCTTGAAAGAGACAAGAAAACAAATGCTTGATATCGTCAACAATGTCACAAAGAATAAAAAGGTTTCAGAGCTGGACTAATGACTTTAAGGGCCTGAAAGTCAGTTCCTGCTTACCCTGCTAACATAGAATACCAGTGATTTCCCATACTACTGTTAAAATGAAAGATGAGAAAGAAGAAAACAGAACACGTTGGCTGAAAGAATAAAGGCCAGTTCAACTTCAGTAGTATAAGAACTTAAAATCTTATGTAAAACCAACATATATAAGCCAAAGGACTGTTCATCTTTTTCTCTGCCTGTTGACTTAACATCTCCTTCACAAAGACAAAAACAATGTTAACACTGCCACTCTTCTTTATTGCAAACCATCAGAATCATGCCCTGAAAGCCACTACTATCACAGCACAAGTGGAAAAAATTCTCAAGGAGGAAAGAATTCCCAAGCACTCAATGTAAAGTAGCATGAGATCTTCTGTGTAAGGCTCAAATTGCACATGACACATCACAAGAATTTTACTCATTGTTTATCTAGAGAACTGCACAAATGTAATAAAAAAAATACTCATCAGAACTTGTAAAAGCTGAACATATCATGAACTCATACTCCCTCCATATCGCAGTAACTTAACAAACCCTCTGCCCACCAAAAAAACGTGAAGGATAAAGAAAATTGATAAAAAGAATGATGAAGTTTCCTAATCCAAAAGACCCACTTCATTTGTGTTCCCCCAACATATCTAATAGCTGATGATGATTCCCCGATCTTATTTATGTTCAAATCTAAAGTAAATACATTATTAGGAGCATTCTCCAGCTATGAGAATCAACAAGCACATCAGATCCACAGCCTCCAGAGTCCATATGAGATGATGAATATCTAGCAGTGACTACACAGGACAAGGCCATGAAGAAGCATTTTCCTGCATAGAGCTGCCTTGTAAAAACCAGAAACCACTAAGAGCTCAGCTAATAAGGAACAAGCTTGTCTAGGCCTCTATCACTATGAAATTACAATTCCACATAAGACAAACACTAACTCCAGCAAATCTATCCCCAAGAAGCAAACTGAAACAAAGAACTAATAATATATAGGAAGAAACCTATATTGAGAAACATCCACTCGTTCACACCAAAAAGGATCACAATCACACAACAAAGAAACATAAAAGGCAATCAGGAACAACTTGAACAGGTTCAGTAACTAACCAAAAAGAGTGCATGAGCAACAACAGCCTGGACTAGTTGTTGGAGCAACACACCCTTAATCACCTTCGACAGCGGAACCAAATTCTTCTCTTCCTCCTCTTTTCTAGTGTGCAATCTATATTCATCCAACGGTGGCAATAGCTGGTAAAACCCCGCGTACAACCAATAAATTACAATAGGGGCAAAAATCCCCATTACTTCATCACTCACATAACCTTCCCAAAACACCATGGTTAATCCAATTTACAAAGGCAACAACAACAAGGATCAATTCTTCAATTCTAAACCTAAAATGCAGCTCAAAATCTGCAGATTCGAAGCTGCATTTAAGAGTTAACGATCTAAAATCTCAATCTTCACTCTACATAACCTGAGGATCACAAAGAAAAAGAATCAGAAATTTAAACGAAAATACATATATAAAAATAAATCCCTAAAATAACTCCTTAAAAAAAAAAAAACTTGATTTCCATGATTCCCGCTCCTCGTATTCAATAGATACACAAAATATGAAAGATTAAATCCCCACACTTTAATAACATAGTTTCCAAGAAAAAAATGGAGAGAAAAAAAATTCAAAATTCAAGCTACCAATGCTCAAATTAGCCTCACTTTTGCTTTTCATTTGTTACTATATATAAAAAAAAAATAAAAAATCATAGCATCTGCCACTAATTAGCCAGAAAAAAAATTTAAATTAAACCACCTGCCTCAGCTCACCTCTTACAACATGAAGAGAGAAAGAGAGAGAGATTGATAGGAATTAAGTTTGAAGGAATTGTTTACTTACAGAGAGAGAGAGATCGTGGAACGATGAAGGCCTCATAAATGTTGTTGTTGTTGCGTTAAAATAGTCAGAAACAGGGGGGAGAGTGATGAGCGAATGTCAAAATTTTATATTTTAGATCTAAGCCAAACCAAAGCAAAGCGCCTGTCGTTTTATTTTTTTGATCATCGTTATTGACTTTATTGGTGACAGGTGTGGCATTCTATGCTTTCTGATTTTTTAAGCTCTGATGACAGGATTTTTTTTTTTCTGTCCCTTCCATTTTTCTGTCTTTTTAAAAAAAAACATTATGGCAGGCTGTGTAGCTTTGGGGTCTTTTGTAATAATAATAATATGAAAAACTTACTCTGATTTAATTTTTGTTTTACCTTACCACTAATTTTTAAAATATTATATTACTTATTCTGGATTAAAGCAAGTTTTAAAAAATCAATAAAATAATTATAATATCCACATATATATGAAAATTAATAATCACCACACACCACTCATTTTTTCTTATAAACCCTAGCTGTTACAATCTCATCTTCCTCCTCTATCTTTGATGATCAAACCAACGTAACAAACTGACCCTGCACTCACCAACCACCATTGTCGCCTTCATCCTTGAACAGAAACCAGGTCTGCACTGCCCTCTCTCTCTTCACGTCCATTCTGCCCTCTCTCTCTGCCACTCATCCACTGACTTATCTTTACCGTTTCAAGACCTAAAAACCCAGCTGTTAGATGTTACTTCTGATCGGTATATGTCCATGGTCTCTGCGGAGGTGGTTCAATTGAGGATGCTCGGAACAAGATATTCAGGGTTTGAGAAGAAGCAACCAGCCTCTCAACATTTATTTTTACGATATGCTTTCATTCAGGGGTCGTGCATGCTAAGAAGATAGACCAGATGAGGCTTTCGTATAAAACTGGTGTTTTTTTTGTATTTTTAAACTTCTGTCTTTTTAGCAATATTCAAAAACCTAATTGCAAAGTGAAAAAAAATCTAATTACATAATATCAGAATAATTTTCACTAATAATAATGTCTGCATAGAAAAGTCAGCAAACAAATAATAATTTCATAAAATGTTAATGATGGTGTTTTCTATTTTTGGTGCTAGATTAAAACTACAAATCTAAATTTAGAAAGCAGCACGGTAGATAAATTAGTAACTAATGAAATCTTCAGTCCAAGCCAAGCTGAGGGTTTCATCAATTTTTTAATTATAAAAAAAATATTTAGATGTTATTAATTTTTTTAGTAGAAAAAATTTAAATTATATGGGGATTAATCTAATATGACTTGTTTAACTTTATGGATTTAAAAACAACTTGATAACTGATACAAACGTAATTTAACTTAAAATAAATATTCAATATGATATATTTATAAATATTAAGACAGAAATATATTGTTTCAATTTGAATCAACCTAAGTTAATCTGTCAATATACATGCCAAATAATAAAACCATAATAGCAAGGTTGTCAATTTTGTTTCGATAGGCTGTTTTTCAATTGAAATGGAATATTTCGGTTTTAAAATATTTTGGTGTGCCGTTTCAAGATTGTATTGTTTATATATATATATATATATATATATATATATATATATATATAAAATTCAAAATAATAATTTAATAAACATAATTTCAATTCAGGATAAATTAATTTTAAATATTATACAATACAAACACAATATTAAACAAATATAATTTTAAATTTTAAAACATTTCTAAATAGTCATGATTAAATAGAACTTTAATTTGAAATAATTCAACTTAAATAAAATATCAAAATACTATAAAAGTAAAATGTTTTAATACAAAAGAAACATAAATTAAACATTATCTCCATCATTAACATAGAAATAAAGATCTTGATCTTGTGGTGGTATGTTGAAAAGTCATCAACTAGACATTACAATAGTTAGTCATTTTCACCAAGTTCATTCTTATCATCACAACATGTCTCTTAATCCTTTAAAATCAAAGTAAACAAAGGTGCTTCAATAGTCTTTAAATTCTTCACAAATTCACTTATTCAATATGTCAAAGTTATTAAGGTTAATGGGATTTAAAACATTCATTGTTTTATTCAAATTCCTACAAAGTATAAACATAAAAAAAAATATGAATATAAACCATATATATTAGTGATAAATTTAATTTTTTTAAAAAAATATCAATGTTAATAGAAATAAATAGTAATAATTATTTTTAATATTATTATTAATATGATAATATTGATATTTTATCTTTTGCTGAATTCTTAAATTATAACGAATAAGTACCAAATCACTTAGTTTCTTATGCTCTAACCTATTTCACCTTTTAGAATGAATGAATTCAAATATTCTTCAATTTCACACACACCTAGTTACACTATAACATTGACTAAAAACTCAAATTGCAAACTTTTGAAGATTTTGAGTATCATCGCCAAATTGCTCCCACCATGCAATTAGATAAGAAAAAAGTTCAGTGAAATAGATACTATAGGTACTAAACAATATTATATTTAAAAAATATAAAATTATTACCTTGATTTCACTTTTTTCTTTGATAATTAGCTAGGAACATGCCAAAATCATCGGCTGCTCTCTTAATTATACTCCTCAAGTTGGCCACTAATTACATCTCAAGTGTCACAATCAAGAATCAATATAGTAATTGTTCTAAGTAAACCTCAAGTAACCTCCTTTTATTTTGAAAAAGAAGATCTAAAATAAATTACAAGATTGAAAAAACAACTTGCTGCATGTAATGGATTATGAAGTTACTTATCTCGTCTTACATTAATTACCCAAATATATGGTCTATGTTGAGATATTCTATTTTTCAATCTTTTTCCTTCTAAAACTGAGGTTTTTTTTTTAAGTGAATTTTATTAATCAATTTTCCACATTATAATTAAACATAAGAATATCAAGAAAGTATTTTCTAGAAAAATAGTTTCCAGCATATAAATAACGCCTATGATTTCGAGAGTGTTGCTTGCATGCTTTTTAAACTGTGGGCTAAACAAGTGATTTTCTGCTTTTTATGAATTATATTAATTTGAAAAGATAAAAAGGTTAGGTTTAGCGGACGAAGCTTAACAAAACATGTTTATTAACCTTAGAAGATAAGTTGACTTTTTATAAATTGTATTAATTTGGAAAAGAGAAAAAATATGGTTTTTATAGACAAAAGCTCATCATAGCATGGATATTAAACTCGAAGCACAATAGCAAGGTTTACATGAAAAACTTGTGATTTAAAATTTAACTCAAAATCAATTTTAATTTAAACTCAAATATATACCAATATTAGTTAAACCTAATAGGTTGAATCATGACTTGACCAAACATGAACCAGGTCTGTTTGAAAGTATAGTTATAATTGTTTTTCAAAGTATTTTTAATGTTAAAATACATCAAAATAATATTTTTTTATTTTTTAATTATTTTTTAAATCAACGCATCAAAATGATCCAAAACATATAAAAAATTAATTTTAATAAAAAAATTTAATTATTTAAAAATACAGGTACAATTATGTTTCCAAACATTATCGAGTCAAACTCCAAGAACTTTGCTTTGAAAAAAATAATGAAATAATGCTGTTTTAATAAAAAAAAAAAAAAGATTTAATTTAATGACTTACAAGTTTATCCTAATAATCTATATAATGACCCTATAACCCAATAATTTAACCTATTTTATAACTGGATACCAAATCAAATCTAACAACAATTCATCAAACATTGTTACTAAGTTGAGGGGATGCTTCATTTTCATTAATAAGATTCAAATCCCGTGTTAAACTGTATAAAATTTTTATAACTATGCATATTTCTTGTGAGATGTACGACTAAGCATATTTATAGAGTCAAACGTTATTCTCGAAGCTAAGCCAGGCAAATTCCTAGAGTCATGCACCTACCGTTTTTGTTTTGGAACAAGAGACATTAACGTTATTTAAATTACAATAACCATTGTTTAACACATGTTTACTTCGAGTTTTAATTTTTTAATTTTTTTTTTATTTTTTTTTATAAAAATAACTAAATTAAAATTTTATAAAATACAAAAAATAAAATCGAAACCGAACCAAAACTGTTTCAATTAAATTCAGTTATTTTATATTAAAAATCAAAACTCAAGCGATCGGTTTTGGTTCAGTGTTGTTCGATTTAGTTATTTTATATTAAAAAAAAACTATATTGTTTTTTTGAGTTATTTTAGGGCTTGGTTTTGGTTTTTCAGTTTGTTTTTTTAATTTTTTTTGTTAGGTTCGGTTTTTTAGTTTTAGATTTATGGAACCAAACTGAACCAAATATTTTTTTAAATATTCTAATTAATTTAATTAATTTTTTTCAATGATTTAATATTTTTTTATTTTATCAGTTTAATCAGTTTTTAAATTTTTTTCTTACCTCTAAATTATGTCTTATTATACAGAAAAAAGTTAGGCTGATTTAGCTCTGTTATTTATAAAAGAAAGTTTTTTAGTAATTTGACCAGATCAATACTTATACAATGATGAGTATTTTTATTATTCTAGTTGGACTATTATCTGTGTAATAATAGTATATCTCTTATTAATAAGAAACGTAGACTAGAATTTTATCTCATTCGAGATTAAAAAACAAAATTTATCTCCAAACCTCTTCTAAATTAAAATGATATTTTATCATTTTAATTTATTGTATATTACACATGTTTATCCAAACACCCCCCCTAAACCCAGTTAAAGAAATTTAGAATTATTTTGTGATTGGAATTGATTTAAGGAAATTCATATCTTGAACTAAAAAAATAACAAAAATATTAAAGATATGAAATTCTTAAGCTCTTGATTTTTTAAATAAATACAATAAATTAAAAGATTCTATCGTGTGATTTCATAATTTTAGCAGCAAAGATTTTAATTAAAAAAATACTAAGAGTGTAAATGATATAACTTAACTTTTGTACCATATAAATTTTTAAATAATTTAAGAGACCTGTGATACATTTGATTTAGAATTTTTTTTTCTTTGTTGTGATCTTATAATGCTCACAAGAAATATGCATAGTTTTTCAATAAATAATAATTTTACCTAGTTTGACTCGACCCATTCAAAGTGTAGGTTTGATTTGAGAAATATGCATAGTTAAAAAAATATATATAGTTAATTGTATATCTCTAGGCTAAGCTAGGCGAATTCTAAGCCAAGCAACATTCAAGTTCTTTATCCACACCATTTCATTCTATATCTCTTTTCCATATATTATTATTTCCCTTTTATATTTACTAAATTAAACATAAAATAATCTTGTGGTCTAATAATAAACTTATTTTTCAAGAACAACCAATATTATAGACAAAATCAACATTTAAACCCATCATTTTCTAGTCAAAGATGCAACCAAGAAAATCTAGTCAAATTCTAAAGTGTTCAGTACTCCATTAGTGTTGTTGTAGATGAAAAATTAAATAAGTTAATTCAATCTTTTACATCCATTATACTTTTCATGATTAACAAAACTTCAAGATAATAAAAAATAATTAATTTCTTTATCACCAACAATAAATCAGTTCTCTTGTATCTATCTTTAATTAAAGTTGTTTAATCTTATCCACCAAGCGATTGGTGGAATTTAATTATTTAGATAGGTTGAATTTATTATTTTTTTAAAATATTTTTGTTTAGATTTTTTTAATCCAAATCTTTGAACTAGCACGGGTTGTTAATTATAAATAAAAAAACTTTTATTTTAATATATTTTTAAATAAAAAATACTTTAAATCACCATCAAATTTCCTAACTCACCCTAGCGAGGGAAAAGTGACTGGTGTTGAAAGGTCTATCAGTTTTTAATAGTAAAAAAGCATGAGTTTATTTTCTAACAGCCCATGGTGTCAAAATTTCCAGTGGTCGTGTTTGAATTGTACACCTTGGCCGATCCAAAAACCTTTTATCCAATAATTTAGTCTCGTTATTATTTTATTCCAATGACATTTAAATATTTTATCTGCAGGAAGAAAATTAGAGTAATCTGACTGCTAAACGTATCTTGAGAGTTAAGATTCCTAAAAGTCAAAATTAACTTACATCACCTCTCAGTCTATCGTTCATTCAATTTCTAGCATCTTAACTTTTATTTAAAAATATATTAAAATAATATTATCTCTTAAGTCAAGTTAAAACAATAATATTAAAAATATTTTTTTAAATTTTGTAAAATATTTCATGGAAAGTAGTATTTTAATTTTTCTTGTGTTTATTTATTATTATAAAAGTTAATCAACAAAAAATATTTTTTAATTTAAAAAAATTGGTTCGGTTTCTAAAAAAGTATTTTATTTTTATTTTAAGAAAAAATACCATGTTATTTGTTGATTATATCAAATTTAGTTTTCAGACTTTTGATTGCTATATATTTTCTTTTGAATTTATTTTTTTCAATTTCATCCATTAGAATTTGATGTAATTTGATTTTTAAATCAACTTTCGTTTTTATTTTTATAATTGTTATTCACTTTTCTCGTATTATTTTTTTAATTGAAAATTTTATCTTTATTTTTTTATTATTATTTATTGTATTTAAAATAATTTATGAAACTGTAATTATTTTTTTCATTTCATTTTCTTTCCATTCTTTTATTTGCTAGATTTAATTTTTATTATTTTTATTGTTATTTATTGAGATAATTTATAAAATTATATTTTTTAAATAAATATTAAAAAATATTTTTTAATTTATTTTTTCATGATACTATCACATATAAAAAATAATTTATTTTAAAAAAACTAAAATTATTTTCCAACAAACATTGGTGATTAATACATAAACACGCGGGTTTTCTGTGATGAAAAGTAACCAGATGTCGTGATTTCACTGGTTTGGGGCCAACTTTGAATTTGTTGTCCTGTGAGCTCACATCATAAGATTTGCCGCAATCTCATTGTTGAATTTAGCAATATTCTGTGTGAAACCTCTTGGTATTGAATGGATGAACACGATCTGGTCATCAAATTCAATCACAGCATCTCTGGTCCAACAAACATTAATAAATGGAAAATATTTTATTTTTATTTTTTATTATTATTATTTAAATGATATACGTAAGGAAAATAGGATAACCTGTACTGTTTAGTTTAATTCAAATGATAAAAGGAAGTGATAATCTTAGGAAACATCCAAAGAGGACATGTCCTGTGGGCAAAGTTGACTAGCCGGCTTATTTTTTATTATTATTATTAGTATAGATGTTTAGGTAATTTTAAATATATTTCGATTAATTCTGTAAATTTTAAAATTAATAATTATATAAATTTTTAGTAGCCATAAAACTTATAAAACTCAAACTAGTAATTTTTAAAAAACAAATCTTAAATATAATCAGTTAAATTATACCCTTCATAGTTATATAGCTTAGGCTTAAGATTATTTGGCAGTGTAGTTGTGGTTACTTTTCAAATAATTTTTTGTACCAAAATACATGTCAATGATTTTTTTTAAAAAAAAAAATTATTTTTAATATCAGCACATTAAAATAATTTAAAAATGCTAAAAATATATTAATTTAAAATATAAAAAATATATATATATAAAAAAAATTAAATACCTGCAGCCAGTCAAGGGAAGGCGTCCGGGTTTGTCCTCTTGTTGGTGGTCTCTCGGGCAAGAAGGACTCTCGGTGGTGTGGATAGAATAATTCACTTGTGATATCATATGATACGATGACAGCTTGCCATCATAAAGCAAAAGCCATTTTCAATCACGTGTTTGACTTCGTCTATCAGCTTCCAAATTAATTGGTTGACACGTGTACCCACAACAGGTCAGATTTTTTATTTCTTTTTTTTAAGAAAAATAATATCCGGTGCCGCAAAAACATTTTTAAAAAAAGGTGAAATTCGGGAATCGGGTTATAAAATCACAAGGCCTATTTTAGAAGAAAAAAAAAATAAATTGATGAAAACTGAAAATAAATAAATAAATAAATAATAATATCAGCACGCGTTAACTTTTTAAATTTGTGATCTTGGACATTAAAATGAAAACAATCTAAGTGAAAAAATTATAAAATATAATTCTTAACCAATCAAATATTGAAAAATAAAATTAGAAAAAAATATTCAATTATGCAAAAATAATCTAAAACAAAGAATAACAATTAAAAGAATAAGAATCAAGATTAAAATAAAAAAATAAATTAGAGGATAACTACAAGTTTTTGATTAAATGGTGAAATTAAAAAGAAAAATTAATTTGATAAAAAAGATTAAAAAAACAATTCAAAGAATGAGGACCAAATTAAAAATGATAACATATCAAACGTTAAAGGATGAAATTAAAAATAAATTAAAATTTTACAAAAAAACTAGGAATAAAAATTAAAAGAATAAAACACAAGTTAAGATTTTTATAAATAAATAAAATGATAATTTTAAAATTTTAAATGACTTGCATATATTTCGAGGGAGAAAGAGAAAAAAGAAAGCATTGTCGATGAAAAATCATCCTACCAACAACGTCATTCTCCACCCCCGCAAGAAGAGGATGTTATGAAGATTCTAATGACATGACATAAGAGAATTTTTTGTTGCTGGGATTGCACGTGCAGCCTGAAGAGAACAAGTACCTCCAACGTGTTGTTGCATGCTATAACCATTTTTGGCTCTTTAATTATATTTCATATATATTTAAATAACAACTATCCTTCAACTAAACTAGCAATAACAAAAAACCATAATAAAAATATAAAAAAGCTTTCAAATGCTAGTTTTAAAATTTGTGCTTTAAAGGATAATTTAATTATTTCACTGTGTTTTTAAAGTATAGAAAGTCTTAAATTCCAATCAATCTGATAATGACTAATATATTTATCTAATATCTATTACAATATATACCTATTTTATGTCGTAAATTTGGGAACCATTTTTAATTTGTGTTAATTGATTTGGTAATTTCAAAAATTATCTAATTTTTTTTTGCTAATATAAAAATACGAGGAATTCCATTTAAATGTTTTGAGTAAAACAAATCCAAATAATGTGATCAAGTAGTTAGTGATTAATTATGGACCTGCACTATGTGGGCTCAGATTATTTATGTAAAAAATGATGTTAAGGTATCGCAAAACATATTTTAAAGTATGAAGAAGAATCCACGACTCGAGTGATAGATCTAATTAAGTCAAATGAGTTAGTTCTATTTTAATTAGATAATATATAGTTTTTTAAAACATGATCATGATAACTTGAGAAAAAAAAATTCGGAAGGAGAAAAATGATGTAGCTTATTTTCTGTTCCATTGAACATGGAAGGATGAAATTAGGTAAAAAGAACAAAAAAAATTATCTTGAATTAACTCGAGTTAGCATAATAAACTTATAACTCGGGTAGTAAGGGTCGAATCAGCTCGGGTTAGTTCATAAAATCCACAACCTAGGCCATGAAATTGAAATAACCTGATAGATAAAAAAAATTAAGAAAATCTCAAAGCCTATTTTTTCTAAATACCTATTGTCAAATGATGAAAGATGAAAAAGATTAAGGATATATATCTGTGACTCGAGTCATTAGATTAGAAGCACCCCATTTAGAAAAATAAAAAAATCTTAATTCTTAACTAATCAAATATTAAAGGATAAAATTGAAAAAAAAATCAATTATATAAAAGGATTCAAAATAAAAAATAGCAATTAAACGAATGAAAATAAAAATAAAAATAAAAATATTTGTAATTTAATATATTATTTATAAATTAAAAAATAGTAGGGGTGAAATAGAAAAAAATTGTTGAGGGATAAACCAATATAATTAAACCACAAAAAAAAACAAAAAAAAGGTAAGAAATAAGAAAACATTAGTTTAGAAAAAAAAACAAGCAAAAAAATTAAAAATTTTCCAAGTGAAAAAAATACTTTTTAAATGTTTTCATACACACTACCAAACACATCTTTAAAGATTTCAAGTAAGAAGATGATATAGTGGGAAAGATAAATACCACCTTATATATTTTAAATAAAGTAAGTTGTATTATTATATATTTTTAATGATAAATATATAATGATTTGACTGGACTAGTATTTTTGTTATTTAGGTATTGCATTTATAATCCACTAAGCAACATAAAAAAAGAACAAATATTAAACCTTGTCATCAATTGCAACTTGCAAGAATAAATAATTATGTATTAATTGACCATACTATCAGTTAATTAACATCCAAAGTACATGACCTAATGTGAGTTCACACCATGCTAGTTTAATTAATAATTAATAGAAACATTTAATATATATAAGACTGGATATTTGTGGTTATGGTCAAGATTATTCACATTAATTTAAGTAACATTCAAAGACATGGCTGTCGTCATGGCTTTCACGAACAATTACTAGTCATCCATGTCTATTTTTTTGCAGGTTTGAGATTGCTATTTCACATGCTGTTCTTGGGTTGCTGTTGCCAACTTTTCTTCATCTGGAATTGTTAGGTGCGGTTTGGTAAATGAGCTTTATCTGAAGTTAAAAGTAAATTATAGTTTTAATGTGTTTGGTTATACCAAAAACAGGTTTATTTTGGTGGAACCCATAACAATTATAACTATGCTTATGACTGATAAAAAATTAGAAAATTATGTTTTCTAACAACAACTAACCTTCTTTTTCAAGATCCACCGACAAATTAAGAGAAAAAAAGCTGGCTCAACTATTTATCTTTAATTAGTCTGTAGAATTGTAAATTCTATATGGCTATAGCTTTTCTTCCCCAAACATTATATATAAGTCCACAAATTTTTTTATTTGTTACAAGAAAATGTAGTGTGTTCAAAAGTTTAGAAGATAAAAACTCAAGAAACACGAGAAAGAATGTAATCAGAAAGAAGGTAAAGAAGAATATTGTTGGTATTGTGGTGTTTAACTTCTGACGTCTGAATGAATCGCAGTTGAATCTCTATTACATCATCCTGCAATGATCTTTCAAGAAAAAGAGATAACGAGGAAGTTTAAAAAGACATGGCTTGTATAGATAATCGTGGGTTGAGAGGTAAACGAAGAATGTGATTAAGCATTATTTGATTTTGATGCATTGTTGCACTAGGAGCATGGATTGGAGAAGAAACTCATTGAACAAATGTGAAGCCCCATATTCCAAGTGTAATTAATTTAGAAAGAGTAAAATAGTTATTTCTAGGAAAAAAAAATTTTTTCTAAATTTTTTTTTTGTTCAATTTTAATTTTAATCAAATATATATTTTTTCAAACTAATTTTAACTAAAAATAATTTTTATAAAATAATTTTTTTAAATATTAATCATAACAACTATTATAATATAAAATATATTCTGTGGTAAGTTGATTGTTTAGATTTTAGAACTGAATGATATGGTGTCTTTTCGACACAACGTTGATGGCATTTGGATGATTTCCTTCTACCTAGATAGCCTCGGTGAGGCATTTGTTGTTGGAGTCTTGCCGGTAATCATGACTGTCATGACAGATTGTCAGGTCTGTTTAGAATTATAATATTAACGGTGATTTAAAATATTTATTATTTAAAAATATATTAAAATATTTTTTTATTTTTTAAAAATTATTTTTAATATCAACCCATTAAAATAATTTAAAAACATAAAAAAAAAAACTTTTAAAAACACGGTTTGAACTTCATTATTAAACACTCCTTTAGTCAACCACGTAATATTTTTTTGGTCTAAAACTGCTGTTTCAACTCTATCCTAGTTTGGATGTATTTGCTGAAAATCTGAAAATATGATGTAAATCATATTTATTTAACTTTTTAAATTTTATTAATTTTTTATATATTTATATTATTTTAATATGTTTATATCAAAAATAATATTTTTAAAATAAAAAATATTATTTTAATATATTTTTAAATAAAAAATAAATAAAACTATAGTTCCCCTTATATTTCCGAACAGGGAGACTATCCTCCAGTTGGCTGGTCATAGCCTGTCTTTGTCTCATTGTGTTTTATTCAGTCTTTTTTCGTTCAATTACCTTTTTTTCTCCCTCTTGCTTTCTCATTCACACGAGATTGAGGAGTTCTGCCGCTTTCTCTACGTTGTGACCACGTTGCACTTTGTTATTGGTAATTGAGGAGCTCTGCCTCTTTCTTTACGTTGTCCTTGCTTATCCAGAAATTGCTTGAAGAAATTGCATATTGATCTATACTAGTACGGTAATGATTATTTTTTATTTTAAAATATATTAAAATATTATTATTATATTTTTTAAAAATTATTTTTTATAAAACATTAACATAATCTAAAAATATAAAAAAATAATTTAAAATAAAAAAATAAAATAAAAATGACCTGTACCCCCAATAAAAATAAAAGATGAAAAATGAATTACATAAAAAAAACTATTTTTCCCTTACGAGCTTAGTTTTCTTAACTCACGTTCCATATAATTTTTAGAGTTATAGTTTTAAAAAATATGTTTTAATTTTTTTTACAAATTATAGCTTTTTTGTAAAAGATTTCAAGAGATATTTTTTAATGAGATATATACAATACCATGTGTAACTACTCACCAACATATCTAACTAATTTTAAAGGGTATATTTTAACTAATCAGGCTTTAAATTTGTTCCACAAAGATTATCAATTGGAGTCCCATAAACTTCGGGGTCATTAAAGACTTACATGATTGTTAACTTCAGGATCTGTAGGATTAGTCGAAGTACCTGCAAACTGACTCGGATACCTATATCAATAAAAAAAACCTCTAAAAATATTATAAATATATTTGATATTGTCATAATTTTTAAAGTTATGGTTTGAAAAAATAGATTTTAAAATATTATAAATATATTCTACATTGTATTAATTTTTAAGGTTGTAATTTAAAAAATAGATTTAAAAAAAACCTTATAGCTTTTTTATAAAATATTTTAAGAAATATTTTTCATTAAAACCCTTACAATACTATAATATATTAATTAACCAAATATTTTAAAAAATATAATTGAGATAAAGACAATTTAACCATACAGAGTGAGTGTGTTTGTTTACACAGCTATACTATGCTTTAATTTTATTTTGAATTTTTTTAATATATTAATATTAAAAATAAATTTTTAAAATAAAAAATATTATTTTAAATAAAAAATATTTTAAAAAACCACCCATAACAATTACTAATCATTTTCTATTCATGCCCTACAAACCTCACAGAAACTTCGTGTCCGCTTCCTTGTTAACTTCTCGCTCATTTTAAAGCCCACCAAGCACAATCACAATCCTTTACTATTACTTTGTGTGGCCAACAAATCAACTCCAAAAATTAAAAAAAAAAATCACATTTTTCTCTCAAAATTCTCTATCTCATCATCGGTCAAACATATCGATGAAGGTCACCGCCGACTCTTGTCTCGGCGCTGATGAAACGGCGTGGCCGCCTGGGTTCAGATTTCACCCGACAGACGAGGAGCTTGTGCTTTACTACTTGAAGAAGAAGATCTGTAAGAAAAGGATAAAACTCAATATTATTCGGGAACTTGATGTTTACAAGTGGGATCCTGAGGAGTTGCCTGGTATGCTATCTTTTTTATATTATTTCTTCTTCTTCTTTTTTTTTTTTACTGGCGTTGATTTGAGTTGTGTTTTTGTATGATTGTTAAGGGTTTTGGTATTCATTTTTGTTTTGTTTAAATTTGACCGGAGGATATCGGGATTGGTTACAGGACTCAGGGAGCTGATAATGGTTAATTAGTATGTTTTGGAATTTTGAGTTGGGTTTTATGTGGATTTTTGGTTTGATAAGTTTTTTTTTTTTTTAATGATTTGGAATGGTTTATTGCTGTGAAACTGATTTGAAGGAGAGGGCTTTCTTTGAGAATTTTTTCCAATTCGAGTTTTTCTTGACTGATTTTTAGCTCCCTGGGTGTTTGTTTGGCTACTTGAGCCTTGGATTTGATGTTTATTCTCTTTGTTGAATTGATTTTGTTGTTAGGCACGGTGTTGACTGTTTGATCAATTTATTTTGATTGTCAAAGCATTAGTTTGAGGTGAATTGTAGACCTCTTTTGGTTTTGTATTTCTTGTACTGCAAAAATTGCTTGGATAGCTTTGGCTGTGAATTTACTGTTTGCCTGCTTTTCCAAGAGGCGAGAGTTAGAGTTTGGAAGATTGAATTATCTATTGCTAACAAATCAAAAAATGATCTTGCAGGGCAATCGATCTTGAAGACTGGGGATAGGCAATGGTTCTTCTTCAGTCCAAGGGATAGGAAGTATCCTAATGGAGCAAGGTCAAATAGGGCGACCAGACAGGGGTATTGGAAAGCAACAGGGAAGGACCGCATTGTTGTGTGCAATTCTCGGAATGTTGGAGTGAAGAAAACCCTAGTTTTCTACAGAGGCCGTGCGCCGAGTGGTCAGCGAACTGATTGGGTGATGCACGAGTATACTTTGGATGAAGAAGAACTTAATAGGTGCCCAAATGTGCAGGTATTTAGTGTAGCGGTTTTTTTTTTTTTTTTTTTTTTTTCACATATTGTGCATTTGGTGCTGATTAAATCCTCTTCTTTTGTGTATTTTCTGCATCAGGATTATTATGCGCTTTACAAGGTTTTCAAAAAGAGTGGACCTGGACCTAAGAATGGGGAACAGTATGGAGCACCATTTAAGGAAGAGGACTGGGCTGATGATGAAAATCCATGTGTCAATAGCTTGGTTACTCCAGAGATTCCTGCTGAGCAGCATAATGAAGTGTTTCTTGTTGATAATGTTAGAGTGTCAGCTCAACTTGAGCCGATATTGAATGATTTTGAGGATATAGTAAAACAAACAGCTGAAGAACCTGCTCTTAACCAGCTACAGAACAATGATGTCACTTATCCACTGCCCCAGGTTTGTGTTATAGTAATTTCTTTAATGTTTCTTCCTTTCTTTTTTCACCTCAACTGGCCCAAAGCATGCTGTCTGTTGTAACTACAAGTTGATTGCATCTTTGGTCAGAGTGATATCTATCTTAACCATTATGTGTCATGTCCCAAAATTGGCCTGCACAGGTTTTTTTTTTTTTGTCTCCAAAACAAGTCTTAAATGGTCC
The DNA here is from genome assembly GCA_018804465.1 of Populus tomentosa. Taxonomy (NCBI): domain Eukaryota; kingdom Viridiplantae; phylum Streptophyta; class Magnoliopsida; order Malpighiales; family Salicaceae; genus Populus; species Populus tomentosa. The sequence goes on from CM031977.1 coordinate 16,105,716, forward strand.
CATTGATTTGTTCATAGCTTGATATCACTGATTGATGAGATACAATGCTTTGGTTGTGCATTTGCAAAGTAAAACTACAGTTACATTGTTTATGTGGTTTCTATGCTTCTGTTTTATGTGTACCTTTTCAGATTTGTATTAATCCATTTCAATATTACAGGTTGCTAGTGAAGAAGAGGCACAAAGTACTTTAGTTGATCCATCTTTCAGGGAAGTTGTTTCTGAACCAGCTGGAGTGTTGACGACAAGTGGTCAGCACTACAATAAACATACCAGCTTTAACTTTAACCAGTCAGCTACCTCAACATTGCCATTGCACGAGGCATCTGAGGTCACATCCGCTCCTAACTGTGAACAGGCACCCCAGTTAAATGAAGAGGATTTCCTGGAAATTGATGATCTCATTGGTCCAGAGCCTTCGTTCTCCAACACTGAGCAACCTGCAGAAAACTTGCAGTTTGATGATTTTGATGGATTGAGTGAGTTTGACCTATACCACGATGCAGTGATGTTTTTGCGGGACATGGGGCCTGTTGATCAGGAAGCAGTTTCATGTTCATACGTGAATTCCTATGGGTGTGATATGGTTAACCAAGCAGGCTACCAGCTGCAGCCCAGTTCAATAACAAACCTGGTGGATTACCAGTTGCAGCCAAATTTGGTGGCCACCCAGGTGGATTATGAGCTGCAGCCACAATTTTTTGATGCGGAGCAGATGAACAATCAGCTATGGGTGCATGATCATCAAAATAACGCATTAGCTACTTCAGATTCACATCATGGGATTCATTTCCAATCAACAGGTATATAACTAGTTTGACCTGCAGAGTTACTGCATTAATTCTGTCTTCTATCTGGTGTACTAAGCTACCATTTTATTCTGGACAAAGTCGCTGTTGTCTTAGCCAACCAGTGCAGAGCTCTTGATGAGATGGGTGGCCTGTGAGGCAGAAAAGCCTATGTGAATTTGGGACTTTAAAGCCAGTTTCAAGAGCTCTTGTACAAGTATTTCCTTTGTATATTATTAATAACAACCATTGGAATGTAGTGTTAGCCTAATAGGCGGTCATTTTGGTCATGTTCAGGTGCTGTGTCTGAATCAAGCAATAATTCTACTGGAGCCAATGGAAATCAAGGGAGCAAAGAGGGTGATGCTGCTAATGGTTGGTTATCTTCTGCCTTGTGGGGTTTTGTTGAGTCCATCCCTACTACGCCTGCATCAGCCTCAGAGAACCCTTTGGTTAATAAGGCTTTTGAGCGAATGTCAAGCTTCAGCAGGATTAGAATGAATGTCAAAAACATCAATGTTGATGCAGGTAATGGTGCTGCAAGTGTAAGGAGCACTGGTGGAAATAAGGGATTTGTTTTATTGTCAGTTATTGGAGTCTTGTGTGCCATCTTGTGGGTATTAGTCGGAGGTGCCAAAGTGCCGGGGAGATCAATCTCCTCGTGATTTATGTAAATGGGAGTTTTGATGTTAAATACTGGGGGACACTCCTAGAATTAATGGATAGGCACATTAATTATAAAAATGGTTAGGCACATTAATTATAGTAGTTTCGGTTCTTACCATATCATCTTAATATAGAAAGAGGCGTGTAATTCTTAGGCTTGTACTGTTGAATATCAGCAGCGCTCCCCCTTCTGATTTCCTTTTGAGAGACCCTTTCCCCTTCTGGTGGGAGATTGTAAACGAAAACCACGGCGGTTTTTTGGCGGCCAAGCTCATTGCTTTTCCCCATGGCCAAGTTGTAAGAACTAACTTCGCGGTCTCTAGGCAAGGGAGAGCCGTGTACCTCACTTTTTTACCTGTTCAATTAAAATATCGGACTAGCTAGTGGTGTAACATTATATTTTTCAATATAATTTGATCTTCTAAACTTTTAAATGCACAATAGAATAATTAAATTATTTTTATAAGCAAAAATTATTTAACTAGAACTTGGGGTACATTTAGAAGCAAAATTTCTTTAACTTGTGTTAATGGACTTTTTTAGTATTTTAATTATAGTTATTTTTAGTTATAATCAAGATAATTTATAAGTAATTTAATATTTAATAAATATAAAATATAATTTAAACATAAAAATTATTGGTGCGAGCATTATGCGTGTCAATGTGTGGAATGTCTTTGTGACATGTGAGTGGTGTGTGAGGGAGGTTTGTGTCAATGTGTGGAATGTCTTTGTGACATGTGAGTGGTGTGTGAGGGAGGTTTGTGGCAACTAAATGGTGGCTTCTGCTGCGATGCCTTTCAGCTAAATAATGATAATTTTTATTTATTTTTTATTTTTTATTTAATTTTATATCTTTTTTTATTTAAATTTTCTTTTTTAATTTCAAATCTAAATATTTTGTTAATATGAATTTTATTAATAAAAAAATTAACTTCATGATTTTTTTGGGTTTATTTTTTATAGAGTGATCTCATTCTTAAAACCTATGTTATATATTTTAAAAGTTAGTATGAGTTGATTTATGTTTTTTCTAGTTTTTTTTTTTTATAATAGAGTTTTTTTCATTTTATATTTTAATGTTGGTTTGTTGTGTTGATAGAATTTGTTTTTTGTATATTGAGTTAATTTGAGACTAAAGTTGATATTTTGCTTTGATTAGATTATTATTATGGACTTCTCATGGTATCAAAAAAAGCATCCCAACAATGGGTTCATGTTTATTTTTGCAAAAATGATATCGTTTTTTTTTTTTTTTATTTGTGAAAATTTCAAATGTTAGAGGACTTAAACTCAAACATCGAAACTCAAATTGGACTTTGTTTTTCGGACGCTGTTTTTGTCAGCGCTTTTCTCCAAATGTTTGCCTTTGGTTTGTGGGATATCAATGCAAATTCTTACTATTCTCCGATTGCGAATCAGCAGGGAAAAACCAACTCGTGGCCACCCAAAGGAGCCATCAGACCGTAAGAGGACTCTCAAGTTCCTAAAGGTCAAAGTTTGACACAAAGTCATATATCGACACCTTTCAAACCGGAGTTTGATCCATTCGCAAAACCAGACAAACACATCTGAAACAATAAAAATCACTTTATCTCGGTAAGTCACACAGAAGACTATTTTCCTTGACATGCAACACAAATCAAAAGCCTCGAAACCATACGCTCTCTATTCCATGGATTGGTGTGAGGAAATACGGTAAATATTCACTTTTTGTGATTTGCTAATGGTTTGAAAACTCAGCCCTGATCACTGTAATTGAAGCATGTTGATTTATTTCAAGCCACAATGACAGTCAAAGAGTCTTTCTTCAGGCCTTCAAAATTTCAATAGATAACTTCCTATATCTCTTAAGGTTTTATCGTTTTATGGATCTGATAAATATGAGATTTACAATATTTTAAATATTATAATTGAAAATTTGTGGACAACTTGCAGTATTTTAATATTTTAATTGTTGGATATTTACAATCATTCCAAGCACTCAATCTTTGAAGTTCTAGATAATTTTTAAGCAACATGTTGAAGCTCGAATGACCTATCTTACTATTGAGATAGATCGACATAATGATGAGACAACCAAACCCCAACAATTATACAAGGAGTTGATATCAAACAGTTGTATGGATGGTGCATATGGTCCATCTCATTAGCCTCCTGATCCTACAAAGACCCTTTTTTTTTTTTTTTTTAGCCCGTAGATGAATTGTATTCAAAATGATGAATTTTAAAACATGTAATAAATATTTAGTTTTTTTTATTTTAGTTTAACTTTTTTTAATTTTTTTTTTCTGCTTTGTCTATTAGATTTTTCTTATAAAAATCAATTAGATTACTAATTTAATAACCAACTTACTAATTCCGTCAACAAGTTCTAGAGAATTGTTAAAAAATTAAATTAAATGACACTCATTGTTTCAAAAGAAATTACCAACAAAATAAAGTTTATGAGAATTAGAAAAAATTATAGCAAATATCATCAATAATATATATTCACTAAGGAGTTATTTCTATTAGTAATATTAAAATAAATCATTGATAAAATTAAAAATAATAATTTTTATTCGTGATATACCATACTCATTGAAAGTATTAACTATAGAATAACTGATGGAGTTATTGAATGAATTTGAACATGTTTTGAGATTTAAAATATTTTTGAAATGATTCCAAGGTGACTTTGAATAAAATTGATATAGTAAAATAGATGTGGAGTGCCAAAACAATGGCTCTCGAGTTTTCGGTATAAATTTTCAATTTTTGGCTACTTTTCGTTTATCCTTAATTCCCCTTCTTCTTCTTCTTCTTCTTCTTATTTATTTATTATTATTTTATTTTAACGTTACTAGGTTGGCCTTTCTTAGAATTCTTTTTACATTTACATTTTTTTCTATTATTTATTATTTTTTTCAGTATCAATACTCCCAATAATTAACAATTGTTTTTTATTTTTTTCATACAACCTCATAAAAAAATTATTATTTTTGTTTATTTTTAAGAATTAGTACAGAAAATAATCACTATTAAAAAAAAATAATTCTTCATATTGCCTTACAAAAAATAATGATTAGGTACTAAATATTGTTTTTAAAATAATAGAGGTTGATGTTTAACTAATATAAGATGCATAGTTTTTAAAAATCTAATGATAAATACATATTTTGTATAACACCATTTTTTTCTTAAAACACACACGCACACTTACTATAGATTAACATCCAGAATAAAAAGATAGTTGAATAACAAGGATTTAATGGTTAATCATTTTTTTTTAATCTATGTTATTTTTGGCTAATTGTGTCTCATTTTAGAATTGATCACGGTTCTTCCAACATGTATTAAAAATGCGAATCCTTATTCTTTTCAAGTAGTTGTTAAAAAAAAAATAAATTGGAGTAGCATTGACACATCAATTAACTTTCATTTTTTTTTTATAAATTTATATTAGATTTAAAATAAAAAAATAATGTTATAAATAAAAAATAACTACCAAGTAAATAATAATAGATCTTTTCAAGTGGTTATAAACTCATTTATCAAAATTAAGCATCCTTCCAATAAAGATTCCTCTAGCACCATTTCATAGTCTATTCTTACCTTCTTCCAATTATTTATTTTTTTAGTTATACTTCTAGATGATGTGGATAATTGATTGCTTGTTAGCATTGTTCATTTATCAAAATTAAATATATTCATAAAATTTATTGAACTTAAAAAAAATTAAACTAAACGCAATACTATATTTCACAATGTACAAATTAAATTATGAAATTTTATTCACCTATTTTTTTCAAATTAATTAAGATATTAAAATAAATTTTGTAAATGTAGTAAAGAAGTTAAAACAAAGTGGGATTTCACTATAGCTAGGCCTTTGTATAATGGCAACATCAATTTAGTGTTTTATATATGTATATATTGAAACCATGTTGTTTTTTCTAAATAACTTTTATGTGTGTTTTCCATCTTGTTCTTTAAATTCTAAATTTTTACTCAATAGTTCCTAAATTTTATTTATGTTATGACAAGGTCCATGAATGTAGAGGGTGAGGAGAGAGGGAGCTCATGTTTTTGGGTTTTCAGGATAGATCAAAACATGCTTTGAGGTTCAGAATAGGTTCTTATTCTAAAATGTTTTCTTCTTTGTTTTTCTTTTCTTTATATATTTTTCTCCATCATCTACTAGTTTATCATTTTCTCAATATCAATTTTCATAACAAAAGGATTACTTGCCCTTTAAGCAAGTGGAGGTGCAATGCCTAGAAGTCCCTCGGTTTCCTCTTATGGTAGACACCTTTTTTCGAGTAGGGAATTTCAAGACCAAGTGTTGCATGCTTATGACTACATTTATCTAGTGTAGATAACACCTTCCTATTGTGGAATTATAGGCTAAAGCCATGCCTGATGAAGGTTAAGGCATCTTGGGTACATGCCAATCATGATTGGGATTTCCAAGTCATTCTTTACGAGACTTTTATCTTTTAATTCCAATTAAAGAGGTCTTCACAAGAGTTATCCTGATCCTTCAAAACATTAATATTGATAAGAATTACATTTACTTATAATTAGTGCTGATAAACAAATAATAGAGTTATAAAAACCTTTTATATCTTATTTTATATATAGCTCTAATGTAGATAGAAATAACCCTTTCTTAGCATTAATGTTGATTGAAATATAATTATCTCTTAGAGAACTTTTATACACTCAAGAGTGTAGAAAGATGATTATCCTAAACTTTTAACATGCCATGTCAAGGGTCATATAGATAACCTTGCGACATAATTAATATGAGGCTAATAAAGACAATCAACTATATGTTTGAACTTGGAATGATTCTAATCTTAAGGATGTCGGGTTCAATATTTTTCCGGGCTCAAATATGCTTGGGCTCCGCGTGCAGTCGAATTCAATAGAGTTGGATCTGATACCTTGTCAAATCCACAAGAGCACGAACTCAACATATAGCTAAGCCTAAAAGATTTGGGTGTGACATCTTGCCAAGCTCACATATACCTGGGCTTAGCGTGTAGTTGAGTTCAATGATCTATTATCTTGTTAGGTCTATATATATTTGAACTTAGTGTGTACTCAAGCCCAAGAAAGTTGGGTATGACATCTTACCAAACCTATAAATATTTCAAAAAATATTTAGTGGTGCTAGCCCTTTTAGTACCTAATTCAATCCAATAGTTAGTAGACTTGAAAATAAAATTAGAGCCTAGACTTGATATTTATCAAGCTCATATATATTAAGTTATGGCACTGTCTTTTGTCCCTTCTATTCGTATGTCTTTTTAAATAAATAAATTTAATATAGATTATATTGATCTATAACGAAACCGCCTCTGCAACCCTCTCCTTGCACACCCTGTTCTGTCTTCTCACTCATCACTTCCTGTTCCGAAAATCCAAAAGCCTTAAATAATCTTATCATGGCTCGCTCTCATGCTGTTTCTCCACCATGGCCTCAGCACGGCTTGTAAGGATTGTTTTCTGGGATTTTAGAGAGACAAGCGGAACGAGTGAAGAGTGAGGTTTTGTCTTCGAGGGGCAGTTTCATCAATTTATAACAATAAAAAGATAGTGGGGGGGGGGGGGGGTGTGGATTCAAAGTAACCTTTTCATTTAAAAATTTAAGTGACAATATGATTTTTTTCATTTAAAAATTTAAATTTTAAAATATAATTTTTATTATTTTTTAATATAATAAAAAATTTTCAAACTTAAAATTTATGCTTGTCTATATTATTGTGTACTATTAATTTTTTTAAATAAGATAATAAAATTTAAAGTCATAATTATTTAACCAACAAAACTTTAATATTATATTCAAAAATAATTTCATAATAAAATTATTAAACAAGATTATAATATATAATTTATATAATTTTCAAGTATAAATGTTTTATTGCCATTAATTAGCTATCCATGTCGTGAGGTGGTCATTGGATCCCGTGTCTATAAATAGAAGCCTCGCTCGGTGGTCATTGGATCCCCTATCTATAAATATGGCCTCGCTCGGACGTCTTTCGCTCTAGCACTAAACAATCATCACAAAAGATTATAAAACAAAAAAAAAAAACCATCACTTCTCCCGAGACTCCAAATAATCAAATGGCCGAAAAACCAATCCGGTTTGGAATAATCGGTTGCGCAGATATCGCCCGAAAGTTGTCTCGCGCAATTACTTTAGCACCCAACGCTGAACTCTCCGCTGTCGCTAGCCGCTCCTTGGATAAAGCCTCCGCTTTTGCCAAAGCCAACAACTTTCCACCCAGCGCCAAGATTTATGGCTCTTATGAGGACCTCCTCGACGACCCAGAAATCGATGCCGTCTATGTCCCTTTGCCCACCAGCCTTCACGTCAGATGGGCATGCTTGGTTGCCCAGAAGAAGAAGCATATCTTGTTGGAGAAGCCTGTTGGGCTTAATGTTACGGAGCTTGATAAAATCGTGGAGGCTTGTGAGGCAAATGGAGTGCAAATTATGGATGGAACCATGTGGGTACATAATCCCAGAACTCACAAGATGAAAGAGTTCTTGAACGATAAGGAGCGGTTTGGAGAGCTCAAGAATGTAAGTTTTAAATCCTTTCTTTTGTTGTTCTTAGTATTTCTTTTGGGTGATTTTGTTATTTTCAGTCAATTATGGATTTTGTGCTGTTTATAGCTAAGTTATTTGGATAGAATTACTTAGCGTACGTTTTATGCAGAATATCCAATATTTATTCATGGCTGATTTCGTTTTCTGGACTTGTATCAGGGAGAGTTAAATAGGGTTTTCTTTGATTTCATAGTTTGCATTATGTATCCATTTGTTATTAATTGGACAAAATAATGCTTTTGTTTCTAATTCTAGATATATAAGATGAAGTAATTGTAAAAAAAATGTCATTTTATATCGTATTCCCGGCCCCATCTATGATAGGACGATGTGACGCGGGGAGTTGTAGTCTATTTTGGATCTACTCCAATATCCGGACCGTAACATAATGCTTGAGAAACCCTGATTTTATATCTTTCGCTATACGTCGAATCACCATTTCCTCCGTATATTTGACTTAATTACCAGAGGTTCCTCATCCCGTTTAGGGGGAATTGTTTTGTTGGTACACAGTTCATCTGCCCCACTCCTGATTTTCATCCCTCTAAACTACCTAGCCATGAGTAGGTTGACCACGTTATTTGAAGTTTCGCTACTTCATCATCATTGACACCATTCGCCAACCAAACTTAGCTCTTGTTGTCTTGGTTTGCATTAGTTAGAATGATAGGGTTATGCCATTGTGTCGTTAATTGGTGAAATAATGTGAGGTACAATAAAGCTACCATGCTTTTCTCGCAGCAGTGTGATTTTTATGCTATAGCTTATTTATGCTCAAACAAAACTTTAAATTTTGATTTTGATTTTTTTTTGTATCATGGGATTGGTTGAGGTCTTCTGTTCTTTAAAAGTGGTTTTAAACTTTCATTTGTAACGTGGTAGATATATTCTTTTTTGAAGTGAATTGATGCTGCTGCTTCATTCTTTGCTAACCTGTGAATTTAGCAGTTTGCTAATCTTCGTTTCTGGCTAGGTTTGCATTAATTATAACCCTATGCCTTTTGCCCATTGCTCTTGCTAGGAAACCAGAATTTACAATGATATCAAATTTTCTAAATGTTTTACAATCCTATTCCACTGAAACCAAAATGGATCGTCCAACGTGTATTGGCTGGCATTGAAACTTTGAGCTCGTGTTTTAATTTGGCAAAAGCTTTTCTGACACCGCCAGGTTATTTTGAAACCCAATGCATCCCAAATGTTCTGTTGATGACACCATCTTAGCCCCCGTTTCTATGCTTGTTTGGAATGTTTTGAGTGGGATGGTTAGCAGGGATTGGGCACAGGCCTCGTGAGAAGTCTAAGAATTGGGTATTGATAACATTTCCATGCCCACTGGGAATTTGTGGATTGCTCTATCACCGAAAGCTTTTCCTTTAAAGGGAATTCTAAAATTATGGACTTCGAGAGTTGGGTTGGGTGCATGTATGACCGAGTGTGTGTTTGATATTATGGTATATGATTTTTTTAAAAGTGTTTTTATGTTTGAAAATACATGAAAATGATTTTTTTATTATTTTTGACATCATTATATCAAAACTACCAGAAACTATTAAAAATAATAATCAAATTGATATTTTTTAAAGTAAAACACAAAAACAAATAGTGTCAGAATCTGTTTAATTTGCGTATCTTATACACAGATAGATTAACTTGGAATCATTATGTGTTATATGGTTTGTTTCTACTCATTTTTATCAAATATATTATTATTCTTAACAAAATCTAAAATAGGAGGTGAATTCAGTGTTTAGATCCTTCTAAACAATGTTTTTTTTTTTTTTAATTTATATTTTTTTTCAAATTCATTCTTTAATATTGAATTTATTAGGAATTAAATTTTATAATTTGTTTTAATTTATTTTTTATGAGATTATCCTGATTCCAAGACTTAGATTGCAAGTTTGGAGGGTTAATCCGAATTGATCGGGTTGTTTGTTTTCTCGTCATTTTTTTTAATTGAACTTTTTTTCCCCCCTAGTTTCATGCTTTAACATTGGGTTGATTGAGAATTAAACTTTATAATTTGTTTTGATTTATTTTTTATGAGGTTATCACAGTTTTATGACTCAAGTTGTGGGTTTGACAAGTTAGTTTGAGTTGACTCTAGTATTTGTTTGGGTCATTTTTTTAATTTTATTCTTTAATATTGAGTTTATCAAGGATTATGCTTCATAATTTATTTCAATTTTTTTTCTATGAGTTGCTGTCTTTTTTTTTTTTCCTTCAAAAAGATGTTTTGAATCGTTTTTAGTCAAATTATATTTTTATTGGCCGTTCTGATTGTTTTTGAATTCACCAAATCACCTGGGTCATATCGAGTGAATTCCAACATGGTTTATATATATATTTTTTTTATTTCTGCTAGAAAACTAACAATGCCTAAATTTTTTTGTGCTGACATCCATTTGGGATGATATGGAAGCTAAGCATGAGTGAGCTAGGTTGGGTTTGTTAAATCCGAAGATCTAAACCAAGCACAATATGGACTTCTTTAAAGCCTTGAAAACGAAGGGCCTTTTAGGCTTCCTTGACCTGATTGTTTATGATTTTAGTGTTTGCTAAGTTAATTCTTCAGTTTAGCCATTAGGAAAAAAAATATTGACAAGTTTAAATATGAAATCAATGTACAAGGACTGGTGTACAGTATAAGACTGTTGTGGGACAGTTGTGAAGATATTATGTGTTTGCTTTCTCATGCAAAGCCAGCAGCAAATCAATTTCTACTATACACAAGTTTTTGGTGTCATAAAATCTCTTTGGTGTCCTGCAGATGCACAGTTGCTTTACATTTGCTGCTGATGAGGATTTTCTCAAAAATGACATTCGTGTGAAGTCAGATCTTGATGCTCTCGGTGCTCTCGGTGATGCTGGCTGGTATGGCATCAGGTCAATTCTCTGGGCCGTTGACTATGAACTTCCGAAAACTGTAACAGCGTTGCCTGGGGCTGTTTTAAATGAAGCAGGGGTTATTTTGTCTTGTGGTGCTGCTCTGCACTGGGAAGATGGGAAAGTGGCAACTTTCCATTGCTCTTTTTTGGCTCATTTGACAATGGATATTACTGCTATTGGAACAGCGGGGACGTTGCATCTCAATGATTTCATAATTCCTTTCGGAGAGAAGGAAGCGTCGTTCACAACAGTTTCAAAGTCTGGGTTCACAGATCTTGTGACAGGTTGGGTGCCTGTGCCAAGCCAGCACACTGTTACCACAGATCTCCCCCAGGAAGCTTGCATGGTGTCAGAATTCGCCCGCTTGGTTGGAAATATTAAGGCAACTGGCGCAAAACCCGATCCAAAGTGGCCAAGTATAAGCAGGAAGACACAGCTTATACTGGATGCTGTCACGACATCAATTGCCCAGGGTTCAAAGCCTGTCGAGATTTAATTACGACATATCTTGCTGGCGCTGCTTCCTTTCATTGGACTGGACTCTATCTATTGTCAAATAACACAATTGCCATCTTGTCCATTTCTTTGCAAGTGAGATTTGTGGCATGGGAATGTCTGTTGCAGTGTTTGATGATTGCTTGCTGTGTCTTTTAAAAAAAATGCTCGAATGAAATCCACATAATGGATTTTCATTCGTTTTGAAGCTCATCTTTTCTAGTTAAATATTATATATTCAGGATTTCTGCTTTATTATATGGCCATGTGAATTTGTTTTTAGAACTGGGTTTGCTTTTAAAGAAATATTTTGTGCTAGTGAGTTGGAAATGCTAGGTGCCCTGCGGTTCTGTTTCTGCAAAGACAAAAGTGAGTTGGAGATATGTGTGCTTGCGTGCGGGCTTATCCGAGGGAGAGGCTGGATGTCAACCAACCCTTTTCTTCGCTACAAGACAGCAGTGGCCCAGGTCTACAGCTCTTTCGATTTACTCCTCTACAGCTCCACCGACGAGCCTCTGTCGAATGAGCCTGCTTGGCGGCTGAGAAGAAGCATCTTTTGTTAGAGAAGGCAGTTGGGCTTCACGCCGGAGAGTGTGATAAGATTTTGGAAGCTTGCGAGCTGGTTAACGAAGAGCAAATTCTGGATGGTATATACAAAATATCTTAATGCGATTTAAAAATTATGAGTTAAAATTCAATAATATTTAACAAGCTTAGCCACTTTTTGTCAGTTATTTTTCTTGTTTATATTTATAGATGACGTATACTTCTTCATTGACGCATATGGTATGGAAATCATTTTTTTATAGTATTATTTAAATTTCATCTAATATAACACATAGATTATAATCAATAATATGGATCTTTCTTAGCATTGAACTTAATATTATATTATAATTTTTATACATGTAAGATAACTGTGATTTTACCAAATTGATATGTATAGTTTTATTGATTTTTTTTTTCTGTAATTATTATAAAAACATTTTGATCTTAAGATTGAACTATGATACTCAAAAAGTAAATAGTGGAATCCTAAAAAGTATTTGCTGAGGCCTATTTTTTTTTTTTTTTTTAATAAAAAAACACTTACAAGTAGGAGAGAAATTTTAAATGAATATATTTTTATTATTTTTTGTAGGTCACGAGTTTTATTTTTTTCTCTTCTCTATGCGTCAGTCTTTTTCTTCAAGGTGGGCCCATTGAGTAACTAATTATTTGGTATCATCACAGCTATACAACTTCAATCATTCAAGTTTCAATTTATTATATATGTATAGTTGTTATTAATCTTTTAATATTCTATGTCAAATCTCTTGATCATATAGAATATTAAAGAGTTTAGCATTTTGTATATTGAGATTTACTAATCACATGATATCTATGTTAATTCTTTATATATCTTCTAGACTAAGCACTCATGAAAAACACATTCCTACTAGATGGGTGACCCGTGTTACCCCTGCGAGTTGATCTAATTTTTTTTTCCATAAAAAATCCAAGACAAAGCATGTGTTCTCAAAGAAAAAAAAAAATCAAGACTTAGGTTATTGACTTGATCGAGTTAATCAGCTTGTCTAATTTTGATAATATAAATAAAAAAAAATGAGAAAACAAGTTTTGAAAAACTGACTTGATTCCATCTAGGTTAGCATGTAAATTTTGTGACTTGGTCGGGACACTAGAAAAATCATGTCAAAAACAAATTGAAAGCTCAATTATCAAATAATTCAAAGTTAAAAGGTGAAACAAAAAAAAACTACATAAAAAAAAGAGCAATGAAAAAAAATCCTAGTCAAATTAAGTCAATCTGCTAACTCTAAGACCATAGATATAAAATTGAGTGTGTTTGAGATTGTGATAATGGTGGCAGTTCAAAGTATTTTTCACTTATATATGCATCAAAATAAAGTTTTTATTTTATTTTTTTTAAATTATTTTTAACATCGACACAACAAAACGATTTGAAAACATAATTTTTTTATTTTAAGCAAAAAAATTCAAAATTTGAGGGAACGCCGTTTGCATCATGTTCCAAAACACACCCATAATCCAACATAAAGGAAAATGAAAAAAAAAAATATAAAGACCAATTCCTAATAAATCAAACATTTAAGGATACAATTTAAAAAAAAATCAATAAATAACCTAAAAAAAGATTAAGGTTAATTCGTGTTAATATTTGAAACCCATGACCCTTGTCATGAGCTTGTGATTAACCCCATCAAAAGTAAACCCAAAAAATAACAAAGTAAAATGTTTAATTACAAAACACCATGGGATGAAATATGGATAAAAAGGAAATAAGAAAAGGAATCAAAACAAAACAAAGAGCAATAAAAAGAAAACGGATAAAATTTGACAAAAAATAAATATTGAGTATGGATGGACACGTGTCTTAGATTTCCTGATATTCATATCTTATCTATTACCCACCAAGTAAGAAATTTAGATATTTATAAACCATCAATTGAATTTTGGGTATCCATATGGGTGTCAAAAAAGAGAAAATGTTCAACAAATATATCTATATATTATAATTATTCATTTCATGTTAAGTTTCAGCGGGTTTCAAATTGATTTGATAATGTATATACTCTATCCATTATCTATTGGGTAAGATAACCATAGAAAAAAAATACTAATTGTTCAGGTCAGTATCCATTGAGTTCGGATTAAATTGTTATATCTAATGTCAAAGAATGAAATTATTTATCCCTATGAATATCCATTATCTAAGAACTATTTATTATCAGACAAAATAAATTAACTAATATATAAATTTGAAGTGTGTGTGTGTATATATCAAATTATTAAACTACACACACACATACCACATTGTATTAAAAACAATCTAAATGTTCTATATATACACATTTTGGGTTAGGTTCAGGCACTTTCGAGTATGTTTTGATAATATTCACACCTTATTCATTATTTATCGGACCAAAAAACACCAACTCATTCAGAGCGAGGCATTGTGGATCGAGGTGACATGTATTGGATTCAGATTAAATTATAATCTTTAATTTTAAGGGATGAATTTGAAAACAAAATTGAATTAGAAAAAAAGATAAAAATGAAATAACTAGCAAAGAAAATAATGAGGACCAAACTTGAAATAAAAACTAAATGAAATTATATGATGATGGATGAAATTGAAAAAAAAAACATTAACATAGAAAAGATAAAAATCAAAAGAATAAGGAATTTAAAATAAAAACTAAATGAAATCAAATGATAGGGATTAAATCGGAAACAAAATTTAACCAACAAAAGTAAAAAAAAACAAAATAGATGGAAATCAAAAGAATGAGGACCACATTGTATAAATATAACAAATGAAAGGAAGCTTTTTTATTTTTCCTAAAAGATGAGAGACAAAAGGGGAAGGAGGAGAAAAAAATCTACCGGTGCCACATCGTAGGGGTGAGCAAAAAACTTGAAAAACTAAAAAAAAATTAACCGAAAAAATCGAACCAAGAAAAAAAATAAATTAACCTATTAGAAAACCCAAAATAATTTTTGGTTCGGTTCGGTTTTGGTTTCAAAAGTCTAAAACTGATTGAACCGAGTTGATTCAACTATAACCTTTAAAAAATAAAAGAGACTATAAATAATCTCTAACCTAAACCAACGCCCGCACACCCGCTCTCTCTGTGTCGCTCATGTCTCCTTGTAACCCCCTCTTTTTCTCTCCTTTTCTCTTTGCCTCTCATCTCTCTCCCCATAGTCCCCCCTTTTTTTCTCTTTATCTCTCAAAGTCCATCCTTACATCTTATCTTCTTCTCGTCTCTCCTTGGCAACAAATTCAAGAACTTCACCATTTACTTCAATCAAACTACATCACTATGAACAAATATGTTTTCCTTCCAATCTTGAGCTCTCATTTGGATCCAACTCATTTACTTTGGGGAGATCTGCTTTCCTTTCAATGTTGATTGATCTCTAGCTTTTATTTTCCTTGATATTTTATGGGTTTTTGTTTTTTTTTTAAATTTTTTATTATTATTATGTTATAATTTGCAACTTTGGTTTTGCTTGTATTTTAACTAGAATTCAATCATGTCTTGGTCACGTGCATTGGAACAAGTTCTTGAACAACATAAACGAGATTTGATTCTTGGTTTTACCAGTTTTTGAATAATAAAAACCGAACCGAACTGAAACTAGTCGGTTTGAACCGGTTTTGATTTTAAATTTTTTAAAATAATAATGTTTGTTTGGTTAATTTTTTCATATGAAAACCAAACAAAAAATGATCACGCCTACCATATCGTTTGTCTTTCGATGTCACATGGGCTAACACTAAAAACTCTTTATGCGTCACTTGAAATGCCATCGTGAAAGGCAATGTTTGACGGTCAAAGGAGCCTATATAAGCCGTCTAAGGAGCTCAGACGACTCCTACTCGCATGCGCCAACAACTCTATCTTTTTAAATATGTTTTATATATATCCAAAGACCCAATTACCTCTAACTTTGATTGAAAATTACACAAAAGCCAAAGTGAAATGATGAAAATGCATATTGACCCAAGTTAAAGAAAAATAAGGGTAGTTAAGTAATTACACTGTTCAAAAAAATTAAAAAACCAAAAACACCCTTTGTCCTAAGGTTAATTCTTTTTAAAGGGTAAATTATAATTTCATTATGCAATAAAAAAATAAAAAGACCAATCTACCCATAAAAAAATTTGGTAATGCCAGTTGAACCTTGTGAAGAGACTATTTTGCCCCTCAAAATTCATCCATTTCCTTACAATTATGGAGGAAACAATTGTCAGTACACTATAACAATTCATAATGCACTAAGTCTAAGTCTTTCTTCATGATGAAAGGCTAATCAGGCTTATTATTATTGTTATTATTATTATTATTATTATTATTATTATTTTGTAATTGATATTGATCTTAGCTCAAAAGGAAAAAGAAAAATTAACCTTTTAAAGGTAGTATATTTGTGAGAAGAATTCAAGATTGGGAATTATGAAATATCAATCCATCATGGACAGTGATCCTGTCTCTGGCAAGCATGATGTAACATTTGGTTACCATCCTGAAATAAAAGAGATAGAGACAACAGAGACATGATATAAAATAATACAGTGAGAGAATAATGTTTGGTAGTGATGTACAAGATAAAATTATTTTCTTTGTATCTTGTTTGGTTATGGTGGACAAGACATAATAATTATATAAAAAAAAATCTATTTTACCCTTAATATGTATTGTTTTCAAACTTATATATTTTAAAAAGTAATTAGATATATATATTTTTAATTTAGTTTATATTGAGTGTTGAAGTTAATAATATTATAATAACATTTGTTATAAAACCAGAATTGACTTGACAAGTTGACCATGAGCCTAAATTGATATGATTTTAAGAAAAAAATAAAGAAAGAATTTGCTTGACTTAGTGGCTGTTTGGGAGTGTGGTTGCGGGTGAGGTTCACCCGCAACCACACTAAATGCTGTTTGGTTAACCAAAATAAATTGCTTTTTGATGGTGGGACCCATCAAATTCTGAGCCGCACCACATGTTTTGGAGAAGCAGCAAAATGCTGCTTCTCGTAGAGTAGAAAAGCAGAACAGTGGAGCATGGCTCCACTGTTCACTGAACAGTGGAGTCATGCTCCACTGTTGCAACAGTGCGAGTGAATTAATTCACTCGCACTGTTACAGTTTTAGTGTTTTTTTTGTGTGTTTTTTTTTTTTTTTTTTTTTTTTTTTTTTTTTTTTTTTTTGAAAAATATTGCAATAAGTTTAGTTTTTTTTTTTCTTGAAAAATTAATGCATTGTTCATGTGAACATGACACAATATTATTTTTTTAAAAAATTAATTTAAGGTGAATTAAATTTACTCGTATTGTAATCTCAATTTTATTCCTGATAATATTTTACTTAATTTTATTGCACGTTCAAAAAATTATTTTGTAGTTCTTGTCGAATGAATTTTGTACATAATAAAATTGTAAATATTTTTTAAAAAATGTGTTTTACTTGAAAAACTAGTATTTAATATTATTTAATAACACTACATAAAAAGAAATTCAGTTTTTATTTTTATTTTAATTGTGTTCTATTTAAAAAATTAAAAGGAGATCGCTGGATGACGTAACAAAAGATTCAGTTTTTGTTGTTGCGCGCTTAAGAAACCATGAAAAATATAGTCCTTATTGGATAGATTTCGCATGTGATGACATTGCACATAGTGTAATGGAATAATAAAAAATATTTGATATCAATATTATTTATTTCATGATGTAATAACAGTAGTTAAATTTACAATATTTAAATTAAAAATCATTAATATAAATATATATATATTTTTAATTATTTTATAACCTCAATTTGAAAAACATTTTTATTAACCAAACACATTAAACTACTTTTTCTTCAACCTCAATTTCAACCACAGTTTTAACCAAACACCTATTTTTTCAAACCAACCTCAACTAAAAGTACTTTTTATAAAACAACTTTTTTTAAACCACAACCACAAAAGCTACCGCAATACCAAACACACCCTTAACCCAGTCAAAAACCTATTTAATTTTTTGAATTTATTTTTGTCAAAACAAGGTAGCTTTGATTATTTTTTAAAAAGATTTGGGGTCCGTCGAGTTGAACCTTCCGACCCGTGACTTGAATCTTGTCTTGAGTCGACTTTCCAGTCGAATTTTAAAACTATAATAATAATCAATTTTATCCATACATTGACTCGTTCAACCCATGTTGACCCTCCTGAATCGTGACCTGGACTTTGCCTTATTCGACCTTCAAGTTAGGTTTTAAAACTATGATATTAATAACTTTTGTCCTTAGATTTACTTGGGTCAACCCGAGTTGACTGTCCTGATCCATTAGGCATTGCTCTGGATTGATCCTCGAATCAAGTTTTAAAACAATAATACTAACCACTTTTATTTTATGTTAACTCGGGTCAACCTGAGTTGATCCTTTTGACATATGACTTGGATCTTACCTTAGGTCAATCCTTGAGTCAAGTTTTAAAACTATGATAATAATCACGTTTTTTCCTTACATTGACCTGGATCAACGATCAACTCCATTTGTGACCCGGGACTTGCCCCGGCTCTATTTTTGAATTGAGTTTTAAAATTATGATAATAACTACTTTTATTCATACACTGACTTGGGTCAACCCGACCTGTTACCCAGGCCTCGATCATTGATTTGGGCTTTACTCTAGATTGCCCCTAGAGTTGAATTTTAAAAATATGTTAATAATTATTTTTTATTTTTACATGTTTTAGTTGAACAATTTAGAAATTAAGATTTTTTTATAATGATTTTTAGAAATAAAAAATAATAATAATTATTTTTAATTTTTTTTTCTTTTTACCTCATGTTTTGAAAATATAAAAATTCATTTTAAAAATATTACATAAACAAATTTATTTTTATTTTTTTATCTCTTCAACTAAATATATTTCTATTTTTATTGTTTCTATCTTTTACATCTCAGGATAATAACAAAAAACTGCCTTAAAAAGAATCTGAATGATCGTTTCTCTCTTCATTGATTTTTGTTTTATATATAAAATAAATTCTACAATCGTTTTCAATTATCAATCTAACACTTCAGCTAGCTGTTCCAGATGTAATTGAAAAGAAAGAAAAAGATAATTTAAGACTATGACATGACAACGAACCACCCGAAACACAAAAGACAAATATACTTTTCGTTTTTATAGGCAGCCGAATACACGCTTGAAGAGGCAATTATGACCAAATTAGCTTATTGAAATACAAAACATTTAGCGGTATAAATCTTATTGTAATTAATACAGAACAAACCACGTAGCAATGTCATCTCACGCACACTTCAATTTTTACATAAACCCAATTTCGTAATTATACAGTCACCTTCACATCACCCTTTAATTACCTTTATTCTTAATTTAACCACATATATGTTTCTGGATCCGTGGACACGAAAAAAAAAAACACATCAAACCACTGAAAATTATAAATTCAAGTCCTCAGATCAGACCCAAATTCTAGGAAAGTTGAACATCATTCTTTTGGAATAGCCACAGCAGAGAGAGGCTTCTTCATTTCACAAGAAAGTCTCAGCACTTCGCTTAGGTCAACTGGGTTATGCGTGTCCTGGACCCACTCAAAATGGTGCACCAACTTAGCCACCCAAAGGCTCACTGTCACAAGTCCTATATTCTTACCAGGACAAACCCTACGTCCAGCCCCAAATGGTGCAAGTCTGAGGTCACCTCCTCTTACATCCACATCAGCACCACCTTGCCTCTTCAAGAACCTCTCAGGCTTAAACACCAAGGCATCCTCCCATACTCCTGGGTCATGGGTTATGGCCCACATATTGACCATTGCAGTGGTGTTGGTGGGGACCACCATGCCATTACTGAGATGGACGTCTGATGTGGACAACCGAGCCCATGAGAGGAGGGGCCCGGGAGGGTGTACTCGTAAGGTTTCCTTGATCACAGCCTGTAGGTATGGCAGTTTAGCGACGTCAGCATCCTTGACACTCCTGTTTCCAACGATAAAGTTCAGCTCGTTCCGCAGCTTGGCTTGAATCTCAGGGTTCAAAACCAACTCTGCCATGATCCACTCAGTCAAAAGAGCAGTGGTATCGGTGCCACGAAAGATCATCTCCTGCACACAACGAATTAAACCCATAGTAATCAGCACACCACTTATATATAGAGAAACATTCAAGGCAGCAAAAAAAAAAAAAACATTAAATACTAACCCATAAAACAGCAACCATGTCATCCTCATCAAGTTTCTCTTCACCCTCCAAAGAAAGCAAAACATGGACGAAATCAGCGTTTTCAAATTCATTTTTAGGCTTCGTAATTCTATGCTCGTCAATGATTTTCTTAACGAGTTTCTTGACTCGAGGAACAAGAAGACAACAACGTTGTTTGATGCGAGAAGGGTCATAAAAGTAGTTCAGCCACGGGAGATAATCAGACCAGTTAAAAGCACCCAAGAGCTCAAAACCTTCTCTAACAAGTTCTTGCAATTCTTTTGCCTCCTCATTATTGTGCATTAAGTCATATCTTTTTCCAAAAACAGTACCCATAATGTTATTAATAGAAGCATTTTGAAGATGTTTACGCAAACAAACAATTCCACGGAGGGATTGCTCATTATAAATGCCACTCAACATATTAGCACAATCAAGCTGGCGCCATGGCTCATAAGCAGCGACGCGCCTCGGTGCAAATAAATGAGTTGATGCAATTCTTCTAAGGAGGCGCCAATAAGCCCCGTTTGGTGCAAAACCAATGGCTCGGTTAAACATGATGCTTTTAGCCGATAGCTTGATGGGACGGTCAGCGAAGTGAGGAGATGTCAAGATTTCACGAGCGATTTGAGGGTCGGAGGTTACAATGGCAGGAGTGGAACCTAAGCTAAAAGCCATGAGCTGAGTTGCGGCTTGGCTTGACGCCATGCAAGCGAGGGTGCGATGGGCCAAGCCGCGGCTTAAGCTGAATAAGCTTCCAAATAAGGGCAGGCCTCGTGGACCTGGGATTGGGACATCACCCTTTTGGTTTCTGCCATTTTTCCAGGCTAGGCCACCAGTTGAGAAAGCCCAAGTTAGCACGGTAATGACCAAGAATGATGCTAAGACAAAGAGCAAGATTAGAGGGTTTGACAAGTTTTGGGTTTGTAACATAGCAGGGAGTGCAAACATCCACCAGCTTGAGTCGACAGGAGTTGGAAACAAATCCATTTCTAGAGAGAGAGAGAGTCTGTGTGTGTGAGGGAGGGAGGGAGGGTATTGAAGAATGTGTGGATAAAGGCCAACGGGTTTTGGTTTAAATAGGTGTGTTTTGGTAGCTGCTTGTATGGATACGTGAAGTGAGAGCAAAATTGCTATCTAAGATTTAGATTATCAAGATTTTAGGTTGCCCAAGTGTGAATACTCGTGCATGCGATTTAATTTATTATTCAAGTGCCATTGTAGCAGGTTGAGTGGCAAGTTGCCCTGTATAGTTAGGTGCATGTTGTGAAGTCAACTTAAGGCACCATATCAGTTTCCAATTTCATATCACAAGATGCGCCATATCTTAAATGATTCTTGATATGTGAATGGCAGAACATCAAGCTTTCCTTTCTCTTAATTTGCTCTAAAAGTGCGATGGGTACATTGGCACAATTGTGATTTGGGAATTGTTACCTGATGCGATCAAATATATATGTGAATTTCTTCGTTCCAGCTGATCAAATTGTCATATCGTCCTTTGCATAGATGTAAGAGCAAGAAAAGAGAAACACCACTGATCAACAGGTGGGTCTTGTATATCATGGCAGCTAATGATTGGCGAAACCAGATTTAGATCGAGTCCTGAGACTTTGTTATAGGAAATGAGGTAAATAAACACTCCTGCTGTCTCGTCTGGAAAAGAACAAAATTTTTAACCAAGAACCTGAAGCTTTTTATTGAACCCATCGTAGGTAGAAGACTGTTGGGTGCTGGAAAGTGAAGAAAATATTAATCTAGCAGGGTGGAATCGTGGGATGTTATTAAATTAATTTGTTAGTGTTATGCTTAACTTAAATATTAACCTAGAATTAGTACCCGGCCATCTCGAACAAATTAAATTTAACAGTATATTAAACAGTTTATACATTCATCTTGAAAACTGATCCAAGTCTGAGCTATCCAAGACAAAAAAAAAAAAAAAAAAAAAAACAAAACAAAACTTTTTGGATCCACTTTCTATGGTCTTTTCTCTCAAGGGAAAATTGGTGGAGTCTTTTCAATCTTGTGAAGACTATAAAATAGACGTAACAAAGTAGAATTCATTAAGATTTCGTTGGTATTCGCTGGTGCTTTAGGTCCTCCACCGGTTCGATGGAGAATTGAAAGGGACATGTGTTTGGTTTCTCATTGTATGTGTGTATATATATATATATATATATATATATATATATATATATATATATATATATAGAAAATGATAAAATTCTGAATTTTTTGAGAGATACAACAATCTTATTAGATAAATCTAGAATTGTTTAGAGTTTATGTAAAAATTATTTGAAAATTATATATATTTTTTTGGCTTTGAATATTTATTTTAAGGCTCATGAGTTTCACAAATCACATGCCACCAAATGTTTGGCTTTTAATAGTAATATATATGAACCATCAGTGATAAATCTCTTAAATCTTTTTATAAAAGAGGAATTGCTATACTTTAGAGTGCTAGCTTTTTTATTTTTTAGGTTTTAGGTGTTTACGTACTATACTTTTCTCGCATTTCTCTTCAAAAATAAGAGGTATAATATTCTATTTATAGAAAAACCTAAGACCCCTATAAATAACAAAATATCAATTTATCCCTAAAATAATATCATATATATTATTTTACGATAATTTTATAATTTATTCAATCTAGTTCCTACTTAAGTTTTTCTAGTTTAAAATTGTAACAACCTATATTACTTAATTACATTTAAGTTCTTAATTTTTAAAATTTATTTACAATCAAGTCACACTTGATTAATCATCATTTTTTAATTTCTGATCAATAGTTCTTTTATGTGTAAAACATTATATTCTCTAATAAGTTGGTCCAAATATAAATCATAATCCTAAATAAAAAAAGATTAAATAAATAAAATAATTTAATTTATTATTAATTCAATAATTGATTGATTTATATTTAAAGATCAAGTACAATGTCTAGCAACCTATCATAATCCTTCAAATATTAAAAAAGTCATAAGCGATGTGATTTAACCTTTTAGTGACTAATTTCTCGGTATAATTATTATTCATTTATCAAGAATGTTTTTATTTAGATATTATAACATAAATTATGCATGTTTTGTTAAATCATATTAATTTTTAACATTATAGTCATTGATCATTTGAAAAAAAAATCAAACTCTTTTCAAAATCCATTCCATCTTGGTCAAGGATTTCATAATCAATACTATTTAAAAGCATGCGAAATATTTTTTTAATTCACCTAAGGTGATGAATCATTTCTTGATTACTTAAATACTTTTATATAGTTTATGATACACTCAATATTTATCTACTTGTTATCCTTGATAAGGATAACATGTGGTCAATATTAAAGCATAACACTTTCTTTATAAGATAACTTAGTAACATCAATTCTAAAAATCACTTACACAATTATCACGAGAGCTTTTCTATAAACATAAATGATCTTTCTATATAGAATTCTATTACGGGTCAGTTCAGTGTACATGTCATATGATAAACACCTGTATATTAGTTATAGGCATCCCTCATACTTCAATTTATTAGAGCAATGACTTGCTTTCATAAAGGAAGGAGCATAATATGCGTCGATCTAAACAATTCTAATTAATTTCTAATATTTATAGAACACCGATCAAAAACATTTAGGAATAATACTTTGATGCAATAAGAATCTCATAATTATAACATCTTTATAATTTTCTTTGCAAATTATTTTTTCCTTATGAACTTTATCTTTATTAATTAAACATTAGATTCAATTAAAAATAAAAACTTTTATTAATAATAAATATGTTTTACGTGAATAAAATCAGTGTTACATGTAACCAATCAATTGTCTACTTGGTATATTCACTAACAACATATACAAGTTTCTTAAAGAAAGCTATACATAATTATAAAACTCATCTTGAGTTATGTTAAAACTAAAAAAACATAAATATTTCACTTTCCAAGCTTTGATTGATTTAATACATTTAAATTTTGAATTTATTGACCCTTATATTTATAGGAAGATTACGATCTTTAACTATCATAATATAATAAAGATTTAATTTAACTAGTTGAACAAGGATTCTAGTTAACTAGTTTAATACATGTGATTCCTATAGCTAGTGACTAAATACAATGATTTAGACTTGTCACCGAACTTTATAAAATCTTGATAAAATTTATCTAAATCAAAGAAGATGAAGATGACTATTTCCAATCATGTGATTCCCACGGCTAGTGACTAAATACCATGAATTCCTATATCATCATATGACAAGCCATCAATAAAGATGTTTCATCTTTAGTGACTAAATACCATGAATTCCTATATCATTATATGACAAGCCATCAATAAAGATGTTTCATCTTTATTTTTTACAAAATTAGATTTTGTATCACCATTTCTATTCAAATTAGTTTGACATTTAGATTTGTAATGTCTATATATGTAACACTTGAAGCATTCAACTTTTGATTTGTTCATTGGATTTGACTTGTAAATAGTACAATGATTGTTGCCATATCTTTTTTCTCTTATTTAAAAATTAAAAGATTGATCATTTCTAATTTTTTTTATATGAAAATCTACCATTATTATTGCTTGTGTTCCTTCCCCATCCTCGACAATCTCTTTTCGATGTAGAAAAATAATTATTAGGTAAAACTCACAAAGCTTGCTCCTACTTGTCTTTTCAATTCAATTTTCGCTCATGAATTAACAAGGAACTTTGCAATTTATCAATGAAAAGTTCATAAATATCTTTAGATTTCTATATATAACACAACAAAATTAAATTTTAGCATAAACAATCGAATAATTTTCTCAATAATGGTGATATCCTTTGTTTTATCACCATGGATTCACATATTGTTAACAATTACCATTATTCATAAAAAAATAATATGTGAGTGAATTTCTCATATTCATCCTAAGCAATTTGAATTTCATTCGAAGTGTTTGAAGTTGATGTCTCTTTACTTTATCTAACCTTGATATTTTTTTTTTTTACATTGAACCCTAAATATCCTTGGAGGTTTTCTTAGAAAATGGTTTCCTTTGAGATTCTTTCTATTGCAATCAAAGGTTGATTTTTGCTGTCATTAAAGTATGATAAGGTTTTTTTTTTTTTTGAGTTGCATTTTGAAGTTGTTACAATTGTGTTTTGTAGATACTTGTTGTTGTTGTTGTTATTCCAACAGTGTTTCTGTTACATTTAAAGGTTTGTTAATTATTGCCACTATTGGAAAAACTTGTTGATTACTGTGTTATTATTGATCCGGATGGTAGTTCAATTATTTATTGAGAAATGATTTGTCAATACTCATTTTACTTTTAAAAAATTCTTCAGTAACATGCTTCGATGATCATAATGACCATCAAAGCATGGAATGTTGGTTGAACAAAGTTATCAAAAGCTAAGATTGTATACTCTTTTTTATCCCTATCAAAAGCTATTTTTGATGTGTTTTAGAGGTTGTTTTTCTGCTATAAAAGGTTCTTATCACCTCTATATTTTTTTTTTTTTTTATAAATTTTGGACTTTTTTCTTCCATTAAAGTATACTAAAGTTGACGTGCTTTAGAGGTTGTTTTTCTGCTATGGAAGGTTCCTATCACCTCTCTCTCTCTCTCTCTCTATATATATATATATATTAATTTTGGACTCTTTTCTTCCATTAAAGTATACTAAAGTTGAGCTATTGTTGTTGTATTTTTCCGATGCATTTTAAAGTTACAGTTGCATTTTGTAGCTGCTTGTTTTAGTTGTTCCATTTGTGTTTCTATTGCATGAACGGTTGCTGTTGAAAATATTGCTGTGTGTTACTGTTAAAAAAGAAGAAAGGGGAGAAAAGATGTATTTTTTTCTCGTAATCAATTTAAACCTTAACACCAATGGTTGAAAACCAAAACACATAAAAAATTAAGCTCCTAAGTTTTTATTGATTGATTCAACATTTTTAAATTCTAAACACATTAGCCCTTTTTTTTAAGAGGGGATTACAACATCTAA
The DNA here is from genome assembly GCA_018804465.1 of Populus tomentosa. Lineage (NCBI taxonomy): Eukaryota > Viridiplantae > Streptophyta > Magnoliopsida > Malpighiales > Salicaceae > Populus > Populus tomentosa. The sequence continues at coordinate 16,131,924 of CM031977.1, forward strand.
CTATCATATTAATCTAATCGAACACGATTCATTTTTAATCAAAGATTTCTACTTAGACTAGGATATTTCAATTAATATCTTAAAAAGTTCATTAACCATGGGTTAATAGAAACCTGCAGGGGGTAAAGAAAGGATGGAAAAACTTTAACTAATCAATCACTTTCTTCAAGATTTATCGATAAAGAAAGGATGTCTTAAAATGATTCAGAAAGGTTTTTCAATGATTTTTCTTTCTTTCTTCATATTTTGATGGTATTATTTTTATTTAATCAAGAACCGTAATCTGGTATTCTGTCCCTCGCAAGGAGGGGTTGGGGTTCGGGAGCTGGGGTTTTGAAACAACTTTCTTCTCGGAAGGAGCTTATTTCTTTCTTCTTTGCTTGAAAAATCGCCGGAGATGCACATTATTCTATACCAATTCCACAACAGATTAAAAGAAAAGTTTGATGGATAGCTTCCCATCATCAAATGACTTAAAATATAAGCTGCTTCATTTCAGTAAGAATTCACTGTACTTAGCCTTGGAAGATTAAAAAATATGAAGGAGCTTTGACATATAGTTCGGTTCTCCGATTTTTTCGAGTTGTTAATTTGGGAACAAAGTCCGGTCAGAAGAATGTAAGGTTTGGAAGACTAATATCAGTCTATATAAATTAAAAAACTACACAAACGTCAAATTCAGATGATTATTATAATTTTTTCTCAGTTATTCCTTATTTTTTTTGTTTTATTTATTCAATTGTTTATGATATGGGAGTATCATGGACAGATTTAGAGAGTGGGCAATATATATTAAAGAAATAATTAAGATAAATATTCTTGATTATAATAAAGAAATCAAGGACTGAGCAACTCAAAACAATAAAGAAATTATTTCAATTATCTAGTCAAATTAGATAGTTAAATATTTTATATAATTTGTTTTATTTTATTTTCTTATGCATTTTGTTAAATAGCTATATCAAATCTACATGGATTAAATATAATACATATATAATTAAATTATCAAATAATAACATTTTCTTTTATTTTAAATTTTTACTGGCATTTGCCCACACTGCTGTCATCAAAATCCATAGAAAGTTAAAGTTTGACCCCCAAATTGTTTTTTATTTACCTCTTTTCCCACAATATGTTCTTTTGGTTCATTTGCCTCCATATAGTTTAGTTAACTGCAAAAGTGCTCTCACAAATAGTACTGATCTCCCAAAAATACTTATTCTCGAGAAAAAGTAAAAGGTGAGTGCGTATTATTTTGCTTTTCTACATGAATTGGATTAAGCCCTTGAATTATATATATATATAAAACTATAAGTATGTAAAAATATAATTAAAAACAAACAAGCTTTCAGCACAATAATAATAATAATAAAACTCTACCATGCATACTAATCATATATATAAAAGATCAAAGTCATAGCATGTACATTAGAAATAAAAATAACAATGCTTAGATTAAAAAAAAATAAAAATACTTATTTGTTGAAGCATTTTAAATGAATAAAATTTTTTATTGTCAAGAATGAATCCTTTATTTTTAAGATTGTATTGCTTTTTATTTGTATAATTATAATATTTACAATATATCTCTTAAGATTCCAACAACACCACCTTGATTTAGATACATTTATAAATAAGATATTTGAATTTGCAATCATATAACTCAAATATCTCTCAACAATATGAACATATGCTTTAAATTTAAGAGAAAGATAAAAGCATAAAATGAAAAAGAAATGCACTAAAAATAAGACGAGGAAGAATATATAAAATCTGAAAAATTCAAGTTTTAAAATTCTTCTTTCACCTCTTTTTTATACCAAATTTTAAAAGTTAAAATATTGAAGAATTAATTCCCACCATTATCAATTAATAATTAGCCATCATAAATTAACAATTAAATCTAGAAAAATCAAGAGTTATTTGAGTAGAAAAACCAATGATTATTTAATATTAATTTCTCATTCACCTATAATTTGTTTAATTAAAATAAATTTTCAAAATCATCTCAAAAGCAAGATATCCATGTCATTTTTACTCTCTTTTCATATCTTTATTTTTTTAAAATTTATCAAATTTTGAGGAATTAAAAAAAAAAAATACATTCGCTGCTTTGAAAAGAGTCAACACAAATTTAGGTTTTCTGTTGATATATATGTCCTACAACGCTTCCTTAAGGGCAGAAAACCCCATATCTTTCTCTTGCAAACTCAGAGAACCACAGGATCAAATCAATAATATGTTGAGATTTATTAATTTTAGCCATAGATAAAATTAAGTTGGCAAAATCCACTAATACACAGCAATGAACAAGTCATACTTACGATCAAGTTGATGGAATGGTACTTGATGAGTTCCTTATAGAGTACTCCTTTTTGTGTTACTAGCGCTTTTCATGCATTTCGTAAGTTTACTATATATATATATATATATATATATATATATATAGGATAATAAAATTCATGATTAATAAAAAGTAATAAGAATATCTCTACTAATGATTTTTCTTCCAATACTTGTCCCATATAAACTCTTGGATCAAGTTTAAAAACTACAAAAAAACCGTGGAAACTAGCTCCCAATCAATTAAATGTAGAATAATAATAAAAAAAATTCAAGTATACAAAATAATTTTAAAAAATAGAAATTAATAGAATAATAACCTTATTTGAAAAGAAAAATAAAAGGATAACCTAAAATTTTGAATTGAAGGAAAAATTAAAAGAAAAAAATCAAATTGATAAAAGAGTCTAAAAGAAAAAAAAATCAAGAGAATGAGGACAAAAAAAAGAAGATCAAGATTATGGATTTAAAGATTAAATTGAAAACAAAATAAAATTTGATAAAAGAGTTATGAATCAAAATTAAAATTTGAAACATTGAGGGTCAAATTTAAAATATTATCAATTTTTGAATTGAATGACAAAATTAAAAAGAAAAATTAAACTCATAAAAGAATCCAAAATAAAAATAAAAATCAAGAGAATAAAGATCAAATTTGAAACAATTAAAATGAGATCATGGATCCAAGGATGAAACTAAAAATAAATTAAAATTTAATAAAATAGCTAAAAATCAAAATTAAAAATCAAAATATTAAGAATTACACTTAAAATATTATAAAATAAAAAGACAAATCTAATTTTTTTAATGACCAACAAAAAATTCAAGAGAAGAAAGAAGAAGAAATAAAAAAAAAAAAGTGGTATGCGAATGCATCACCCCACGTGAAAAGAGGCTCCGTGATACTTCCAACACGGTTATAAAAATTGACGTTTCTCTACTGAAAACATCTCACACGTAACTAGAAAAGCACAAGGTGCTCCACGTGCTTCTATTATTTGTTGACTATTATATCTCTAATGAATTTAATAATAATATTTGTATTCTTATATAAATAAATGGAATTACCCTCTCACCAAGCTAAATGGTTTTGTGTTGCAAAGGTAAAATAGTTAATTTTAATTGGAAATTGAGTGTGCACATTCAAAGCATGGTGGTTTTTAGGGATTTATTTTTTTAATTTAATGTTAGATGGCTACTAAGGAAGTTGACTGTCAAGGGGGGGAAAAGAAAAGGCAGCAAGAAAGAGTGTCAAGAAATCTGGAGTAGGAAACTTGAGAATCACGGCAAAACAAACATGGGGCCGTGGGGAGTACACGTGAGTGTGAGAGTATAGAGCGTCGTGAATGCAAATCTTTGGAATCTGAGAAATTGCAGCACAAACTGACGCGTAAAATGGCCCTTCCTTCCTTCACAATCTTTAGAGTTTGTAGCCGAGGATCCTGCATTACCTCTTCTTGAGATTCGCAAGGTACAAAACTCTATAAAAAATTACTACTATTTAGTTTTTTTTCCCTTAATATCGGTCATCGAAAATATATTTTACATTGATGAAAAATTTTAAGATATAGTATAATTTTATTGATTATATTATTAAACTGACACAATCAATAATTTTTTTTTGTTAATTACACTGTTCTTGGCCGTTTAAAATTAAAAAAAAAAAGAAATTACAATGATTTATAAACTCATTTTTTAAGAGGGATTCTTTAATTTTTATTTTATTTTAACAGTTGTGATCATATTAGTTTGAATAACTCACATTTTTCAATATATATATATATATATATATATGTGTGTGTGTGTGTGTGTGTGTGTGTGTGTGTGAGATCGTGCCATGCTAGTCTATTATTATTTACAAACTGGATATTTGGTGCATTAATGCTCCGAGTGTAACATTTGGAGTTATTAATTTTAACATGTTTTATATTTTATTTTTTTTTATTTCAAATTAATTTTTTTTATATTTTTAATTTAATGTTAAAAATAAATTTTAAAAATTAAAAAAATATTATTTAATATATAAAAATATTTTAAAAAGTAACAAAATTATATTATTATACACAGCAGTATGCACAAAGAACACACTGTTACGGGATAAATCAACGGAATTAGCTTTGACTGAATCAGTAAAGGATTAATTCACTGGTCATGGTTCCAAAGAACTTGAAATTATTGATGGAATTAAAATTATATATAGGCTATTATAACTTGGCAGGGAGAGTACTCCGCTGTGAATAACTTCAGTGTTTAATGTGTAAGAACAAGCGATTTTTGTTGATTGATTTTAATAATTCAGTATTTAATTTCTTACCCTTAAGTAATGCTCGGTTTTTAAATTTACAGTTGGATCTTTTAAAATAATATTAAATTCCGAACTTAATCTCAAATGTATGGCAGAATTAATTATTAGTATTCTATGTTCCCATATCAAGAACATGTATCAAAATTGATTTGATCTTATTTTATATTATAGTTTTATTATTCGGCATCCAATATGAGGCCATATTGATTAGATATCCCATATTTGATAGGTGGTTGCTAGTTGATCAATATTAAAAAGAAAAAGTGTATCTTTTTATTTAGTCCTATACTCACATTTCATTATGATTTGTAACTATAAATTTACAAGTAAAATAATCATTTTGTCTATTTCAAACAAAATTCACTAACTTGTTTTAAGAATAACACGTTTATTTCATTAAGGTTTTTTAGTTACTATCAAATTAATCTAGATTAAACTTATCTTTATAATTTTTTTACACAATAAAATAACTTATTTACACTTAAAAACCAAAAAAATATATAACATTATCATTGAAGAGCTTTTTAATCTTTTTGTTATTTCACGTGACTTAACTGCCATTAGAATTACAAAATTATTAAACTAACATCAAGGGATTTTTTCATCTTTTGCTTAAGGGCTTTTTTTTTTTTTTCATCAAATTGTTTGAGGGGCAATTTAAAATTTTAATAAATAAAAAATATTATTTTTAAAAAACATAGTTGGTGTGTGTAAAGCACGCTCCACTGCATGGGTGTTGCTAACGCCCTTTGAGTAGCGCAAAAGACCTCCTTCGGAGGCCAACAATATCCACCTGTCATGTCATTCGAAAAGTTAAGTGGTTATACATCCAATGAGGTGCCACATATAGCATTATGAACAATGGTTCCACAATGATGAAATTTTTTTGTTTTCCCCTTCTTTTTCTCTCTATTCTTCATGATTTGTGTTAGTCAAGCTATTGCCAAAAAACTACATTTAGCCTTTAGGGGGAGCTTCACATGCATTCGAAACACGGTGGGCTTCCCCACCTACTAGCACGTGCATTGCAGGTGCTAGCCAAATTTCTCTATCTATTTACTTCAATCTCTATATTTGTTTTAATTTTAATTTTGATTCCTTAACACTTAATTGTTTGAAATTAGCTAAAAAATACTTTATTTTGCAAATTCAAGCACTAGAATTTTCCTTTAATATTGTGAGATCCATCTATTAATGCAACCAAAACAAACAGCCAAGTCAAATCTCAAATAAAGCTAATGTAAAGGGGTTAAATTAAAAAAAAATATTGAGGAATCAAAATAAAAAAAGAAGAACATGAACTCCCCCACGAACATGAAAATCAGTTCCTTATGTTTGCAAATAAACAGGATTAAATAATTTTTTAAGTTTTAAATTTAATTCTTGAAACTCTAATTATTTTAAATTAATAAAATTAAACCTTTTCTTGTAAATCTAGAGACCAAAGAATAAAAAATCTTAGGGTCAAAAAATATAAGAAGAAAAGAACGCTAAACAATGTTTCTCCTCACATGTTTCAATGAAAGACTTTCATAAAATATATGTTATTAATAAATATGTCCATTATATTTAATTTAATTTGTATATTCAATAGGTGTAATAGAATAACAAAAAATAATCAAACTTTGAATCATGATTCTGTTGAAGGTCATAAACAATAAAAATTATTTCCCACGAATGAATCATTCGATGTACAAATAATAAAAAAATTAAAGTAGAATGAACGCAACCTTATTTTGCAATGAACAACTAAAAACAATACATCCTTCAATGTATTTAATTGTCGGTCCATCCTTCAATGGTCAGTTAATTAGATTAAAATTAGAAAACATTACATTAAAATTAGATTAAAATTAAAAAGATAACCCAATTGGGCAATTAGAAGTTAGAGTAGGTGGTGAAAGATCACAAGAATCATCGACTGGTGTTCTTATATTTTTTGGTGAGTTGCCTTCAAATTGACTGTGTGTTAGCAGCAAAGATTTTATTAATTTTTTCATCTAAAGGAATAAAAAAATAATATAAAACAACAACAAATGATCTCTCTCTATCTCTCTCACAATTTTCCAAAACCCAAAAGATAAGGGCCACGTAAAAAAAACATATTTTTTAGATAAAAACCAGAGAATTTTTATTTCAAGCGGTATTTGTTTTTTCACCAAAGTTCAAGGGGGTATTTTTCAATTTAGCCATGATTGCTTTTTTAATTTTAGTGCTTGTCATGTTAATATATAATAAATTTTAAAATAAAAATAAAAATACTTGAATAAAATATATTTAATTTAATTTGATTTATCTTTTCACAGAATTAGAAAAAAAAAAAACGAAAGGAACTGAATTGTAGTGGTTGGTGATTCAGTTAAAACAAACAACGGGCTTGTGATGCTAAGGAAAATACATGGACCCAACTACCTGTAGATTGGTTTTCAGCTTCTCTACTATATGGGCCTCGTTCTTCCTTATTAAACAGGTTTTATTATTAGATTAATTATGAAATTTGTTTTTTTTTTTTTTAAAAAAAACCTCTAGCACAGGCTGATATCCAAGCATGGTCTGCATTGTGAACTTGACTGGAATGATGCCCAATTAATAGTTAATATTTGGAAGAATGCCAGGCCTGCAAGGAAAAAAAAGAAAAAAACATAGAAAAGAAAAATAAAGTGTGGTCTCTCAAAAGCAAGTGTTTTTTTTTATATAAATGTTTTAGATTTTTTTTTGAAATTATTTTCTTATGATTTTGAGTTGTTTGGTGTCAAAAATAAATTTTTAAAAATAAAAAATATTATTTTAATATATCTCCTATTAAAAAATATAATGAAAAACAATAGTACCATATTTTTAAACACTATCCGATTCAAGTGGAAGAGACAATTTCAAGAAAAGGGAATGGCAGCTTCCAAAGTGGAGATCAATGCAAGGCCAAAATCTGGAAGATTCAAATAAAATACTGGATTTTTAGCCATATAACCAATATTTTAAGTGAAGTTTGACATTACTTGATATTATTATTATTTGCCATGACAGAGATTTGATCATGTTTAAAAACATCAACGAAAGATGATTTCCTAGCTAGTTAAATTTGGGAAGATAAGGTTTTGATTCGACAGTGAGATAAGCTCGTAAGAAAGCCATGTCAAATAAAAACATTATAAGTATTATAGCTTGGATAAATAATGATAATTGAAATAAAAGATATTTGATTCACTCCTGAAATTTTTTTAAAATTGGAATCTATAAGGAGAAATTGATTAATAAAAACAAATTTTAGTTTTATTTGTAATGGATTAGGTAGCCCCTGTTTTTTCAGCAGTGTATGCAAATGTTATAAAAACAAAGATGAAAACTTTCTTATCATGCCACATGATCTGTTGCCTTTCTTTCGAGTGCTCTAAAAAGTAGTAAAAAAAATCATTTTTGAAAAAACTTAACGATCCCACACACACACACTAATTATCTAGATTATAGGTAAAAATTATATAAAGCCTTAAGAGGGGTGATCACCCATGAAAATATTTATTCATGAAAGTATGAGTTTCATTACAAAGGCCAGTATTACGGCTCCGAATAGAAATAACCAAAACCTACATGCACCTAGGATATTTCCCAGCTTTACAACATAATAGCAGAACTAAGGTTACATTATTCTTGCAAATCATACAATAATAAATTAATAATGCAACCACATAATTGACATAATATACGCTAAACAAACAAGAAGCGTTTAACACGGTGGCATATAGGGAGGTGGTGGTAGCATTTGGGCTTTCTTGCCTCGACCGTTCTTGATTATGAATGCCATATCCATACCCCATGACAGATGACGCTCTAGATGGCAGTGCACGAACCATACTCCTGTTACAAAATAAAATGGACACATGATGTTAGATCTGCCTCGTAATCAAGGTAATTAAAACAAATAATACTGTTAATATTATACTTTGCTGGATATTGGATATTTAATTGGTTATTCTACTTATATTTACCAGGATTGGTAGCCTTGAATCTTATGACAGACCAACCATTTTTGGGAACAATAATGGTATTTTGAAGAGGAGGGTCAACAAGATTGTATCTCAAAGGGTCTTTATCCTCGTCGAAGTTTCCAAATCCCCAACCAACAACATAAAAGCTTGTTCCATGTATGTGCATGGGATGTTCAGTGCCAGCAGCCACATTTGTCCCTTGAAAAACAATCTCCACCGTCGAGTTATACTTGAGCACTTTCACCTCTGTACCTTTTGATGGTGTCTGATAAATCAATGGGATAGAATCCGCAGTGAAATTGAAGAACAAGGGAGGTTTATCAGGAAAGTGATCACTATAAACACCATTGATTTGATTATAATAAGCTCTTAGTATATCCATACGAGTAGGTGTCTGAAAGCTTATGTTGTTCACACTAGCAGCTAGTCTAGACTGGGTCGCCCCACAAGAAGTGTTTGCACACGTAAATCTGTTAACAGAAACAGTGAAAAATAATGAAGTGCTTATGCTCAAGGGGACATGAATTTGATGGTTATTATCAGCTAAGCTTCTAAGACGACCAGTGAAATTAACCGATGCAGTTGTGTCATTAAAATAAGGAAGGTATGGCAATGAGGGAGTGGAGGATGGAGTGTAGTTGCCATTGTACTGGACAATGGATGTGGTTGTTGTGGTGTCATATTGCACACCATTGGCACTAGAGTAAACTTTGGCAGCCATGTAATAGTGGTCCAGTGGTTTGTTTGCTTCTAATAAAACATCAATGGTTTGGCCAGGTGATATTGCTACATAATCAACTTTCAGTGGTTTAGTGTAGCTGGCATCTGTGCCGACCACTGTGACTTGATGATCGGTGATGGAGAAAAAGAGAATGTCTTGAAGGGCAGCGTTAATTAGGCGAAGAAGGTAAGTCTTGCCATAGTCCACCGATAGCTTGAATGTATCTGCAGTTAGAAAAACAAGGTTTCGATTTAATAGCTTCAAATAATACAAACGTTCCATTGAGCTGTAGATTGTTTCCTTTCTCGACAAATTTCAAGTTGAATCTCATGTTTGAAATAATAATAATAATGTTATTAATAAAACACGAACATGTAATATATTAAGGATGAACGCAATAACCATTTGATTGTCTCTAGGTCGGGAGGAAAAAATATGCTTCTAAGAAATCATAGGTAACTTTCATTTTGCCCCACGGGTTTATATATTGTCTCATTTTCATCTAAAACCTTTGATTTATTTCAATTAAATCCTATCTCTTTCATCTTCTTCCAATCAGCCCCAACATCTTTTATTTTATTCCGACCAGCCCCCCCATCTTGTACTTTTGTTCTAATTTCCCACCTTCATTCATTTTCACTAGGTGTGTGTTTATAAAATAACTCAATATCATATAAAAAAAAATTACTAACAAAAGCAAAAATAAAAATCAAGTTTGACTAGAACTGTTTTTGTGTGTTTTATATTGTGGTGTAGAACATGTTTGAGATTGTGATAAAAATTATTTTTTAAAATATTTTTCTCTTAGAAATACATTAAAATAATATATTTTTTTAAGTTTTTAAAATTTATTTTTGACTTAAAGACATCAAAACCATCCAAAAACAATTAAAAAATTAATTTGAAGAGAAAAAAATCAAAATTTTTTAAAAGCGCAATTGAACTGTTAAAACAAACACATCTGCATGGTACTTTTCAAAAGTGATTTTTGCTTGAATTTTTTTTTTCATATTAACATATTAAAACTATTAAAAATCACTAAAAAAAATTATTTAATGTGTTTTTAAACCACACACTATATTTTTGTAATGTATGTAAACACAGTTTTTTCTTAAAAGAAAAAAACAGAGCTGAATCAAAGGGGTAGGATTGCTATGGATATTAAAGAAATATAACGCAAAAGTAAAAGAGAAAATCTAAGCAATTGTATAGTGGCATTGTACCCGATTTTGAGCAAGGATAAAGATCACCGGGTTGACCATTGATCGTGTAAGCATCGGAGACATTGGGGTCTGCTCCTGAGGCACGGAATTGATCAAAGATTTCAAATATGTCCTTCTTCCACCACTCTCCTACATTTCATGAAATCAGTGGTCAATGCATTCAAATCTTCCACGGCTTTAAGAACTGAAGTCTTCTCTTAAAATTGATGCTAGAATACCTAAAATAATCGGCACGTCTGCATGAGGCGCAGGGAAAGGATATTCGGTTCCTTTGTTGGGATATATGACAATCGCACCATAAACAGTTGCTCGTGTCCAGTCACTGTGAGCATGCCACCATAAAGTTCCTTCTTCGTCAGAGAATATGACCTTCTGACTGAATTTTCCTCCTGGTTGAATTGGACACTGTGTGATATATTCAGGACCATCTGACCATGGATAATTTGGCTGTTTCACTCCATGCCTAGGATTAGCAGTGTTAATATTGTTATCTCTGCCGCCATGCATATCGTGGATTTGCATCGTAAACAGCCCAAATTTCCAGACAGAGGATCAGATATATATACAGAGGGACTTACCAGTGAATGGTGATGTTATGAGGGCTCTTGTTAATAACATCCACGATGATGGTTTCTCCTTTAGTAACGTATAGTGTCGGGCCTGGAAACTGTCCATTGACGGTCATTATGTTCTTGGTGCTGCAGAGTCTTGTGTATGGAACCTCTTTTACCTACAATGAATTAATGTGCACATACACAAAACTACAAATTATGAATGAGCTTATAAAGTAAAACATTTAATCTCTCATAGTTATTACGCGTACCATAAAAGTATGATGAACTATAGCTTGGCAACATAGGAAACCACCAAATAATAGAAACCTTAAAATTTGAAAGGCTACAACTCTCATGATTGACATCATTTTCTTAGCAACGAATATATTCTTGTTTCACTCTTGATGACGAACCAAGCTGTCTTCTACCGGTATTTATATGGGTAATAAGGATAAGACGACAATTTAGCTGGAGAAGTTCATGATGATTTTGTATTTTCTCAACGCCCACTTAGATGCAAAGTGCTTCATTAACCACTTCGAAAACTATGGGGTTTGAGTGACTGTGTCTCTCTCTCTCCACTCTCGATATCACTGTTACTCGATTGTTTGACTCTGCTTTAACATTGTCAAAGCTGATTGTGACTCGTTCGCATTTGTTTTTGGCTACAGTGAAAGCTAACAACATTAATTCCCGTACGAGAAAATGGAGTACGTGGAAAAACAATTCTACATAGGAGTATGTGGAAAAAAAAAACACTGAGGAAGCTGATTTATAATCGAGATCAAACAAGAAAATCAAAGTCGGGACAAAAAATAACCCTAATGAAGAAATCTCTTATTTAAAAATGGCTTCCAACACAAAAAATGCTCGGACTGGAATCATCTACAGAGACTCCCTTATGGGAAGTTAATTTTTTAATCTTGTGTCTATGGAGGAGGGACAAGTTGAAGATTACATATCCGATAAGGAGAAGGATGAAGAGGAAAATAAACTAGACTGTTCGTTAATCTGATTATCTACAAAGGAGAAATGTAGGATCCGGAAACCTTGGAGATCATGTTCAATCATCAAGGTTATGGAAAGAAAAGTAGTGTATACTTTTCTTCTAAAAAGGCTCTAGATGCTTTAGAAGATAAGGAGATTCAGTGTTAGTTGATTTGGGGAACAATTTTTTCTCGCTAAATTCACTAACCAGGATGACCGGGAGTTTGCTAAAAACTCAGGCATGCTTGTGCTTTTATATTAATGCTAGGTGCATGAGCCTAACCTGTTTTTTTTTTTTTTAATAATTAAATTGAAATATTATAAATATATTAATTTATTAAATTCTTAAAATAATTAAGAATATATTTATGTAACCCCTCAGTTTTCTAAAGTATTTTTATGTCATCTCGTTCACGAATCATTTTAATAATTAGTAAATATCTCATGAGGATAAGGATCCAGGTAGGTTTTATATATATATATCCACTATCAAAATTTTAACTGGGCTTTCTTCGTACTTGGAACGTACCAAGTCATGATAACTTCATTTATTTCACCAAATTCAATCTTAATCATGACTCATCCATCCTATTCTTTATTTCACAATATTCCCACACAAGAATAGTTTGCAATGATTTTCAACAAAGAGGAATAAATTGAGATACAAAGAGTAAGAACGGCATATTTAAAAATTACACATTAATCGGTGCAATGAAATGGTCTAAGGTGTACTATATACTTTGAGTAAATTGCTTGCATTTGATTTGTTAATTTCAAGTTTTGTCAAAGAGTGATTACAGGTTAACATACTCTTTCAGTAATTTAATTTATCTTGTCACGCGAAGGGCAAACTTTGATTCGCCTGCTGTCATTGCCAGTCACAGTCATAATTCTTGGTCTTACCATTTTAGTATTAACTAATTGTTTAATTTTAATCGATGAAACCGTGCGTTTCTTATGTGATTTTTCAAAGACGGCCATGAATGATTTTTCAACAGAGGTGGGTTTTGTCACAGCTTCAACGTGCTTCAGTGTACAAAGAAAATGTGTTAATTAGTGAGCAATTTCTTATAAAAATTAACATTGTTTATTTAATTAAATTAAAGATCCAAATAATTATTTTTAAATTTAGAAATACTTGATTAATCAACAAAATAAAATTCAAAAAGCATATATTAATCTGGGCCATATCAACTTTTGATGTCTGAATATCCACTCACTAGTAAAAAACATCCTCGATTGTAATCTCATTGATTTAAAAGTTATCCGTGGCTATCTAACATGTTGTTGATTTTTTTTTTAAATTAAATATACAGGTTATTTTAATATATTTATTTAATAAAAAAATTCAAAAAATCAATGCAATCATCTAATTATATTTTAAAAAATATTAATAATAACAAAAAAATAGAAAAAAATTTAAGAGATGAATCTAAATCAAGATATTCAATCACAAAAATTAAGACATTTAACTAATTATATTTACTAAACTTGTTTACTTAAATCTATAAAAAAAAAAATAGAAATTAATAGAAATATAAATAAAATTGATTGAATAAACTCACACCGTTAAAAAATATTATGCAAGGTCCAACACATTAGAAATATTATTTAAAAATGAATATTTTTTATTTTGAAAAATAAAGTTTATTTGTATAAAAAAATTATAAATGAGTTAAAATAATAACTTAAAAATCAAACACAAATAAAAAAACCTTATATTCACAAAAAATATGCAAAACTTGTAATTTAGATCATGAGAGCAAAATGTAATCATAGAAATTTTTTTAAAGATAACCATAAAACTAATATTTAACAAAAAAAAAACTAATATAAGACAATAAAATCATATAAAGAGTATTTTCACTATGAAAAAACTAGAAAAGACTTGGATATCCACGAAGAGCTAGCAAAAAAGATGAAAATTTTGTTGACTTTTCCTTAGTTGGAGAAGTTTTGAATGTAGCTGACAGTTGTATGATAAAAGGATACTTCTCAAAATCTTGAAAGCGATGCTACTTTGAACGTGGAGTTTAATAATCTGCTGATTCCGCTGTATTAACACGAAAGAATCTCTCTTTGGGCATTGTTGGTCAAGGAACAGCACGATTTCTAGAAGAATGATGCACGATCGATTACTTCCACGAAATAAAATTGACTAGATTTTGCTATTATTAAAATTTGCACGATCAAAAAATATTGCCATAAATACCAACGATAATTTTATTATGTAGAGGAACTAACCAGGAGGAGCAACATCTTTATATGCACTTACGTGAAACTTTAGTTTATGAAATAATTCCAATTAATTCCAAAAAAAATGTTTTACCAATTCTAAGCCATGCAACTCATCGTAGGCTGTAGCCAGCTAGCTCCTCCAATGGTAGCACTTAATTTTTTTTGACTCATTCAATTCTAAGCCATGCACGCACGTAATGATCTCATAGATTACTGTTAGAGCAGACTTGCTATATATTACGAAGATTAAATGCTGTCATGGCTGTCGTACCCGATATCATGATATATTTAAAAATAATTAATTAAAAAAAATAGATTTTTAATATTTTGTTTTTTTGATGAGAAAATATTTTGTTTAAGGAGTCGATATCTAGTATTACAGTTTCAAAGAACCTTAACTGTTCAATAGAGATTCTATGGTACGAGACTGGTTGTGGCGAGAAAAGGTATTAGCACCCCTGACACACCCTATTTGAAGTAAGTTGCATTGTTGGTTTTGTCTTAAATAGCTAAATTTTTTGTTTATTTGAGTTATGGTGGTTCACTGGCAATATTCTTGATTTTGGTATCAATAAATATTTAATTACAGATACTACTAACTCTGGTGTTGGTAAATGTTGCGGGGGCACGATGTCCATAATGGATAATCATAAACTAGTTACGATATCCATTTTTGATTTTTTTAAAACAAAAAAAAAAATGCAATTTTTGTTTTTTATAAAAAATATGCTTAGAAAAATTTTAGGATTTGGCCGTATATAACAAAATATTTTTTCTTTTTGAAGATGTAAATTTTTTTTTGAAATATTTTGGAGAAAACCGGGTATTTTAATACTAGATTTGTATTTTACGATGTAAATATACAACCCGATATTATGCAAAGTTGGTTGAAAAATACTTGAGAAAATCACAATTTTTTTGAAAGGATTTTTGGATTTTTTATTTTTTTTATTTTTTTTATATTATAATATTATATATTATTATAAATAAATATATATAGTAAATATACATGGGCTGGGCCGGCCCAACTGACTAGGCCACTCTCAGCCAAGAAAGAGGACAGGGCGATCTTGGCCCATAAATATAGGCTGGGCCAAATCGGGTCCGACCCACCATTTAAATTAATTAGTTGTAGAATGTGAACAATTACTGTTCACGTTCTGCATGCAGTAGAATACTTGCAGAAGCTGGAGACGGGCGGAGGAGAAGGTTACCAAGGTCTGTGGTCACGCTGTGATCAGGAGGTTGACCTGATGGTCCGGGCGGCGTTGTCGCAAGGAACGGCGGAAGAGCTGGCGGCCGGTGGCAAAGGAAGCAAAAGAAGAAGAAAACGGGAGGAGCTACAGAGAGGAGAGAGAAAGGTTCACGGTGGCTCTCGATGGTCGGTTGGTGGCTTCCTATGCTACAGCTGATGGTGGTAAGACCGGTGATGAGGGTGGTGGTGGTTGAACGACGAAGAGAGAGAGGGAGAGAAAAATATTGCAAAATGGGGCAGAAAGCTGTTTTTTTTTTTTTCCTGATTTTTGGACCTGGTTTTCTCCTCCCTAAGGCCATCAACTCCACCTATATTTATAGGTGGTGGAAAAGGGTAATCTCGTTAGCACCGGGGAAAAATTTCAGCCCTTGATTCGGTTTGAAAGGATCCAAACCATTGGCTCAAAATAGGCATCATGAGCTGTCAATTCTGCAAAAAAAACTGCCTGAGTAGGCATGTTTATGCCGGCGCCGAATGGTTTTCATTTAGACTAAACTATTCACATGGCGTTGTAGAGAAACTGCAGAGGATCATTTTCGAGTAAGTTTGGTTAAATTTGGTAGACGTTAGGTGCTTTAAATGCATATGCAAAGTAGATACCAATGCAGTTTCTTTCGGTAAAAGAAGAAGACAATGAACAGTGACCAGACGACGTGTCGTCTGGTCTTCTCTCTCTGTTTTTATTAAAAAAACACTCAAAACGATGCCGTTTTGCGTTTGAATAAGGATTTTACTAAAGTTCAATGCAGTCCTTTATCTTTCAATTTGTTTTAATTGAACCCCTAATTTACCCTATACTTTGGATTTAATGCAATTAAGCCCTTGATGAACTTCAATTGAAACCCCAAAGTTACGCGCCTATTGCAATATGGTCCTTAGTCTCCGATTTTGTCAATTTAACTACTAATCGACCATAAAACTTTCAATTTCTTCAATTTTGCCCCTCGGTTTTTGTCAATTAAGCCCCTAAATTTTGGCGCCTTTTGCAGATTGGTCCTTGGCTATCAATTTCTTCAATTTATCTCGTAATTGGCCCCAGAACCTCAATTTTCTTGCTATTTGGCCCCTAATTTCAATCAATTAACTTGAAAAAAAATTAAATTTGATTTCTTAAAATCCTAATCTTCTCAATTAAGCTCAAATTAGGCTTCAAAACTTAATATTCACCAATTAAGCCCCAAATAAAATTAATTTGACCCATTTAAAGTATAATTGAGTCCTTGAACTTAATTAAATCCTTCAATTGGACCCAAATTAATTCTTAAACATAATTAAAATTTAATTTGGCCCATGATTAAATCAAATTGGCCTATTAAAAATTTAATTATGTCTTTAGACTTAATTTTTATGCAAATCCGTCCAATAATCATTTAATTTGACATTGAATATGCATTTTTTTTTCTTTTTTGGGCATAATGGGGTACAATTAGGTCTTTAATTTTCTCCAAAAAATTACAGTTTGATTCCCCAGCCTGCTTTATCCATGTTGCCAGCCTTTATTTTATTTATTTTATTTTTTTGATTTTTATTTTGAAAAAAAAATTGATTTTTAGGGAATCACCCAGAACTGGGTTATGACAGTAAATATTCAATTCCAGGTAATTCCAACTTTGGCGATGGTAAATACTCAACTATGAATAATTTTGACTTTGGCGTTGGTAAAAATTCCTAGCTAAAAACATAAATTTAAATCAAGAATTTTTATTTCTGATTCTGACATCAGTGAATAAATCAATAAAATATATTTATATATTTTTTTGTTTTCTATGCATGTATAATTTCTGTTTCTATATTTTTTTATTTTTATTTTTTATTTTTTTGGGCTGGGTCTAGTTCAACCCATATGGGTTGGGCTAGGATGGACTCAGCCAGCCCGGCTCGGTCACTAGCCCAAGCCAGTGACCTGGCCGAGCAAAGCAACGTGCGTGCGTTAATCCATGAGTGTTGCTACACTGTGCAAGTGAATTAATATTCATTTGTATAGTGTGCTACTAATTAACTGAAACCAAGCGAAAGGCAGAGAAAACGGCTTACCTGGTTGGCTGGAGGCGACGAAGACGATGGCAAAGCTCCTTCTGTGTGATTGAACCACACTTGTTAGGGCACCCTTTCCACCTTTCCTTGCGTTGTTCTGGCTTTATTTCTTTTGTTGCTAATGACTTAGAGCATAAACTGAAGGCGAATGACCAAAGTGATCAATGGATGTAGCTTTTTCATTTTTTTTGTGTTCTGGGACAAAGATAGAGCTAGAAACACCGATCCTTGTTTTCCTCAATCTTGTTTCCTTCCTCCTTCCTTTCTTTCTTTCTGTTTGTCAAGGTTTTTTGTTCTTCTCCCCTCTCTTCCCCCTCCATTTTGTGAGGTTCCCTTTACCCAACTTTTAGAAGGCTAGAGATTGATCGACGCTAGTAACAACCGCTAGTAATGGCCGTGGGTCGCTACATTCAATGGAGAAACGTCTCTGCCTTTAATGCCAGAGCTGTTTTCGAGGAAGAAGATGATGAATAGTCGTTGATTAGTACTTAAAAGTGCATATTTATCGAGGTTTTATATCATCATTTTGCACTTAAAGTATCAATAACTCCTTAACTAAAGCATGTTTTATAACAACAAGTCTAATACTATAAAATGCCTTAATATATGGTAAATATTCATCTTAAATGCAGGCCTATCATATAAATCAAAGGATTGATTGATGAGTTCAAGTATGGAAATTGAAAGGACGAAGAGAGGGCAAAACTTAGAAAAGAGATGTTGGTGCAGTCCAAACTGGAGCACTGTTCGGTAATTGGGTCATATCTCGAGTTCTAGATGTTCAAATAACCTTAATTTTTTACAAAGATTCAGTAAGACATAGGCCTACAACTTTCATGTTTTCATCAAGATCTAAAAAGGCCATTTTCAAGTCCAAATTATAGCAACAACAGAGAAGTCCGAATCTGTCCTGCAGCCCGAACACTGTTCAGTGTTTGGCCCATATCTGGAGTTCTAGAAGTCCATTTTTTTTCCTGGAAAGCTAAGTCAATTTCCTACAACTTTCATGTTTTCAAATGGACCCAGTTCTGACGCTAGCATTTTCGTTTTATTCAGACAAGAAGATAAGGATTTTCACAAAGTCAAGAGTTGGCCACCCTCTCAACAATTAGTCATCAAATCAATAATTCTGAATTTTGGCCTATAAAAGGAGGCATTTGCCATGTATTTAGAGGCTTGGTTGTTCAGATCAAGTTCATGCTCTTTATTTCTCTCTTTATATATTTTTTTTTGTAATTTTTAAGTTTTGCTTTCATTAATATCTTGTTTATGCTTTTCATTTCCTTTCCTTTCCTTAGTTAACTTGTATCTTATTTATGTTCTTGTTTTGTTTATTTATGTTTCTCTTCTTCATTATGTTTAGCTAAGTTTATTATGTCAAGGTGAAAAGGTTACACTAATAGTGTAAAAACAAGTATAGTGTAAACTCAACATGGACCTTAATATTTAATATTAACATGTCTTATTTTTTTTATCTTACTAATTCTTAATACCTTACTTGTTAAATGATTAATCTAGATTTGTGTTGTATAATACTTGGTACAAAAAATACCTGGCACTCTCATAGCCCAACCGTATGGTATTACCTATATTTGGGCAATGAAAGGAACTTGATTTGTTGTTAACATCAGTTAACATCACGAATTCCTGAAAATATTTAAAAGTTTGGTGTTACGTAAATAAGATAATTAATATGATCATGTTAATAATTTATGATGAGCTATTAATGACAAATCATCCGACTGAAACCTCCTTCATGTGTGGTTTTCAAATTTAGTAATAAGAGTTTATACTATTCTTGTTTGAAATACCATTGGTGGATCCTCTAACCTTGACATTTGTTTTTATCATTGTTTAATCCTTACATTAATATTCCATATCAAAGTTCTCATTAATTTCTTCCTGTTTTTTTTTTTTTATTATTTTTTTATTATTAGTACTACTACTACTACTACTACTACTATTATTATTATTATTATTATTATTATTATTATTTACATTCTTGTTATGTTTTATGTACGTTAAGTATGCTCTGTGTTTGATCAAGGATCCTGATATTGTTGGTCTTGCCTTGTTCATTCGCATCAGAAATCTGTTTATATTATATAATATATCTTTTTGATCTTTTCATAAACTCAGTATATAGGCTGGAAACCTGTGACCTGATCTTTTAGATCATTCTCAGGTATAACGCCACGTACTGATTATTATTATTATTATTATTATTATTATTATTATTACTATTACTACTATTAATATTATTATTACTATTACTATTATTGTTATTATTATTGTTGTTGTTGTTGTTGTTGTTGTTGTTGTTGTTGTTTTGTTATTTATAATTTATACAATTAACCTCTCTGTGGTTTGATCCTGGTCTTGCTGGGTTATTTATTACTTCAACACTTCTGCATTTGGGAGAAGACATCAATCTTTTAGTCGTGTCAAGTTTTTGGCGCTGTTGTCGGGGAGGTAAATTCTTGTACAAATTATAGTATTTATTTTATTTTCTCTTTTCACTTTTCTTGTATCTAACTTGTTTCTTTCGTTTTGTTTCTTTTTCTTTTTCCTTTTATTCTCTTTCTACACATGCATGAGTGTTTGGTCACATACATTAAGTGGTAGACTTTGTAGGGTATCCTCATCATTTTCAGAAAATATAGCCAAAGAAGATAACTAGTCACTTCATAATGAGAATAATGAGAATAACCATGTTAGGATACTTAGAGACCACATGAATCCCACAAAAACAAGTGCACCCTCATGCATAGTTTTCCCTCCTGATGCATCCCATTTTAATTTTAAGCCATGTATTATTCAACTTTTACCTTCTTTTCATGGCTTAGATCTAGAAAATCCATACTTGCATTTGAGAGAATTTGAAGAAGTTTGTAACACCTATAATGACTTAAATTGTAGCATGAATACCATTAGATTAAAGCTTTTTTCCTTTTTCATTAAAAGATAAAGCTACAAAATGGCTACAAAATCTTAGATCAGGATCCATTCATGCTTGGGATGAAATGCAACAATAATTTTTAAAGAATTTTTTCCATCTCACAGAACCAACTCTTTCAAAAGACAAATCACCACTTTCACTCAAAAAACAGGTGAAACATTTTACCAATATTGGGATAGATATCGAGACTTGCTTAATACTTGCCCTCATTATGGTTTTGAAACATGGAGATTGGTTTCACAATTTTATGAAGGGTTAACACCTAAAGATAGGCAAATGGTTAAATTGATGTGCAATGGAACTTTTGAAGATAAAAACCCTAATGAAGCAATGGAGTACTTAGACTTGCTAGCTGAAAATGCGTAAAATTGGGACACTACGGGCACTTATGAGGCACCAAGTAAAATCCAACCTCATACATCTAGTGGAGGTATGTATAACCTTAGGGAGGATCATGACCTCCAAGCCAAGTTTGCATCTTTAGCTAGAAAAGTCGAGGCACTAGAATTGGAAAAGAGTGGTCAATTAAAATCAGTTCAAGACATTGTGTGTCAAATCTGTGAAACAAATGAACATGCAACCAATGACTGTCTAACTTTACCTTCTTTTAAGGAATGCCTCCATGAACAAGCCCATGCTTTAAATAGTTTTCAAAGGCCTAATCATAACCCATACTCGCAAATATACAATCCTGGTTGGAGAAATCACCCAAATTTTAGTTGGAAGAGTGATAACAATAATGCACAAACTTCACAGCCATCGTTTCAAGCACACCATAATTTCCAAAATTATCATGGATATGCACCTACTTATGCTCCACCTCCTAGAAAAAATCTTGAGAAAACGTTGTATACATTCATTGAAAAGCAAGAGACAATCAACACTCAACTTGCTTAAACATGACAAATTTTAAAGATGCTATTGCAAAATTCACATCTGCTCTCAGTTTTCAAAAGAAAGGTAAGTTTCCATCTCAACCACAGTAAAATCCAAAGGGGCAATACAATGCAAATACAAGTAGTTCCGGAAGCCAACACATGGATCAAGTCAAATCAGTCATCACTCTTCGTAGTGGTAAGCTTATTGAAAAACCCACTCTTGAACCTTGTGAGAAAGATGATGAGTCAATCTCTGAGGGTAAGGAAGGGGTTGAATCTGAACATTGTAAAGAAAAGACTGATTCTCCGCTAGCACTTCCATTTCCTCATGCTATGACCAAACAAAGGAAAGTGAATCACAATTCTGAAATCCTTGAAACTTTCAAACAAGTAAGGATCAATATACCTTTGTTGGATGCTATTAAACAGGTTCCTTCCTATGCTAAATTTTTGAAAGATCTATGCACTGTGAAGAGAAAACTGAATGTGAAAAAGAAAGCATTTTTAGTCGAACAAATAAGTGTTATTCTTCAGAATAATAATGCTTTGAAATATAAAGACCCTGGTTGTCTTATAATTTCTTGCTTTATTAGAGAACATAAAATTGAAAGAGCTTTACTTGATCTTGGAGCTGGTGTGAATTTACTTCCATATTCGGTTTTTCAAAGTCTCAATCTAAGTGAGTTAAAACCAACTTCTGTAACTCTTTTACTTGCTAATAGATCTGTAAAAGTGCCTAGAGGAATAGTTGAGGATGTGTTAGTACAAGTTGATAAATTCATTTACCCTGTAGATTTTATTGTCTTGGATACACAACCTGTTGAAGCATGTAATTCAATTCCTGTTATTTTAGGATGTCCATTTCTTGCAACTTCTAATGCATTGATTAATTGTAGAAATGGACTGATGAAGCTATCATTTGGAAACATGACATTGGAGATGAATATTTTCAATATTTACAAGCAACCTGGAGATGATAATGATTTACAAGAAGTGGACTTTATTGAAAAATTAGTTCATGATCAATTTCAAACCACTTCCAGTGAAACTGAGATTAATGAACCTGACGGGTTGCAAATGGTTTATTTTCAGGAAGAAGCAAATGCATGTAATTGGAGACCATAAATTAAAGAATTGCCACCATAATCAATTGAGTCTATACCTTCAAGTGTTCAACCACCAAAACCTGATTTGAAGTCGTTACCAGTCAATCTCAAATTCTCATTTTTGGGAGAAAATAAAACTTTTTCGATAATAATCTCTTCCAAACTTAATGCACATCAAGAAGATAAGTTATTACAGACTCTGAAAATGCACAAAAATACATTAGGATGGACCATAGCTGACATAAAAGGAATTAGTCCTTTGATTTGCACACACAATATTTATTTGGAGGAAAATGCTAAACCATCTAGAGAAATGTAATGAAGACTTAATCTTAATATGAAAGAAGTAGTGAAAAATGAAGTCATTAAGCTTCTAGATAATGGAATCATTTATCCTATTTCTGACAACAAATGGGTAAGTCCTACCCAAGTTGTACCTAAAAAGTCTGGAGTCACTGTGATAACAAATGAGAAAAATGAGTTAATTCCAACTCGGACTATTACTGGTTGGCACATGTGCATTGACTATAGAAAACTTAACTCAATGACTAGAAAAGATCATTTTCCTTTACCTTTCATGGATCAAATCCTAGAAAGAGTTGCAGGTCATGAATTTTATTATTTTCTAGATGGCTATTCAGGCTCCAATCAAATTGAAATTGCATTGGAAGACCAAGAGAAGACTACTTTCACATGTCCATTTGGTACTTTTGCATATCGAAGAATGCCTTTTGGGTTATGTAATGCACCAGCCACATTTCAAAGATGCATGCTTAACATATTCAGTGATATGGTTGAACGTTTTCTTGAGATTTTTATGGATGATTTTTCTGTTTTTTGTGATTCATTTGATGATTGTTTAACTAACTTGAAAAAGGTTTTAAACAGGTGTGAAGAGAAGAATCTTGTACTGAATTAGGAAAAATGTCACTTTATGGTAACAAACGACATTATACTTGGTCACATTGTTTCATCGAAAGGAATTAAGGTTGACAAATCTAAAATCGAGTTAATTGCCAACTTACCAACACCAAAATCTGTTAAAGATGTTAGATCATTCTTAGGACATGCTAGTTTTTATAGAAGGTTCATCAAAGATTTTAGTATAATATCTAAACCATTGTGTAACCTTCTAACAAAGGAAAATATTTATGAATGGACTGATGTGAAAAAGCCTTTATTAAACTTAAAAGCTTGCTTACTTCTACTCCTGTCATTCAACCTCCTAATTAGTCACTACCTTTTGAAATAATATGTGATACTAGTGATTATGCCGTGGGTGCTGTCTTGGGACAAAGAAAAGATAAGAAACCTTATGTGATTTACTATGCAAGTAAAACTTTAAATATTGCTCAAATGAATTACACTACCACTGAAAAAGAATTACTTGCAGTAGTATTTGCATGTGACAAGTTCAGATCTTATCTTGTTGGCTCATCTGTTGTTGTTTTTAGTGATCATGCAGCATTGCAATATCTTCTCTCTAAGAAAGATTCTAAGGCTAGATTGGTGTGGTGGATTTTATTACTTCAAGAATTTGATATCACAGTCAAAGATAAGAAAGGCATCGAAAATGTTGTCGCAGATCATTTGTCAAGATTGACAACTGATTCAAGATCTGACATCACATCAATCGATGACTACTTTCCTGATGAATCTTTATTTTCTGTCTCTACAATGCCTTGGTTTGCTAATATTGTTAATTTTCTTGTTTCAAGACAATTGCCAGCTCATTGGAGTACCCAAGATAAAAGAAAGTTCTTGAACGAAGTGAAGAACTTTTATTGGGATGACCCTTATTTATTCAAATATTGTCCTGATCAAATATTTCAAAGATGCATTCCTGAAAATGAGGTAAGTAGTGTCATTAAATTTTGTCATTCTAAGGCATGTGGGGGTCATTTCTCATCAAGAAAGACAATTGCAAAAATCTTACAAAGTGGAGTTTACTGGCCCACCATATTCAAAGACTCACATGCATTCTGCAAGACTTGTGAAAATTGTCAAAAGTTGGGATCTATTTCGAAACGTCACATGATGCCTTTAAATCCTATTCTTGTCATTGAGATCTTTGACTGTTGGGGTATAGATTTTATGGGTCCATTTCCTCCATCATTTGGTTTCTTGTATATATTGGTCGCAGTAGATTATGTTTCAAAATGGATAGAGGTAATTTCAAGTCGGACCAATGATCACAAAACAGTGATAAAGTTTTTGAAAGAAAATATTTTAAGTCGTTTTGGAATTCCTCGAGCCATGATAAATGATGGTGGAACACATTTCTGCAACAAGCCATTTGAGTCTTTAATGAAAAAATATGGAATCACACACAAAGTTGCCACCCCTTATCACCCTCAGACGAGTGGACAGGTAAAACTTGCTAATAGGGAGATCAAACAAATCTTAGAGAAAACGGTGAACCCTAATCGAAAAGACTGGTCTTTAAGACTTAATGATGCACTTTGGGCTTATCGAATTGTGCATAAAACATCATTAGGTATGTCACTTTATAGACTAGTATATGAAAAACTTGTCACTTGCTTGTGAAAATTGAACATAAAGCTTATTGGGCTATTAAAGCTTTCAATTCAAACATTGATGATGCTAGTTAGCTGTGAAAATTACAAATAAATGAGCTTGAGGAAATAAAAAATGATGCGTATGACAATTTAAGAATTCATAAAGCAAGAATCAAAGAGTTTCATGACAAGAAAATACTGAGAAAAACATTCAATGTTGGTCAAAAAATCTTGCTTTATAATTCTCAACTCCATTTATTTCCTGGAAAACTAAAATCAAGATGGAGCGGTCTTTTTATTGTGTAACATGTGTATCCATATGGGGCCTGTGATATCGAGAATCCAAAGAATGACAATGTTTTCAAGTTTCTCTCACCCTAGTCAAATGGCGGATAACGGTACTCCGTGACTCTTAAGTCGGTTCTTTCAGTTTCCCATGATAACTGATATCTATGTATATATTTGTGCAATTCTTTACTCTTTCTCATTTCTTTGAATCTCTCCCTCAATTCTCATTTCAAAATGGATACCACTCTTGAAAAATTAAAAAAGTATTTTCCCGCTCTGCCTCAAAATGCGATTATAAAAATTTACCATGCTAGATGTGCAAGATTAAGGTTGTTAATAAACCATGGAATTCCTGAAGATATTCGTTGGCTGATTGAAGCAAAGGTCCGATTATCAGGTGAGTTCTCAAATTCTTTCATTTCACACATGCTTGGAACAGGTAAAAGCATTTTTGCAAAGAAACATCGTGCAAAACGACTGGAAGTTTGTCACAGATGTGCCAGATAGACTTATAATGCGACATGTCGCTCTTTAGGAATGATATCTGTAAACCGTGAAGATAAAATACAATTCATTAAGGATAGCCTAAGTAAGGGGTCTTTAGATAATCTTCTATTGACTCATGAGACGCACCCTAGTGGAGATGTGCATCGTGCAATTTATGATTTATGACCATAATTCCATAAAGAACATGCTCAACTTAGTCTTGGGAATCTGACTAAAAAAGACCCTGTTTGCCAGTTTTTAAGAAAACTGGATGGGAAGCCTATCCCTGACCCATAGAGGGCGTTTAAGCCGTTCTTGGACGTAAAACCAAGGAAAGATGTGAGCCACAATCACAACTACCTATACATACACATGCCTTTTCAAAATAAATAAATAATTAAAGATAAAGAGAGAGAGAGAGAGAGAGAGAGAGAGAGAGAGAGACTACGGTTGGCCTACATATAGGTGGTATGATTGCATTTTCAATTTCTCATCTATAAATTCTTCTCTTCCTTCCCTTCATTTCTACTCAACCCATACATTCATCAAATACAGAAGTGTGTAGAAATGGTAGGTTCCTCAAGTAATCACATAAACAATATTTGTGTTTTCGGTGGATCCAGTCCTGGGAAAGAAAAAAAGTTTTTAGAATCAGCAAATCATCTTGGTTAGGTACTAGCTGAGCGAAAGATTCATTTAGTGTATGGAGGAGACAGCCTTGGGTTAATGGGGGGCGTGTTAAAAGCTGCATCTTTAGGAGGTAGTCAAGTTTTGGGGGTTGTCCCCAAAGCTTTAGCACAGGGGGACATCATTGGAAAAATAATTGGAGAGTAATTACAGGTCCCCACAATGTTTGATCGACTGAATGCAATGTTTAACCATGTTGATGCCTTCATTGCCTTACTAGGTGGTCTGAGCACATTGGAAGAGATCTTTTATATTTCCTCTTGGGCCCAACTACACATTCACCATAAACCCATAGGTTTGTTAAATGTTAATGGTTTTTATGATAAGTTGTTGTCTTTTCTTGATCATGCTGTGGAACAGGAATTTCTAACATCTTCAGCACGACAAATCATAATCTCTACTGCTATTGCTGAACAATTGATTGACCCACTACAATCTTTCATCCCTATAATTATTATTATTTTTATTATTATTTACATTCTTGTTATATTTTATGTACGTTAAGTATGCTCTGTGTTTGATCAAGGATCCTGATATTGTTGGTCTTGCCTTGTTCATTCGCATCAAAAATCTGTTTATATTATATAATATATCTTTTTGATCTTTTCATAAACTCAGTATATAGGCTGGAAACCTGTGACCCGATCTTTTAGATCATTCTCAGGTATAACAACGCCACGTACTGAGTATTATTATTATTATTATTGTTGTTGTTGTTATTATTATTATTATTATTATTACTACTACTACTACTACTATTACTACTATTAATATTATTATTACTATTACTATTATTGTTATTATTGTTTTTGTTGTTGTTGTTGTTGTTGTTGTTTTATTTATAATTTATATAATTAACCTCTCTATGGTTCGATCCCGGTCTTGCTGAGTTATTTATTACTTTGACACTCCTGCACTTGGGAGAAGACATCAATCTTTTGGTCGTGTCATTCGTTTGCCAAAATGACTCCGTTTTCCAATTCCTAAGGCTGCTTTCAATTTGTTCCTTGGAATTCTTGTAACTTTGCAATCAAGCCCCTGGTTAAAATGTAATTGGATCCTTGCATTCAGCACCTTTTACAAGCTAGTCCTTGGACTTCAATCTGTTGCAATTTTGACCCCATTTAACCCCAAACTTTGACATTTCTTCAATTAAGCTCCTGATTTCATTTCAAGTTCAATCAAGTCCTTCAACTTCTATTTTATGTTGTCTTGGCCCAAATTTTTATTTATTCATCATTTTTATTTATTCGTCATTTTTTTTCCATTTAATATTTTTTTTGTTTTTTTAAAATAAAATAGCAGTCAAAACACTACAAGATTTCATAGTTTTATCGACGAGCATATTCCGTCGATATGTGATTAATAGTTCGTCGGTAATAAAATTACCGACGAACACGTCGATGGAAACAGTTTGTCACCTTTCCTTTCATCGGTAATACCTAATTCCATCGCTAAAGCGGTCGGTAAAAAATAAAAACAATTGTCAATGGTTTTACAAACAGAAATTGCTCGCCAAAAAAAAAAAAACAGTTCCCGCTTGAAATATACCGACGTACTAAATCCTTCGGTGAGTGAATTCAATACCGACAAACTATGTCCGTTGGTAAACTCGTTGGTGATTGTGAAATATGCACCAAGCTACTGTGAAATGCCGACAGATTGATTTCTTAGGTAAAGTCATCGGCGATTATAAAATATGCACCAAGCTACTGTTAAATGCCAACGGAGTGATTCCGTCTGTAAAACCCTCGGTGAGTAATTTTTATATATTTTTTTATTTGTATAATTTTAAATATTTTTTTAAAAAATTATTTAGAATTCATAATATAAAATTATATAAATTAATAGGAAAAAAAACAATTATGCAAATAATTTTTTATTAAACATAAAAAAATAAAGTTAAATACTATTCATTACAAACTAAATGTGTTTCAAAACAATATATTAAATTAACTATTAAAATTAAATAATGTTCATTACAAATTAACATAATGGTGGAGCTGGAGGAGGAGGAGGAAGAGGCTGGTTGTTATACGGATAAAAAAAAGGAGGCGCACATGGATCACCACTTTGTAATGCCATGTTCATGACTATTTGGAGAAGCCGTTCATGATTCGCTTTGAGTTTTGTATACTCGTTGATAGATGGTCATATTTTTCAGTGAGCTGAGTCGTGTGTTGCTTCATGGCCACGAACTTCTTAGATTGGGTGGTTGATACTGATTGGGAGCTCCCAACAGTTGAGACACTACGGGCCCCACAAGTTCTTTGCCGTAGTGTTGGAGAGCCAGTAAACCTGATTTTTATCGGGTCTACCAGACGATCCAACCTCCATCCACAAATCCGAATTGAATTCTGGATGGGTCGAAGCATTGTCTTCATACCTCTCCCTCAACCGACTATTATAGGTCTCCTGAAAATGAAAAAATTAATCATCATATTCAATTGAATAAAAATAATAACTTATAAAATAAAATGGTTGAACAAATATACCACAAAGTGTTGAGCACGGTTGTCAACGAACTGTTGAGCCTCCTTTTGGCGGTCTTGACTCCGCACGTGCGTCTCAACAAACAACTTCATCGGGCTTGGCTCATGTCCAAGAGACGTATCCTATAATGAAAAAAAATTAATTACCAACAAATTAATTTAACAATATATTTCATTTAAATTAATCTTACCATCCATTTCGCAAGTGCAGCAAACAAAACGTAGCCACCGGAGTGCGTTGTTACTGAGCCATGAATTGGCCGATTTTGGTTGCTAGCATCGGACTGCGAGCCTCATGTGAATCGCTTAGATGTCACGTGCTCAAGATAGAGCGGCCATATATCTGCCGGGATGTATATCGGTTTGAAATCTCTCCAAACTAACACATCGTTCCAGCCTTGAAGACCATTATCTCTCGCGGTTTTTTTGCCTTTTTTTATGCTTCATACAAAAAATTATGCAACCTACTTTCATAGCGAGATATTAAATTTTGAAACATAATTTTTTTTATAAAAAAAAAATATTGTATTGTTTTTTATGTTACCTAATTGCCATGTGATTTTCCCACACCCTCCTCACAATAGTGTCATGCTCACTGTCCTAGGCGAATTTATCCTGTGTATAAATAATTAATTTTAAATAAAAATAATAATTTATTTACAATTATATTAATAATTTATTAGAAATAAGCTAGAAATTATAAATTAACACCAACATCAAATCTGTCAAACCATGCATTAATTTGAGGCATCCATTCAGGATGTCTGAATATCTGACTCCATTGAAATAATATAATCTCCATCGACGATTTAAATGCCGATGATATTACTCGGGCGGCCTCGATGTTTATGAACCTGAAAATAAATGAAATAATGATTAGATCATAAATTATGTTATAATTTCTTTTTTAAAAAAACTAAGAGTGTGTTTGGTATTGCGGTAGCTGTTGTGGTTGTGGTTTGAAAAAAGTTGTTTTGTAAAAAGTACTTTTAGTTGAGGTTGGTTTGAAAAAATAGATGTTTGGTTAAAACTGTGGTTGAAGAAAAAGTAGTTTTAATGTGTTTGGTTAAGAATGCTTTTGAAATTGAGGTTATAAAATAATTTTAAAAAATATATATTAATATTGATGGTTTTTAATTTAAATTTTATGGATTTAACTATTGCTATTACATAATGAAATAAATCATACTTAAAAAAATTACTTTAACAAAAAATTATCTACAATTCCATTACGTACAAAATTCATCCGACAAGAACTATAAAATTAGATAAAATATTATCAAAAATAAAATTAAGATTACACTACGAGTAAATTTAATTCACCTTAAACTAATTTTAAAAAAAAAACAAAAAAAAAATTGTTGTTCACGTGAAATAGCACGAGTGAAATTAATTAACTACATTGGTATTATAAAAAAAAAAAAAAAAAAAAAAAAAAAAAAAAAAAAACCTGTTCAGGAACAGTGGAGGCATGCTCCACTGTTCACTGAACAGTGCATGCCTCCACTGTTTCAAAAACAAAAAAACTGCAGGCATGCTCCACTGTTCACTGAACAGTGGAGCTGCCATGCAAAAAGCAGCCATTTGCTGCTTTTAATTTTCCTGCGGCGAGAACACAATAAATGGAGGGACCCACGCACAGTAAATAGCTTTTTTTATTTAACCAAACACTCAGTCATTGCGTTTCTTCAGAAACGCAACCTCCACCTCGTAGCCAAACGGGCTCTAAAACTTTAACAAGCTTACATTGAAAGGTCGTCCTTCCAGTGTGCCTTGTACTTGCAGGTGAATTGATTCTGCTGCGAAAGCACGCCGCCTCTGCGCTGTAAACTGGCGCTAAAACATGCAGCATCAGTTGACAACGCAGGTGGTGTAGGTGCCTCTTCTTGAGAGGCACCTAAAGAAATATCATCCTCGCAGCTAGAAGAACTAGCTGCGACCATACGTGAGCGACGAACTATGGTTTTCGTTCTACGTATTTACACAATTTTATACAAATAATTATATAATTAAATTCAAATGTTAAAAAAATAAATTCGACAGCACCTCCCCTATACTGGATACTACCCAAATCCACAAACCTGCAAATATTGACAATAGCCACAACCAATTGACCTAATCTATATTAATTATTCCAACATATTCAATTACTAATTCTAAGGTAAATTCAACATTAACAATTACAATTCAGCAAATTATTCAATAATTATGTCAATACAACAATAAAATATATTTAATAAATTAAAAAAAAACTCTAGACTAACAATTAAAATAAATGGAAAAAATTAAACACAAATCATGCAATAATAGAGTAAAATTAGTAATTATTCCAACATATTCGATTCCTAATACTAAGGTAAATTCAACATTAATAATTACAATTCAACAAATTATTCCATAATTATGCCAATACAACAATACAATAAATTAAAAAAAAAACTCTAGACTAACAATTAAAATAAATGGAAAAAATTAAACACAAATCATGTAATAATAGAGTAAAATTAATAATTATTTCAACATATTCAATTAATAACACTAAGGTAAATTCAACATTAACAATTACAATTCAACAAATTATTCAATAATACAATACAATAAATTCAAAAAAAATAATTCTAGACTAACAAAAAAATAATGGAAATAATTAAACACAAATCATGCAATAATAGAGCAACATTACTTATTATTCTAACAAATTTAATTATTAATTCTAAGGTAAATTCAACATTAACAATTACAATTCAACAAATTATTCAATAATTATGCCAATACAACAATAAAATATATTCAATAAATTCCAAAAAAAAAAAACTATAGACTTTAGAAATGAATTATGCTTACCTTAATAATGTGTTGATTTCAAGACTTTATCTACATTATAAAAATACACCAAAACAAAAAAATAACAAAAATAAAAATAGCTTAAACAAAAAAACCCTTAAAGTAAAATGAAATAGAGGAAACACATACCTTTTAATTTGATGAAGATTCATAAGAAAAGTTGCTAGAGATTGTAGGTGAAAGCCTTGAAAAATTGAGAGGAAAAAATCAAAAGTAAGGTGAAAAACGGAGGAGATGAAAAAATGAACTGAAGGGGCGGTCACTGGGATTTATAGGGCAATTTTATCGATAGATTCACCGATGGAAATAAAAAAATAATTATTATTTTAATTTATTCTATCAGTGAAGTGTCAAAAATCTATTGGTAATTTTTGAATTCCGCACCAATATTTTTAATTACCCTCCATATTTTTTGCGGTTCGTCAGCAACCTGAGGTCATAGATGAATTTAATGCACCGTCCTTTGGAATTCACACAGTCCGTTGGTAATTTTATCGGTAATATTGGCCCGCCGACACTTCCAATGGACTGCAAACCGTCGGCAACGTCGTTGGTGATTGTGGCATTTCAAGTAATTATTTTTGAACTCTCTGTGAAATACCAACGAAATATAATCCGTCGGTATGTACGTCGGTAATTGTGGCATTTCAAGTAATTATTTTTGAACTCTCTGTGAAATACCGACGGACTTTATTCCATCGGTATGGACGTCGGTAATTGTGGCATTTCAAGTAATTATTTTCGAACTCTCTGTGAAATGCCGATGGACGTTATTTTATCGATATGGACATCGATAAATGTGGCATTGTACAAGAAATATTATATTTGTATTGCCTATTTACTTTCTTGAAAACACTTAAATGATAAATTGTTCATCGTACAAAACAATAACAACAATGCTTAAACAATAAATATTTCGTGTTACAAAATATATCATCCATAATATATATTACACGAAAAAAATGTTTTACACAGGGCTTCATTATGATAGTTAGTCAGAATTTTTTTTTCTTCGTCATCAATTGAATAGTCATCACCTTCATCGCAATCTTCAATATGGATATCATCATCTTCATCAATATTTGCTTATTCGCTAGAGCTTAAAACAACATTCAACTCCTCCGCGTCAACATCAACAAGACTATCATCGAAAACCTGAAAATTTGAATTTTCTTCCAAGTCAATCGAAGGAGCAACTCGATATGGTTCCAGCAACTCACACACTTATGTCTTCGTTCTCATCTTGAACAAGCTCGACACGACCCTTGGGTTTTGTTTTTAAGACGGACAATCAATCCACTTTTGATCGATTCTTTTTAAATGAAGGGGTGTATGCGTAATAAACTTTTTGACATTGCTTTGTGAAAACAAAGACATCGTTTAATGTTGTGAAGTTTAGCTTTTGAGTTGATTTCGACCAAACCATAGTGCGGATCAACTCTGATTCCTCTGTCAGTCATGTCATACCAATAGCATTTGAATAAAAACACTTTATTCTACTCGCTATGATACTGCAGTTCGATGACCTTTTCTAATCTACCATAGTAGTCAACTTCTAACTCACTACTAGTCGATCCCTTAACACAAACACTACTATTGTATGTCTTTCTTCCATGTCCGTATTCTTCAGTATGGAAAAAATATCCATTGACAAAATACCCGTTATAGTACTTAACTTTTCTTTCAGGCCCCAGGCTTAGTGAAAACAATGACTTAGCCGCACTCCTTTTCATTTGATAAACACTGTATGTAATGTACATCAATAAACAGTAAATGAACGAGAATCTCATAATGACATGCATACAGTAATTTTGCAAGTTAGAATGAGTTTGTGATAGTGCTTATATGTGTTATGAACCACGTGATAAATTGTTTATCTTGTAATTGAAAGATCTGGAATTCGGTCAGCTGTGAGTTATTGGAGAGAAAATATTATCGATGTTGCCTGCAAGTGATAATGAGTGTATGATATTACAATATATAATTAACAGTATATTACTGACAAAGTTTAATTAGTATTACACATATATAAACTTACTAAATAAAAGGTTCAGCTCATCACAGTTAAATAGAACATAGTTGTGTGCTTGTTTGAACTCTATTTCCAACAAATATCTTCCTCGTACAGTATTTTTAGGTGTGGGTCATTCAAGATTGGAGAATATTGACAAGTTTCCACTAGAAGGCACTTCACCGCCATCATCATATCGTGGAACACGATTGATTCTCGTTCTCAGATGAGGTTCGAAATAGTACGAGATAAATATTGAGATTTCCTCAACAATATAGGCCTTACATATCAAAGCCTCAACATGCACCTTGTTTTTAACCTTTTTTTTTAGATTAATCAAGTTCCTGCGTTGAATTAATCAAGTTTTTTCAATAAGAAAAACATAAAAAATAATTTTATATATGAATTACATTGCAACTGTAATATCTAACCGTTCAAATGAGTACATCCATCTATACTGGACCGGACCTCCAGCTTTTGCCTCAAACGATAGATGTATGGGGAGATGCTCCATTGAGTCAAAAAATAATGGAGGGAATATCATCTTAAGTTTGCCTAGTATCTCAACGATATTCATTTGAAGCCTCTCAATGTGCTCAACATTCAATTTACTGGAGCATATATCTCTAAAGAAATGACTGATCTTCGTGAGTGCATCCTATATTTCCTTTGGCAACAAATCACAAAAAGCTAATGGGATGAGTGTTTGTATAAACACGTGGCAATCATGACTCTTCATTTCATACAATCTACAATCCTCTATATTAACCAGCCTTGATATGTTCGAGGCATGTCCATCCAGAAAATGTAGATTGTTAAGCCATTTATAGACTAGTTGTTGTGCATTTTTCTCTAACACGAAACTTGCTCTTGGTTTTGCGACCCGTGACTCATCATAAACCAACTCAGTATTTTTACGGTTACAGAATAAAGCTATATCCAATCTAGCCTTGATGTTGTCCTTTGTCTTCCCCTTCACATCCATGACGGTGTTGAAAATGTTCTCAAACACGTTATTTTTTATTTGTATGATATCAAGGTTATGGCGGAGCATATTGGTCTTCCAATAAGGAAGCTCCCAAAAAGATGCTTTGCTTTATCCAATTATGGGTCAAACCAAAACCAAGAAACTTTTGCTTACCAAATTGAAGGCCAAACACAATGTCTTCGTACTCTGATACAACATCATGCAATTCTTCACTAGAATGACGTAGGGATGCAATATCTTTTTTAACTCTGCCAACAAAGAAATCTTTTTTGTTCTTTCTGTAGTGATTAAGTGGCAAGAAGCGACGGTGACAGTTAAAAAAAGAGGCTTTACCTCCGTTTGCTAGCGTGAATGCCTTGTTGTTTTCCATGCAGTATGGACATGCTAGTTTCCCATGCGTGCTCCAGTCAGAAAGCATTCCATAAGCTGGAAAATCATTGATAGTCCACATCAAAGCTTCCCTCATAAGAAAATTTGGTTTCCTCAATATATCATAAGTCAGAGCTCTGAAGGACCACAACTACGCCAACTCATCAATCAACGGTTGAAGAGAAACATCTATATTCTGGCCCGGGCTACTTGGACCGGGTATGACAGTAGATAAAAACATGAACTCCAGCCTCATACACATTCCCGGTGGCAAGTTATAAACTGTGAGTTTGATCGGCCAACAAGAATAAGGAGCAGCAAATGACCCAAATAGATTGAATCTGTCTGTACATAACCCAAGATGCACATTCCTTGATTTAGCTGAAAAGTGAGGATGCACACTGTTAAAGAGTTTCCATGCTTTGCCGTTAGAAGGATGCATTATCACTCTATCAACCGCATTATGTGATTGGTGCCATGTCATGTGCTCAGCAGTTCTTGGTAACATCAATAACCTCTGCAGTCTGGATGTGATTGAAAAGTATCTAAGTTTTTTATATGCTACTAGAGTCTTTTCCCTGCCAATTCTGGGTTTGTAATGGGAATGCTCGCATGTCATGCATTTGATCATCTCAGCATTTTCAAGGTAGTATAACATGCAGAAGTTAGGGCACATGTCAATTTTCTGGTACCCTAAACTGAGGGGTTTCATCATGGACTTTACAACATAAAAGTTCTCTTTTAGCTTGTTCCCTTCAGGTAAAATGCTTCTCGTCCATTCAATAATTTTATCATACCCGGCCTCACTCAACCTGTGATATGACTTGATGGTGAACACCTATGCTATAACCGATAATTTATTATGGTTTGTGCAGCCATCTTATAATGGTTGCTCAGAATCTTTCAACAAATAAAAAAAACCTAGCTGCATCTGTATTAGGTTTTTCTTTTATGATTGGACATTGACTGACATTACCTTGATTCATTTTCATTGCATCCATAACCATATTTCTGTAAGGATTAGTGTTGTCATTTGTCGTTTCATGCACGATACTAACACTAGAAGTTGACCTAACCACCCTTTCTCTCATTCTCTTCTTACTAACAAATACTTCTCCATGTGCATACCAACATTGGTAATTCTCCATAAACCCTTTGTGTAGAAGATGCATCATTACATCATCTAGATGCAGATACTTTTTATTTTGACACTTCCTGCATGGATACTTAATACTGCCTCCAGTAAAATTTCTGGGAATAGATGTTGTGAAATTAATAAAACCCTAAACCCTGTTACAATAATTCATCCTCCGCAATTCTTAGGGTGAATCTCGATATATCCATGAATGATTATCCATGACTTATATCGAACTTTTATAAAATTATGATGACAACATGTATTAATTAACTATGTTAGGTAAATAAACTTGCTAAAATATTGGTTTACCTCGAGATTATCCAACAAACCAATCACAACTTCTCATAAATATTAAATATTCATTATCAATTATCAACGTCCATACAAATTAATACATATAAATTTACGGAAATTACAACTCTGTAATACCATTGATAAAACTTAAAACGAACCCATTAAGCAAGCTATTAATTATTTCAAAACAGCACATATAATTTGGTAATTCCATAAAGTTTTAACAATTTACAAACAAATACAATCTAACAAAATTAAAACAAATCATAACAAGTATAAAATTATACATTCATATACTACAAGTTTGTTTGAGAAAAAACAATAAAACATGTACATCTACTAACAAAATACATATACTAAAAAAATAGTAAAATTTAAATTTAAATGTTAAAATTTAAAAAGATAGAATTACTTACAAAAATTGATAAAATCCATCGGTAAATCAGAACACGAATGTTATGACCACAAAACTTCAAGAAATATAACTTGTTGTGCTGAGAAGAGGGAGATTTTGTTTTTTTTTTTTTTTGAGGGGGGGTTGGTTGTTTGCAGATGGGGAGAGTTGGGATGAGGAAGAAGGAGAAATAGGGGAGGAGAGGGTTGGTAGAGTGGGTATATATTAACTTTTTCCAACGGTTTCACCGACGGATGTATTCCGTCGGTGAGTCCATCGGCTATTCTAACAGAAAAATTGACACGTCACCATATGGATCTGCCATTTTGAATCCCTCGGTAATTCCGTTGGCATTTTAAACGGTGAACCGGTCACGTCATTATATGGAGCTACCATTTTGAATCGTTTAGTGATTCCGTCGGTAAAAATCACTTGCAAAATCCTCCACGTCAGCGAACTGTCTTTTTTTAAAAAAAATTTGAACTTTTCATCCATAATTCAGTCGGTAACTACCGACCGAATGTTTTTGTCGCTATATACCGATGTAATTATAGACGGAAAAAATTATGTTAGTAAGTTCGACCTCAAATTACCGACAAAAATATTCCGTTGGTAAATCCGTTGGTTTTAAGTGAATTTCTGATAGTGAAATGTAGGTAATGACAATGACATTAATCTGGCGCCTTGAGCAATCGAAGATTTAACAAAGTTAAAGGAGTATTCTTCTATTTTCTGGTTTTACTAATAATCTTTTATATATATATATATATATATATATATAGATATCAATATAAGAAAATGTATATTAGCAATTGTTTTTTAAGATATTTTTTGTTTGAAAATGTATTAAAATAATATTTTTTATTTTTAAAAAATTATTTTTGACATCGAAACAATCTAAAAATATTAAAAAATTAATTTGAAGCAACGAAAAAAAATAATTTAATTTTAAAAAAAAACATTTTAAAATGCAAAAACAAATAAACAAATAAATGATAGCACTTGGTATTTTTTTAGTGGTTATATGTACGTATCTAACTCCTCAGGTCACATTGCAAATTTATCACAAAAAAACACGTCCTCGCTAATTGTTTTATGCTGGCGTTTGAAAAGGGAAAATTAATGGAAAGTTTTCGGTGAATATTTTTCTTCTGTACTGTCCTTGCAGTGTATGATAGTTTTTCCTCTATCTGCCCACTCCGAATACTCTCTTTCGATCTCATTGATGAGGCCAAAACGAGCAAGAAAAGAAAGTGACATAATTCGTCGCATGTAATTAGGTAGATGGTTGAAAAGAAAAAAATGACTCTATATTGTTTTAGAAAACAATATTATTTTCTAGAGTCCAACAAAAACCAGTGTAAGAAATTAATTCGTCGCATGTAATTAGGTAGATGCTTGAAAAGCACTAAACTAGTGCTCATATAAAATTTTTATATTTTGTTTTATTTTAAATTAATAATTTTTTATATTTTTAAATCATTTTATTATACACAAATCAAAATTTTTTTAAACAACTAATATTTTTTATATATATTTTTAAATAAAACACATTTTATTAATCACTGTAACAATTCTAAATATTCCCTCGTAGCCCAGCAATCAGCCACTTCACTCACCTTGTCGAATCCCCCCACGTGGCAATTTGTTGGCAATTTTTTTCACTTTTGTTTGCTTAATTTGATTTTCAGAAGTCATCTTCTAATATTTAACTAAAATTAACTAAAAAATCCAAATATATTGGTTATTGTCAAATATTTAAAGATAAAAAACTAATTAAAATAAAAAAAATATTAACACCCCTAACACATTTTACCTAAAATAAACTACTTTATAATTTAATATGATTTGAAAATTTAAAATATTAATCAAATTCTAAAACTTTAATAAATTAATTATTAAATCCTAAAATATATGTAAAAATTTATTCTTATATTTACATAAAAAATACAATTTAATTTTATTTGTCCATATTTAATCATATTCAAATTAAACCCTTAATTTTTTGTCTTTTTAATTTTTATGATTCAGAAACATAAATAAAAATATAAACACGCACTTCCACAGCATTTTTTACTATGTTTTTCTGTCACAATGTTTACAACATAACATAACTAAAAACATTTAATAGAAATTTAAATACATATTCAAACATGTAAAAATTACAAAAAGGTCCCTAAAAAGTCCAGGAATTGCAGACGAGGCCCTCAGGAAATGTGGAAGCAGTGCGGCGAGTCTTCCCACGCGCGGCCATCACTGGCGGCACGTGGGTTCACGCGCAGCCGCGGGCACAACCTGATAGATGGGTGGATCTGAGTCGTTCTCTCCTCCTCTCCCCTTCTGCATCGGCGGTGGGAAGTGACGCCACCTGCAAAAACACCCAAAATCGCAAGCAGTCGATTTTAGTTTTTTCTCTCTTTTTCAGATCTGTCTCGGCCTTCTTTCTTCCCCTTAGTTTGCCGTTCTTTCCTTCTTCAGATGGCAGACCTGGCGGCTGAGGAAGGAGTGGTGGAGGCTGGAGGCCGGGGTTGCGGGTGCAGCCGTGCGTGGGGGAGGGGCTGGAGACGGAGCTTGCTTTGGTCGCTACAGCTGAGACCGAAAGGGAAAACAGACGCTGCTGATGGTGAAGGAGACGCTGCTGCTGGCCGGCTGGTTGGAGATCTGTGAGATGGCCGGGTAGGGAGGCCGATGGAAGGGAACAGCTGGGATGGAGAGGGGCGGCGCTGCTGAGGCGGAGTGAGGAGAGAGCTGGGTCTCCGCTCGGTTCGTCCCAAAGTAATGGGCGGCTCTGTCTTTTCTTTTCAAAAGGAAGGGGGCGACCAGGAGAGGAAGGTTGGTGAGGCGAGGGCTCTCTGATGATCAGCGGCTGGGGAAGAGAAAACCAATGGGAAAAGCTGGTGGGTGGTCGCCGGCTGGGAGAAGGCAGATGGACCAAATGTGCAAGCAGGGGGGAGGTCTGTGTGCAGAGGGAAAGGGGCTGTCTCTGGGTTTTTTAGCTAAAAATATCTTTTTTATTCATTTTTTTTTAAATTTAAAAAAAATTTCTTTTTTATTAGCAACATGATTTTTGAATAAAAGCTATGAGCAATCAAACTAAATATTGTAAACACTTCCAATAATTTGAATTAAAGAGAAAAAAATATATTTCTATTATACCACACGATTTGTTGCTTTTATTTCGAGTGCTCTCAAAAATATTTTAAAAAATTGTTTTTGAAAAAACTTAATGATCCCACACACATGCTAATCATCTAGATTATAGGTACAAATTATATAAAGCCTTAAGATGGATGATCACCCATGAAAATATTTATTCATGTAAGTATGAGTTTTATTGTAGAGGTCAGTACTTTGGCTTCGAATAGAAATAACCAAAACCTATATGCACCTAGGATATTTCCCAGCTTTACAACAAAATAACAGAACTAGGGTTACATTATTCTTGCAAATCATACAATAATAAAATAATAATGCGACCAAATAATTGGCATAACATATGCTAAACAAACAAGAAGCGTTTAACATGGTGGCATATAGGGAGGTGGTGGTAGCATTTGGGCTTTCTTGCCTCGACCGTTCTTGATTATGAATGCCATCTCCATACCCCATGACATATGACGCTCTAGATGGCAGTGCACGAACCATACTCCTGTTACAAATAAAATGGACACATGATGTTAGATCTACCTCGTAATCAAGGTAATTAAGAGAAATAATACTCTTAATATTATACTTTGCTGGTTATTGTATATTTAATTGGTTATACTACTTATATTTACCAGGATTGGTAGCCTTGAATCTTATCACAGACCAGCCATTTTTGGGAACAGTAATGGTATTTTGAAGAGGAGGGTCAACAAGATTGTATCTCAAAGGGTCTTTGTCCTTGTCGAAGTTGCCAAATCCCCAACCAACAACATAGAAGCTTGTTCCATGTATGTGCATGGGATGATCAGTGCCAGCAGCCACATTTGTCCCTTGAAAAACAATCTCCACTGTCGAGTTATACTCGAGCACTTTCACTTCTGTACCTTTTGATGGTGTCTCATAAATCAATGGGATAGAATCCGCAGTGAAATTGAAGAACAGGGGTGGTTTATCAGGAAAGTGATCATCGTAAACACCATTGATTTGATTATAATAAGCTCTTAGTATATCCATACGAGTAGGTGTCTGAAAGCTTATGTTGTTCACACTAGCAGCTAGTCTAGATTGGGTCACCCCACAAGAAGTGTTTGCACACGTAAATCTGTTAACAGAAACAGTGAAAAATAATGGAGTGCTTATGCTCAAGGGGACATGAATTGGATGGTTATTATCAGTTAAGCTTCTAAGATGGCCAGTGAAATTAACTGATGCAATTGTGTCATTAAAAGAAGGAAGGTATGGCAATGAGGGAGTGGAGGATGGAGTGTAGTTGCCATTGTACTGCACAATGGCTGTGGTTGTTGTGTTGTCATATGGCACACCATTGGCACTAGAGTAAACTTTGGCAGCCATGTAATAGTGATCTAGTGGTTGGTTTGCTTCTAATAAAACATCAATGGTTTGGCCAGGTGATATTGCTATATAATCAACTTTCAGTGGTTTAGTATAGCTGGCATCTGTGCCAACCACCGTGACTTGATGATCGGTGATGGAGAAAAAGAGAATGTCTTGAAGGGCAGCGTTAATTAGGCGAAGAAGGTAAGTCTTGCCATAGTCCACCGATAGCTTGAATGTATCTGCAGTTAGAAAGACAAGGTTTCGATTTAATAGCTTTAAATAATACAAACGTTCAACTAAGCTGTAGATTCCTCCCTCTCTCGACAAATTTCAAGTCGAATCTCACGTTTGAAACAATAATAATCACGATAATAATACAACACTAACATGTAATATATTAAGGATGCAATGTCATAACCATTTGATTGTCTGGGGCGGGAGGAAAGAATAGGCTTCTAAGAAATCATGGGTAACTTTCATTTTGCCCCACAGGTATATATATTGTCTCATTTTCATCTAAAACCTTTGATTTATTCCAATTAAATCCCATCTATTTCATCTTCTTACAATTAGTCCCCCCATCTTTTATTTTATTACAACCAGCCTCCCATCTTGTACTTTTGTTCCAATTTCCCCACCTCCGTTCATTTTTATTAGGTATGTGTTTATAAAATATCTCAATATCATCTAAAAATAAAGAAAAAA
The DNA here is from genome assembly GCA_018804465.1 of Populus tomentosa. Taxonomy (NCBI): domain Eukaryota; kingdom Viridiplantae; phylum Streptophyta; class Magnoliopsida; order Malpighiales; family Salicaceae; genus Populus; species Populus tomentosa. The sequence continues at coordinate 16,174,210 of CM031977.1, forward strand.
TTTATCAAAAACAAAATTAAAAATAAAGTTTGAATAGAACTTGTGTGTGTTTGATATTGTGGTGCATAACACGTTTGAGATTGTGGTAAAAATTATTTTTTCAAAGTGTTTTTCTTTTAAAAATAAATCAAAATAATCTTTTTTAAAAAAATTTATTTTTGACATAAGTATATTAAAATGATTCAAAAATTAAGAAAAAAATTCAATTTTTTTCAAAAGCATTGTTGGACTGCAAAAACAAATACAATCGTATAATATTTTTCAAAAGTAATTTTTACTTGAAAATATTTTTTTAATTTTTTTTAATATTTCACATCAGCATATTAAAACCATTAAAAATTACTAAAAAAAACATGTTTTTAAACCAAATACATTTTCATAATGCATCTAAACACAGTTTTTTTCTTCGAAGAAAAAAAATAGCTGAATCAAAGGGGCAGGATTGCTCTGGATATTAAAGAAATATAAGGCAAAAGTAAAAGAGAAAATCTAAGCAATTGTATAGTGTCATTGTACCCGATTTTGAGCAATTATAAAGATCACCGGGTTGACCATTGATCGTATAAGCATCAGAGACATTGGGGTCTGCTCCCGAGGCACGGAATTGATCAAAGATTTCAAATATGTCCTTCTTCCACCACTCTCCTGCATTTCATGAAATCAGTGGTCAATGCATTCAAATCTTCCACGGCTTTAAGAACCGAAGTTTTCTTTTAAAATTGATGCTAGAATACCTAAAATAATCGGCACGTCTGCATGAGGCGTAGGGAAAGGATATTCGGTTCCTTTCTTGGGATATATGACAATCGCACCATAAACAGTTGCTCGTGTCCAGTCACTGTGAGCATGCCACCATAAAGTTCCTTCTTCTTCAGAGAATATGACCCTCTGACTGAATTTTCCTCCTGGTTGAATTGGACACTGTGTGATATATTCAGGACCATCTGACCATGGATATTTTGGCTGTTTCACTCCATGCCTAGGATTAACAGTGTTAATATTGCTATATATCTCTGCCGCCATATCGTGGATTTGCAGCATAAACAATCCAAATTTCCAGACAGAAGACCAGATATATATATATATATATATATATATATATATATAGAGAGAGAGAGAGAGAGAGAGAGAGAGGGACTTACCAGTGAATGGTGATGTTATGAGGGCTCTTGTTAATAACATCCACGATGATGGTTTCTCCTTTAGTAACGTATAGTGTCGGGCCTGGAAACTGTCCATTGACGGTCATTATGTTCTTGGTGCTGCAGAGTCTTGTGTATGGAACCTCTTTTACCTATAATGAATGTGCACATACGCAAAACTACCAATTATGAATGGGCTTATAAAATAAAACATCTAATCTCCAAGTTTTTTTTTTTTTTTTGGGGGGGGGGGGGGGGGGGGTTGATATATATAATAAAAGGGCTAACAGAAGATATCCAAAAATAAAATAAAACAAAGAATGTGACCCGTGCACCGATGATCATTCTAGAATCTGGAGCAGTTAAATCAATATCCTAAAACGTTCAATTTGAAGTGTATCTACAAGCTATTCCAATAAAAAATCAGCACATAGTACATACCACGAAAGTATGATGAACTATAGCTTGGCAACATAGGAAACCACCAAATAATAGAAACCTTAAAATATGAAAGGCTAAAACTCTCATGATTGGCATCATTTTCTTAGCAACGAATATATTCTTGTTTCACTCTTAATTACCAACCGAGCTGTCTTCTACTGGTATTTATATGAGTAATTAGGAGCAAGACGACAATTTAGCTGGAGAAGTTCATGATGATTTTGTATTTCTCAACACCCACGTGGATGCAAAGTGCTTCATTAATTACTAAATCATTTCGGGGAAGCAACACAAAAAAGACCCTAACCTTAAATGCATCATTACCCAACCAACCGTCACTGTTTTCATGTCCAGAAGCCTTCTGGCACTATTCTCGTAGCTGTATTGCTGCTGATTTATTTTTGGGATTTATTTTGTAATTTTTGAATTGTTTAATGTGTTGTATTGATTTATTTTGAATTTTTGGTGATTTGTAAGGATATGGAAATAAAAAACATAATGAGAAGGGATGTGTGTGTTTGTAATTTTTTTATGTATGTTTTAGAATTATATAAAAAAAAAAACAGACAAAAAGATTTAAAAAAAATTAAATGTTTTAATTTGCATTGAATTTGGTTCATATGTTAAAAAAAAATATCAAAAAATATATTTTATTTAGTATACAAAATTATAATCTTACACATAAGATGTATTTTTAAAAGATTTGATTTGTTTTTATTGATGCTAAAGCAATTATATATTTTTTTATCCGATAAATTAAAGATCTTTTTATTAAAAAATTTTTTTTAAAAAAATAAAATCAATGGCAAGATAATTTTCAAACCCTTTTAAATTACATCAAATTGTGAAGTAGTTTATCTTATATAGGGTGTGTTAGGAGTGATAATATTTTTATTAATTATAACAAGTTTCTTACCTGTAAATATTTGATAAAACTAATACATCCAAAGTTTTTTAATAATATTTTAATAAAATACTAGGGGTGATTACCAATAAATCAAATAACAAAAAATAAAAAATCACAAAACAGATACCTCACAAGTGACGTGATAAGTACTTTGAAAATTATGGGCTTGAGTAACCGTGTTTCTTTCCGCGCTCAATATCACTGTTACTTGATTGTTTGACTCTGCTTTAACATTGTCAAAGCTGAGTGTGACTTGTTAGCATTTGTTTTTGGCTTTAGTGCTGCTAACAACATTAATCCCCGTACGAGAAAATGGATTATGTTGAAAAACAATTCTACATAGGACTCTGTGGAAAAAAACAGCGAGGATGCTGATTTATTATCGAGATCCAACAAGAAAATCAAAGTCGGGACAAAGAAAAATAACCCTAATGAAGAAATCTCTTATTCAAAAATGGCTTCCAACTCCAAAAATGCCTGGCGACTGGAATCATCCACAAAGACTCCCTTATGGGAAGTTATTTTTTTAATCTTGTGTCTTTGAAGGAGGGACAAGTTGAAGATTACATATTCGAAGATGAGGTTATTTTGAGTTTGTCCAAAACTTCTTAAACTATACTCGTATTCATCGAACTATATATTGAGTTTGTCCAAAACTTCTTAAAACCTAAAAAAATCTTAAATAATACAATAAAAATAATTATACTAAAAATAATAAAGATAGTAACCCACTAAGTTACATAAAATTCTCATCTTTTTCACGGTCAAGATAAGAACCTAATCATTTAATTTTATCATAACAAACCATCCGAGTAGCAAACAAATATTCAATGTTTTGGTGGGTGACAACCTTTTTAATGTTTAGTCTCCATACGCTTCATTTTCGGGTATTAATGCTATATTTCATATTCAAAGTAACTTCATATATTTCTCATTCTGGTTTCGAAGTTGGACTTTCAAAAACTTCCTCGACAAAGACGTTCACAATATGTTTCGGATATTTTTCTTTTATTACATCTGAAAGATTTTTCTTGATTTTGATGATGTTCATTTAATTATTTTTGTATTAGTTAAACAGTTAGATACAATTTCTATCTAATAATTACATAATAATCTTTCTTTCTTTATTTGAGAAAAGCATGTAATATTCTTATATCATTTAAAATGTCATACTAAAAATAAGTTTACAATAAAATTTCTACGAGTTTGATAAAGAAAATTACAACAAAACTTGCACACATGTTTAGAGTGAATTATATAAGTCCACTGTTAGAGTATGCAAATATAAGAAAAAAATATTGTTTAATGATAAGAATTTGAAATAAAAAAATCTGCTCTCCTGTACAAAAAGCTTTGGGGATTTAAGCTCATTGACAGTTGATTTTCTACAGAAAAAAATAAATACATACCGGGAATTTCACATTAAATCATTTGCTTATTAAGCACAATTTTCTATCATCTGTTTTTATTTTATTATGCACAATTTATTTATTTTTTTTGTGTCAACCTATAGTTGCTTGTAATAATGCATTACAGGTGTCCAATTTCGATTTGGTATAGAGAAAGAGAGGATCGCTTTACACGGAACATTGACAACTTTTGAAATCGTTGTGGAAATCATCAACGTTTATTTACCAAACCAGTCCAAGACACGTAACAAAGTAAAAAACTAAAAGTAAATGTTTGACAGCAGGTTGAAAGATTCCCATCCCACCAAACACGCGTTATGTTCTGCCTGCTGATCCAAAAGATTATACCTATTAGGCTTAATTTATTTTTTTAAAATAAAAAAATTATTATTTTGATATATTTTTAAATAAAAAATATTTTAAAAAATAATTGTAACAATACTCCTAAACAGATTCAAGTGAAACACTCGAAGGCGTGGTGAAATTACCATGTAAAGTGATACTACACATTATATTATAGATATTTTTTTTTTATCCTGAAAACTTTTTTTTCTTAATTAAATCTTCATGTTGTTAAATCTAAACAATCAGTTTGGTAATTAAAATGAAGAGTTAAAGACCACAGCTTTATTGAATAGAAAGTTGGTTTATATAACAAACCATTACAACAGAAATAAGGGAAATAAACAACCTATATTTGACACTCCTACAAACATGGTAAATAAGCAAAGAATAAATCAAACATAATCTTGTAATCTTATAAGCTAGGATATTATTAACTGACTCAGTTCCAACAATTCCTCCCTTAAACTGCATTGCTGGCAGTAAGCAGTTTATTTGCTTGGCATCTCACATACGCCCAGCAAACTTCTCAGTCTCTCAAATGCATCAATCTTCAAAGCTTTTGTCATAATATCAGCAATTTGATGTCGTGTATTGCAGTGCTTCAACTCAATTACTCCTTTGCAAAGTTCACGCAGAAAATGAAATCTAACATCTATATGTTTGCTTCTGACATGCATAACTAGATTCTTTGTTAATTTAATTGTAGACATATTATCACAGTGTATGATAATATGTGTACCTTGTTTGTAATCTAACATTTCAAGCACTCTTCTTATCCACACTGCTTGACATGCATAGTGAGCAGCAGATATAAATTCTACCTCAGTTGTTGACCGAGAGACCACTGGTTGCTTCTTCGAGCTCCAAACAACTACTCCTTCATTAAGCATAAAAACATATCCAGAAGTACTCCTACGATCATCTCGATCCCCAGCATAGTCACTGTCAGAGGAAGCCATTAACCTCTCATCACTTACAGCTTTCTTTTTATAATAAATTCCCAAATTCACAGATCCCCTTACATATTTTAAAATTCTCTTAATAGCCCGCATATATAGATTTGTAGGTTTCTCCATGTATCTACTAATCAGACCAATTACAAACATGATATCTGGCCTAGTTACTGATAAGTACATAAGACTTCCTACCATTTGTTTGTATTGAGTCATATCCAATTGCTCTCCATCTTCATTTTTCATCAGTTTCATACCCGGTACCATCGAATTGCGAACTGGATTCACATTTTCTAAGCCAAATCTTTCTAAAATTTCAAGCGCATATTTTCTTTGGCTTAAATAAATTCCTTCATCATTCTGCACAATTTCTACTCCAATAAAGAAATTCATTTTACCTAAGTCGGTCATATCAAACTCTTGTTTCATTGAAGCTTTGAACTCAGCAAACATCCTTTCATCACTTCCAGTGAACACCAAGTCGTCTACATATATGTATACTATACGAATTTTCTCTTCTTGATTTTTGGCGAATAAAGTATGCTCACTTGGACATCTAACTAAACCTTCCTTCAGAAAATATGATTCAATCCTGCTAAACCATGCCCTTGGTACCTATTTCAAACCGTATAATGCTTTCTTCAATTTGAGAACTTTGTGTTCTTCTCCCTTCTTCTCATAACCAAGCGGTTGCTCTACGTATACATCTTCATTTAATTTTCCATGAAGAAATGCACTTTTTACATCCAGTTGATACACCTTCCATTTTCTATGTGCTGCTATTGCTAGAACCATCCAGATTATATTCCATCTTGCCACTGGTGTAAATACCTCGGTGTAGTCAATCTCATGTTGTTGTGCATGTCCCTTTGCTACAAGTCTAGCCTTGTATTTGTCAACTTGCCTTTTTCATTTAGCTTTGTCTTGTATATCCATTTTACTCCAATCTTCCTTGAATTAGTCGACAGTACAGTCAGCTCCCATATGTCATTCCTTTCTATTGCAGCAATTTCATTATCGATGGCTTCCCTCTATTTTTTATTTTTTTTTGGCTTCTTCATAGGTGTGTGGATCTCCAGCAGCAGTGTAGAAGACCATATTTTATGTTTCCTCTTCTTTAGACAAACCTGCTCCTGTGACATAATCCTCCATCCAGTGTGGTGTCTTTGATTTCTGACAGCAGCAGCTTTAATAAACTCATTATGTTCTTCTTCAGGTTCTTCAACTTCATCTCCAACACTGGCTTCATTTTCAGTTTCCTCAATCTGCTCTTGTTCTCGCTCCCCATCTTTATTTCCTTCAAAGTCTTCTTCACTTGTATTGTTATCATCATCTCCTCAACATAGCAGTATATTGGTATCGTCTTCTGCCCAGTTTCAAATTGCATTTTCTTCAAAAATCACATCACGACTAATTATCAATTTCTTTGTGACTGGATTATACATTCTGTAACCTTTTTTTCTTCACTATTGCCCAGCAGTATACATTTTGTGCTCCTTGGATCCAACTTTGTTCTTTTCTTATATGGAACATGTACATGGTCAATACATCCAAACACATGAAAATATTCCACTGAAGGTTCAACTTCACTCCATGCTTCTTCAGGTGTGATTTCTAGCACTACTGCAGTAGGACTCCTGTTTAGTACATGCACGCACCAATTTACTGCCTCTGGCCAGAATTCTCTAGGAATGCATTTTTCAGACAATATGCTTCTAACAAGATTCATGATCATCCGATTTTTCCTCTCAACAAAGCTGTTTTGTTTAGGAGTATATGCTGTCGTTAATTGTCTCTTAATCCCATTCATACTGCAATACTCATTAAACTCTTTTGAAGTAAATTCTCCACCTCTATCGGTTCGTAAACATCTCACCAAAGAACTAGCCTCTTTTTCAACTAGATTCTTGAATCTTTTGAACATATTAAGAGCTTTTGATTTTTTCTGAAATGAAGTAAACCCAACACTTTCTACTAAAGTCATCAATGAAAGTGATTAAATACCTTTTGCCACTATTGGATTCTGGATTCACAGGTCCACAAATGCTTGAATGAATGAGCTGCAATTTGGATGATGCTCTCTAGTGGCTTTTCTTTGAAATATTCTCTCTGTGTTGTTTGCCAACTAAGTAATCAGCACACACTTTAGTAGGAGCTTTAAGTGGTGGCAGCCCTTCAACCATCTTTTTATAATACAACGTCCTCAATCCTTTGAAGCTGAGATGAGCAAATCTATTATGCCACAGTTGTGTTTCACTTTCTTCACCAACTTGGAAGAAAGCTATTGATTCACTGAGAGGTATTGCTGCAAACATGATGAACATTCTTTTGACTGTCATAGCTATCTCCATGATGAGACCTCTAGCGGGATGAAATAGTTTGGATGCATTGTGTTGAATAAGTATTGCTAGTCCTTTCTCCTGTAGTTGCCCTATGATGAGTAAATTGTTTTTCAGCTCCGGAATGTAATAAACTCAATCAATCTTTTGTATTGCTCCAGCTACATTCAATTTTACACATCCCTTTCCCATTATTGCCATTCTCGAATTGTTGCCTAGCTTGACGGAATGCCTAAATCCTTCATCTAGTTCTGTAAACCATAATTTATTTCCACTCATATGATTGCTGCAACCAAAGTCCAGAAACCATACCTCTTCTCTGGTTGAGTTATGAAGTTCCACATATGACGAGTAACATTTCATCTTCTTCATTCAATTCTATATAATTAGCTGTTTTTTCCCAACTAGGACATTCATAAGAAAAATATCCCAGTTTATGACATCGAAAGCACTCAATAATAGCTTTGTTAAAAGATTGTCTTCCCTGGCTTCTGCCTCTGCCTCTGAAGCTGCCTCTAAAGCCTCCATGGCTTCTACCTCTTCCTCCAAATCGATCATCTTTTCTTGCTTCAGACATGACCTTAAGAACTTGCTCTTCCTCTTTGTGTCCTTTCATTCTCTACTCATGCACAAGTAGACTACTTTGAAGTTCATCAATAGTCATTTCAGCTAGATTGTTTGATTCTTCGATGGAGTATACGACATAGTTAAATTTTGCTGTCATAGTCCTCAGAATTTTCTCAATAATGACAATTTGTTCCATATGCTCACCTTGTGACTTCATTTTATTGGCAATGGTAAGAGTTCTCCCAAAATAATCATCAACATTATCACCATCTTTCATTCCAAGCAGATCAAATTCTCTCTGCAATGGTTCTAGTTGAGCTCGTTTCACCTTAGTAGACCCTTTATATTTTCGACGCATTGAATCCTATATTCCTTTACAGAGTCTCTGTTCAAGATTGTTTCCATAATAGTATGATTAATTGATTGAAAGAGATAATTTTTTACTTTCAAATCTTTCAATCTCATCTCCTTCACGTTTCTTTGTTGAGCCTCCGTGTGTTCTGCGCTAGTTGTATTTGTAGGAATTTCAATCTCTATTAAACTCCAATATTCTTTGGAACGTAAGAAATTTTTCATTAGCATGGCCCAATGGTCATAATGACCATCAAATCTAGGAATCGCTAGTTAAACAAAATTTCCTTCAGCCATGAATTTGATCTCCTGAAAGTCTCACCTCTCCTCACTAGAACTCTCACTGTTTTCTTTTCACTCCTCTCGGGTTCACTAGAACTCTCACTATTCTCTCTTCACTCCTATATGCTTTCTTGATGGTCTCACAGAAGAAAAAAATCTCAGTGTTTCTCTCTTCACTCCTATCTTCTCAAGAACTCTCACTTTTCTCTCTTGATCAGGCTTTGTTGATGAAGCTTTGATACCAATTATTAAATCTAAACAATCAGTTTGATAATTAAAATGAAAAGTCAAAGACCATAACCTTATTGAATAGAAAGTTGGTTTATATAACAAAACATTACAACATAAATGAGGGAAATAAGCAACCCACGTTTGACACTCCTACAGACATGGTAAATAAGCAAAGAATAAATCAAACATAATCTTGTAATCCTATAAGCTAGGATATTATTAACTGACTCAGTTCCAACACATGTGGCCAGATTGATGACGGATTACTTTTGATTTGTTAAAAAATAATAGAATTAAAAGTTAAATAACCAAAATAGAAAAGGCAAAGAAATTTGGTTGTGGTTTGTTGTAACCCATTTTTGGGTACACCCTACAAATAAAATAAAAATAATTAAATAAATAAGAAATTAATTTTTTTTAAAATAATAATAATAATAATAATAATGAACAGTGTCGTTTTGACAGACACTGTTCATCTCTCTCTTTTTATTTCCTCACGCTGCCTAAAGCCCCACGCTCCCTTAAAACAAGGAACAGTGTCCGAGCCTAAAGCCCCACGCCCCTGTTGGAGACCTCACCCGGTGTCTCCCTGCTCCCCATACGCAACAGCAGGCCGCTCCTCTTTGCCCTATAAAAGAGCCCCACGCCCAGCCGCTGTAGAAAAGAGGAGGGAGTTATTTTTTAAAAAACTGAAAGGAAAGGCTTTTGAAAAATTAGAAAGGGGAGGGAAGTTTCAAACGAGGAGAGCACCATTGAAGAAAAGGCAGCACCTGCTCCTCTGCATGGGGAAGAAGAAGAAGGAAACAGCTGCTGTCCTCAGGCTTCCCAGCCACTGTCACCTTCATAACCACTTGAGGCATCATCGGCTTCCTCTCCACCACCATCAGCATCATCAGCGCTTTCAAAAAACAGCAGAATCACCGTGAGAGGGAAGAGCACTGTGAGAAACAGAAGAAGAAAGGAGAAGCGGAGGAGAACAGATTAAAACAAAAAACATAAAGAAAAAGGAAGAAAGGCCGACCATCATCCCAGCCATCCTCCGGTCAGCAACCGCTAGTAGCACCGCCTTCAGAACCACCACAGGTCAACCCTCTGCCCCTTATCTCGTTTTACTATTCATCTTCTTGCATGCAGAACGTGCACTGTGCACGTTCTGCAAGCAAGAAAATAATTACCCGGTTACTGTGCATGTGCACAGCTAATTAATTAACTGGTTACTGTGCACACAGTAACCCGGTTACTATGTGTACAGTAACCAATCCAGGCTTGTTTCGACCCTATTCCGCTGAGTCTGGCCCATTTATTTGGGTCGGCCCGGCCCACATAATATATTATATTATATATTATAAATTATACTATATTATATTATATATGTGTTGTGTGTGTGTGTGTGTAAATAAAAAAAAATATTTTGAAAAATCTTTGAAAAAATATTATTGATTTTCCTGCATATTTTTGTCAAAATGGCTTAATGTTGGTTTGTATTTTTATATCGTAAAGATATAAATCCAGTATTTAGAATACCTGATTTTCGACGCAACGACGGCAAATATACATATATATCAAAAAATATTTTCTTGTGTGTTGCATACGATCAATACCCTAACATGTTTTAAACATTTTTTTATATACAAAAAATATTGGAAGTTTTAAAAAGGTGTTTTCTCATGGATTTCGTAAACACAACAAAAAATTATTTTCTTGTATTTTTGGATTTTACAACATGTTTGTAAAACTCCAAAGGGTATTTGCCAATATTTCAAAAAAATATAAAAATCCTATTTTTGGGAGATTTCATCTATTATTCACCGCTAATGTTTGGATAAAGAAATCCTTAAGGGACAAATATCCAAAATATTATTGGGAGTAATAAATCCGCATACATCCTTGAAAAAAAGCCTTGATTATAATCGAGGACATTTCAATTTATTTGTTTGAGCTCCACGGTTTACAAGTCATGATAGTATAAAATACAAAAAATAGGTTTTTTTTAGCGCCATAGATTTCTAAATTTCTTTTGGTCCCTTTTCTTTGCGATTTACGAGTCGCAAACTCTTGAAATACTAAGGGAAAAATGAGCTTTTAAAGCATATGGAATCTCCTTGAATTTCTATCCAAATAAATTTTATTTGAATCAAACCTATGAAAACTGATGGGATTAGAAAACACCAACACCATAGCAATTATAGAGCAAACCAAACACCAAGCAGCTTACCTTAGGTAGGGCGTACTAGGGGTGCTAATACCTTCCCTTTACGCAACCAGTCCCTTGCCTTAGAATCTCTGAAAGACCAGTTAGGGTTCCTAGTGACTATAATACTAGGTGGTGACTCCTTTACACAAAAAAGAAAAAAAAACCCTGAAATTCAATCGAAAGGTCGCCACGATGCCGCGTCCCGCCGCGAGGATACGACATGGTTTAAATTTTTTCACTAATATTTAGATTGGTCTTTAAATTCTTTAATTCTAAATTTTTATCCCTTTTGTTGTGGAAACATTATATTCCTTTATTTCTTGAATTTCAATTATAAAATTTAATTAAAATTGACTTTAAAACACCAAAAATCTTTTAAGTTGCATTACGGAATGAAAATTATCTTAAGTTGAATAACTCTCTTAGGTATTGAAGTACTTCAATATGAGTGATAAACTCTGATCTCAACATATATCCAACATCAACTAAATAGAATCTTAAGTAACATTTTGCTTTCACTATTAACATGCAAGTATAAAAACTAAATACCTTGAAGAACATTTAACTTATTTTCTCTACTTCAAGCATTATCTAAAATTCTTGAGTCTACAGCTAAGCCCTCCCACCCAAGCAATACATAAGTGAATTTCAAGTCATAAGTGCAAGCAACTGATACATTCATCGTGAGATAACTTTTTCATCATTTATATCTTCATACATTTTATGTGAAAACCTTAACCCAAATATGTGTTCCATCTATGATGCCATTACAATTATTTATATTAATAAGAATGATTATATGAGCTCCATGAATATTAGAATAAATAAATTTATATAATAATACCTTTAAGTATGGATAAAATCTTCCTCCATTATTAAGTATTTGTGCGGGATTGTAGAACTATTTGGTTGAATTAAAAATTGCTATTCAAGTGTTATTAGAGCTCTAAGTACTTGGTGAAAATGACAAAATTACCAATCTTAGTAGATCAACAAAAAAAAGTTGAGTGGTAATGACATAAATTAAAGAAAAATCTTCCCTTACTTTTTATGTTCTAGGTGATGGCATGGAGAAGGAAGAAAAGGGTTTGAAATTTCTTGATCTCCTTCATTTCTATCAAATTAGATGGTATGAAAACTGTGAGTTTGATGATTTCCTACCAAAAAAATAAAACCAAATGAGAAAATTTTAGAGCGATTGGTTGGAAGCTTGGGGAATAAAGAGAGAAAGCTTACTAATTGGAAGGGAAAAAGAAAAACTAAAGGTTTATCAAATTGTATTAATTGATAGTGGTAAGATGTTCTCTTTTTATTACATTCGTTGTTCTTCTTGATTTTAATGGGGGATTGAAAATCCTCAATTTTGATATTTCTAGGGTTGATGGGCATTTATGAGTGAAAAATGTAAAATTGTATAATTATTGATTAATTATGGTTTTTATGACATGAATAAAGATCAAATTAAAGAAAGTAAAACCAATTATGAAATTTGAAACATTAGAGTAAGTGGCCATGGTTTGGAACTTTGAGAGATTTAGAAATTGACTAAATTGGATTGATTTTTTTATGTTTTAATGGTGTTGGGGATGTTTGAAGTTGGTTATGAATATTGTAATGTGGATTGCTTAGAATTTAGTTATTATTAGTATATTTTGAAATGATAAAAATATGGAAATTGGTGGAATTGTACAAGTTTTAGTGTTTAAATGATGTTGTTATGCTTAAATTGGATTGGTATGATTATGATAATTTGTTATGCTTGATTGTGATTCAAATGGAATAAGTTGCTTGGATATTGGTTTATGTTTGTTAAATGTGAGAAAATGAAAGTATGGAAATTGGTGGAATTGTGTAAATTTTAATGTTTAAATGATGTTATTATGCTTAAATTGGATTGGTATGATGGTGATAGTGTGTTATGCTTGATTGTGATTCATGCAGAACAAGTTATTTGGATATTGGTTTATGTTTGTTAAATGTGAGAAAATAAAAGTATAGAAATTGGTGGAATTATGTAAATGTTTAGTATTTTTAATGATGTTGTTTATGCTTAAAAAATTGATTGGGAGTTTGTAATCTAAATGATTGCGTATTTAGGTCTTGCTTGACAAGTTAGTAAAATAAGAAAATATATGTTGGATGTATTATTATAGTAATTAGACTTGTGAAATTATATCTAAATGTGAGTTAAAAATTAATATGGATAAATTTTAAATTTATATTTGAGATACAAATTAATAGTATTAAAAAGGATGTTGATATGTTTAAGTAATTATGGATAATAAGTTGAAATGGTTTGGGTGCTAATTCAGGAATGCTTTCTTGGAAAATTAAGAGGGGTATTTGAGGTTGGTCTAGTAATTGAAGGGATGCATCCTATTATAGTGTCAAGTAAGTGTCGTAACCTAATTTATTTTATTTTTAAAAAATATTCCTATTAAAATTTCTTTATACATGTACAATATTATGAGAAATTGTTTTAAAAGAAGGTGGATTGCATTGACAAAGATTAATTATATAAATTAAAGTTGATCATATGGGTGAAGAATAATTATATAAATTAAAGTTGGTCATATAGACAAAGACTAATCATATAAAAATTTCTTTATAATATCGTATCAGACTCCACCTTAAGGTAACATAAGTTTTTATTTCATGTCTTTATGTTTTGATTAAACTCAGAAAATGGATAAGTTTTGGAAAAAAAAAAAATTTTGCATGAATTTTAAGAAATCACCCATTGTTTTTTTAATACCTTTTCTTTTAATTGTGTTTTATACTATAAAAATAAATTCTATTTCACCAAATTGGCCTCAAATTCAATCCTAAAATTTTAAAAATGAGTAAATGGAGAAATTTTGGATGGAATTGATTTTTTGCATGAATTTGAAAACCTTCATGATTTTTTTTTGTTTTTATCTTGATCCTTCTTTTTCTAATTGTTTTTTATACCATAAGTCTAAATCTTATTTCATCAAATTGACCTCAAATTCAATCCAAAAGCTGAAATAATTTTAGTAGGTATAAATTAGATGGTTAAATCACATCAAATCTTAGGCAATATCATCCAGAAAGAACTTAGGCCAGACCGTTCTTCCAATTCTAAAACATTGACTTTTACCTTGGACAATCTCAAAACAAAGAGCATACGCACAGTGTAAAAAACAAAAGTCAAAAACACCATAGAAAAGCGTACACAATTTGGTTCTCACCAAGAATGGCAGGAAGAAATTAAAACCTTAAATAAAAGCAACAACAACGAATGGGTAGCATCAAGCATGCCAATTGTATTTTAATTTGGTTCTCACCAAGAATGGCAGGAAGAAATTAAAACCTTAAATAAAAGCAACAACAACGAATGGGTAGCATCAAGCATGCCAATTGTATTTTTAGTTTTTTTTTTTTAAAAAAAAAACCAACAACAAAGCAAATAAATAGATGAAAATATCGCAATGAAAAAAATTAGAAGCACAATATTGAGAAACTAAGAATTCGACTTAGCAAAGGAAAAACGCACTACAGGCAGAGACAACTCGAAGAAGGAAGTGAGGTGCTTATCAAGTGTACTCCTAAAAATTGCAAAGGAAACTCTGGTTTTGATCAAGTGGACAATATGGAGAAGAATATTTAGCAAACGTAGCAGCAAACAATAAGTAATATGGCATGTCAAACAATAAGTATATATTGAAAAGAAATATAAGAAAAGCCATAATAGAAAAGTAAAAAATTCAAAAACAACTGCACCAAAACAAATGAAAGAACTATTAGAATAAGCTAAAAAAATCCGGTACGGCAAAGGAAAAATGAACCTCAGGAAGAAGGAACGCAAACATAAGGTAAAGAATCAATGAAAAACAAATTAAGCCTAAAGATTTGATAAATTACAAAATCTAAGCGTAACAAAATAACAAAACAACGTAAAAAATAAATAATTATGTAATTTAAATGCAATATAATAACAAGAGCTCTCTTCTTCTTCTTCTTCAAAAGATTAATCATTTTCATTGCTAGTTGAAACCTCTAAATTCCCATTTTTTTTATCTTTTTTTTTTTCAATTTCATTTTCTTCAACAGGAAATAAGGTTTCAAGTCTTCATTTGTCATCATTCAAGATCATCTTGCCTTTAAGAACAAAAAAAATGCACATATTTTTTAGAGCCAAGAAAGATTAAAATATTAGAAGCCATGGTAAATTAGTAGCTTGAGGTAAAAAGAAAACACAGGAAATAAAAGAAAAATCAAATCAGCTCAAAGAAGGCAGACTAGTGGTTGGTTTACGTTTATTACAGTGCAAAATTCTGTTTTTTATTATTATTATTATTATTTATTTGCTTGCTAATTAATTACAACTTTGCTGACAGTCCCACCATTACTTTTATTCCCAAAGCAAGCTCCATCATGGCACTTGTAGGAGAATGACTTTGGCATATACAGTAAACGCAGTCTTTTTTTTTTTTTTTCCCCTTTTAAATGTAAGCTAATTGAACAGAAAGAAACCAAAATCAAAGAAAAAGAAGAAATCAATCACGTTGTTTTCAGCTATATTTCGGAGGTACATAAATTGTAATACCTGTTTTCATAACAAAAGAAAGTGTTTGTATAAATTTCACAAGGAGGGTTGAATCTTCATTGCTTTGGGTCAATGAAATCGGTTGGTATTAGTGGGCTCTGGAAGTTTTTATTCTGCTCGGCTTGCATTTCTTGTACTGAACCCAAAATCGGTATGGACGACGAATGGGCTAAAAATTAACTTGTTACTCTCTTTTAGAAAAATCAGCTACTCTTTCAATAAGTTCATAATATATATATATAAAGAAAAGTAAATTCTTACGAATATGCTACATACTTGTTTCTATAAACAGAGTTGTCATATTACAACTAAAATACTAAAAAACTAGAATTCTTTCTCCGAATTAATCCACTGAAAAGGGGCACCCCATCGGTTCATCTTGGAATCCCTTCATACTATCGTATCAAATGATCCATGTTGTTGGCTGTTTGCTGGTTTTCCATATAATACATACAACTTTGGTAGTTGGTTAGGTTGGGTTGATGGCTCTACAAAAATAAGCGGTTCTTGATCCTTCTATCCCCGTTCTCAATACGAGGCATATTTTTTATACTCTTTATGCTTGTTTAGGAATAACCAATTTACGAGGTGGTTGGAGTATCACAAGAAGGATTATAACGAATCAACGTATTTGGTGTAGATCATGTGGGTTGGGCTCATATTATGTTTTTTAGATTATGCTTCTTTGCTGCTATTTTTTTTTATCAAAACTTCTTTGCTGCTATTTGACATTGGATGTTTTTGTATCTAAAAATATTTTGTGAACAACATATAGAAGAACCTCCTTTTAATTGGCCTCTCATAATTAATTTCTGTGAAAAAGTATTATGTATGCTGGTTTCATCCAATCAAATCAATGAAGCTTTGGCCAGGAAATTCTCTTTGCATTATACCTCACCAAAAAACCCATGCATGATCTCAATGGCTCAACAATTTGATCTTTCAAACTTTTTTACAGGAGAATCCATTCTTCTTAAATGAGGTTTTAAAAGAACTGATTTTGTTTGTGATTTCAATGAAATAAATCAATGTTTTGTTTGGAATAATGTTCAGAGCAATTCCCTTGAAAGAGATGACCAAACAAGTCAAAAAAAAAACATGTAATTGGGACAACTATCACTCAAATTATGTCTTGGATCCACATTTTATCAGCATGAATAATGATTGGTAGTACGTTAGTTTTTCATGGACTCCAAAACATGGTATCTTACAAATCCTAAGCATTACACTGGATGTGGGCAAAGTTTATTGGTTTTAACTAATCTTACTTGAAATGAGGAAAGGCCATTTTTTATATTCCTTTCACTTTCTTTAAAATTATCCTTTGTAGTCCCAATTTAAGCTGAGTCTATTTTAAGTTTTTTTCTTTCATGAGAACCTTAACTAAGATCACACCCTACACTAGGGGGCAAACAGAGAAATATGATTAAGGAAATTGTCTTGAAGGCATGTGAGCATACAAAGAAAGTCTGACAACAAAGAATTCAATAAAACTCCAAACAATTGAGAGAATTCCTAACAAATATGGGAATAACAAAAAACAAAAGTTCCTCATTTGGAATCTTTATCATCATTTTTGTTGTCAAGGTAGCAAAAGAAAATGCCAAAACAAGATAATAGTGATCTATAGTTTATAAGCCCTTAAACACTTTTTTTAAGCTTATGGAATACTCTTTCTTTTATAGCCTTGAGCCATGAAATACATTACGTGCCTTTGAAGTCCTTTCTAATCAAGTAAGCAACCTGGATCAATAAACGGCGCTCTCAAAATATAAGAGACTTTTCCATAAAGAGTCATGGCATAGCAAATAATTACTCGTTATTATTCATGCTGTTAAAAAGAGTGTTTCTAAAGATAAAAGACAAATTGTTTCTTTTCTCTCAAAATACCTTCAAGCAATCGCTTGAACACTTTGAAAACCAAAGCAGAAGGTCATCTCATCACTTACCTTCATCTGAGATTACTTTTACTAAGAGATTTGACATAAAGCCCTAGAGTTGCATGAACATTGTTATAAACAGGCATTGAGAGTTTCAGTTTTCAAGAACAAAACAGATCTTTTAAAAAATCATTTTTGGAAAAAGGTTTTCTTTGTAAGAAAAATGAATATATGACACACTACGAGGCACCATTAGAAAATCAGAGATTCTAATGACAACAAGTGCAAGTGAGGAAATGAAATGAGGCAGTTAATTCTCCCAGGGGGCAGAGAAGCAGTTACCAAATCCTTAATGGCATAAAGAAATTTGCTTCCCTAGTGGAAAATACACATGATAAAACTGTGGACTTCTTCCAGGATGAGGACTAAAATGATTTGCAGTATCGATGAAAGGAGATTGTTGACTCTCACAATATGATCAGTTAGACAACAAGATAACTGATACATCTTCAGTAGGAGAAATGTATATGAAATCCTAGGTGAAGCGGGATAATCTTCATATTTTGACCATCTGAATTCGTTAAAGAATCTTCAACAATGCGAATGTTGCCTATAGAACAATGCCGGGCCAGGAAGAAGCTAATTCTCTCAGTGAAGTTACCAATAGAGAAAAGTGCAGTGACTGTTGGGAAACTCAAACAAAGCTTATCTTAGAAAAATGAGCAACATGGGTCGGCTTGAGTAGATTTGAAAGACGCGTGAATCAAAAGAGCTCACTAAAATATCAAGATCCTCAAACAAGATGAACGGGGGATCTATATTTCAAAAGGTAAGATGCAATCTAACTTCACGAGCATTGCATATTTGTTTTGCAGATATTTCACGAAACAAAATTCCTAACAGGATCCAACGAGATTCAGATGAAATGAATTTCATCTAAATCACATAAAATGTGGCAATTACAAGAAAGCAAAATTCACGAACGACGACAAGAAACATGGATTTTTTTTTTATTCATGGGAAAAGGGGTACAAGTACAAACGTTAAACACTTCGAGGATGATTAGGGATATTTTCATCTTGATGGTCAATCATGCCTCGGAATTCCTCAAATTGCTTATGCATGCGCTCCATCTCTTCCTCGAACTCAAGGTGTCGGGTGTTAATATAGTCCCTCCAAAAGTCAACACGTGCATTAAGCTCTTGGTTTCTCCTCTCCAATTCGTTTCTGTGACGTCTCTCATCACGGAGTCTTTTCTTTAAATTCTCAATCTGATTATAGAGCTTAGGAATTTGAGTATTCAACTCAAGTCTTCTGGCATGAAGACGCTCTGCAACGTTCACCAAAGACAACGTAGCTCTGATACTGAGAGCAAGTGATTGATTCACTGCTCCAATATCGATCCTGGCTGCCAGCATTATTTCATCACGAGGAAGGATTATGTCTCTAGCCACGGCTACAGCAGTATCTTTATTGTCCATTACAGTATCCTCTATTGTAATTGGACGACCATTCACTTCAAAAGTAGTACGCCAAACTACAGGCTCTGCCTCAGGAACAAGGTTGGGATCAGCATTGAAAGAAGAGGAAGACATGGTTAAAACTTCAAAAGTTAAGAACTTTGAGAGTATTGAAAATGCGAGAAGTTGATGATGTCTTTTGCCCAATACTGCGTGATTTATAGGGAATTTACTCCTGCCATCATTTTGAACAGAAGATCAGATCTTAGCCATAGATACAAGACTTTCTTGGGAAGCTTTCCTCATCTTTTGGGATCCACTTACAAATCAAATCCCAACTGTACATACAAGACTTCCTTGGGAAGCTTTCATCATCTTTTGGGATCCATTTCCAAATCAAATCCCAACCGTACATACAAGACTTTCTTGACAAGCTTTCTTGATCCATTTACAAATCAAATCCCAATCGTACATACAGGACTTTCTTAAGAAGCTTTCATCATCTCTAAGATCGATTTACAAATCAGATCTCAACCATACAGGTATGACTTCTTTTAGAAGTTTTCATCAATCCTGAAGCTCATTGCTGAAATCTCTTTCATGTATTTCACAAAACCTATATTGAAATCACTTTCAAGTATTTCATCATCGGGCAGGTCGCCTAGAACAATTAGACCACTTGCGAGGCTCCTCGCATTTTATGATCGGGCAGGTCGCCTGGAACAATTAGACCACTTGCGAGCCTCCTCGCATTTTATCAACGGGCAGGTCGCCTGGAACAATTAGACCACTTGCGAGCCTCCTCGCATTTTATCAACGGGCAGGTCGCCTGGAACAATTAGACCACTTGCGAGCCTCCTCAACAATTAGACCAACTAAAAAATCTGGGTATTTTTCAACACCGCTATCGTTTTTCTTTACAAAACTTACTATGCAAAGTCAAAAAAAAATGAATTTTCCAATGTCTTTGCACCGTAAGCATTGTAAAGAGGGGGCAACTATTGTAATCCAATTTTGGATTCACCAAGTTTTTCTTGAATGTTATTTTATTTCTATTATTATTTATAAGAATCCAAAAAAAATAAGAAAAAGTTTAAAATTCAAAAAAATATTTTTTTTCTCGAGTCAACCGCATCTTTCTATCAAAACCGAGTTCACTAGGTCAATACGGGTCAAACTATGTCGACCAGGGTAAAAAATGAGTTTTCGGGCTATTTCAGGTCAAAACCGTCATTTTTCATCAAAACCGAGTTCACCGGGTCAATACGGGTCAAACCATGTCGACCAGGGTAAAAAAATGAGTTCTCGAGCTGTTTCGGGTCAAAACCGTCATTTTCGACCAAAACCGAGTTCACCGGGTCAATACGGGTCAAACCATGTCGACCAGGGTAAAAAATAAGTTTCCGGGCTATTTTGGGTCAAAACCGTCATTTTCAATCAAAACCGAGTTCACCAGGTCAATACAGGTCTAACCATGTCGACCGGGATGAAAAATGAGTTTCAAGCCATTTTGGGTCAAAACTGTTATTTTTTGGTCAAAAGCCAATCCACCAGGTTGATACCCATTGAAAATTTTTTAATGTTTCAACATAATTTTCTGTAATTAAAATTGATTTTTTGGCGGTTGAGTCAGGCTTTTTCTAATACTGATTTGAGTTTTTAATTTTACCTATATAATTATTTATTATATATAATAAAAGAAAATTAATAATACAAAATTTGTAATATTAGGCGGTGCATTTCAACGATTGTAGGCAATGTATTTTTTCTGTCAACTATTGTAAGCAGCCTAATTTTGCAGATACCATTGTAGGCGTTGTAAGCGGTTTGTCCCTTGTCACTGGCTATAAATAGTCAGTGACGATTCGACACAAGGGGGAGGAGAGGAACAGAAGAAAAAAAAAAGAAAAAAAAAAAGAGTGATTATTAAGTTTTTACTACTGGGTTTTTTTTGTTTTTTCTTGACGAGAGTAAGATATTTTTTAAAAAAAAAAACAATTTAGAAAATACCAAACATATCCCAACAAATCTCAGCCGTTGAAATAATCTGAGATTGGATCTCCTTGCGCCACGTCACCCGGTGTACCGAGCTTTCGGTGCACCGCGCTACACCGGATCAAAATCCAGACAATCTGGGTCGTCCGATCAACCTGCAGATCAAGTCAATCACAGCCATACGATCGTTCCATCTAAGATCCAACGGAGTACAGAGTTCAGCGGTACAGGTGTACCATGCACGCGTTCACACCATAGCCTAACTTAGAGCTTCTCTCTCCTCTCGCCGGCGACTCTCTCTCTCTCCTCCGATCTCCCATCTCCGACCTTATCAAGCTACCACACTACCACCGAAAGGTTGATACACTGGTTTAAAGCAAAACCCCGGCGGTTTTAACCGTTTTCGCCACCTCATCTGGCCGGAAAAAGGCCGCGATCCTCGTCGGCCACCGAAGCTTCAAGTCTACGATTCTCCCTCGTCAGCCATCAACGGCCGTCGAGACCACCACCATCAGAATCCTCTCCATCAGATCTACCAGGATCAACCATTGATTGGCCGTAAAGCTCACCGGAAAAATTCGCCGCCTCCAACAGTAACCGCACGTGAGCCACACGCACCGCCAATGGCATTTTTGTAATTTTTTGATAAATCCGAGGGTATTTTAGTCTTTTACCTATACAGGGACACTCAGGTAATTTTTTTGAGATTCCTTACAGTTTTTATTTTATTTTTATGTAAATATTTGTAAATTTTCATGCATGTTGTAAAACAAAAAAACAAAAAAAACAAAAACAAGTAAAAAAAGAATAACGATGCGGGTCCAACACCCATCTTATCATGTTATCGTTCGTGGGTCCAAAGCCCAATTCTCGAATATGATTATACCTATTTCTCAACGATATCAAAATATTTTTATTTTATAAACGAATATTGTAAGTCGACACGTCTCTTTTCACAGAAAAGGACCGATGTCAAAAAGTTAAAATACCAAATATGGATTATGTCCATAGGTTTTTTTGGTAACTCAAACGTACTTCTCCTGTTTAGGGTTAAACGTTAATATTTTAGACGAGTTTTCTATTTTTTTAGGAACTGATGTCATTTTTTAATGCGTCTCCTACGAACGTTGTTTGTCGACACGTCTCTTTTTACAGAAAAGGACCGATGTCAAGGATATTTATACCAAATATGGATTATGTCCCTTTTTTCCTTTTGGTAACTAAGACGTAAATCTCCTTTTTAGGGTTAAACGTCAATATTTAAGACGAGTTTCCTATTTTTAGGGACTGATGTCATTTTTAACGTGTCTCCTAATTTTAGGGACCGACGTTAACTATTTTATATAAAAAAAAAAAAAAAAATTGCAAATAAGCTCAAAATATAATAGCATTTGAATCAAATATAAAAACACACGAGTAAGGGTAACCTTTCTTTTGAAAGGATGTTTTAAGGGTGGTGTCTACATTCCTTTAATCATAACTAACTCAGTACCTGAATCTCTAGGACCAGTGTTTAATTTGGGATTTCTAGTTCCCTCAAATTACTAGATGGCAACTCTAATAAAATCTATTTCCCCTAATAATAAAAAAATCTTTTTGTTAAATAAACAAAATGAGCAGAGCCGTCGCCCGACGTCGCGTATCGACAAGAACAAAAAAAATGCACATATTTTTTAGAGCCAAGAAAGATTAAAATATTAGAAGCCATGGTAAATTAGTATCTTGAGGTAAAAAGAAAACACAGGAAATAAAAGAAAAATCAAATCAGCTCAAAGAAGGCAGACTAGTGGTTGGTTTACGTTTATTACAGTGCAAAATTCTGTTTTTTTTTTTTTAATTATTTATTTGCTTGCTAATTAATTACAACATTGCTGACAGTCCCACCATAACTTTTATTCCCAAAGCAAGCTCCATCATGGCACTTGTAGGAGAATGACTTTGGCATATACAGTAAAAGCAGTCTTTTTTTTTTTCCCTTTTAAATGTAAGCTAATTGAACAGAAAGAAACCAAAATCAAAGAAAAAGAAGAAATCAATCACGTTGTTTTCAGCTATATGTCGGAGGTACATAAATTGTAATACCTGTTTTCATAACAAAAGAAAGTGTTTGTATAAATTTCACAAGGAGGGTTGGATCTTCATTGCTTTGGTTCAATGAAATCGGTTGGTATTAGTGGGCTCTGGAAGTTTTTATTCTGCTCGGCTTGCATTTCTTGTACTGAACCCAAAATCGGTATGGACGACGAATGGGCTAAAAATTAACTTGTTACTCTCTTTTAGAAAAATCAGCTACTCTTTCAATAAGTTCATAATATATATATATATATATATATATATATATAAAGAAAAGTAAATTCTTACGAATATGCTACATACTTGTTTCTATAAACAGAGTTGTCATATTACAACTAAAATACTAAAAAACTAGAATTCTTTCTCCGAATTAATCCACTGAAAAGGGGCACCCCATCGGTTCATCTTGGAATCCCTTCATACTATCGTATCAAATGATCCATGTTGTTGGCTGTTTGCTGGTTTTCCATATAATACATACAACTTTGGTAGTTGGTTAGGTTGGGTTGATGGCTCTACAAAAATAAGCGGTTCTTGATCCTTCTATCCCCGTTCTCAATACGAGGCATATTTTTTATACTCTTTATGCTTGTTTAGGAATAACCAATTTACGAGGTGGTTGGAGTATCACAGGAAGGATTATAACAAATCAACGTATTTGGTGTAGATCATGTGGGTTGGGCTCATATTATGTTTTTTAGATTATGCTTCTTTGCTGCTATTTTTTTTTATCAAAACTTCTTTGCTGCTATTTGACATTGGATGTTTTTGTATCTAAAAATATTTTGTGAACAACATATAGAAGAACCTCCTTTTAATTGGCCTCTCATAATTAATTTTTTTTCTTTAGAAGTAGCTTGTTTTGAGTTCAGTGCTTTTCATTATGAATGAAGTAACGAAGATAGAAAATAAATAAAGAACAGCTGTTGGATAATTTTGAGAAAAGAAGGTTGCTAAACAATAATAGCAGCTTTGATACCATATTAAGCTAATTGAGAGATAATTTTTGTATTAATTGTGGTGGTACTCAAGAGAGCAACTATCCTTTATATTTATATATTTAGGGTTGTGTACAAAATAATAATGAAATGTATTATATATGATAACTATTTTTATATAAGAGTATTTACATATATGGCGTCTCTTTTCTTAATAGTAATGGCTCTATTTGCTATATTTTTATTTATTATTTTAAAGTTTTATAATTTTTTCTGGATGAAATTTCAATGAATTAGATATCCAGTAATCATTAAAGTCTAGCTTTTTAATATAAAGTGAAGCATTTTGATCCTTTTTATTTCATTCATTTTATGTCATTTTATTTTGGTAGTTTGATCATAGAATTTTTTTTCTCTTAATTTTTAAAATATAAGTGTGTGACTTGACTTGTTATAATAAATGCTATTAATAATATATAAAATGAGTTTGTCATGATGGAGATGGTTTAGAGTCAATTCTTCACTTTAACCATAAAAAATTTGATCAAATTTTATTGAGTCTGACCATTTCAAAAATTTTAGTTTCTTCCCATCCTAAACAAAATGAAGAATCTGAACCGCATTAAAAAAAAATATAGAGGAATTCTATAAGGATGAACTGTATAAGATATTATTTGGCGTTAAATAGCTAAACGATATATATATATATATATATATATATATATATATATATATATATGATGCAGCATCAGGTTAATTTATTCAAGCCAAATTAAAACTATAGTATATTTAATATAAATATTCTAGGATAAATTTAGCTGATCATGAGCTTTTAATTAGCAAGGAGGCATGTCCGGCGGGGGAGGTAATAAACGTGCTTCAGTCCCATCCTGAACGATGAAAACAGTCTCCATGCCCCAAACTAGATGACGGTCAAAATGACAGTGCATGAACCAAACTCCTGTAGCATAAAATTGAAAATCATGAAACAAAAAAATAAATAAATGTAGCATGTAGCAGCAGTAAGAATTAATTACCAGGATTGGTAGCCTCAAATCTGATGGTGGTCCAGCCATTTCTAGGCACAGTCACTGTGTTTCGAAATGGAGGATCAATGAGATTGTAGTTTTGAGGGTCCTTGTCTTTGTCAAAATTCCCATATCCCCACCCAACAATGTAGAAGCTATAGCCATGGAGATGCATGGGATGATCGATACCAGCTACCACATTGGTTCCCTGGAAAATAATTTCCACCGCGGAATTAAAAGGCAATATCTTCACTTCTGTCCCTGTTTTCGATACTTCTAGTATCAATGGCAGATATTCAGCTGTAAAATTAAACACCAAAGGTGGAAAGCTAGGAAAATCAGCTCCATACACCCCATGGATGTGCTTGTAATAAGCTTCTAGTATATCAATTGAAGGGTTCACAAAGGTTATATTGTTCATGCTAGCAGCAAGAATGGTTCCATTTGGACCCTCACATGAACGGTTTCTGTGGCAAGGTAAGGCGTTGATAGAGAGAGTGGAAACTACACGAGTGGTAATATTTGAAGGAACACGAACAGGATGGTCTTCGTCAGCTAAGCTCCTAAGGCTACTGAGAAAGCTATAGGCTGCATCTGTGTCATTATAATAAGGGAGTTGGGGTAAGGAAGGAGATGAAGAAAGGGTGTAGTTTCCATTGTATTGAACTATAGCGGTGGTGGTGGTGTTACCAAAAGGAACAGAAGGGCTACTAGTGAAGGCCCTTGCAGCCATGTAGTAGTGATTGGGATCTTGGTTGGCATGTAATACAGCATCAATGGTTTGCCCAGGAGCTATGGTTATGTAGCCGCTTGTCAATGGCTTGGCGTAGCTGCCATCTATTCCGACAACTGTAAGATTATGCTTCGCGACTGAGAAGAATAGAATGGTGTTTACTGCAGCATTTACTATCCGGAGTAGGTAACTGTTGCCTTGATCCACATTTAGCTTGATTGTTTCTGCAATTACAGTGGTAGAATTAAACTGTTAATATATGAAGAACAAATTCAACTGTAAAAACGAGACATGCACCTGACTTTGAACAAGGGTACAGGTCACCAGGCTGGCCATTAATGGTAAAAGCATCAGAGACGGCGGGGTCTCCTCCTGTTATTACCGCTTCCTGAAGAACATCCATCACATCTCTCTTCCACCATTCTCCTACATTGCCAAGAACAAAAATAATTAATATATGTATAATTAATTGCAAAACTAATATTTTCGCTTATAAGGTATCAAAATGAAAAACCACAAATCAAACATCAATGAGCAAACAAAAAGCTAGTTATATGTTTATTGGTTAATTTTTCGGGCAAGACCTTGTCATACCTAAAATGATGGGGACCTCCACATGAGGTTTGGAAAAAGGATAGCCAGTTCCATTGATCTTCGGATACACAATGATAGGCCCGTGGACCGTCGCTCGCGACCAGTCACTATGAGCATGCCACCATAGGGTGCCTTCCTCCGTGGAAAATATGATCTTTTGCTTGAACTTCCCTCCAGGTTGGATTGGACACTGTGTGATATATTCAGGACCATCTGACCAAGGATATCGAGTCAGTTTTACGCCGTGCCTGCAATGGAAATGACAGAAAACATAAAGAATATTCTGTTTTTATATGAATGGCCATTTAAATGTCGATCACCTTCTTTCTGGAGGAAATTTATATATACCAGTGGATGGTGATGTTATATCTGCCCTTGTTATGGACCGTAACATAGATTGTGTCTCCATGATGAACGTGTAAAGCTGGTCCTGGAAATTGTCCATTCACAGTCAAGATCTTCTTCTTGCTGCATAGTCTTGTATATGGAGCTTCCATAACCTTTATATGCAGAAAATTTAGCTCCCAGTATAAGTGGTTAGAACTATTTTTTGTTTTTCTTCTTCTCTGTATAGCCATTATCTTACTCGCTATGACAGATATTAATAAAGTTCTATCTTACTCGCTATGACAGATATTAATAAAGTTCTCGACTTTTATATATATCTATATATATATATATATAGTTAAAACTAAGGATGAAGACGAGTGAATTAAAACATGGCGCGGGGATTAATATTATGCAGATTAAATGCATCAAAGTTATTTGAATAGAACTTAAAATAATTTTTCATGTTGGATATGTGCATGCTTACCTTGAAATGATAATGAGTTGCAGCCAAGCAATGGACGCTGGCAAAAAGTAGAACCCATAAAATCTTGAAGACTAAAGTTTTCTTGCAGAATAACATTTTTTTTTTACTCTCCTAATTAAAAACAAGTCTTCTACCATCCCCTGTAGTACTTGCTTCCACTCCAAATGATTTCTAAACTTAATTATAGAGATCAGTGAAGAATTAAACAATTAGTTAATTAATTTAGTTGAAAGAATTTAATAAGTTCTCCACAAAAGTGGTATTAGTAGCCTTGAATCTAGGTCGGTGGGCCTATGCACAAGTAATTAAACTTAGAACAAGAGAAATCAATGAAAAGGGATCCAATATATAATCTGGAAACCAAGACTCTGACTTTTTGCATTTCTCTACTAAGATTGATATAATGCAAATTAACATCAACAAAAACTACTAAGACTGAAGCACCTCCCTTTTTTTTTTCTTTTTTTCTTTTTCTCATCCTAGCTATTTAAAAAAAAATCATCATCGGATGTTTTTCATTTTTTATTTAATTGTTTTTGTGCCCTAATTAATTTCATAGGATAAAAATTTTAGTTGAACTAGAAAGATAAAATTTAAAGTGAAAGCACAAGTGCATAGTCAATTTTAAAGTTTTTAAAATTTTTATTTTGGCTAAAAAAATTATTTTGTTTATTTTTTAGTCCTTAAATTAAAAAAACAAGATAAAAACTTGTAAAAAAAAATAGTAAAAATATCGGTTGGCCATAATTTAGCCACCAAAAAAGTGGATTTTTATATTAATGTGTTGCTCTTCTCAAGAGGAGTTTATTTGGGAGGTTTTTCACTTCAAACATGGGGAAAAAAGGACTTGGTTTTGATTTTTTTCATTAAGTTGATTTTCATATAATGATTTTTAGGGTGTTTTGAGGTTGTTGGGTGATTTATATAAGTTTGTATTGTTTTTTTGAAGTGTTTTTGGATAAAAATTGTTAGAAAATTAGATTTTTAAATCAATTCATTTCCCTTTGATTTTTCAGCCACCATAATAGTGGCTAGATTTTAGGTAGCTACCTCGTTCAAAACCTATCACCTATTTAATAATTAAAAAAAACAAAGAGAAAGAGACAACGATGTTGTTCACTTCTAAAAAAAAAAGTCAAGCATGCTTGTGCTTTTTTATTAAGGCTAGGTGCATCACCCTAACATTTATTTATTTTTTCTATAATTTAAATTTTATTTTAAAAAAATAATTAATTTAAAATATTATAAATATATCAATTTATTAAATGTATTAAAATAATTAAGAATATATTTACATAACACCCCTAGTTTTTCAGGGTATCTTTATCTCATCTCGTTTTAGTATCATATATATATATATATATATATATATATATATATATATATATATATCCACTCTATTAAATTTTTAATAAAGGTTTTTTTTTTTTTTTTGTATTTGAACCACACCAAGCTCAATAACTTCGTTCATTTCACCAAATTCAATCTTAATCATGACTCATCCATCCTATTCTTTATTTCACAATATTCTTGCTCAAGAATAATTTGCAATGATTTTCAATAAAGAGGAATAAATTGAGACACAAAGAGTAAGAATAACATATTTAAAAATTACACATTAATCGGCCCAATTAAATGGTCTAAGGCACCATCAGAAAATAACCAAAAAAAAAAAAACAATTGTGAACTTTATTTTGGCTAAAGAGAAAAGAAAGAAAATAATATCACTATCAAAAATAATTTAAAAAACATATGTCATCACATGCCATACAATATAGACGAAGGCACGATAAAGCATCTAAAGAAATAACAGAAGGTTAAATTTTGTTATCGAGTGGTGTCAAACCCGCTGTTTAAATGACATAAATGTCATTCATTTGCTGGTTTTTTTTATTAAAAAATTAAAAATTCAACATAAAACTCCCAAAATACTCCATGACCCTAGTAATTATCCAAAAAACTTGTGTGAAAGTATGAAAGTATCTCTATATGCTAACTTTATTTTTTGTATTTTCTAAAGTCAGATTCGTGTTTTAATTTTACATGAAAAAAGGATAAAAAAAAAAAAAAAAAAAAAAAACTCTTGTTGAACAGCCTAATATTTTTTTTGATATTACGAGTAAAAAAATATTTTTATTGTTTAAAAGTTTTTAAAAAGTCAAAAGTTTTTGGTCAATAGGGTAAATTATGTTGATTTCGTGATAAATGAGTATTTATACTGTACAAAAAAAACTAAAAAAAGATTTAAATACACCTGAAAAGCTAGTGAAAAAACGAAAATTTTGTTGACTTTTCCTTAGCTGAAGAAGTTTTGAATATAGCTAACAATCGTGTGATAAAAGGATTCTTATCAAAATCTTGAAAGCGATGCTACTTTGTATGTGGATTAGCACCAAAGAATCTCTCTTTGGGCAATGTTGGTCAAGGAACAGCACGATTTCTTGAAGAATGATGCAAGATTACTTCCACGAAATAAAGTTGACTGTATTTCGCTATGATTAATTTTTCTTCTAAATCTACTAAAGCAAAGATGATTTTTAGGTTTTAAAAATTATTTTTTATATCTATATTAAAATGATAAAAAAATTAAAAAAAATTAAAAAAATTTTAAAAAAACATGGTTTGAATTAAATTTTCATCGATTAAAAAATATTGCCATAAATACCAATGATAATTTTATTATGTAGAGGAACTAACCAGGAGGAGCAACATCTTTATATGCACTTACGTGAAACTTTATTTTATGAAATAATTCCAATTAATTCCAAAAAAATGTTTTACCAATTCTAAGCCATGCAACTCATCGTAGGCTGTAGCCAGCTAGCTCCTCCAATGGTAGCACTTAATTTTTTTTGACTCATTCAATTCTAAGCCATGCACGCACGTAATGATCTCATATATTACTGTTAGAGCAGACTTCTCATAGATTACTGTTAGGGCAGACTTGCTATATATTACGAAGATTAAATGCATCATGGCTGTCGCACCTGATATCATGATATATTTAAAAATAATTAATTGAAAAAAATAGATTTTTAATATCTTATTTTTTATAAGAAAATGTTTTGTTTAAAGAGTTGCTACCTAGTATTACAATATCAAAAAACTCTAACTGGTCAATAAAAATTCTATGGTATAAGATTGGTTGTGGCGAGGGAAGGTATTAGCACCCTTGACACACCCTACTTGAAGTAAGTTGCATTGTTAGTTTTGTCTTAAATTGCTAAATTTTTTGTTTATTTGAGTTATGGCGGTTCACTGGCAATATTCTTGATTCTAGCATCAACGAATATTTAATTACAGATACTACTAACTATGGTGTTGGTAAATGTCGAGAGAGGTGCGACGTCGTTTGGCAACGGCAGAGACTATTTGTCATGCCTCCTGCATGAGGGGTTGTGTGTTGGGAATGTTTTTTGGATTTAATCATAAAATTATGATTAATGTTTAGGAGTCACCACCTAGTATTATGGTCACTAGGAATCTATGGTTTGCGAGGGTCTGAGTAAGGGACTATTTGTGTAAGGGGAAGACGCATCACCCCCAGTGCACCCTACCTAAGGTAAGTTGCATTGTTGTTTGATTGTTTTTCTAAGTCGGGTTTCTATTCGTTGGTCTTTTCTAATGTTTAAGGCAGATCTCTCTTCATGAGAAAGTCGCTATCTTATTGGATTAAATACTAACCGTTCTAAAGTCTGAATATTAGCATCGCATTTATTCACACCTTGTATCTTTAATACCTGAGGGTGTACTTTATCGTGTAATTTTAAACCCCCACAAATATTAAAATCTACATCTTGACCCTAAAAAAAAAATTAAAAAAAGATTTTTGATATTTTGGCTAAATTCTAATTGATAATCATAAACTAGTTATGATATCCATTTTTTATTTTTAAAACAAAAAAAAATGCAATTTTTGTTTACTTAAAAAAATATTAATAATAAAAAAATAGAGAAAAAAAATTAAAAGATGAATCTAGATCAAGATATTCAATCACAAAAATTAAGACATTTAACTAATTATATTTACTAAACTTGTTTACTTAAATCTATAAAAAATAATAGAAATTAATAGAAATATAAATGAAATTGATTGAATAAACTCACACCCTTAAAAAAATATTATGCAAGGTCCAACACATTAGAAATATTATTTAAAAATAAATATTTTTTATTTTGAAAAATAAAGTTTATTTGTATAAAAAAAATTATAAATGAGTTAAAATAATAACTTAAAAATCAAACACAAATAAAAAAACCTTATATTCACAAAAAATATGCAAAACTTGTAATTTAGATCATGAGAGCAAAATGTAATCATAGAATTTTTTTTAAAGATAACCATAAAACTAATATTTAACAAAAAAAAAAAAACTAATATAAGACAATAAAATCATATAAAGAGTATTTTCACTATGAAAAAACTAGAAAAGACTTGGATATCAACGAAGAGCTAGCAAAAAAGATGAAAATTTTGTTGACTTTTCCTTAGTTGAAGAAGTTTTGAATGTAGCTGACAGTTGTATGATAAAAGGATACTTCTCAAAATCTTGAAAGCGATGCTACTTTGAACGTGGAGTTTAATAATCTGCTGATTCCGCTGTATTAACACGAAAGAATCTCTCTTTGGGCATTGTTGGTCAAGGAACAGCACGATTTCTAGAAGAATGATGCACGATCGATTACTTCCACGAAATAAAATTGACTAGATTTTGCTATTATTAAAATTTGCACGATCAAAAAATATTGCCATAAGTACCAATGATAATTTTATTATGTAGAGGAACTAACCAGGAGGAGCAACATCTTTATATGCACTTACGTGAAACTTTAGTTTATGAAATAATTCCAATTAATTCCAAAAAAATGTTTTACCAAACCAGCAAGAAAAGAAAGTGACCTTTTACCAATTAATTCCAAAAGGGAAAATTAATGGAAAGTTTTCAGTGAATATTTTTCTATCTGCCCTCTCCCAATACTCTCTTTCGATCTCATTCATGAGGCCAAAACCACCTTTTACCAAACAATATTATTTTTTTGGAGTCCAAAAAAAACTAGTGTAAGAAATTATTTTGTGGCATGTGTAAATTAATAGAATATTTGTTTGTGTTTTAAAAATATTTTTTAAAAATTAATTTTTTTATATATATTTTTTAAAAATTAATAATTTTTTTATATTTTCATATTATTTTAATATGTTAGTATAAAAAATAATTTTCAAAATAAATATTATTTTAATATATTTTAAATAAAAAAATAATTTTAAAAAATAACAACTACCCACTTATAAATGCACCCCCACGAAAGAACCGACATCCTTCGCGGCCTCATTTACTCCCACAAAAGGGTGATGTGACCCATCAAATATATGTAGATATAACTAGCCAGTGGATTCCCTCGTGAGGATTTTTCGAAATTTATTTTAATTTAAAGTGCAGCAATTAAAACACATATTCACAAAAAAAAAATGTATTTTTTAGCTAAAAATATTTTTTATTCATTTTTTTAAAATTTAATAAAAATATGTCTTTTTTTATTGGCAACATGATTTTTTAATAAAAGCTAGGAGCAATCAAACTAAATATTGTAAACACTTCCAATAATTTGAATTAAAGAGAAACAATATGTATATCTCTTTAATTAAACTTTCATTTCCTTATCCATATAATTTTTTTTATTTTGCAAAAACAATTTTCTATCAAAATTAGTTTTTTTTAATAAAAACATATCATGATTTGAAAAGAAAATTTCAATCAAGAAATAAAAACAAAATCATTAAATGATTGTATAAAAAAAATAAAGAGTAATTAATTTGATAGAATTATATAAATGAATTAACTGTAAAATATAAATAAATATTATTTTACTATTTTTATTTAAAAATACATTAAAAAAAAAAGTTGTTGCAGTGCCAATAAAAAAGTCAGTTCGGGATAGCTTACTAGCTATTTTTTTAAAAAATAAATAAAAGAAAACATGACAATAAACTTCATAAATGGGTGCATAGCAATATATATTTTAACGGAAGTAATATTTTGCTCGTGTTTTTAAATAAAACTATCATTGGATTAACTTTCACACATCAATCTAAGTTCATCTTTTAAGTCCTATTAAATACAAGTTATTTATACTAAAATTATATTTTTGAGATTTTGAGCTCAATGGCTTGGAAACCAAAGTAATAACATATCAAGATTTATGAGGCATTCTAAGCTTATCCAATCAAGAAGAAGAAAAACTAAAAAGTTTAGATCTTGACCTTGAACTCAACGAGCTTATCTTATGTGTGAAGCGTCGCGGCGATTGGTCCACCTTCAAGTATATTATAGTGTCTATCTGGCAAATATAAGAAGACAATGAATTATTATATTTTATCAGTGGAAAATTTGAATATGAATCGCCACCTAATATTCTGATCATTAGGAACCCTAACTGGTCTCAGAGATTGGGTACGAAGATTTGTTGTGCAAAGGGAAGGTATTAGCACTCGAACTACGTCCTACCTAAGGTAAATTGGATTGTTTTGTTGTTTGATAAAATATAAGGTCTTGTTATGGTTTCTAATTGTCGGTCTGTCTACGGTTTAAGAAAAGTTCTCTGCTATAAGAAGATCCTTATCTTATCGGGTAAAAATCTAATTGTTCTATGTCGTCAAAAGAAATACCTTTTTAATATCAGGAATATGTTTTACGTATAAATTCGTAATCCTAGATACGAAAAGAAAACAAAAAAAATTTTTGAAATTTTTTAAATATTAACCTAGAAAAATACATGGAAAAATCATAATTTTTTCGAAAAGAAATTTTTTTTAAAAAAAATTACACTGGACCTGACCTGAAACAAAATTGAGTTGGGACCAACCCAAATAAAAATATAAACTACTTTATTGGGCTGGACTTAGCCCAGTCGCGTGGACTGGGCTGATGATCCAACCCGTAGTAATCATGGACTGGTTATTGTGCTCACGTATAGTAACCAGTTAATTATAGTTAGTTGGTTACTATGCTCATGCACAGTAATCGAGTAATTATTTTCTTGCTTGCAGAAACGTGCACAGTGCACGTTTTGCATGCAAGACAATAATCCAAAATATAGAGATGAGGGGGAGAGAGTTACTTGGAATAAAGGGCTCTGGTAGATGAGGGGGAGAGAGTTTATGGTGGTGACCGAGAAGAATATCGATGGTGGAGTGCCGGTAAAAAAAAATACTGCTGTTGTTTTTTCTGTAGGGCAGAGGCACATATTTCTTCTTTTTCTTCACAAGTGTTGCAGCAAATCCAGCAAGGGGAAGAAGATTGTGAGAGGTTGATGGTGGTGCTGTTTCAAACGGCAGAGAGAGAGAGAGAGAGAGAGAGAGACCAGACAGAGGGTGAGGTTACTGTTCTTCTTTATTATCTCTTCACTTTTGCCTTGTCTTTTTTGTCCTCTGTTTCCTTCTCTCTGGTTTCAACAACAATCTCCCCCTTATTCCGCCTCTGTTTCTTTTTGTCTTCTTTTATTTTTCAACCAAAAGATTCTCTCATTTGTTTCTCCCCTTTTATTTTTATTTTTTTTGTTTGTCCAGTTCTTCCTTGTATTTATAGGCAACCAGAGAAGAGTTTCACCACAGCCTGTCCAAGTGCAGGGCATGGTGGCGTGGGATGGCTTCTGTGCAGCCGTTGTAAGGCATGACCCTCCTCTTTTTCATCATGGTGGCAGGGCACGCAGGGTATGTATGGGTATGCGTTGTGCCGGGTTTCTTAGGCAAATGGGGTGGAGAGAGAGAGAGCGGGAAAATGATTTAAAATCTTCTTCTTCCTTGCCTTTGCATGCACAGAGAAAAAGGAGAATAGTGTCGTTCAAAACAACATTGTTTCAGTGTTTTTTTGTTATTTTAAGAAAAGAAGATGTAATTGGGAAGAACCCAAAAATAGGTTATGATAATTAGAACAACACAACCCGATGTTTTTAGTTGGAATATAAGATTGCCAACTACATTTAAAGCAATAACTCAATTCAAGATTATTCTTATGGGTTTCAAAGCTTATAGGGTGAATTTACTGACATTGTTTATGTTAAGGTGTTAGATGCATCTCTCTCAGCTATTCAGGAAGTTCATGAACAAAATAAAAGAGACCTTTTTTTTTTTTGAAATTATAGGTTGAATTTGAGGTGACTCACTCTAATTTAATGAACTGTGATCCTTCTCCTTTATTGGATATGTGTTTTGAAGAATTACTTTAAAGAGCAACATCTTACAACATAAGCCAAATTTTAGCAAGATAAAATGACATCTAATGTCATAATATATACAACTCATAGGAAAGGCAATGGTAGGGATAGACGAAAGGTTCAATGCTTTAGTTGTAAGGAGTATAGGCACATTGCTACCCATAGTCCAAATAAATGTTGAAATTACTGCAAGAAGTCAGGCCATATTATCAAATAATGTCCTATTTATCCAAAGAATCATCAAGCTCATACCTATTAAGCTATGGTTAATTCTTTTTTTGTTGGTCCTTTTATAATTAATAATCAATATGTTCTTACCCTAGATATGATTTAACTGATGATTACATCAGCCTTTTTTACCTTAGGGCTCCAAGGTAAATGTATAAATACATCTTAATTTTGGCTTATTGATTTTGTCGCATCCAATCATATGACTAGATTATTCGACACTTGCAATGTTCATATTTATCATGGTTCATCTCAGATTTAGATAGCTAATGAGAGTCACTTAGCTATTGATGAAATTGGGGATATTAATTCTTCTTTTAAAGAAGTTTATGTATCTCCTGAACTTTCTACTAATATCATCATAGTAGGCCAGTTAGTTGATGATAATTGTGATGTTTATTTTTCTCGTAATGGTTGTCTTGCATAGGATCAGATGTCAAGCAAGACAATCGTGAAAGGAGCTCAAAGTTGAAAGGCCTTTTCCATTACACTTTTCCATTCCTAATTTATCTATGGCTTGTATGACAATTAATTCTCAGAATGAAATATGGCATAAATATTTAGGCCATCCAAACTCTATTGTTCTATCTTATATGTTAAGTTTTGGTTCGTTATGCAATAAAAAAACATGTTTCTAAAACTATATCATTTGATTATTCGATATGCAAACTTGGTAAGAGTAAAACTCTTTCATTTTCTTTTCAAGGCAGTCATGCTGCAAAATGTTTTTATATTGTGCATGGTTATATCTAAGGTATCTCTCCTAAACTTTCTGCTCGGTTTGTTAAATGTGTTTTTATGGGTTATAGTATTTCTCACAAAGGATATGTATGTTATGGTCCTAGTTCTAACAAATTTCATATTTCTCGTAATGTTGTTTTCTTTGAAAATCAATATTATTTTTCTAATCATGTTGAGTCCTTGCCTAAACTTAGTGTTCTTCCTTGTTATGATGGATTGCCTCCTTCTAAATTGTTCAAATTTGGAATCGTATATACTTGATGTCAGCCAATTTTACCCTTTCTTGAGCTTGATCCTTCATCCGCACCTAATCTAACATCATCTACATCTTCTGAGCCTGACATGGCTCCTGCACCTGCTCCTCAACACTCTACATGAGTATCACACCCTTTTGATCAGTATGGTTTTAATGCTACTTTAACTTTTATTTCAATTCCTATAATTTTTTAAGTTGTTAAGCATAAATGTTGGTGGAAAGTAATGGATGAGGAATGTAGGGCTCTTAAAGACAATCTTACATGAAATATAGTTTCTTGCTCATATATTATTAAACCCATCAGTTATAAATGGGTTTACTCTATCAAGCATCACTCTAATGGAAATCTATATAAGTACAAGGCATGATTGGTTGTACTTGGAAATAAACAAGAATATAGGGTTGAAGGAGACTTTTGCTCTAGTAGCCAAGATGACTATAATGTATATAGTTCTCTTTATTACAACTTCATAAGGCTGACCACTTCATTAAATGGACATAAAAAAATGTATTTCTTTATGGTGATCTCAAAGAGAAAATTTACATGGCTCTTCCACTTCGTTTTTCCTCCTTCTTTTTTTTAGATGTATGTAAGTTAAAGTGATCTCTCTATGATTTAAAACAGGCTCCCAAGCATGGTTTGACATGTCTTGAACTACATTGCTTCAGTTTTCCTTTCAGCAAAGCCAATATGACTATTATTTGTTCCTTTGCCAGATATTTGCTAGTATTGTTCTTCTTATGGTTTATATTGATGATATTGTTATCACCGGGATAGATTCTTCTTTGATGAATCATCTCCAACAACATCTTTACGCCTCTT
Source organism: Populus tomentosa (assembly GCA_018804465.1). NCBI lineage: Eukaryota > Viridiplantae > Streptophyta > Magnoliopsida > Malpighiales > Salicaceae > Populus > Populus tomentosa. The sequence goes on from CM031977.1 coordinate 16,211,715, forward strand.
TTCATATGAATGATCTTAGTTCTCTTACATACTTCTTGGGATTGAAAATTCATATTACTTATTCAGGCATCAATCTAAATCAGCATAAGTATACACAGGATTTAATTACTTTGGTCGGTCTTCAAGATACTTCTTCAGTGGATACTTATTTGGAAGTTAACACGAAGTATCGTTGTGAGGAAGGTGATTTTTTTTTTTCTAGATCTTACTATATAGCACTAGTTGGTGGGTAGCTTGAACTATTTAACTATTACTTGGCCTGATATTTCCTTTGTTGTCTAGCATGCTAGCCAATATATATAGACTCCACATCATTTACACTTAGTTGTCGTTCATCATATCATATAATATCTACAAAGGTCTCCTAGTCGTGGGTTGTTCTTCCCTACTAGCTATCCTCTTCATCTCATTACTTAAAATGATGATGATTGGGTCAGTTGTCCTGATACTCGTTGTTCTGTCACGAGCTGATGTCGCTCCCTGAGATATTCTTTGATTTCTTGAAAGAGTAAAAAGTAGGCTCGTGTTTTGGAATTTTCTTTGAATATGAATACTATATAATGTTTGCTGCTTGTTTCAAAATTAGTTGGCTTCATGGGCTTCTTGCTAAATTGGGTTTCTTTGAGTCTAATCCCACTCATCTCCATACTGATAACACTAATGCTATTTAGATTACTGTTAATCCAGTTTTTCATGAGCGCACAAAGCATATTGAGATGGGTTGTCACTTTATTCGGGAAGCACTTGACACTCGTGTCATTTCTCTTCCTCATATATCTATTGATCTCCAAATTGCTAATATCCTTATGAAAACTATGACTCATTAGCACAATCAATTTCTTATAGGCAAATTGATATATTTTTATCGACCCATATCAATTTAAGGGGGGATGTTAGTAAGATTATATCAAGGTATAATTAGCCTATTTATTTATGGCATGATTTATGTATTATAAAGGTAAACAGTTTGTGATCAATTGTATATTTTAGTTTTCTATTTAGTTAGACTGAATTGATGTAATTGATGAGATTCAACCATATAATTAGTTAAAACATTGTTATATAACGAGAAGAACCCTCACAAAAAGGTCATCCAATACAACTAATAATATTCACCAAGAGCAAAATCTTAAAGATAACATATCTTCAAGTGGAAAAATCTTGAAGTATGGATTTCTATAAGTGGTGTAAAAAACTTGGTATAGATTCATCAATTGGCTATTGTATTCTTGAACTTGGACTAGTAAATAAATACATTATTCAAGTATAATTTAATATTTGAAATGTGGATATAGGCTTGACGAACCATGTTAAAATAATTGTGCAAAATTTTTGACTTATCCATTTACTTTTAATACTTTAATTATATTATTGGTTATTATATTTAATGAACAATAGATAAATGTTATAGTAATTATCTAACGGTATTTTTTTCATTAATATTTTTGTTTGTATTTAATAATTTTCTTGCTGTGATTCTTGTCATTCTAGACACTTGAGCTAGAATTTTAACCCATTTTTCATTAATAAGTTGAATGACATAGCTGTTCTCTGCTGCTAAAATCTTTTACATTTGTAAATGTGTAGCTAACAAAAGTCCAAAACACAGTAATACTTTTTCTTCTTCTGTTATTCATACAACAATTAGGTGGGTGATGATGAAATTTAAGTGATATTAATTGCATTTGGCATGGGAATTTTGATGATTCTAGGTAGGTATTGTTATTACAGACAAATTATATGTCCCAGCTCATATATATCATGATCCGCCATATGCTAAATCATCAATCTTTATCACGTATATGTACAAAGCCATTGCTGTCATTTTAAGTCATAATTCAAGCACCAAATTTTGTTGTACTATGGACAGTGAGGGGGAACTTAACCGACTTTAGAACTGTTGAATCATTTGTTTGTTGATTGCAAAGAGGAAGGACGAGTGAAACCATAGACAGATTTGACAATCTGTTCTAGATTCCCAGATTTTGCATATTTTAAGTACTTCTTGTCGGTAACACCACACAGTCAGTGCTCAACTGTTCGTACATCAAGAAACAAGGAAAGAAGAAATAGACTAAGAGATTGTTTAATATCGTGGTTTCAATTCTTTTTTATTAAAATATATGTTAATAATTTTATTTATTTATTAAAAATTATTTTTAATATTAGTATATTAAAATGATTTGAAAATATAAAAAATATATTAATTTGAAGTTAATAAAAAAAATAAAAAATTTTAAAATTTTTTAAAAATACTTTTAAAATATAAAAATAAACAGGTTATTTCTTAGAAGAAATAAAAACTTATTAAAGCCTTTTCTTTTCACCTATCGTCCATTGTTTCTTGATATTTGTGTTCATAAAATGCTCTTCTGGTCATCTTAAGCCGAGGCACAAATCTTCCTCTAGATGTTGTGATTTAACAGTGATAATCACAGGCCTATATGTATTTTGGCCTTGGTGCCCGTTCATCTTGGATTCCTTTGACAGCCTTATCCCTGCATGTTCAGATTTCTCATAAATAAGTAGGGCTGAGTTAATTCCTACAGCTGTGCTATGCAGTAAGTGTTTTTCTGCACTGCTTGCTGCCATACATAAAGCCCATTCAATTCTCATTTACTCTCTGGTACTAACCTAGCTTGCCTCGTTTGCTGCCATTTCTTAGACTGACAGCTAAGCCATGGGAATATATATATATATATATATATATATATATATATATATATATATATATATATATATATATTATTAAGGATATATAAAATCCATATTGGGATTTTAACTGTACCTTGTATTTTTCTGCAAGTTCCAACTATCATGCAGCATATTTCTTATGCTGATCTCCTGTATAGATACTTCATGTGTATTTGGAGTCGCAGACCCTCTTTTTGGGCTTTTATTATTTATAAAAATCTGTGTCAGAAGTCTATGCACTGCTAACCCAGTAGCACATTTTTATTGACAAGAACAAAAATGGAATTGAATTCGAACCATGAATCTTATTTAAGACTAAATAAGAAAACATCAACTTAAGCATTCAAATGTCAACATAGTTTCTATCCTTGAACATAAATATGACATCAATGTTGATCATAAGACACTAGATCAAATAAGAACCCTATTAAAAAGCACACACCACAAAAGATATACTAATTAATTATGCTTTGCACCAACTGAACAGTGAACATAAGCAAAAGATAATCTCTCATCAGGCTCTAGGCTTGAGTCTGCCCTCATTGGCCAGCTTGAAGAGATGTCCCTGGGCTCCTGCAGCCTTGTTGGAGGCGAGTGCAGAAATGAAATTCTCCCTGACTTGCCTGGTTGTGAAAGGAAACCTGTTGCTTACCATGGAGTTGAGCAAGGAAGCAGTTCCTTCTCGGTAGAGTGTTCCGTACCCATCAGTACGTGTGTTTGAAAGTGCTTGCTGCACGGTCATACTCGTTCCAAATCCTGGCAAGCTACCAACACCAAATGCGTTTCCCATTGTTCCCCACCAGCCCAAAACACCCCATATTAGCGTAGGGTGAGTTCTCCAGTAACTGAAAAAAAAAAAACATACTTGTCAGTTGTTAGTTGTTAATATATGGACACTGCATGATGATGTATATATTTAATCTATTTCATATAGTTTAGATTCGAGGTGAATAATAGAAACTTACTTGCATGAGAAGGGTGAATTAGGATCAGGAATGAAAGGAGGCGTGGGGGTGAAAGGGGTGCCTGGAATGATACTTGGGGTGGTTGGTGGGCTTACACTGATCACTGGTGTAGGCGGGCTGCCTCCAGTGGTCGGAGGGGTGGGGTAGTATCCACCACCTCGAGGAGGGTTTGATGGTATTGATGGAGTAGGAACTCTTGGTGGGGTTCCACAATTTCCACCTGAAGGGGTTGATGGTGTTGGATTGTGGCTTCCACCTGAAGGGGTTGATGGTGTTGGGTGAGATGGTGTGCCACCAGAGCTACCTCCTGAGCCATGTGAAGGTGTAGTTCCATGGGAAGGGGTGTGTGAACCTGCCAATTAGAATTTGAACCGTTAACAGTCTAGATATTGGAAGAAAGAAGTGAAGTAGATTTACAGAGGTTTCTTTAGCTGAATCCTCTTAGTGATTTGATCAGATATGAACATTTTCTTCCCACAATCACTTGCATATATAGTAAAAAAAAAATCCTATATATAATAGCATGAATACACGCGAGCACATAATTTACAAATTATCTAGCTACTTAATAAGAAAAAAGTAGGTCGTGCATGCAACATATATAGGTTGCAAGTATATATATAGTTTAGAGCGCGATTGAGAGAGAGAGAGAGAGAGATGGAGACCAGAAGGGGGACTTCTTGAATGGGGGTCTGGTGGGGAGTAGTAGTTCTTTTGATCTTCAAAGGTTGCGGCCAAGACAGGGAAGGCCAAGTTGTGGGAAACCAAGCCAGCGACCAAAACCCACATCAACATTGGAGCCTGATTGCTCTTCTGCTTCTCCATCTCTGTATGCTCGGAGAGGACTAGAAGGAAGATAAGAGATGACTGAAAGATGCATTCTCCATTGAAGGACAGGTGATTATATAGAGTTGACAGAGGGAAGTAAATATTAGCAGGTGAAAGAGTATGTGGTTAGTTGATGTGTTGCAGAAGCATTAATAAGGGCTATTAATGACTTGTATTGATGCGATGGTGCAGATCCACCCCCTCCCTCGTCTTATTTCACCCACGACATACTTATAGTTTTAACTTCCATAAGCTGATCACTCGTGATAATGGATTGTTGTGGGGATTGAACTTGTCAGCTTGATGTGTTAATTGTCATTGCCATCTAGGTTTTGCCAAGATTACTGTAGCGTGAATTATTCTAGCAGCGGGAGCTGTCATTATCCAAACTCTAAGGATGTATAGTAGGAACCAGTTTAATTTCTGCAAAGATTATTCCTGATTGCGTGTCCTTCTAAATCCAAAGAGAAGCTCGCAGACTTAGCTCATGGTTCACTAGAAGGGAGACGGAATCGGGAATCATTGAGAACAAGAGCAAACAAAATAATGGGGCATAATTCTAGGACCTAATCTCTACTTGCACCCATTTGACAAGATTATAGAACAAGCTCGTACGTACAGTGATATGGGATCAAGTTGCCTTCAATTAACAGGCTGTGATTAATCTACAGGGAGTAGTCTCAAAAGTTTCGGCTTAGACATGATTTTTGAATCCATCAAAATGTGTGCAAAGACAATAAGATCAAGCAGCAAAACTTAAACAACAAATAATCAAACTGGTTAATCACGAAGAACAATAGAATAGGCATCCACTGTGATACTGGGAAGTTCGAAACATCATAATGTCTCCTAATTTCTTTGTTTATCATTTCCTGTAAGACCTGCTGGTGCTGCAACATCCCCTAGTTATCAATCTAACATTTAGTTTCAGCCTCAAGAAAAATGATCGAAACGCATGTCTCAACTTGCTCCATGCCAAGGGATTGAACCCTTCATCCTGTTTCATTATCCCTAGACTTTAAGCCGTTGATTTCAGGACTAGGTTGTTTTCTCTTTTTTTTCAAAGTCTCCGTTCAGCCGGTCCCGTTTTAAAATTGAGCTAGATATGAAATGTATTTCTTCTAATTAATAAACTCTGTCAAAATAGGAGAGGGAGAGGGGCAGGTACCTTCTATTCTTTCTCTCATCAGACAAGCTAACAAATATTGAGCCCTATTTGTTAGCCCAAGAATTATGTGGTTCGATAGACCATAAAGATTTGAGCCCTGCGCGCTTGCCCACAACCTCCATCCAGTAATTGGTTTTATTGCCATTTCAGATCACGTACGTTTTCAAATAAATTAAATTTTCTTCGCCGTAGACCAGACCAGGCCATTGAAAACAAGAACAGGATCTTGTTGGGATATTTAGATCTTGTACTAATCTTTACGAAAATATAAAATGGTGTCTCTTGGCTCACAGCCTGTTGCTCCATAGTTGTCATCGTTGCAACTTGAATATAAGCAGACAAACGCATGCTACAGGAATGTGAAAAAAAAAAAAAAACCCTTCAAAAACCATGGCAATTGGCATCCTAAGGGAAAAGGGACCCATAATTCTGAAATTAGAAGCTGTCACCTTAATGATTGTGGCAGAGAAGTAGTTGAGGTAGAACACAAGCTTTAGGAGATGAGTAAATAAAATACAGCAAAGCTGGTGTCAATTCAGGGCTCTGTTGCCTTGGATGACGATGACAGCAAAACTGTCTTTGACCAATAATTCTTTAACAAACAACTACTATATGTTTTAAATTTTTAGATTTGAAAATTTAAAAGGATCGAGAGATTTCAATCCAAAAGATATTCCATCTCCCCTATCTTGCAAACTTATATTAGCATCGACCGAAATAAATTGAAACTAGTTTTTTTTTTTTTCCTCTCTCTCCTTTAAGGATGGCTGTGGGCTGTGGGCTGTGGCCTATTTAAGTGAAAATTTATTTTCGAGTGTAGAAGACTGCTTGGCCATTTCTGTAATACATTATAGAGTTCTGGTCTGTCGAGGATAGGAAAGCTCAAGTCCCACGTGAACGCCTGTTTATTTGGCAACTATAATCACAATAATTATGATTGGTTTTTAAATAATTTTTTGTATTAAAATATATATTAATAATATTTTTTTATTTTTTAATATTAACATATTAAAATGATTTAAAAAATTAAAAATATATTAATTTGAAATTAATAAAAAAATAAAATAAAAATTAATTTTTAAAAAAACATAATCTGAACGACCTCATTAGCTTTGCCTCTGCTAGCTCTCTCTTGCATATCAATCGTAAGTCACTGTCACCCACTATTTCCATGCGAGGTAAAGTTTTTGGGCCCATGATTTTACAGTGGCCCACATGCTAATTCAACCGTTCGTTGGTTTTTGCGGTTGTAGCTTATAAAAAGTTGGTTTAATATTAATTTTTATGTTTAAAAATGTTTTTAAAAATAATTAATTTTTTTTATTTTTTTCTTTACTGAAAATTAATATTTTTTTAATTTTTTAATACACTAATATCAAAATTAATTTTTTTAAAATAAAAAATATTACTTTAATATATTTATAATTAAAAAATATTTTAAAAAACAACTATAAACACATTCTCAAACAAATTGTTATGATATGTTATACTAAAATGTATATTTGATTTAAATTTTTGTTGAAATTATTATTGATTAAAAAACAGTTTTTATTTGTTTAGTTAACTTTTTTTTTATTTATTTACACAAGTTAGATATATCTGATTGGTTAAATTTTTCATCAATATTCATGATATGAATTTTTTTATTCTTTGATTATGCTAAAAATTAAATAAATAAATAAATAAAAATACTGGATGGATAGAATCGACAATACAGATTGAAATCTGGCTCGTCATCTTCATGACTCTCATTTATTTCTTGCCCATATCCACTTCAAAGCAATGAACACTCCAAGTTCATGTACCTGAAAGTAAATTACCCAATTCAATTAAATGAAAAACAAAATTGGTTCACAGTAGAACAAATAGAAAATGTTACATTTTCAGTTGTCCCACATCATATAAAACTTCTTCTTCTTCTTTTTCTAGAATTGTTGATATTTAAATTTTAAACATTAATCATAAGTGAATACAAGGTGAAACGGTGGATATAAATAAATATCTGCATAACCAGAAAGACATGAGCAGTTTGAGGATTGAATTTTTTAATGATAATAGATGTGTTTTTTTTTTTTACCTCTTTTTGTAACTTCGATTAACTTTTGTTGTAGTTAATTATTTTTATTGTTGTCACCATGTATGATTTTCCATAAGTAAATTATGAGATGTGATTACATAACTTTTTTTAAAAAAGATTTTTATAAATAAAAATTATGTTTTGGCGAACTATTTATTTGGCTTTTAATATTTTAAAAAAAATTAATTTTAACATTTGATATTTTATTTAATTTAATTTTTTTATCTGATTTGGTCCCTCTATTTTTAATTGTTCTATTTATATGCTTAATATTTTCTTTATTATTACTCTTATTTTAAATTCCATCCATTTTAATTTTATTACATTTTTTTTTAATTTATTTTTTGTTCTCATTCTTTTTATTACTATATTCTTATCTTTTTCTTGATTTATTTTTCTTTCTTTCTTTGAATTTTTTCTCTCAACATTTAATTTTATTTGTTTTTTTATCCAGTTTCGGTCCCTATTCTTTCAATAACTTTTTTTTTATCCTTTTCTTAGTTTTTTTTTTAATTTAACCCCTAATTATTTTCTTTTATATTTTTATACTATGTTTGATCTGCATTATTTAGGTTTTAAGTTGTTTTATATTTGGATATTTTACTTTGTTATTTTTTCCATGGCTACCTTCCAATAATTTTTTTTTCAAATTCATCATTTAACATTTGATTATTAAACCCTTAGCTTTATTATTTTTTGTGTTTTTTTTTGTTGAATTATCATGATTTCATATCCTATATAATAGGTTAGTCAAGTTAACCATGATTGCCTTAGATTTTTTAACCTTGTGTTTTTTTTATGAAATAGTTTTTTTTTTCAAATTCATCATTTAATATTTAATTATTGACCCTTGAACTATGTGATTTTCTCTTCTTTTTTTGTTTTTTTGTCTTGTTAGGTTCTCCCAGTGGGTTAATCAAGTAAGCCTAGATTAACTTGCATTTTCTTATTCAATGTTTTTTTTATTGAACTTCAGTCTTTTTTGCCAAGTTTTTTTTTGAAAGTTTATTTTTTTATCCCGGTCTCATGTCGTGAGTGGCGGGTTAATCAAGTTAACCTGGGTAGAGTCTATTTTTTTCTTAATTGTTTTTCAATTTTATCATTTTGCATTAAATTATTTTCCCTTGAGCTTTGTCATTCTTTTCGCCTCTCTTTCTATTTTGTTATTTCAAGAGGGGGTTGATCAAGCTAACTCGGAACAACTTGCATTTTTGTTCATAGTGTTTTTTTTTTTATTTAACTTGGGCCTTTTAGTTAGATCATTTTTTTGGTGATCTAATTTTTTTTTTATCCTGATCTCATATCACGTGTGACGAGTTAATTGAGTTAACTTGAGTTGAATCATATTTTTTTCCCTTGATTTTTTATTATGTTTTGTTTTTTTAATTTTATCATTTTACATTATATTATTTTCCCTTAAGATTTTTTGTTTTTTCACTTTTCTTATTGTTTGGTTATTCCAAGAGTGGATTTGTAAAGTTAACTTAAATTGACTTAAGGTTATTTTGATCTTTTTTTTTTATTGAACTTTGGTTTTTATACTAAATCATCATTTTAAAATTTTTTTTTTTATCCTGATTTCATGCTGTAAGTTGTCGTTTCGTTAAATTACTCCAAGATGACTCTAGTTTTTTTATTTGATGTTGTATTTTTTGAAGTTTTTTTTTTTAGTTTTTATCTTGAGTATTAGGTTATTAGTTCTTAAACTTTATAATTTTTTTTGTTTTTTTTTTACAGGGTTTTTCGGTCACATATATCATGCTGTGTTTTAGTTATTTTAATCCAGGTTGTCTTGCATTATCATCACTCAGAATATCTTTTTTTAATGTTGAAAAACTTTTGATTTGGCCCGTGAAGTAACGTAAGCCACTTAAATAGTGGCCTCCTACATCGGTTCAGTTCATGGGCATGAGTTCCATCAAGAGTAAAAGCAAGGGCAGCAGCACTGATGCCCTCGTGGAATGATATCCAACAGCCTGGGCCCTGCAGGGCTCGAGATTTTGGTGCCAAAAATGTGCGCCTCCGTTCAATTCCACCTAGATAAAAATTGGAACACAAGTGATGAAATCAGTCTTTACCATTCGACCAAAGCCTTGACGTTTACCATAGTTTTGGAGTGCTTGCTGGGGATCAATTTTTAGCCGGAACACCGAATGCTTTTGAGAGAGTTTTGGACGGAGTTTTCGCACCACCTGTTTCATTTCATGGTTCCAAGTTTCCAGGAGCTAAGAAAGCAAGCAAAGAGAAAAGAAAAGTTGATTAAAGTGGCATGGGAGAAGAGGAAGGAGGTGGAAAGTGGGCTGGAGGGTGATGAAGGAATATTACTTTCCCAGTTGGTGAGTGGGGAGATCAGTGAAGAGGAGGTTATTGATAATGTGGTTTTGCTAGTGTTTGCAGCTCATGATACAGCATCCTTTTCCATTGCCATGGCTTTCAAAATGCTAGCTGAGCATCCAGACTGCCATTCTCTCCTCCTTCAAGGTACTCTTTGCTTTCAGAATTTTAGGTTACAAAGAAAATTTCTAAAATCGGAGGGGCATCCCAATGACAAATTATATGAAAATAAATACAATTCAGACTTGAAAGTGAATTTAATGAACTCACTTAGGATGCGCTTTCTTCCCATGATTCTACTAAATTCAGTGTATATTATTAATCTTGGCAGAAAATTGTTGACATAATGAGCAAGAGGAAACCTGTAGAGCATCTAACATTGGAAGACATGAAGATGAAACATACATGGCAAGTTGCACGTGAAAGCTTGCGGCTTTTCCCACCTATCCTTGGCTCCTTTAGAAAAGCTATCGTTGACATTGAATGCGAAGGATTCACTATTCCTGAAGGGTGGAAGGTGCGCATCTGTTCTGAATCCTTCTTTCCTTGATGCTGGTACACAAAACAAAGCTCAAACATTGAAAAGAGTTCCCATGGCCCAATCTTCATGCTTTCTTAAAAAAAAAAAAACCATATATAACACAGTTCAAGGGTGGCTTGATTACAAGCATTCTAGATGTTGCAGAAAACATGCGGCAACAGGAAAGTGCATGTTTACCGGAAATTAGCCTTCAGATATCTTAACAAATAATTCATCATAGATCTAATTTCATCTGGTCTTCTGCAGGTTCTGTGGACAACATACCGCACCCACTACAATGAAGAGTATTTCAAGGATCCTCTAACTTTCAATCCAAGCAGATTTGAGAAGCCAATTCCACCATATGCTTTACATTCCCTTCGGAGGAGGACCATGACTTTGCGCAGGGAACCACCTGGCAAAGTTGAGTATCCTCATCTTCATCCACTATATTGTAACTCTTTACAATTGGTCCGTACTCTGCCCTGACGAGCAAATCACCATGGATCCTCTCCCATTCCCTTCCCATGGAATGCCCATCAAAGTTTCTAAGAAGTCATTTTAGAGTAGAACCAACAATGCACACAAAAGTTCAATTCTTCAAAGAATCATGTCCTACAAACTAGGTTTTACTTTTTACAGCATTATGAGGGGGCTAATCTTGCGCTGGATCTCACATCTACAATCATATATATAATCTCTTAGGATGTCTGAGAATGTACTAATGTATTCATAGCAGGCCCGGACAAAATCGTTTTCTTTCAACTTGATATATGTTTGCACGGACATAAGCAAGCATTTCAAGCACCATAGATTCTAAAGGCTACCAGCACAGCCTACTTCAAGATGGAACTAATCTAAACCCTTTCAATTTGTAACCCGACTCCAGAAATGTCAATGCCATCTTCCCTCGATTTAATACTAATAATACAATATTGGTTAATACCTCAATATCCCTAAAGGTGTCTAAAATCACCAGACGCGTCCTCCCTAGATTTTCTTGGTCATGTGATTTTTCATCACAGAGTAACTTAGTACTAGAATACAGAAAGTATTTGTTTCACCAGTGCAGAAAATCTTAGATTAAAAAGACAATAGAATAACAAATAAAGAACCAAAACAAGCAGAAAGAAAAAAGCATCATTGTATTCAGTTTTCAAAGGGTTTTTTATACCTTACACCACTCCAAATATCATGGAATGTTTGGAAATAATTTATTCCTCGCATAAGTCCCAATCTTATTACATCTAAAAGATACATCCTGGCTTGGTAGAATATAGATTAATATTTTTCTTTTCAAATATCTCATAGAAAATGTAGTCTGAAAAGATTAGATGCTAACATGTATCAAAAAGAAAAAAGCATCATTGTATGGTTCAGTTTTCAAAGGCTTTTATCCCTAACACCAATCCAAATATCATGGAATGTTTGGAAAGAATTTATTCCTCACACAAGTCCCGATCTCATTATGTCTAAAAGCTACATCCTGGCTTGGCAGAATATAGATTATTATTTTTCTTTTCAAACATCTCATAGAAAATGTAGTCTGAAAGGTTAGATGCTAGAACACGTATCAAAAGCATACATGAGAACCAAAAGAATTTTTTATGATGTCATCGATCCAAACATGAATAGGCAAAGTCTCTGTATTCAGATGACAGCAGCACCTTATCTTATTGTTTTCTTTAGTGTTAAGCCGTAAAAAAACACAAAAATGTTGGGAGCTTTTGATCACTGTCCTACAGGCTTTAAATTATTCTCTCCCAGAATACAAACCCATCCCCCCCCCCAAAAAAAAAAATATATATATATATATATATATATTAAAAAAATAAAAACAACTCTCAAGGAATCATGTTTCTTTATCATGATCTATCACAAATTACACAACTTATGTAGGGTATCTGTCTACATACTTGTCCACACACTCATGTATGTATACAATTATATGTCATCGTGTTAACCATGAAAATTTAGAAGAATAAAAGAAAATGGGTGTCAACATGTCCTCTAACTCGAAGTAACAGTTCACAATGCAACGAAAAAAATGATGGTGTCAGCATAAATAACAACCTATTGTATATATTTGATGATGTTAATCATCACTGGATGAGTGACTCTCCTATAGGAGAAAAAAAATGCCTGTAAATTGCTTGACTGTGGTTTATGATCATTCCAAGATGAAATCTGTCAATCTAATAGGGCCTTCATCAATTAAAAAGATTTGGCTTTCAATCACCAGTCTTTCTTTTGGAAATTTCTCACTCAAATTGTGATTGACACAAAAAGTAATATTGGACATCAATATCAATTAAATAAACAAAATTTGATGACAAGAAATAACCTGAGAATCATTGGTAGTTGCAAGATTTTGCACCAAAGTTTTCCTACAAAGGTGGTGGATCTTTTACACATTCCATGGCATCTGGCAGTAGATTATGACTGATTGGCTTCATTCCTCGTTTAAGCCAATAGTTCATAAGAGACATTTCTAGTTTCCGCACCTGTGAAAATTTATTTCATCCAATCAATCAAGTATTCTGTGGAAGGTACAACAAACTACTAACTTTTTCCTCTAATTCTCTGAGATTTCAACAATGCAGAACCAAAAGTATTAGCGATGAGAAGTAACTAGCAGACAATGCCTGCTTCAGTTCCAAAAAGATTTTGTCAATCTTTTCTTTTGCTCTTTTTATTTTGAAATAAGAAAGGTAGATACAAGAAGTAAAAAGGGCCATATGCTACAAGGCAGCAGCAGTAATCCTCAGCTAAAGAATGGAAGAAGAAACACAATATACAGAAGACCGGTCAAGCAGATCTTGTCTAATCTTTTAAGTAGTTCTATGAGTACACGTAAATGTACAATTTCTCAGTATGGTAAAGCAACTTAAATAGCTATCTTTATAAGGTACAGCTATCATGTCACATCCACGAGTCCATTTTAACTTCCATGGCATCTTAAGGAAAATTCTTATAACAAATTATATCAATGAGTTAGGCTACTATAAATGTTCTACATTCTTTTGCTCCTAAATGACACAAAAATCATAAACAAAGATGCGAAAGCAAAAAACACAGCAGGCATCACACAAGCAAGATCAGGGAGTGAGACCCACATGAGGATTAGCAAAAACCTAGGTACAATTTTCAAGGAGGGATAAAGCAGAGGTAATGATGAATATTTCAAAGGGAAAGGCAAGCCATCAGCAATGCAGTAAAAAAAACTTCTCGCCAGACAGAAGACAAATAATGGACGGCCTCAACTGCATACAACTAAAAACTTATTGAAAGAAAGTGATATCCTCCGATAAATAAAAACAACAGACTGTTAATGGCATCACATTCACAACACTTATACAGCCTTATTTCACATTGAAACCTTTTGCAGGATCTTTTCATCCATAAAATAGAAAATAGCATATATCTATTCAAAATACAACTCCCCATGTTTTTCTTATTTTTCATGGATGCCAAAAAATCAAATTCAGTGTCTCAAATAGAAGATGACTAACCTGCCTAACAATGAATGGTTCCTCCGCAAGACTCAGTGGCTTCGTTAATATCGTCAAAAAGCCATTTTGGTTTCCATAAACAATGTCTGTGAAGGGCCGATCACCCACCTGTAATTTGCATCACACAAGTATACTATTAACATACAATGAACAAAAAGAAACCAGAGCAACAACTCAAAGCAGCTCATGTAGTTTGCATATACCATTACAAGTTGTGAGGATTTGCAGCCAAAGTGCTTTTCAATTTCTTCAGCTGTTCCAGCAGGTTTCTTTACCCCTGTCGTGTAATATGTGAATGATTAATATTTTCAAGTAGTGCAATGGACAGCATGTTAACTAAGCAAATCATTCACAATCGTCAAAAAAAAAAATGTCAGCTTCCCAATTGCAAACCATACAAAATAAAAAAATAATAAGTTTTCCATTAAAATTAAAGCTCAAATTGGCAGAGAAGAAACTTACTGTGCCTTATTACTTTAATTCCAATTGCCTTCTCAAGTGCACTGGCTTTTGAACCGTCATGATCGTACTCGAAGAGACCTGACTCATTACAGCAACAGCACACGAACACAGCTTAGTAGCCTACCATCAAAAAATAAAATCGCAAACAACCAAAAAGATCAAATAACAAAAGGGTCATGGCAAAGCTACCAGCAGAGTTACTAAACACAGCGATATCATTCCCAAAAACAGATTTACATCTCTCAATGGACGCATCAAGAGGGTCCCAAATTGTCAAAGAGTAAGGCACGGTGATAGTATTATCCTTATCAAACACCACACCTTTAAAGCCTCTCCTTTGCAACTCTCCCCAGTCAATGTACCTTATATCAGGCACTAAAACATGAGGCAGAGCCAAATGCTGGTCCTTAACAAGCACGGAAGCCGACGAACCAATTCCTTCAACGTTGATTCTTTGGCTTATAGTAGCTCTCAAGTCTTTCCACCACATGTTTGATAAAAGTCTTCTATGATTCCCTGTTTGAGTGTCTCCTATTTCTCCTATTTCTTGGTTTTTGGTTTCTGGGATTTGGTTAGTGATCAGGTTCAGGGTAGCTTTTATTATCGTTAGTTTGGGAATCTTTTTGCTCTTTGTTGTTGCTTTTACAATTGCTTGTAGGGTGGAGAGTGAGGCAACAGATATTTTTGGAGTGGGTTTGGTGATGTGAAGAGGAAAAGCAGGTGGGCTCTACGATTCTGAGATGGGAACGATGGGCATGGAAGTCAAGAGGTACAGGAACAGAACAGTTGGGTAAGGGAGGAGTACTAGTAACATTGGTGGTTCCAATCTAGTGGTTGATTTTTGTGTTTTAAATATTCATTTTATCAACGGAAGGGAGTAAAGAGCCGCATTTTTAATTTCGCAGGCCAGCCTGTGGCTGTGGCCCGTTCTGAGCTACATGCCATTAGATTTTGGGCTCTGAGCCTCATATTATTGCTAATTTTCCTAATTAAAGAAAAATCACAGGCCTACAATCTTTGGTAACTGGCTTTTCACATGTTACTTCAGTTTTGGCGGTTAGTAAATGTAAAATGGTTTTTTATTATTATTTTAAAATAGGAAGATTTTTAAATATTTAAATAAGTATTTAAAAAATATAATAATATTTTAAAGAGATAAACTCTGAAAATATATACACTATAATTGTTGAGAATAAAAGGCTTGTAAACCTAGCATTTGAAGGATTAATTATGTATTTATAACTTATAAATCTTGTCTTTTGTGGAGAGAAGAGGTTAAAGTGTAATTTTACTTTTATGATATTTTGAGTTGTATTTACTCAAACTAATATATATTGAATCATTATAAAATATTGAGAGCTGAAAAAATTCTCAAAGAAAAGTTAGGCTTGGGCAAGTTGCTTGAGCCCATTAAAGATGAAAAATAGATTTAGGTGCATAACTTGAATCCAAGCATGTTAAGCTCGAGTGTGGGGCGTTAGGATGCATGATCAGTATGGGTTTGGGCTACCATGCCCGACCTATGCATATTGGTAGTGGTTGGGCTAGGGCATGGTAGCTTGAGCACATGGAGTTTTTTTTTTTTTTTCCTTTTAAGGAGGTTTAGGCCTGTTAAATTTGGATTTATTAGTAGTCTCATAAGTCTTTGTGATATTTATATGCGAAGACTTGTAAACATCCTCGGTATGATAATTGTTATCTAGTTTTCTTTGTATGAAAAGAGGGGTGAAAATCCCGGGTAATATAACGGGGAGCCCGTGCGTAAAGATATGCATCATGATTGTAAAAGGAATTTCTAAGTAAGTAAAGGGAAAACATTGAGGAACTTATACTTAGAAAAATTTTAAGTAGCTAAGGGAAACCCATAAAAGGTGGAGGGGATGGATCCATGTTGATGCTAATAGTTAGAAAAATTTTCTAAGAGGCGAAGGGGAAAGACTCATGAAGGGTGGTGCTATTGCACTAGAGAGACCATATTCATCCCTTGAAGAGTGGTCACATTGGAGTGTGGGAGGTATGTGACCTCACTAGGATGACATGAGGCGTGAAAGCCCCCCACTAGAGAAAGGTTGCACCTAAGAGTGAGAGATCCACTATCATCCTTGATGATAATATAAAGCTTGGGAGCCCCTCTAGAAAGTCATACTAGTCCGAAACTATATTAAAGTGGCAGGAGATTCAAGATCAATCTTTAGTGAATTGGTGAGAGGCCTTTTGACATTACTTGAAGAATATGCTAGTCTGAGACTTTATTAGAGAGGTGAGAGATTCAAGATCAATCTATATTGAATTGGTGAGAAGCCATTGGCATTACTTTGAGTGTCAATCTAAAACTCCGTTAGAGAATGAGGGATTTGAGATCAACCCTTGAAGAATTCGTGAGAGACCTTTAGACATCACCTAGATAATATCCTAGTCCAAGACTACACTAGAGAATAAGGTTTCGAGATCAACCATTAGCGAGTTGGTAAGAGGTCTTCAGGCATCACTTAAAGAATGTGCAAGTTCAAGATTGCACTTGATAATCAAGGATCCGAAATCAAACCCTGACAAATTGATAAGAGGCCCTTAGGCATCACCTAAAGAACGTATCAATTTAATACTGTATTGGAGAGACAAGAGATCCAAGATCAATCCTTGATGAATTAGTGAGAGGCCCTTTTGCATCACTTGGATAATATATCAGTCCAAGACTATACTAGATAATACGGGATCCAAGATCAACCCCTATCGAATTGATGAGAGACCCTTAGACATTATCTGAAGAATATGTCAATCTGAGATTACACTGGATAATAAGTAATTTAAGATCAACCTCCTAACAAGTTGATGAGAGGTTCTCAGGCTTCACCTAAAGAATGTGTCAGTTTGAGACTGCATTGGAGAGTTGGGGGGTCCGAAATCAACCCTTGGTAAATTGTTGAGAGGCCCATAGACATCACATGGAAAATGTACCAATCCGAGACTACACTAGAGAATAGGGGATCCAAAATCAACCCTTGGTGGATTTGTAAGAGGTTTTTAGGCATCACCTGAAGAATAATTTTATTGCAATAGGAAGATCTGATACTCATCTCTTGAAGATTATAGGCTATTTTTCTATGGAGACAAGTCAATCCCCTTTAAGAAGAGTGATGTTATTGCACTAGGAAGACCAAGTCAATTTCTTCCTTAAAAAATGTCTGGAAGCCCCTATTAGAGATTTGTAGATGTAAAATATATGTCAGATATATTATTTTTATTTCAAATATAAAATTACATTCCTATTAGGGTTATACATCCTGATGTGATATTAGTGATAGGTATAAGGGAGGTTCTTATGAGGGACATATCTTAGAGATGACATTAATGTGTTTGCTTTAACTGCCCTGATAACTTTGAATAAGTGATCCTGTTTTGATTTAATAGAGTTATGAATCTTTAGGATACACCAAATGCTTGTGGGTTGGTACTTCATGGTTCTTCCTTGAGCTTTCATTTCTACTATAAGAATGATTTTTCTTGAAATGTCCTTCATATTGGTTGTTCTTGTAAGAATAAGAAGACCTGTGTCATAACAAACTGACATCTTCCATCCGTACATGATTTTTCATGACATGTTTCACCTTGAGCAAGCTTATGTCTAGTAAGGCATAAAGTTTTATCTAGATGGCATGTTCATGTACCCTTATTATTAAGGCCTTTAAGGCTATTGACTCAAATAATTCCTACATCTTGAGTATCTCCTCATTAAACCTCTTCAAATATACCTATGTAGACTCACTCTCTTTTTTATAACACCAAATAACTTCGTGAAGCTTTTCTTAGTGGTATGTTGGTGTTGAAGTATATCACTAGCTTGGTGTAGAGGTCATTGAACCTTTTAATAAAGCTTGACTCCAAATTATTATACCATGCATGTGTAGACCCTTAAAAGGTTGTGTGAAGAATTTTGCACAATGAGTCACTGTCCTAAATGACTAACTTTAAGCTACCATGCCTATTCTGTACATGCTCTCTCAGATAGGCCAGACCATCTTAGTTATCCATACTTATTTTTGTGGAAATATAATCTTTAGAAAGTTGAGTGTTCAATATTTGTTTGGATAAAAGAGAACCCCTCCACTGATTTGGGCTGTAAACATTCTTTTGGGTATAATCATGTACAAATCTTCTCTTAGTCCACTATCTGTTAGGTTGTTGGGAGCTAAAGGAGTTTGACATGGAACGATGATTATGATAACCAATGTTCATCTCTCAGTTGTTAAGGGGTACATTCAAAGTACGACTCTATATATGTGTATCACAATGGCATGAGCGACCTCTTATGGGACTCTCATAAATGTCATCTTGCCTAGTCTCATTTAGGTAATGTAATCATCTATGGGTGTTAGGTGTAATTGGTGGCCATAAAGTTAGGGCATTGTATGTTAATAAGGGTGTTAAAACTTGTTAGGGTGGAAAGATCTGATTTTGTCATTGAGTTGCCAACATAGCTTAAGTGAAGAGTTACACCTGATTGATAAGTTGTTAAAGGTCTGGTTGGGTAGAAGTGTCCGCAGTAATAGGTATATTTGTCTCACATCCTGACCCAAGTGTGTCTTGTTTGTGTGCCATGAAATGACATGAAAATATCAAAAACAAGTTTTAATAAGAAGCTAATGGCCTTTTTTTTTTGTTATTAATTCTCACAAACAACACTAAATGATGAGGTCCTAAAATATCCAAATAGCTTAGAAATAAGGCATAGGTGTTGGATAATCAATTCATTTATTAGTTCAAGAAATATGATCCATTATTCCTAGCCAAGGTGTCTAGTGGCTTGATATGGAAGGCTCGGGTGTTTGGTAGCAAGTGGTGCCTGCTAAATCAATGTGGTTGGTATCTGCAAAATATCCTCTCTCTTTTTTGTAAATTTAGGGACTCTTAAATGTTTAAGTAAAGATCTTTTTAGAGAGAGAAAGTAAAATGATATTTTAGAAAGATAGACTTTGAAAATATGCTTGTTATAAATATTGAGAATGAATAGATTATGAATCTAGCATTTAAAGGATTCATGGAGTATTTATAGCCTATGAGTCTTTTTTTTTATGGAAATAAAAAGCTAAAATGTAATTTCATCCTTGTGATATTTTAAGTTGTATTCTATTCTACATAATATATATTGAATCAATATAAAAAATTAATATACCTGCATAGAGAGTGTTGGGCTTGAACAAGTTACTTGAGTCTATTAGAAGTGAAAAATGGATTGAGACGCATTATTGGAACTATTGGGCTCGAGTGTGGTAGCTCGAGCCTATATGGATGCTGGATTGCATGCCTACCATCAAAGGTGCTAGACAGCACACCCATACACCTCGGTAGTAGTTAGGCTCGGGCGTGGTAGCCTTAGCCTATGAGGATGTTTTCTGGGTATTTTAGGGGTTTTTTAGCCTATTAAATTTAGATTTATCATGATTTTCACACAAAATAAATTAACTTCCATTTAATTAAAATCCTAATCTTTGAATCTGATTGTTTTTTTTTTTTTTCTTGAATTGTTGTAGTTCTTCCAGGATTGATTGCTATAAAGCTTTAACCGGGCAACCTTTTAGATAATTGGCATCCAAGCCTAAATTTGACAAAAAGACACATTCAAGATAAGCATGCTATGGAAAACAATTGAAAAGTTAAAAAGGAGAGCAAGCTACAAAGAAAGGACTGCTTGGAATTTCAAGATACAGAGCAGTTAATAGCACTGAATAAACTCACGCGAGTCAAGTGAAACTCGTTGATCTAAGGCACGTCCAGAACCGGAAACGCCACTTGCACACAAACCACCCAACGCGTATTGTATTTTCTGTCTCCAGTTGGATAAAATACTTTTAAGCTTAGCCAGCTCTTTGTTACGCCGCTGCCATTCATTATGTATTTATATGTATGGACACTGTTTTGGCTCTGTTAGTCAAATAGCGCATGCCACTTCACTTTCACATACACCCACTTTTTTCCACTTTCCTGGGCTACTTCCTCGATTAACTTTGCAAGCCTGTCTCCAGTCCTCCAAGATTGTGAATATTTGCCAGCTACAACTAATTTTCAATCAACTAGGATAGGTTCCTGCCTATGAAAACAACTATATAAGGGACTCAAGCTCAAAGATCCAACCTCACACAGAACATTTTGCTCTCTCATAATCTCTAACTAGCAGCTGGTATATACATCTCCGTATCGTAGAAACATAAAGATGTATTTCTCTTGTTCGAGTAGACTTTCTTCCATGCCTTTGTTTGCTCTGTTAATTGCTTGTCTACTGGGAGCCTCAAAGGGTGGCAATTTCTTTCAAGATTTTGACATCAGCTGGGGCGATCAACGTGCTAAGATACTAAATGGTGGCCAACTTCTCACACTATCTCTTGACAAGGATTCTGGTTCTGGCTTCCGATCCAAGAATGAGTACTTATTTGGCCGAATCGACATGCAAATCAAGCTGGTATCGGGCAACTCGGCCGGCACTGTCACCACATATTATGTAAGGCTCGATCCTTTCTACTCTAATCGAATTCTGCTGTAACTCGTAAATTTGAGTTTTCTCATATTTTCCTACTTGTTATGCAGCTATCCTCTCAAGGGCCGACCCACGATGAGATTGACTTCGAGTTTCTAGGCAATGTAACTGGAGAACCATATATTCTCCATACCAATGTATTCTCCCAAGGGAAAGGCAACAAAGAACAGCAGTTTTATCTCTGGTTTGATCCCACAAAGGCTTTCCATGCCTACTCTATTGTGTGGAACCAACAACGAATAATGTAAGTCAACCATACGCTCACCTCAATACTTATGTCTCGTTGCGGTTACTGAATTTTCGATTACTAATTTACAATTTGGAATGCTTCAGTTTCTTGGTGGACAACATCCCTATAAGAGTATTCCACAACTCGGAATCAATCGGAGTGCCGTTCCCGACGAAGCAACCCATGAGGATTTATTCGAGTCTCTGGAATGCTGATGATTGGGCAACGAGAGGGGGGCTCGTGAAGACTGACTGGACACAAGCTCCTTTCACTGCTTCTTACAGAAATTTCAATGCCAACGCTTGTGTTTGGTCACCTGGATCATCTTGCACCTCCACATCCCCGAATTCCGTGGAGGACAGTACCTGGCAAGTTCAAGCTCTTGATGCCTCCGGCCGCAACAGACTTCGATGGGTGCAGCAGAAGTACATGATTTACAACTACTGCACTGACTTGAAAAGATTCCCTCAGGGTATCCCAGCTGAATGCAAGCGATCAAGATTCCTTTGAAAAACTAGACATTAATGGCTCTGTTCCAGATTATGAAAATTCTTTATTCTTTATGCAAATATATGTAAATGTAATATGAAACTTTATTTCTTTATTCTTTTTGCAAATAAAAATTAATGAAACATTGAATAAATCATTTTTAATTCTTTATCCTTTACTTAATTCCTTCAGCATTATTACAACTAATCTTGATCCAACATTTACAAGAAAATGTGGGTGGAACATAATGATTTTGATAGTTTAGAAGAAATGCGGCAGCGTCCACATTAGAGTCAATTAGTATAGAGGTAGCGATTGTTTATTAAAATATTTTTATTTAAAAATATATTAAAATAATATTTTTATTATTTTTAAAAATTTATTTTTCACACTAGCATACTAAAACAATTTAAAAATAAAAAAAAATTTCATTTGTTTTCAAATTAATTTAAAATACAAAAATAAATAAATTATTTACCAAACACATTCTTAAAGATGCTCACTGCTGTAAAAGGAACTTTGGCAAAATTTTGTTTGTAAATTTTGTTTGTAAATGAACATAATCACGAATCATGTTCTTCTCTTTCAATTAATTATAACTTAATACTTAGTCATTGTAGTTTAATAAAAATTAACTCTTGTGGATCTCAAAAAGTATTATCAATTAATATTAGTTCTTAGTAACTTAGCCCTTTTATTAATTCCAATTTCCTTTTCAACTTATTTGATTTTTTTTCTCAATTTGAAAAAAAAAGGTATTGGATGAGATTGGAAACTTTTATTAAGAAAGATTTTAATTCTTAATCCTAAATAATTAAGTTAGCTTTAGATGTATTTAAAAGATATTAATATATCTAGTTAAAATTAATCCATATTAATAATGTTAGTTTGATGGCTCATAAGTTATCCATAATATATAAATTTCGACTCTTTCTTTTTGGTGGAGTGAAAAATTATATATAACTTATATAAGCTTTCGTCCAATAGAAACTTCTTTAATTGTGGGAAATAAAACAATACAAGAAAAATAATAATTACAAGCAACACATAATATTAACAACACATAAAAACTCTAATTTAAAATTTTATTACCAAATATATTATTTTCAAATAATCTCTTTAAATACAAAATAAATAAAAAATCCTATTTATACTTCCTCTATGTCTACCTTAAAGAGAAAAGGATGCCACTAAATAACCATAGTGTTAGTATAAGGATTCCTAAATTAAATAAAGAAATAAAATTATTAAGCATAATATTTAATTTTTAAATTATATAAAAAAAAATAGCTAAGAATAAATAATTCTCCATAAAATCTCTCACGTCAGACTTTTTGTGCAGGAAAGAACTTATTATCGAGTTCAAATTGTTAACGTCTTGATTTTATGGATGTCCAATTGAAACTCTTTAAAAAAAATTTCTTTCTATGTTTTAGGTGTATAATTATTTTAAATATCAATTAAATCTTGCATAAGAAATATCAATGATTTCTCTTTCAATGACTTCTAAAATAATAAATTGCAAACTTTGAACTTAATTCATCAAGATGTGGAGACAATCATATTATATGCACGCAATCATGATGGTGTGATGATCTAATCTGAAGGGGTTACATGGGGGAGTGTAGCATACAACTAAGTTTAAGAAACTATTAATTCAAATACAATGTATCTATTTAAAAGTCATTTATGAGAAGCTTCTTTCTCATCAACATTCAAAGCAATGTTGAGTGAGAATATTTTCTTGGTTTTTTTTTTTTTTTTTTAAGATTGTTTATCATGATAAAAAGGTTTTTTAAGTTTCTAGAAATGTTTTTGGGTCATAATAGGTGAGAAAGATGCATTTCTCATATAAAAAATATATGGTCACCATTGTGGTAGCAAAGTTCTAACATAAAAACAACATATTATTTATCATATCAAAAAGCGTGTTGATTACTTCTTTTTTTTCTTCCAAAAAACAAGAACACTTTTAAAAGAAACATGAGGTAAAGAGTTATTTGAAAATATAGTAGTGGTTGTGGTATAAAGTATTTTTCAATTAGAAATATATTAAAATAATATTTTTTTTATTTTTAAAAAATTATTTTTAACATTAACACATTAAAACGACATGAAAATATAAAAAATAAATAATTTTAAGCAAAAAAAAAAACAATTTTAAATTTATAAAAAATACAGTTTCAACCGTTCTTAAACACTGTTTAAGATTGCACAGGTTCAAACATAACGATGTTTTTCCAATATTTTTTGCAAACTTTTTGTTTTTCAATCTTTTTAGCTCATTCCTTTTTATTTTTGGTAAATTTTATTTTTACACGTACATATTAACCAAATTGCAGCATTACCCTCCAACCAAAACACAAACATTCAACCAAAAGGAAATTACATCTTTTTTATTCATTTTCGAACAAATAAAATATTGAAATTATTTAACAGATGTCAACAAACTTCAAAAGAAAAATATATAATTATAATTATAAGTAAAACAAAGTTGATATAAGGTTTTCACAACGTAGAAGAATTGTTTCCATGCTAAGTTGATAATTGATTTCGTAAAACAAAATTTTATTTTATTGATTAAAAATAATTAAAGCTTTGAAGATAAAATTTTAAACTCAAATAAAAAAATTCAACATCTTTTTCTTTTTTCACCGTACAGGAGGTGATTTTTAAGTATTTTGTTCCTTAAAGTTTTTTTTATCATCTAACTAAATTTTAAAAAAAAATGTTACTGAATCCAATGAAATTCATAACATGGATCACGAGTTTGCTTTTTAAATGTTATCAGAGTCTCAAAAACCAAATCTTAAGTTTAGCAGGTTAATGAGGGTTAATCCAATAGGTTTATCATGATTTCTAAGGTGTTGAATAGGTGTTTTAAGTCAAAATGAGTTTTAGGTAAAAAGAACCTTAAGCCTAATTCTCCGGTCATCATATCGGCATAATATAGGCAAAATAGATGACGCGTCGTCTCCCTTGACAGCCGACATCTTATTCAATTTAAAAAACAATAGGGTAGACAACAGTCATCCGCCCTAGGTGCAGTTAAAATAAAGGTCAAGTCACACGAGTCCTGATGAAATGGGCCAGGTGGGCTGCCCCGGCTTGCCAGACCCAGCAGCGTCAGACCCTTTTTTTCTAATTTTTTTAATTTTAATTAATGCTTATTTTTTATTTTAAAAAAACTTAATTATATTTACGTTAATATCCCTTTTTTCTTTTATTTTGTTTAGAGAGTCTCTTTTAAATGATGGTGATTTTATTGTTATGCTTTTAATTTTCGAAGAAGTTTTTCTGATTCATCTATGATTTTTTTTTATCATTCGTATAGATGAACTATGTTTTTTAAAATAAAAAAATATTTATTTTTCAGATGATATTTCTAATATGTGTAGCCTTGCATATTATTCTTTTTTAATTTTTCTTTTATTCAATCAATTTAATATGTTTGTCTATTTCCATTATCGTTTGATTAAATAAAAAAATATTTTAATAAACAAAAATAAGAAAAACATGATCGGGTAAATATCCCGTCTTGTGAGTTTAAATATTTTGATTTATATTTGTCTCTCAATTTTTCAAGTTTTATTTTTAGATGTTATTAATTTATTAATTTATTTATTAGTTCTCATAGTTTTCAGTTTATTTATTTACATGTGTGCATAAATTTTTTTATTTATAAGACATAAAAATATTTGACCCATAACGAAGCATGATTCTATCTAGCTATGTGACCTGCGCTTTGCCACGGGTTAAGTAATAAAAAAAAAACAAATTAAAAGGCTCCTAAACAAAATAAAAGAGAATGTTTTGCCAATTTTTTTAGTTTTTGGTTTTTTAACCTATCGTGTCACTTTATTTTGTATTTAAATGAAAAGGTTTATTATCTCATATTGACAAAACATAAATACACACTAAAGCGCTTTAAATCTCACATGGGAAAAAATATATATTTTTATAGTATTTATATAGTGAACTATGAAATGAGTTGGTAACCAACTAGAAAATATGAAAAAATAAAAAGTCTAGTATAGGAGAAAAAACACATTTGAAAAGAAAAAATAGGTCCCTTCCGGATTCTTTTCAGATCACCCGCGTTTTGGGTTGACCTAGCAAGGCAACTAATTTACTCTGGGTTAATTGCAGGCTCAGATTTTGAATAAAATAGACCCACTCAACGTTGCTGGGCCTGGCCTCCTAGCAAGACCTAAAGCATTGGGTTCTGCTTTAGGCATGGCCCAAGCTGTTGGGTTATGGTTAGAAAATGGTCCAAAGATGTTGGGTCATTGTGGAAGAAGGGTCCAATTAGGTGTTGGATCATGATCATAGGTAGGGCCCAAAGCTGTTGAGTCCTAGTGGCAACAAAGCTCAAATGGGCTTTGGGTCCAAAGCAATTTTGGATCTTACTGATTTATTTTGGGTCACGCATCCAGTAGGACCCAACACCAGTCAGGACCCAAAGCAATTATGGGTCCTGCACCAGGCAGGACCTAGAGGTATTTTGGGCCTCGACAAGACCCAACACCCAATTGGATCGTGCACTCGGCAGGACCCAAAGCTATAAAATACTAAAAAAATAGAATCATTTCTTCGAGATAATCCACTGAAAAAGAAAGGTCCATAACATAGTTTTTTCCATTGCAATAAAGTTGCATAGTGTCTATCTTTCATTGATAAAGGCGTATTCCATGGGTTTGCCTTGGTATCGTGTTCACCCAAAATAAAAACTCTTATATAATATCAAACATTTATAAAGTATATGATGTGAATGAAAAATTTATTGAGAGCTCCATGAACTTTAATATACAATATTAGATAATTATTTACTCGGCCAGACAAAATCTCACTATTTTTAAAAATATATATATTTTTTAAAGAAAAAAATATAAAAACATGAAAAAAATATTATTTTGAAGCAAAGAAAAAAAATTAAAATTTTAAAATTTCTTAGGTCTAGTGTCGCAGCCAAACACAATGCCAACATTTTAAAAAAATACAAAAACATAAAAAAAAAAAAAATTGAAGTAAAGAAAAAAAATTAAAACTTTTAAAATTTTTTGAGTCTGGTGTCGCAGCTAGACACAATCTCAACATATTTTTTTTAAAAAAAATACAAAAACATAACAAAAATATTAATTTAAAACAAAGAAAAAAACTTAAAAACTATCAAATTTTTTTCAAAGAATTTTCGAAACGCAAAATCAAATATGATTTAATTAGAAAATCTAACCCAACCTGAAACAAAAAAATTAGCATCACCCAATTTTTGTACAATATAAAAAAAATCTCATCAATTTATTTTAAAAAAATAAATTTAAATCAGAGAAGGCAATGAAAAAGAAATTTAACTTGGTATGACTGCCATATTTGGAAGCCAGTCGTCCTTATTGATCAATGGTCTTCCATTAATATTCAATGGTGGGGTTATATTGTAGTGAAGAAGATATATATATATAGACGATGTGCAAAGGCATAGAGAGACATAAGGGATTGAAGTCTCACGTACATGATAACATGGATTCTCTATCTGTCCACTAAAAAAAATCAATTTTTCTTTTTTTTACAATCTTCCTATGCTGATGTCCTTGGGGTGGATTACTTTGAATAACCCTACCAAGGGAGTAGGCATTTTCGGTCTTTGCTTTTCCTGTGAACGACTCTGATCTTTTCTTTTCGTTCTACTCGGGCCGTGGTTTTTGACCGGACCCTGGGAGATTGCTCACGCCCCTAGATAGCTTTCAAAATCTGCAAACCTTCTTGTACCGGCAGTTTTTGATTTTTCAAAGGAATTTATGGCGAACCCAACACCCATTTGGGTTCAGCACCAGTAGGACCCAACTCTAATGGTTCCTACAGGGGCTGGATCTAACACATAATTTATTTATGTATTTAATAATATATATATTCAAAACTATTGCATAAAAAATGTAAAGATAATAAAACATTAATAAAACTTTGAATCTCATACACTAATGTTATAAAATTAAAATATCTTCTATTACCCAAAATAAAATCTCTTATATAATACCTAAAATTTATAAAGTATATGATGTGAATCAAAAATTTATTGAGAGGTTTATCAACTTTAATATCACAATATTAGAGAATTATTTACTCAGTCAAACCACAATCTTAATATTTTTTTAAAAAAATATGAAAAAAAATATTATTTTGAAGCAAAGAAAAAAAATAAAAATTTTAAAATTTTTTGGGTCTGGCGTTGTAGTCAAACACAATGCCAACATTTAAAAAAAAATAATACAAAAACATAAAAATATATATATTAATTTGAAGTAAAGAAAAAAAAACTTTAAAATTTTCAAATGTTTTTCAAAGAATTTTTGAAACGCAAAATCAAACATGATCTAATTAATTTTATAGAGTAATCCCTATAATTTTTTTTGCAAAATTCATTTTTGCTTCTTTTAATTGTATCTTGGTTGACAATGCATGTATAGTAAAAAATCCTCGTACGTTTTAATACTTAGCAAAGCAATTGTGGTCTACATTTAATTGTATCTTGGTCCACAGTACATGCATATACAGTAAGTCCATAGTTAATTAAAAAATTTAATAAGAAAATTTAACCCAACTTGAAACGAAAAAAAAAATTATCATCACTCAACTTTTGGTCAATATAAAAAAGTCTCATCAATTTATTTTGAAAAATAAATTTAAATCAGAGAAATATAATTGCAGTGCCTAAAAATATTAAAAGAAATAATACAAAATGATCAAAAGAATATTAATTTAAAGTAAAGAAAAAAAATTAAAAAAATTTAAATTTATTGGGTCTCCTCTCTTAACCAAACACAATCTCTATACATTTTTTAAAAGATATATTTAAAAATTAATATAAAAACATCAAAAAATATATTTTGAAACAAAGAAATTATATCTCCAAAGATATTATAGGTCCTACACCCAGCAAGACCCAACACCCAATTAGGTTTTGTACCATGTAGGACCCAATGTTATTTTGGGTCTTGCATCCTGCAGGACCCAACACCCAACTAAGTCATACACACGTCAAAACCCAAAGTAATTTTACCTAATATTGCATGTATTTAAAATATATATAATCCAAAATTACTGGATAAAAAATCTAAAGACAATAAAACAATTATAAAACTTTGAATCTCATATACTAATGTTATAAAATTAATATATCTTCTATTACCGAAAATAAAATTACATTATAATATTTATAAGTTATTTTTTAATGAATTGTAGTGTTAAAAAATTTCTTATATAATACCAAAATTTTATAAAGTATATGATGCGAATCAAAAAATAATTGAGAGCTCCATCAACTTTAATATGTCAATATTAAAAAATAAAATTAAAAATAATAAAAATCTTAATTTGAAGTAAAGGGAAAAAAATTTCATTTTAAAAGCATTTTTCAAAAGCAAAAATAAACATTAAATAAGGAAATCCAACTGAATCTCAAATGGAAAAAAAAATTTCATCTGCCATTTTTATGCAAAAAAAGACAAAATGGAATTCAATTTCCACGCATAAGGAAGGCTAGATACCTTTGACAGGGTTGTATTTTTGGTTGAAATGGGATGGTGTTCAAACTCCCGAAATGTAGTCAACATGCCTTCCTTTTTATTGACTAGACTAACTCGGGGAAGGGGTGATCTCCTCCAAAGCATGTCGCACGCAAAAAATAAATGAGATTCCCTTACCTAATTGTGCGTTAAGCGATTGTCATTCCGCCACCTCAACAGGCGCTACAGTGTTGTCCATAGTCAAGCAAGACCCAACGCTATTGATATTTTTTGGTAATGTTTTGGGTCTGACTTGTCAACCAGACCTAACAATGTTGGGTCCGGCTATCAAAGTCAGACCCGACGGCTTTTGACAGAGAAGGCCACGCCCCTAGCCACAATTCTTAACTAAAAATACAATAAAGGAATCCTCTCCAGGGTGCTATAGTGTTGTCCACAGTACATGTACATTAAAAAATCCTCATATGTTTTAATACATAGCAAAGCAATTATACAAGTCTACAGTTAATGTCACGACCCGAATCTCGGGTCCGTGACCGGCAACGCAAGAGCGGTGCCGAAAGGATACCCCGCCTACGCTAAGCCTCAGAACGGACATATCAAAAGAACAATTTATTCAAAAATACGCAGCGTCTCATAATATTCAGAAATATCATATTATTCAAAACTGATAAAACCAAATGATAGTTCAAAACTTCTTATCAGTAATTAAAACAAAAATAATATTTCATAATACTATTTACATTGTCAAAATCCAAACTTAATTAAATCAAGGTAACAGTGGAGCGTCTAAGACATCAAATCAAAACTGAAAGGAAAGCCTCGCAAAACAAGCAAAGCATACCGACCAAAACTGAAGAAGCGGAAACATTCAACAAAGTCCAACTGCTATCAGAAATTAAGAACCTGAAATAATATTAAGAATGAGAGGTGAGTTCAACCAACTCAGTGAGGGAATAATATTTAATATACATTTCAGATATTTCAGATATTAATAGTTTGCAAGATGATATATCTTGATATACATATACATATACATATACATATACTTACTAAACATATATCATAACATAGTGGAATACATTTCAGAGATCAGATGACACCCGAAGGTGACCAGATGACACCCGTAGGTGACCAGATGACACCCGAAGGTGACCACATGACACCCGTCGGTGACCAGATGACACCCGTCGGTGACCACTGTAAGATGATCAGTCGCCACAGGCTGATGCCTCTCTCACCAGCTAGGTATACAGAATACTATGTGCACACAGGCTAACTACTCTCCGCTAGCATGGAGTTACTGACAAGT
The DNA here is from genome assembly GCA_018804465.1 of Populus tomentosa. Lineage (NCBI taxonomy): Eukaryota > Viridiplantae > Streptophyta > Magnoliopsida > Malpighiales > Salicaceae > Populus > Populus tomentosa. The sequence goes on from CM031977.1 coordinate 16,242,354, forward strand.
TCCATATCAAGGCATAACAGATATTCACATAATCATCAAAGAAACGTATATCATATCAAATAGAATTTACTTCGTCAGATTGCGAGTGCAAATTCAAGAATAAATGAGTACTCGGAAAATAAAGCAACATATATAAATATTCAAGAAATTTACTAGTTGTACTCATTGTACAATCAACATACATATTTATTTATATTATATGCATATTAAAGATTATTCCACTCACCCGGAAAATATTGAACTAAAGGAATGTCAGACGAAATACCCGAAAATCTTATTAAGGATCGTTAGGAGAACCTACAATAAATATATGAAATATACTCAAAAACAAATCAAAAAAAAGATCCCAATGCATAAAATAAAACCGGGCTTAATCTTCTAAGTTTATAGACTTAAACGACAATTTTCCAAAACAGGGACCAAAACGTAATTTTACCAAAATTTGAGGACCGAATTGTAAATATATAACCATACTGAAATTTATCCATAATTCATCCTTATCTTTGTCCAGAATCTTGAATTATGCCCCAAGGTCCAAAATGTGATTTTATCAAACTTTTAGGGGTCAAATCGTAATTTGTCAAATTGGAGGACCAAACTGAAAATATCATATATTTCTAATTATACTGGAATTTTGTCCTTAAATCATCCTCAGTTCTGTTCAGAACCTCAATTTATGCCCCAGGGACCAATCTGTAATATTTCCAAAGTTCGGGGACTAAACTACAATTTTCGCAAATTAAGGGACCAAATTGAATTTTCGTCATCTTCAACCTCAAACCCAGAATTTCAACAGATCATCTACTGTTATCTCCTGATTTCTAACACAATTTCATCATTCAAACAAAATCATAACTCAAAATCATCATCCTTCAATTCAATCTCTCAAAATCAACCAAATAATCAAATACCCACAACAATCAACCCCTAACATTCAAATTAATTCATCAATAAACTCAAAACACAATCTTCAAAACTCTAAAATTAATCAAAACTGAAATTAAAGTTTAATTAACACATATTTATACATAATCTTACCTTTAAACTTATTTCATTCAACTCTCTTCTCCTTCCCTTATCTTTCCCTCTTTTCTCTTCTTCTTCTTCCCCTTTTCTTCTCTTCTCCCGTAACCCTCTTTCTCTCAAAATCAGATCCCTCTTTCTTTTTTTTCTTTTTCTTTTTCTTTTTCTTTTTCTTTTTATATTTATCAAGTTTTATTTAATTACCATAATACCCCTTATTCAATTTTACTCACTCTTTAAGCCACCAAGGGCTTTGTTACCTTTTCCCATTCCTTTTTGTTTTCAAAACATTACAATTAATTATATCTTGGTACACAATAAATTATCTCTTGATCTAAAGTACATTCATATACAATAGAAATCTCTAATAATTAGCTCTACCTAGATTGATATTCTAGTATAATACACCTAGATTGATATTCCACCCAACGCGTATTGTCTAGTCTGTCTCCCGTGATAAAGGTGCTTTGAGCCCTATCTATTTATGTGAAAGTTGTGAACTCACCATCATTTAGTCATAAATCTGATATTTAATTAATTTATTTTATGGTCAAATCGCATGGTCTTGGTTGCAATTAGTCCAAGATAACCTATCCCCTATTTCAAATGCTTCACTAACCTCCTCTTCAGCCAAAGAAAAGAAAAGAAAAACACGATTTTCTAGTTTCCTAGCTTCTTCCTCTGCCCCTCATTAATTTGCAAGCCTGTCAGCAGTTCTAAAAGAATCCAAAAACGCTAGTTCTCTCCAGCGAATGGTTATGTCAACCAGGAAAGGTTACAGCGTGGAAATGCCCTATATAAAGGAACCAAGCTGCACTTCTAACATCACAGAATACAAATCTAGCTCTCTACTTGTCCTCAAGATACCTCCATCTCCCTCTGTTAGAAAAGGAAAGATGCCATTCTCTTGTCCCAGTAAGCTTCCCACAATGCTTCTGTTTGCTTCATTACTTGCTTGTCTACTGGGAGCCTCAAAGGGTGGCAATTTCTTCCAAGATTTTGACGTCACCTGGGGCGATCAACGTGCTAAGATACTAAGGGTATATTTGGTATTGTGGTTGCTGTTGTGGTTGTGATTTTAAAAAAGTTGTTTTATAAAAAGTACTTTTAGTTGAGGTTGGTTTGAAAAAATATATGTTTGGTTAAAACTGTGGTTGAAATTGAGGTTGAACAAAAAGTAGTTTAATGTGTTTGGTTAAAAAAATGCTTTTCAAATTGAGGTTATAAAATAATTAAAAAATACTTTTAATTTAAATATTGTAGATTTAACTACCATTATTACATCATGAAATAAATAACTATATTTTTCATGATTTCTTAAGAACACAACAATAAAAACTGAATTTTTTGTTACTTCATCAAGTGATCTCCTTCTAATTTTTTGAATAAAACAGAATTAAAATAAAAATAAAAACTGAATTTAATTTTTTTAACTGGGTCTGACACGGCAAGAACATAATTGGAATTGCGATCAAATTTCACAAATGTTACGTCATCATGCTATATCCTTCTAATTTATGTAGTGTTATTAAATAATAGTTTTTTTAACTAAAACTCTATTTTTAAAAAATGGTGGCCAACTTCTCACACTATCTCTTGACAAGGATTCTGGTTCTGGCTTCCGATCCAAGAATGAGTACTTATTTGGCCGAATCGACATGCAAATCAAGCTGGTATCGGGCAACTCGGCTGGCACTGTCACCACATACTATGTAAGCCTCGCTCCTTTCTTCTCTAATCGAATTCTGCTGTAACTCGTAAATTTGAGTTTTCTCATATTTTCCTACTTGTTTTGCAGCTATCCTCTCAAGGGCCGACCCACGATGAGAAACTTCGAGTTTCTAGGCAATGTAACTGGAGAACCATATATTCTCCATACCAATGTGTTCTCCCAAGGGAAAGGCAACAAAGAACAGCAGTTTTATCTCTGGTTTGATCCCACAAAGGCTTTCCACGCCTACTCTATTGTGTGGAACCAACAACGAATAATGTAAGTCAACCATACGCTCACCTCAGTGCTTCTGTCTCGTTGCGGTTACTGAATTTTCGATTACTAATTTGCAATTTGGAATGCTTCAGTTTCTTGGTGGACAACATCCCTATAAGAGTATTCCACAACTCGGAATCAATCGGAGTGCCGTTCCCGACGAAGCAACCCATGAGGATTTATTCGAGTCTCTGGAATGCTGATGAGTGGGCAACGAGAGGGGGGCTCGTCAAGACTGACTGGACACAAGCTCCTTTCACTGCTTCTTACAGAAATTTCAATGCCAACGCTTGTGTTTGGTCACCTGGATCATCTTGCACCTCCACATCCCCGAATTCCGTGGAGGACAGTACCTGGCAAGTTCAAGCTCTTGATGCCTCCGGCCGCAACAGACTTCGATGGGTGCAGCAGAAGTACATGATTTACAACTACTGCACTGACTTGAAAAGATTCCCTCAGGGTATCCCAGCTGAATGCAAGCGATCAAGATTCCTTTGAAAAACTAGACATTAATGGCTCTGTTCCAGATTATGAAAATTCTTTATTCTTTATGCAAATATATGTAAATGTAATATGAAAATTTAATTCTTTATTCTTTTTGCAAATAAAAATTAATGAAACATTAAATAAATCATTTTTAATTCTTTATCCTCTACTTAATTCCTTCAGCATTGTTACAACTAATCTTGATCCAACATTTACAAGAAAATGTGGGTGGAACATAATGATTTTGATAGTTTAGAAGAAATGAGCAGCGTTCATATTAGAGTCAATTAGTATAGGTAGCTATTTTTTATTAAAATATTTTTATTTAAAAATATATTAAAATAATATTTTTATTATTTTTTAAAAATTTATTTTCCACACTAGCATACTAAAACAATTTGAAAATATAAAAAAATTAATTTAAAATAAAAAAAACATAAATAATTTTCAGTTGTTTTCATAAACGGATTAATTTAAAATACAAAAATAAATAAATTATTTACGAAACACATTCTTAAAGATGCTCACTGCTGTAAAAGGAACCTTGGCAAAATTTTGTTTGTAAATGAATACCTAATCACGAATCATGTTCTTCTCTTTCAATTAATTATAACTTAATACTTAGTCATTGTAGTTTAATAAAATTTAACTCTTGTAGATTTCAAAAAGTATTATCAATTAATATTAGCTCTTAGTAACTTAGCCCTTTTATTAATTCCAATTTCCTTTTCAACTTATTTGATTCTTTTTCTCAATTTGAAAAAAAGGTATTGGATGAGATTGGAAACTTTTATTAAGAAAGATTTTAATTCTTAATCCTAAATAATTAAGTTAGCTTTAGATGTATTTAAAAGATATTAATATATCTAGTTAAAATTAATCCATATTAATAATGTTAGTTTGATGGCTCATAAGTTATCCATAATATATAAATTTCGAGTCTTTCTTTTAGGTGGAGTGAAAAATTATATATAACTTACATAAGCTTTCTTCCAATAGAAACTTCTTTAATTGAGGCAAATTAAAATTATATATAATTTTATTTTTACACATACATATTAACCAAATTGCAGCATTACCCTCCAACCAAAACACAAACATTCAACCAAAAGGAAATTACATCTTTTTTATTTATTTTCAAACAAATAAAATATTGAAATTATTTAACAGATGTCAACAAGAAAAAAACTTCAAAAGAAAAATATATAATTATAATTATAAGTAAAACAAAGTTGATATAAGGTTTTCACAACGTAGAAGAATTGTTTCCATGTTAAGTTGATAATTGATTTAGTAAAATAAAATTTTATTTTATTGATTAAAAATAATTAAAGCTTTGAAGATAAATTTTAAACTCAAATAAAAAATTCAACATCTTTTTCTTTTTTCACCGTACAGGAGGTGATTTTTAAGTATTTTGTTCCTTAAAGTTTTTTTTATCATCTAACTAAATTAAAAAAAAATATTATTAAACCCAATGAAATTCATAACATGAATTACGAGTTTGCTTTTTAAATGTTATCACATTTTCAAAAATCAAATTTTAAGTTTAGCAGATTAATAAGGGTTAACCCAATAGCTTTATCATGGTTTCCAAGGTGTTTAATAGGTGTTTTAAGTCAAAATGGGTTTTAGGTAAAAAGAATTTTAAGCCTAATTTTCCGGTCATCATATCGGCATAATCTAGGCAAAATAGACCACGCGTCGTCTCCCTTGGCAGCCGACATCTTATTTGATTTTAAAAAAAAAATGGGGCAGACAACAATCATCCGCCCTAGGTGCAGTTAAAATAAAGGTCAAGTCACACGGGTCCTGATGAAATGGGCAAAGTGAGTTGCCCCGGTTTGCCAGACCCAGTAGCGTCAAACCCTTTTTTTCTAATTTTTTTTATTTTAATTAATGCTTATTTTTTATTAAAAAAACTTAATTATATTTATGTTAATACCCCTTTTTTATTTTGTTTAGAGAGTCTCTTTTAAATTATAGTGATTTTATTGTTATGCTTTTAATTTTCGAAGAAGTTTTTCTGATTCATCTATGATTTTTTTTATCATTCGTATAGATAAACTATATTTTTTAAAATAAAAGAATATTTATTTCTTAGATGATATTTCTAATATAAGTAGCCTTGCGTATTATTCTTTTTTAATTTTTCTTTTATTCAATCAATTTAATATGTTCGTCTATTTCCATTATTGTTTGGTTAAATAAAAAAAATATTTTAATAAACAAAAATAAGAAAAACATGATCGGGTAAATATCCCGTCTTGTGAGTTTAAATATTTTGATTTATATTTGTCTCTCAATTTTTTAAGTTTTATTTTTAGATGTTATTAATTTATTAGTTCTCATAGTTTTCAGTTTATTTATTTACATGTGTGCATAAATTTTTTTATTTATAAGACATAAAAATATTTGACCCACAACGAAGAATGATTCTATCTAGCTATGTGACCTGCGCTTCGCCACGGGTCAAGTAATCAAAAAAAAAATAATTAAAAAGCTCCTAAACAAAATAAAAGAGAGAATGTTTTGTCTATTTTTTTAGTTTTGGGTTTTTTAACCTATCATGTCACTTTATTTTGTATTTAAACGAAAAAGTTTATTATCTCATATTGACAAAACATAAATATACACTAAAGCGCTTTAAATCTCACATGGAAAAAAAAATATTCTTATAGTATTTATATAATGAACTATGAAATATGAAATGAGTTGGTAACCAACTAGAAAATATGAAAAAACAAAGAGTCTAGTATAGGAGAAAAAACACATTGAAAAGAAAAAAAAAAAATAGGGTCCTTTCCGGATTTTTTCTAGATTACCTGCATTTTGGGTTGACCAAGATGGGTAACTAGTTTACTCCGGGTCAATTGCAGGCTCAGATTTTGAATGAAACAGACCTACTCAACGCTGCTGGGCCTGGCATCTTAGCAAGACCTAAAGTGTTAGGTTCTGTTTTGGGCATGGTCCAAGCTGTTGGGTTATGGTTAGAAAATGGTCCAAAGATGTTGGGTCCTTGTAGAAGAAGGGCCAAATTAGGTGTTGGGTCATGGTCGTAGCCAGGGCTCAAAGCTGTTGAGTCCTGGTTGCAACAAAGCTCAAATGGATGTTGGGTCCAAAGTAATTTTGGATCTTGCTGATTTATTTTAGGCCATACATCTAGTTGGACCCAACACCTACATAGGTCTTACACATGTCAGGATCCAAAGCAATTATGAGTCCTGCACCAGGCAAGACCTAAAGGTATCTTGGGTCTTGCACTCGGCAAGACCCAACACCCAATTGGGTCCTGCACTCGGCAGGACCCAAAGCTATAAAATACTAAAAAAATAGAATCATTTCTCCGAGATAATCCATTGAAAAAGAAAGGTCCATAACATAGTTTTTTCCATTACAATAAACTTGTATGGTGTCTATCTTTCATTGATAAAGGGGTATTCCACGGGTTTGCCTTGGTATCGTGTTCACCCAAAATAAAAACTCTTATATAATACCAAACATTTATAAAGTATATGATATGAATGAAAAATTTATTGAGAGCTCCATCAACTTTAATATGACAATATTAGAGAATTATTTACTCAGCCAGACAAAATCTCAATATTTTTTTAAAAATATATATATTTTAAAGAAAAAATATAAAAACATGAAAAAATAATATTATTTTGAAGCAAGGAAAAAAAATTAAAATTTTAAAATTTCTTGGGTCTGGTGTTGCAGCCAAACACAATGCCAACATTTTTAAAAAATACAAAAACATAAAAAAAAATTGAAGTAAAGAAAAAAAATTAAAACCTTTAAAATTTCTTGTGTCTGGCGTCGCAACCAGACACAATCTCAACATATTTTTTTTAAAAAAATAATACAAAAACATAACAAAAATATTAATTTGAAACAAAGAAAAAAACTTAAAAACTGTCAAATTTTTTTCAAAGAATTTTCAAAACACAAAATCAAATATGATTTAATTAGAAAATTTAACCCAGCCTGAAACAAAAAAAATTAGCATCACCCAACTTTTGTACAATATAAAAAAAAATCTTATCAATTTATTTTAAAAAATAAATTTAAATCAGAGAAGGTAATGACAAAAAATTTTAACTTGGTATGACTGTCAGGTTTGGAAGCCAGTCGTTCTTATTGATCAATAGTCTTCCATTAATATTCAATGGTGGTGTTATACTATAGTGAAGAAGATATATATATATATATATATATATATATATATATATATATATATATATATATATATATATATATATATATATAGACGATGTGCAAAGGCATAAAGAGGCATAATAAGGGATTGAAGTCTCGCGTACATGATAACATGGATTCTCAATTTATCCAATAAAGAAAATCATTTTTTTTACAACCTTCCTATGCTGATGTACTTGGGGAGGATTGCTTTGAATAGCCCTACCAAGGGAGCAGGCATTTTCAGTCTTTGCTTTTCCTGTGAACGACTATGATCTTTTCTTTTCGTTCTACTCGGGCCATGGTTTTCGATCGGACCCTGGGAGACTGCTCATGCCCTTAGATAGCTTTCAAAGTCTGCAAACCTTCCTGTATCGGCAGTTTCTTATTTTTTGAAGGAATTTATGGCGGTCCCAACACCCACTTGGGTTCAGCACCGGCAGGACCCAATTCTAATGGTTTTTATAGAAGGCTGGATCTAACACATAATTTATTTATGTATTTAATAATATATATATATATATATATATATATATATATTCAAAACTATTGCATAAAAAATGTAAAGACAATAAAACATTAATAAAACTTTAAATCTCATACACTAATGTTATAAAATTAAAATATCTTCTATTACCCAAAATAAAATCTCTTATATAATACCTCAAATTTATAAAGTATATGATGTGAATCAAAAATTTATTGAGAGCTTTATCAACTTTAATATCACAATATTAGAGAATTATTTACTCACTCAAACGTAATCTCAATATTTTTAAAAAAAATGAAAAAAAAAATATTATTTTGAAGCAAAGAAAAAAAAATTAAAATTTTAAAATTTTTTGGGTCTGGCGTTGTAGTCAAACACAATGCTAACATTTTAAAAATAATAATAATAGAAAAATATAAAAATAAATATTAATTTGAAGTAAAGAAAAAAAAACCTTCAAAATTGTCAAATGTTTTTCAAAGAATTTTTGAAAAGCAAAATCAAACATGATCTAATTAATTTTATAGAGGAATCCATATAATTTTCTTGCAAAGTTCATTTTCGCTTCTTTTAATTGTATCTTGGTTTACAGTGCATGTCTAGTAAAAAAATCCTCGTACGTTTTAATACTTAGCAAAGCAATTGTGTAGGTATATATTTAATTGTATCTTGGTCCACGGTGCATGCATGTATAGTAAGTCCATAGTTAATTGTCTCTTGATCCATAGTTAATTTTTGAAATGCAAAATCAAAAATGATTTAATTAGAAAATTTAACCCAACTTGAAACGGAAAAAAAATTATCATCACTCAACTTTTGATCAATATAAAAAAGTCCCATCAATTTATTTTGAAAAATAAATTTAAATCAGAGAAATATAATTTCAGTGCCTAAAAATATTAAAAGAAATAATACAAAATGATCAAAAGAATATTAATTTAAAGTAAAGAAAAAAATTAAAAAATTTTAAATTTCTTGGGTCTCCTCTCTTAGTTAGACACAATCTCAATATATTTTTAAAAAGACATATTTAAAAATTAATATAAAAACATCCAAAAAAAATATTTTAAAGCAAAAAAATTATATCTTCAAATGTATTGTGGGTCCTGCTGCACCCAATTAGATCATGTACCATGTAGGACCCAAGGTTATTTTGGGTCCTGCATCCGCTAGACCTAACACCCAAATGAGTCTTACATCCTGTAGGGCCCAACACCCAACTAGGTCCTACACACGTCAAGATCCAAAGTAATTTTACCTAATATTGCATGTATTTAATAATATATATATATATATAATCCAAAATTACTGGATAAAAAATCTAAAGACAATAAAACAATTATAAAACTTTGAATCTCATACACTAATGTTATAAAATTAACATATCTTCTATTACCAAAAATAAAATTACATTATAATATGTATAAGTTATTTTTTAATGAATTGTAGTGTTAAAAAATTCTCTTATATAATACCAAATTTTATAAAGTATATGATGTGAATAAAAAAAAATTTGAGAGCTCCATCAACTTTAATATGTCAATGTTAAAAAATAAAATTAAAAATAATAAAAATCTTAATTTGAAGTAAAGGAAAAAAAATTTCATTTTAAAAGCATTTTTGAAAAGCAAAAATAAACATACTTAAATAAAAAAATCCAACTAAATCTCAAATGGAAAAAAAATTATCATCTGCCATTTTTATGCAAAAAAAGACAAAATGGGATTCGATTTCCACGCATAAGGAAGAAAGGCTAGATACCTTTGACAGTGTTGTATTTTTGGTTGAAATGGGATGGTGTTCAAACTCTTAAAATGTAGTCAACATGCCTTCCTCTTTATTGACTAGACTAACTCGGGGAAGGGGTGATCTCCTCCAAAGCATGCTGCACGTTAAAAATAAATGAGATTCCCTTACCTAATTGTGCGTTAAGCGATTGCCTTTCTGCCCCCTCAATAGGTGCTACAGTGTTGTCCATAGTCAGGCAGAACCCAACGCTATTAATATTTTTTGGTAATGTTTTGCGTCTGACTTATCAACCAGACCTAACAGCATTGGGTTCGGCTACCAAAGCCAGACCCAACAGCTTTTGACAGAGAAGACCACACCCCTAGCCACAATTCTTAACTAAAAATACAATAAAAGAATGCCCTCCAGAGTGCTACAGTGTTGTCCACAATACATGTACATTAAAAAATTCTCATATGCTGTAATACATAGCAAAGCAATTGTGCAAGTATCTTGATCCACAATGAATTATCTCTTGAACTAAAGTACAATCATATACAATAGAAATCTCTAATAATTAGCTCTACCTAGATTGATATTCTAGTATAATACACCTAGATTGATATTCCACCCAACGCGTATTGTCTAGTCTGTCTCCCGTGACAAAGGTGCTTTGAGCCCTATCTATGTATGTGAAAGTTGTGAACTCACCATCATTTAGTCATAAATCTGATATTTAATTAATTTATTTTATGGTCAAATCGCATGGTCTTGGTTGCAATTAGTCCAAGATAACCTATCCCCTATTTCAAATGCTTCACTAACCTCCTCTTCAGCCAAAGAAAAGAAAAGAAAAACACGATTTTCTAGTTTCCTAGCTTCTTCCTCTGCCCCTCATTAATTTGCAAGCCTGTCAGCAGTTCTAAAAGAATCCAAAAACGCTAGTTCTCTCCAGCGAATGGTTATGTCAACCAGGAAAGGTTACAGCGTGGAAATGCCCTATATAAAGGAACCAAGCTGCACTTCTAACATCACAGAATACAAATCTAGCTCTCTACTTGTCCTCAAGATACCTCCATCTCCCTCTGTTAGAAAAGGAAAGATGCCATTCTCTTGTCCCAGTAAGCTTCCCACAATGCTTCTGTTTGCTTCATTACTTGCTTGTCTACTGGGAGCCTCAAAGGGTGGCAATTTCTTCCAAGATTTTGACGTCACCTGGGGCGATCAACGTGCTAAGATACTAAATGGTGGCCAACTTCTCACACTATCTCTTGACAAGGACTCTGGTTCTGGCTTCCGATCCAAGAATGAGTACTTATTTGGCCGAATCGACATGCAAATCAAGCTGGTATCGGGCAACTCGGCTGGCACTGTCACCACATACTATGTAAGCCTCGCTCCTTTCTTCTCTAATCGAATTCTGCTGTAACTCGTAAATTTGAGTTTTCTCATATTTTCCTACTTGTTTTGCAGCTATCCTCTCAAGGGCCGACCCACGATGAGATTGACTTCGAGTTTCTAGGCAATGTAACTGGAGAACCATATATTCTCCATACCAATGTGTTCTCCCAAGGGAAAGGCAACAAAGAACAGCAGTTTTATCTCTGGTTTGATCCCACAAAGGCTTTCCACGCCTACTCTATTGTGTGGAACCAACAACGAATAATGTAAGTCAACCATACGCTCACCTCAGTACTTCTGTCTCGTTGCGGTTACTGAATTTTCGATTACTAATTTGCAATTTGGAATGCTTCAGTTTCTTGGTGGACAACATCCCTATAAGAGTATTCCACAACTCGGAATCAATCGGAGTGCCGTTCCCGACGAAGCAACCCATGAGGATTTATTCGAGTCTCTGGAATGCTGATGATTGGGCAACGAGAGGGGGGCTCGTCAAGACTGACTGGACACAAGCTCCTTTCACTGCTTCTTACAGAAATTTCAATGCCAACGCTTGTGTTTGGTCACCTGGATCATCCTGCACCTCCACATCCCCGAATTCCGTGGAGGACAGTACCTGGCAAGTTCAAGCTCTTGATGCCTCCGGCCGCAACAGACTTCGATGGGTGCAGCAGAAGTACATGATTTACAACTACTGCACTGACTTGAAAAGATTCCCTCAGGGTATCCCAGCTGAATGCAAGCGATCAAGATTCCTTTGAAGAAACTACATGCTAAAATTTAATTGGAACATGAAATTCTTTATTCTTTCTGCACATATATATAATGTAATGTGAAACAATTCAATTTCTTAATTCATCTTGAGTTACTTTCTGATTCTTCACACACATTACAACCCATCTGTTACCTTGGCATTATAAATAAAACATTCGATCAACACATCCTCCAATCAGCATTTTGATGAAACTGTGGTGTACATCAGAAGTAATCATGCTATTAACGCACTGGTCAAGTACAAGAAACAGACCAGAATCAAAATTAAAAGCATCGAAACTCCAGTCGGCCAACCTTCCAGCCCTCTAAATTTGCCAGGAATAATCAATAATCACACATGAATGGTACGTACCATATACTTGCTTTATAGCGCACACTGACATATTTATTCCCTTTATATGGTATACATGACGCTTGCTCTAGATAATTTGACAAGTATAAATTTTAAGCCTCCAACACAGGTCAATCTCTGTTGTTAGCAAAAAGACGTCTCTCATAACCTTTTATTTCTTTGCCTTGCAATTACAGCAACAGGGATCCTAAGTAGGTATTTAAATTCATCATAAAAAAAACGCTGGGCTATTTTGGAGGTGGTTATTGAACTGTTTTCTGAAATCTTGCTCTCACTTTGAAATCTTCCACGGAACGGTCCTAGGGTAAATTACCCACACCATGTAAGCCCTGTTAACTCTCGGTGTTTAAAGAATGAAGCACACAACTTTATTCAATAACTAATGGCTATATATAAGCCTTTTACAGAGAAAAACAAAAACAACAAACTTCACGTTATTACTTCCTAAAAACATGGTGAGAAATCTTAGACTAATTCAAATGTTATTCTGCAATAACAGATTACCCCAGCATTAGGGAATTATTAACTGAAAACATTAAAACTTAATGCATGCTTCAACATATCCTTCCTTAAACTGAATTGCAGAATTGCAATCAGTTTACTTGCTTCAAGCACATGCCAAGTCTGTCACGTAGCTTTAAGAACACTTCCAATTTCAGAGGCTTTGTCATTATATCAGAAAGTTGATCTTGTGTGCTGCAATGCATCAGTTCCACAGTTTCTTCTTTTGTCAAGTCACGTAAGATATGAAACTTTATATCTATATGTTTGCTCCTCCCATGCATGACTGGATTCTTTGACAGTTTTATGGCCGAACTGTTGTCACAAAAAATAGTTGTGCATTTACTTTGAAAAATATCCTAGCTTTTCAAGAACTCGTCGCAGCCAAACTCCCTGGCATGCACAGTATGCAGCTGCAATGAATTCAGCCTCTGTAGTGGACAGGGTCACAACTGGTTGCTTCTTTGAGAACCAAGAAACTGGTCCAGTTCCAAGCATGAAGATGTCGCCAGAAGTGTTTTTCCTATCATCAATGTCTCCTGCATAATCACTGTTAGCAAACCCCACCAATTCTTCTTCTCCACCTCTTTTGTAAGCAATTCCCAGCTCAGTTGTTCCCTTCAAGTATCTTAGAATTCTCTTTGCAGCTTGCAAATGTATTTCAGTGGGCCTCTCCATATATCTGCTGATTAAGCAAATAGAGTACATTAAGTCTGACCTGGTAGCAGTTAGATACATAAGGCTGCCTATCATTTGTTTGAACATTGTTTTATCTATAGCAGCTCCTCCCTCATTTTTTGACAATCTAGATCCTGGAACAATTGGATTCTTTACCGAGTTGCTATTCAGCATCCCAAACCTCTCCAGCACTTCATGAGCATATTTTTTTTTATTGATAAATATTCCATGATGATCCTGTATGACTTCTACACCAAGGAAATACTTCATTCTTCCAAGATCAGACATGGCAAATTCCTTCTTCATCGACTCCTTAAATCTCTCAAACACATCCTCATTGTTTCCAATAAAAATCAAATCATCTACGTAAAGGCTTACAATGAGAATCTTACCTCCATCTTCAGTTTTCACAAACAATTTGTGTTCACAGTAGCATTTCTCAAAACTCTCTTTAATGAAGTACCCTTCAATTCTGCTATACCAAGCTTTGGAAGCTTGCTTGAGTCCATACAAAGCTCTTCTAAGTTTGTAAACCTTATGTTCTTCTCCCTTCTTTGTGAACCCTTGTGGTTGATCAACAAATACATCTTCATTAATTCTCATGCAAGAAAGCACTTTTCACGTCCAATTGATACACACACCAGCTCTTTTGTGCTGCAAGAGCAAGAACCATTCTGATAGTATCCCATCTGGCCACCGGAACAAACACCTCATTGTAATCAATACCATGTTGTTGTGAGTAACCCTTTGCCACAAGATGAGCCTTAAACTTGTCAACCTCACCCTTCTCGTTAAGTTTGGTCTTATACACCCATTTCACTCCTATTTTCTTTGCGCCTTCTGGTAATGTTGTTAACTCCCAGGTCTCATTCTCTTCGATGGCTTTGATCTCTAATTTCATTGCTTCTCTCCACTTCAGACTTTTAAAAGCATCTTCGAAGCATGCAGGGTCTTTTGAAGCAGTGAACATCATAAAATTTTCGATCTCATCTTCTTCTAATAGTCCTTCACCTGACACATAATCTTGCATCCAAGAAGGCTCTCTTCTGTTCCTCCCTTGAGCTGGATTTAAACCTTCTGTATTTGCATTTAAGTCTCCAGTTGGTGAATTAAAAACTCCTCTGTCTACTTCTTCAATCTTAGCATTCACACCATCTACTCTGTCTACTTCTTCAATCTCAGCATTCCCACCTTCTTCAGATTCTTGAATCCTGATTTCTTCTTCATCACCCCACTCTAATACATCAACTTCTATCTCTTCATTGCTTCTTTTCCATTCCTATTTCTCATTTTCGACAAATACCACATCTCTACTAATTATCACCTTCTTTGAAACCGGATTGTATAGCCTATATGCTTTGGACTCCTCACTTACCCCTAACAGAATACAATTCTCACTTTTATCATCCAACTTTGATCTTCGTTTGTCTAGAATATGGACATGAGCAATGCATCCAAATACTCTAAAATAATGCACAAAAGGTTTGTTACCACTCCAGGCCTCTTCAGGTGTTGCCTCCTTTACAGCTGAAGTTGGACTTATATTCAATATATGTATCGCCCAGTTGACAGCCTCAGACCAAAACTTCTTAGGAATCTGTTTGCCTGATAGCATGATGCGTACCATGTTCATGACAGTGTGATTCTTTCTCTCAGCCACCCCGTTTTGTTGGGGTGTGTAAGAGGCAGTAAGTTGCCTAGTGATTCCATTTGTGCTGCAAAATTGATTAAACTCCAACGAGGTGAATTCTCCACCTCTATCAGTTCGTAGGCAGCAAATAGAATTACCAGTTTCTTTTTCAACAAGTGCTTTGAACTTCTTAAATACAACAAATACCTCAGATTTATCTGATAAGAAATAAACCCAGGTTTTTCTACTATAGTCATCAATAAAATTGATTAAGTACCTTTTATGACTATGTGATTCAGGCTTGATAGGTCCGCAGATATTAGCATGAATTAGTTGAAGACGTTGTGAAGCTCTCCACAGGCTCGTCTTAGGAATAACCTCACGATGTTGTTTTCCAACCATGCAGTCTGAACACACCTTTGATGAAGCTTGGAGATTTGGAAGTCCTCTCACCATTTTTTTATAGATAAGAGTTCTCAATCCCTTGAAACTAAGATGTCCAAATCGACAGTGCCATAAATATGAGTTGTCTTCAGTCACAGTTTGAAAACATGTTGTGACTTAAGGCATTACTGAAGCCAACACAACAAACATTCTATTTGTTGACATTCTGGACTGCATAATTAATCCCCTATTTGGATGATGAATATTACACATCCCTTTTTGAATAAGAATTGTGAGACCTTTTTCTTGTAGTTATCCAACACTCAGAAGATTGTTTTTTAATTCGGGTGCAAAGTAAACTTCAGTAATTACCTAAGTCATGCCACCTACTTGAAGTCTGATATTTCCTTTTCCCATCACCATCATCTTTGAGTTATCTTCAAGTTTCACAGATTGTCTGAATTTTTCATCAAGATCTGAGAAAAAACTCTTAATACCACACATATGGTTACTGCACCCTGAGTCTAAATACCATGCATTCTCCTGTGCTGTTAAATTATTCATCTTGATGTATGACATTAACAACATCTCCTCATCTTCATCCAACTCAGCGTAGCTTGCAGCATTTCTCAAACGAGGACACTCATATTGATAGTGACCAAGCCTGTGACAGCTGAAACATTCCACAAGAGCTTTATTAAACAATTGTCTGCCCCTGCTTCGACCTCTTCCTCTGAAAGTTCCACGAGCTCTTCCTCTTTCCTCAAACTTGTATTCATCTTTTCCTCTATCATTTTCTAAATTTATGATGTTCAGAACATGCTCTTCCTCCTTCTGTCCATGCATTCTCTGTTCGTGAACCAATAAACTGCTCTGAAGTTCATCTATGGTCATAGTACATAGATCATTAGACTCTTCAATTGAACACACAATATAATTGAACTTAAGAGTCATTGATCTTAAGATTTTTTCAATGATCACACTCTGCTCCATTTTTTCTCCATGTGTTTTCATCTTGTTTGCAATGATCAATGTTCTGGCAAAGTATTCATTGACCTTCTCGCCCTCTTTCATGCCAAGAATCTCAAATTCCCTTCTCAAAGCCTGCAACTGAGCACGTTTCACTTTGGTAGAGCCTTGATACTTCAATCTCATCGAATCCCAGATAGCCTTTGCGGTTTCCTTATTGAGAATGGTCTCAATAATATATCTATCTATAGCTTGGAATAGATAGTTCTTGACTTTTAAATCTTTTAGTTTCAAATCTGCAATGAGCTTATGTTGTGTTTCTGTTGCTTCTTTTGTTGCTACAGGTATCTCGTTTTCTATCAAATCCCAATACTCCTTTGACCTGAGAAAATTCTCCATGAGCATAGTCCAATGATCATAATGACTATCGAATCGTGGAATCGCCGGTTGAACAAAACTATTGTTTTTTGTTGCCATAATTCTTCAATCTCTCTTTTGTCTGATCACTCACTCACTCTTGTTTTTTCTTTAATAAACAATAGTTTCTTAGAACACTCAATCAGGCTCTTGTGATGGAGACTCTGATACCACTTATTAACTCTCGATGTTTAAAGAATGAAGCACACAACTTTATTCAATAAGTAATGGCTATATATAAGCCTTTTACAAAGGAAAACAGAAATAACAAACTTCACGTTATTACTTCCTAAAAACATGACGAGAAATCTTAGACTAATTCAAATATTATTCTGCACTAACAGATTACCCCAGCATTAGGGAATTATTAACTGAAAACATTAAAACTTAATGCATGCTTCAACAAGCCCGGCCTACATGATCTAGTCAATTACGTTGAAACACTGTCGGTAATATCTTGGGCTTAGGACTGGTTCAATAACAAAAACAAGAGGTTATGTAAAATGGCAGCAGACAATTGGGCAAGAAGAGTGATAGAAGAGAAAGGTCCAAGTTGTGGCATTTTAGTGTCGGACAATACGACAGGAAGTCATGTCCAAATCCACTATGAATTTGGCTCGGCAGCTCTAGCTATGCTACTTAAATGAAACCACCCGCCTTTCCAGTTTCCAAAAGCTGCCAGATGTCAGCCGTTTTAATTTCCAACTTCAATCAACACCATCTACCATTCTATTATCTCCCTTCAAATTCCTACTACATAAGCACACCAACCGGTCAAAGGCTTGGAGTCTAAAGAGAACAACAGCGATTGTACAGTTTGTCATCTCATATCCTCCTTCATCTACTATTCTGCTTCAAGGTACTCATATCTCCTTCTCTATCATCTCAGGTTTTTCTTTTCTGTGATTTGTTGTTTTCTTTCGCTGATATTTTTAGAATTCACACTATTGTTTGGCTTGTTTCCATCAGTTCTTGTTTTCTTTCTTATTTTGATTTACTTGTGGAGGAATTCTCGACCAGGAATTCCATTTACATAAACAATTTATGGTCTCCACCGAAATCCCATAACTATTGTGTTCTATGTACATGTCTTTCTGAAAGAAGGAAAAGAAAGAAACACATTTTCTTTTGTCTGTTGTATAGGTAGTTTTTAACCAAAATGGACGAGGCTTCAAACGGGAAAAATGAGGAGACCAAAATTGTGGAACGACAGGAAGTTATTGAGGAAGTTGAGGTGGTCGATTCAGGGGATAAATTTGTGAAAGAAGTGGTTATTGATAGTACTGCTGAGTCTGTGAAAGAAACTATTGATGAGAATAATTCGAGTTTAGAGGGCAGCAATAGTTCAAAGGAAGAGGCAAAGGCTAAAGAGAAAACAGTTCAAGTGGAGGATTCAGAGATACTGGAAGTGGTGGAGAAAGATGTGGTTAATTTAGCTGTTGGGTCGACCGAGTCTGTGGAGGAAAAATTGGCTGAAGCTATTGAAGCATTGGTGGGGAAATCTGATAACTCGGATGTGGCTGAAGTAGAAGTGAAAGAAACCAAAGAGAAGGTTTTGGTTCCTTTGAACGAAACTGGTGTGTTTCCTTCAGTTGTCACGGATCAGAATGATGCGGAAGTACCTGAAGTGGAATTGAATGCAACAGATGGATCATCTCTTGCTGTAACAGATGAAGTGTCCAAGGGAATTGAGGAGAACGTGTTGCAATCTCTTGATGAAAACAACGCGGCTCCTCCAGCTTTGACAGATGCAGTGTCAAAGGGGATCAAGGACGAGAAGCTGGCAGCTTTGAAGGAAAATACTGGGGAATCATCTAGCAATGTCCACAATGAAACTGTGGAAAGTTTCGAATCTACTACTGTAGTTGGAAGCAGCGATGCTTTTCCTGAAAGCACAGGAGATCCGGTCAGTAACTTTATTGGGATTCAATGTTGAAAGTTTGCCTAATCGTTCTGCCCTTTCGTATTTTTTCACTGAATGGGCACAGTGTTCTGTTTTGAATTTTTTCACAGCCTATCATATCCCTTCAACAGCGTAACCTGTGTCCATCTTGGAGGAACTGCTGTGGCCTTTTTGAAGCTCTGAGGCGATCCAATAGATAAATTAATGTGAGCAATAAACTCCCTTCATTGATTTTCAGCTTTAGTATTTGGAAAAGTTGGTCATTCATTTCTTTTCTGTCTGTTAATGGTTTGATTATATTGATTGTGGATTATACATCGTTTCTAGTGATTTTCTGGTTTGATTTTAAAGAAGTGATTAAAACCTGAATTAAATTTGATCACCTGAAGTGAAGTAAACACAAAATCAGCTTATTCAGAAGGTACAGGTTCTGGTTTCTTTGAGTTTGAGAAATTGGCCCTAGATGGGATTAAATTAGAGGGGGGGAAGGTCCATGTGATCTACAGCAAATAGTTAGCGGTTAATGTTGAATTGAAGTCGCAGAAGGTAAAGCCGTAGAGGGCAGGGATTCGTGCAAGGTGGAATCTGGCTTTGCTTTTTCAGGAAAATCCACCTGTTCTTCTAATTTTATGTTGATGAAGACTAAAGTTGCAATATTGCAGTTTCTCCTTGCTGCTGCTATATCTGGTAAAACATTCCCTGCGTTGCTTCAGATTTGTTCCCTGCAACAAAAGAATCCCTCTAGCAAGGCTTTCTTTTGCATTGTTTTTTGCTTTTTCAGAATTATTCCGGGACATTAATTTCCTGTTGGTCGATACATATCTATGATTGGTGTGGAAATTATGTTACTGCTAGAGTTAGGACGCTCTTGGTTGGACTTCATTGATCAGCTGATTGTGGATAATCCTTGCTGTGTGCTCGGGGCTTTTGCATCTTTGTGCTAACATGTTCTGGTTTTCTGAAACTGTGTTCTGAAAATTTCAAGAGGGGACAATTTGAACTTATTCGAGGGCAAACGTATTTGTAAGCTCCTGTAATGTGGTGAGCACTGACCACTTGTTTATTTGACAATGAAGCTTTCATTCATAAAAAAAAAAAAAGATAAAAATAAATAAATCGGTCCCGTGATAGGAAAAGAGCTGTGATATACATAGATCGATAGATAGTAAAAGGAGGCTTCCATTTTCCTAAATTTATAACCAATACTGTGTGGAACCAAGTAATTAAATGGATAAATACCTACAAATCGATGCATAGCAACACCAATCGTGAAGTTTGTAGCAAGTGATCCAACACTTGTACGTACATCAAGAACTCTTGCTTAACGTTACTCTTTCTTCTTAGGTTGCAGATAAAGAGCATCGTCACGGAGTGCTGCTAAGACAGATTGACAAAATTTTGAGACCTGTGCTGTGGTTTCTGTCTTGTGTCACTAATCGAATGCAACCGGATCTTGCAGGGGATGGGGATGAAAACTTGCCGGTTAGCCTACAGCTCATTGGCAATTGTGTGGTGTGCTCCTCCTCCTCCTCCTCCTCGTCTGTTTATTGTATTTCTTGTTTTTTGGAGGTATTCTGATTGTATTAGAGTGATTTGTAATTAAGTTTGATGGAAAAAATCCCATACTTTCGAGTGTATATTTATAAAACATAATTTATTGATCAATGAGAAAAGAGGTACATTGACGAAGAGGAGCTTACTCTCACTATCTCTACATTTTCGAGGGAAGCTCCCTTATCTCGCAAGACATAAAACACCAGCAGGTCTTTAACAGTGGCTTGTTTCATAATTAAAAAAATATATATTATATTTCTCAATAAAGATTACTGTTCTGGTTATAGGAGGTAATAAATTTTTTTCAAGATCAATTAGTTATTATCAACTCGATTTTTTTTACATCTTTAAAGCATAAAAAAAAAAAATTAAATTACCGGTCCAGACTGCATCCTTTTTATCAGTTGCCTTGGTGGAACCGTGATGGAACAGCAAGTTACTGTCCTGTTCTTGACCCCTCTCTCTATCTATATTATTTCTATACCTCATTTATCTAGAAGATAAAAGTCTCACTTTTAGTTTAGAGGGGAATTTTATGAAATTATAAAAAGACATGATTGTCAGAAGACATAAAAAGGGGCTAGGAAGCACAGAGACGAACAAAATGCTGAAAATCACATGGATATATGCCTTGCAAAGTTGCTATAAATATAAAGAGCTTCTTGAACACTGCCCCCTATGGTTCAATAAACCACTAATCAACTCGTTAGTAAACAACATACCAAAATGAAAACAGTGTTTAAAAAATTGAGTTCAGTGTTAAATGTAGAGATCTAAATGATTTAAGTGCCAGCAGTTCTGGAAGTTGTAGTTTCAGAAACTAACAATCATACAATGATTAGATATAAGAATTAAAGTTACATTTTATTTATTAGACGTGATGAGTTTTAAAATCCAATATATTTAAAAATAAAGTTAATATATTGAATAATCAATAAATAATTTAGTTTAAATAATTTGATCAATTCTTCTTAAGCAAAATGTTTGGTGACTTGATATAAAAAGCTAAAGTAGTTAATAATTGGTGGTGTCTAATAAACTAATGTAATTGATACTTGTAAAAAGTCTTATTTAATATATGTGAGGACTCTCAAATGCTTAAAGTAGTAATTTTATTGAAAGAGCAAGTACAATGATATTTTAGAAATATACACTTTAAAAATATATATGTTAAAAATATTAAAAATAAAGAGATTATGAAACTTGAATTTAAAGAATTTATGATGCATTTATAGTCTAAAAATATTGTTTTTTCATAAAAAGGAGGTGATGAAATATAATTTCATCATTATGATATTTTAAATTATATTCTACTAAAAATAATAAATATTAAATCAGCATAGAATACTAAATGAATTTACATGGAGTCCTAAAAAGATTATTGATGGAGTGTTGGGCTCGGAACGTGATAGCCTGAATTCATGTTGGTGCTGGACAGCACGCCTTGCATAGCCCGAGCTACCATGCCCGATCATGCATCTTAGGCAAAACAGCCTGGACCCATCTCTCTTGGCGATAAGCTTGGTAGTTCAAACCGAAAGGATATATTTTAGCCTTTTGGGTGTTTTATGGGTATTTCAATTGGTTTTTTTGGGCCTTTATAAGATGAACTCTCAAATATTTTTTCAAGCAATGGGAAAAGCATCGGGAAAGGAGGAGCAACAAGGATAAACAATCAAGTCACCGCTTCGGAGGCACTATGAAGAGCAATTGAAGTCACACATGCTTCATTTACTAGATGAACTCCTAAAAAAACCAATAAGAAAACACAACAAATTCAAGAGCGTGCAAGATTAATCACAAAAACAGGCTTCAAATTACATGATCTTCCAAATTCCAATCACACTGCCATTTAAGAGAACGAAAGGTAAGATGTGAAAATGTGAAAGATGAGGGAGAATGTTTCATGCCGGAAGAAGACCTTGACTAACTTCAAGATTGCTTATAATGTAAGACCTCTATAATTATATCAAATAACTCAGCATTTTTAACAAAATTTGAACTTCGAAACATGCCAGAATAGGTATAAACCAAAATCCATTACAAGGCTAAGAAAAAAACACGGCCAGGAAAAGGGGTATCCGGCCAACAAAACTGAAACATTTCTTTCAGGGATCAATAAACCCTAGCCTCCAAATCACCGCCTCCTCGCGTAGCAAACATAAGCCACCGCAGATGCAACAACAATAGCACCTACTGACCCAATTGCCACCACGGGTGGCTGCACCTTGAACCCCTTCTCCCTACTCTCAATCTCAATCCCATTAATAACCTCCCCGGTCGTCTCCTGCAGTCCCCCAACCACCTTTTCAGCCTCCTGGACCTCCTTCTGTAACTCCACCAGCTTCCCTTCCATTTCCTTCACCCTCTCCTCTGTCTCCCTCAACTTCTTTTCCAAACTCTCCTTCTCCGCCACTTGACTTTCCAACTCCTCAATTCTCCTTTTACACTCAAAAATCTCCATATCTTTCTCACTCATTTTTTCTCTCATCTCCTCCCCAAGCCTCACTTTCTTATTCTTCTCCCCAATCTCCTTCACCTCCAAAACTCCAACTTTCCTCTCCAATTCCTTCGCTTTCATCTCCGTCTCCGCTTTCTCCTTCTTCACCTCCTCAATTTTCACTTCCTTCTGACTCACCACCCTCTTCAACTCCGCAGCCTCCTTATGCGCTTCATCTCCTTCACTTACCGCCGAAATCAAGTCATGTTGAAGCCTAGAAGCACTTGTTTCAAGCTCTACAGCTCTCCCGGCTATCGACTCAAGCGTTCTCTGGGTCTCCTTCGATTTCTCAACTTCCCTCTCCAACTCCGCAATCCTCATTTTCAGACTTGACTCCTCTGATTTCAGGGATTCAATCTCGGCCGTCAGTTTTGCAACCTGATATTTGATTCCTTTGTTCTCATCGGCTAGTGAGTACTTCTCGGTCTCTAAAGATTCGATCTTTTGCTTTAGCTTGGTTTCATTCTCCCCTTGATCGAGATCGTAGAAATTCTCTTCTGCCATTTGATAATCGTTAACACCGTTAGCCATTGCCGTCTCATCTGCCATTGCTTAACCCTAAAATAACACAGAAAACAATTATAAAAAATCAAAATCAGAGAGGAATAACTGTATACTGTTGCAATTTAACTACACAGAAGGGCACTGTTTGGTTTCCGAGTAAGAGTAGAATTAAAGAAGATTTAAAACGAGAACGTTTTATTAGTCTGAAAGGAATCGTTTTAGTCGGAAACCAAACAAGAAGATGGGGTTTAACCTCGGATATCGGAGAGAACTTCCTTACTAAGAATTATTATTATTTGTTCAAAAGTTTCTAAGAAAATAGATATTTTCCAGGAAAGTAAGGGATGGGAAAGGAAAAGAAATTTGACCTTTACTTTTCTCTGTGATTCCTCTTTACTCTTAGTTTTTGTTTTTGTGTTTTTCTTTTTTTTTCCATCAGAATCTGCCAGCAATGGACGGCTGAGGATGCTTGTGAGGTGCACGTGAATAAAGTCTTGGGCCCACACAAGATTAGGCCATCTGGACAGTTGAGTCCGATTTTTCCAGTTGGGCGGATTTCAGCGGCCCAGCCCATACCGGATCTAATCTGATATATATAATAGCCCATAAAGTTTTTAGGGTTTCTAGTTATTTCCCTTTCCATAAGCCTAATTAGGAAAGAAAAATGCTTATTTCGCATGATCTTTTAACAATTTGGTGGGTATCATTCTTGGATTCACAAATTAAAAAGGATTCTAATTTATTAATTCAATGAATTATACATCTGTTTGCGTACTAATATTTAATTTTCATCCTAATTAAAGATTTGTGGATATTGCTATAATAATTATAATTAAAAAATTTAAATCACCGTAGTAGACGTTATAGATAAATAATCATTATGCCAACCCTATAACTAACGCTTTCTGTATCTTATGAATGATCTGCCCGAGATGCACCATGTAATAATCCATTTTTTATTTCTATTTGCAACATATTTTTAAAATATTCGAAAACAATAAAAAAAAAACATCAATAAAAAAAAGGATTAGGAAGTGAAAATGACAAGTAAGAAAAAAAAAAAAGAGAGACCAAAATTATAGGGAATCAAGTAATATAATAAAGATAAAAAAAAATAAAGATTATCTTCCTATAAAAATAATATATTTGATTGTGATTTAAAAAAAAATGAAAAGATTCAAGATTATCTTAAAGGAAGAGAAAAAAAAATATAGTAGGCATTGAAAAAGGAAAGATATATATCTAGTATATTTAAAGCAAGATTTTCATCAAAGAAAAAAAATAATCTCCAACTAGTCTTCGTTGTTGTGAACTTTGATTTATATGGATCGTGGACTGTGATATTTGATATGTTTTCGTTATGTATGTATGATAACTATTGATTTATTATGTATATATTGTTTTTCATAAAGTCAATACATTATAAATGAACCATAAGGTCTCTGTTCAAGGATGCTAACATTTGGATTAAGATATTTGTCCTGCGGTTCAATTTTTACTTACTTTAAAGTTATACTTTTTTAAGAAAATTACATCGTTTATGTTTCTTCACAGTTGCGTAATAATTATTTTTATTATTTATGAAATTAACTCAAGAAAAAAAACACTATTCACTTATTATTCAAGAATGTTGACAAGCGAATAATGAAAATTATTGATATGCTACTTTTTATCATTGTTAAAAAAATAATAATTTATTTTCCATGTGATTTTTTTATATGTACACAAATATGTTATAGGTGTTATGATTGTCTTGCTCATATGGCAAGCAAATTTGGGCTATATTGACACAATCTTATAAAAGATCCATTGGGTGTGAATGGAACCTTCAATATAATTTTGAATAAAACAAAGAAAAATGAGCAACAACCTATTGGTTCATTATCATCCTTTTATATACAACACCTGTATTTTAAAGTGAAGATTAGGTTTTATAGCCGAGCTTGGTCCCTAATCACTTGGTGTGATTGTTATATGTCTATTTTTAATATATCATATCTTTTATTTGTTTAAATTGAATATGGATTTATGCTCATACACTGCGCAACACTTTATTTTGAGGACATGTTATCCATAGATTAATAATATAGGAAAGTAATGGTGCCTTAGTGATTTTTTATCTTGGTAAAACTCATAAAATCACCAAACTCTCGTAGATAGTCTACTTATTTATTATTAGTAGCTGATGCGGAAATATCTCAGTCTATAATCTTTACAATTTATAGGTCTTGATTTATCCCATACAGAATATTAATAAAGAAGCGAGAGACCCTTTTGAAACTAATTTGGATAGTCAACTTACCATTACACATACTAATTATAACATTTTCTTAGGATGTCTACTTGTATTATCATAAAGGGCTACTCCATCATTTTCATGAATATTTATGTCTATACAGGTTATTTATTGTGTTTTATAAATGGGGAGAAGGGGCAAAAAAAAACATAAGTTACATTTATCAATCTTTCCAAAGTCATGGAAAATAAAGAAAGGGTTCTTTTTATTCAAAACTACCTGGAAGATTTTGAATTGATGAGAAGTAAAATAGCTAGGCTAACTAGTTTGTTTGAACAAAACTTTCGTACTAAGTCATATGGTGAAGAAAGGGTTTGCTTGAAATAGTTAGGCTTATTAATAGTCTAATAATGATTGGATGAACTCTTATAAATTAAGGGGACAACTTTTCCATGTGGATGATGAAAATATTTTAAGTTGATTAAATACAACATATTAGAATATCATTACCAACTCCATATCTTTTTTATAAAAAAAAATCTCTATATCCTATTGTTCTGGTTATTTTTTACACTTCAATTTCTTTATAATTTTGAAAGAGATGTGAAAGCGATTAAAAGAGCAATTACTGACTTCTTTTTTTTTCCAATGATTCTAAAGGATTTCTAGATTATATATTAAGAGCTGGCTTCAAGTTGAATAAACTTGTGGAGGATGTTTGTTCCTTGTCAGAAGTGTCTGAATCCTCACATATTATAACAAGGCAGCCTTTATCTTAATCAAACTTTCATATTGATTGATTGATTTTCAAGATACTTTTAACATGAGATAGAGTCCTTTTTAACCCATATTAGTTTGATCGGACTATATATATAGTAAACTAAATATTTTAAAGCAAATACAGTTTCATTATTATTGCAAAGACGTGGGTTTTTCATCAAGTATTCTCCTTAATATATCTTAGAATGCTACAAGAGAGTGCAGATTGTGCACTTTGAAACCAACTTGTTTTCCTAGAGTTGATGGCAAAGAACAAATATGAATGGAGTCATAATGCAGCTTGTAGAAACTAAAAATTCTAAGTATTTAAATAAAGATTTCACACTATTAAATAGAAAAATGACCCAAGTAAACTTTGTAGATGTCTTAACAGATATTTTTATGAATCAATAAGATAAGTTTAGGCTTACAGAATTATTAGTCATGTCAACCTAACTCTTTAAAACTGAGATAACAGAAGATTCGGTCATTAGATCGGACTTAATTTTTTTTAGGTGATTCTACGTGTAGTTTTCTAACAGGAATCATTTGAGTCGCTTATTGGACTAGTGGATCTTCTGAAATTAGATCTAAAAGTTATTTGTTGGGTCAATTTTGTTATTTTACTAATTTTATTTTTTTTTGGATTATGTTTCAATTTTATTAATGTTTTTGGATTTTAGACTGTGTCCTAGTAAATGTAGGTTTTCTTGGTCTACTGAAAGGATTTCTAAACTTTTTAAAGAGACGGCCACCATATATTTAAATATCATATAATAAAATTATAAAATTAAAGTTAACATATGCAATTTTTTTCTCTCGTTAAAATCTTTTAGCTTTCGTTTGCATCAAGTACGTGTAATACAACAACCTCTTTTATTTTGAATAAAAGAACAAAAAAGGATTAGCATGCAAACCAGAACAGCAACATCTAAAACCCCTCATAACCGTTAATTAGATCTATCTACCTGTAACAAAACGAAAAGGAGAGAGGCAGATCATAACTTGATGCAATTTATTTACCATGGCAATTAAAATTCTATACAAAACGTGGTAGGAAAAATTCCTACAACCATTTGTCGAAAACCATTCACATTTTCAACCTCAACCTCTAACCTATCCATTAATTAGAACATGAAGACTAAATAATATGAGGCAAAATGCAAGGAAAATCCTCCTCCCATCTTTAAGATAAAAATAAATAAATGAACAAAAAGGGGAAAAAAAATTATAAAACGAAAAAAATGACATCAACGGTCTCGCAAAGTCATACAAGTTGGTAGCCCGTATGCTTTAACCTCCAAACTTCCTCTTTTCCTTTTCTAGCTCTTCAAGAAAACCAGCAAGAACTCTCATGGCTTTAATCTGGCACTGCAAAGCCATTATATAATCGGCAGTCTCTTCAAACAGCTTGTCTACCCCAAACGACTCACCCCCAGGGACAATCCTTTGCAATGTCACAATCTTTCTCTCCACTTCTGCCTTCCCTGTAGGGGATTCCGATCGGTGATGTACTGATATTTACTCATAGGAGGCTAAGCACACTGACACAATATTTAACGTGGTTCGGCAAACCGCCTACATCCATGGGAGAAGCCATTTGATTATATAGGAGAGAACAAGATTTACAACAATAGAGGAGGAGGAATTATTCCCCCTTTAGCAACTCTCAACCTCACTCTATTTCTCTCTTCTTGGTGCTGCATTGGCAGCCCACTCTCTCCTACATTTCTCTTATGTTTGGCTCTACTTTCACTCTCATTTTGCTCTCTAATGTATGCCTCTATTTATAGGCATCCATGGTAGCTTCTCATGCTCTTTTGTCAACAATGGTGGTTGCCAAACTTGCCAAACTTTGACATTAGTAAATGGTTGTTGGGTGCCACCAACAACCCACCATTGTAGCCTCCTTCTTTGAATCTCACATGGCAACCACATAATTGGCAATATTCCAACAATCACCCCCTTTGCTATTTATGTGGGGCAACTGTCCTCTTGCTTCTTCAGCACATGCTTGCATCTTGCAGCTCTTCCAAGCTTACCATTCTGAGAGCGTCTGTGGCCAAGTTTACAGGTACTTGCTAAACCTTTCAATCACCAGAGTCAACCAAGCACCCCTTTGCTCACTCCAAAGGATCACTTCAACCAGATGGTTTGTCACATCTCATCTGAAGAGTGTTTAACGTTTGTCTCTGGAACAACATTCCCCTTCAAGCATATCAACCATGCTTGGCCCGGAATGATTTATCAAGTCTTACATCAAGGCTTACAACACCCCCTCAAACTGATATTCCCAAGTGCGACAGTCATTATCTAAGTATCTCAATATGATCACTAGCTCACCACTCTTCCAAGAGTCTACTCATCCAGGAGTTGCACCTGCCCTCTGTTCCACCATAGGAACCACGTCTTACTTCTCCGTAAGTCTCTCGCTCTTAGTCTCAAGAGTCCAGGTAACTATCCACCTTTAACCATGGGGACAGCCCATTAAGGTTGATTCATATCTGTCTTCATACTCTGAGTATCACAATGCCATCACCGAGCTCACCACCTTAACAAGAGTCAACTTGTTCCCGGAACCTGCGCATGCCCTCTGCTCCTTCATAGCAGTCGCGTCTTAATGCTCCACAAGTCACACACTTATTGTCCAAGGCAAATGCCTTCTAGCTCATTGATCTTTAGCATGGGGGCAATATCCATGAAAGTCAATCCTGCATTTGTCTTCATACTCATCATAGCCACTTCGTTGGCTATACACTTGTCCACTCAAATCTAGCCATCACATTGGCTCTGGGGCGTTCTGAACTGGGGCTCCTTCATGGCCCTCACACCTTCTCCTGAGGTGTCTCCGCTCGTCGTCATACGACGGTCTAAATCTGGACTCATACCATGGTCCTCACACCTTTCGTCTGAGGTGTCTCCGACTGTCGTCATGAGATGGTCTAAACATGGACTCACATCATGGTCCTCACACCTTCTGTCTGAGGTTTCTTCGTCTGTCGTCATGAGATGGTCTAAACATGGACTCATACCATGATCCTCACACCTTCTAGTGAGGTATCTCCACCTGTCGTCATGAGACGACCTGAACATAGACTCATATCATGGTCCATACACCTTCTACTGAGGTATCTCCACCTGTCGTCATGAGACAGCCTGAACATGGACTCATATCATGGTCCCCACACCTTCTGTCTGAGGTGTCTCCGTCTGTCTTCATGAGACGGTCTGAACACGAACTCATATCATGGTCCTCACACCTTCTATCTGAGGTGTCTTCACCTGTCTTCATGAGACGGTCTGAACACGGACTCATATCATGGTCCTCACACCTTCTGTCTGAGGTGTCTTCGCCTGTCTTCATGAGACGGTCACATCCTCCTTCATCGGGGATGTCTCCAGTGGCTCCAAGATTCTCTACCACCATGTGGACTTGGGAGAGATCACTACCACTGATCATATAGAAAGAGAAAGTTGTGGTGCACTCTTCGCAGTTTTCCATCTCATTTTCTATGTTTGGAGCTTCTATCCCTTTCTGCTTGATAGCTCCACCCACACCAACTCTCTTTGGTGTCTTCGCCTTTCATCATAGGCGGTCGCACCTCTTTAATTCGGTGCTTCTGCAACAGCTCATCTTTCCATCCTTGCATGCATTGGAAAGGTCCTCACTTGTTGCCTTTATCAAGAGCACAAGAAACTTCTTGTTGTACAACTTTTTCACACAGTCTCTGCTCTGAGCTTCATCTGGGAACTCTTCTTCTCCTTACACCTATTGTCTCATTACAATACCTCGTTGGATCCTACGGGTACTCCTGCACAATCTCTGTGTGCTCTCGTGCAATTCTGGTTCTCCAGATTTCTCCTTATTCTTTGCTTTTATGTTTGACAGCAGCTCATCCTGTCACAACATTTATCCAAGTCAAAATAGGGTGCCAATCTTTATCCCCTTGCTGTATTTCTCTTCCATTATCAGGGTCTTTATCAATTCTCCCTTAGAGAAATCACAGTCACCAAATCTAACTTCTTTGGAGAAATCACCACTCCATCAGATCCTTGAACATATGGAACCCAACTGTTCTTTTAAGTTGTCATCTTGCTAGTCTTCAACAGTTTCATTACAAACTGTTACATATACAAAAATAGTACTGTGTGGATGATTCTTCAACTAAGCAAGTTCCCAGGAAAGATTTGGAGGGGTCACACTGGTCCCGCTTAAAACCCAATCTCCTAAACAGAACTTCTTAGAACGTATCTATCCACCGTACTGCCTTTTTGTATATACAACCATTTGCTAGCTTTGTTGCGGCTTTCCTTTACAAGTGATCTGGGATATCCTGGTTTTATACCTGATTTCTCAACATCTGGCGAGACTACCAGTGCTTAGATTCGTCAAGATTGGTCTTCATCAATTTCCACTCTACACCTCAAAACGTCCACATCTCGGGTGTCCTGAGTGTCTCAATTTTGCCTTCCATCAAGGCAATAAATTTTCCCATTTAATGGTTCAGCACATGTAATTGGGCAAACATGTGCACCTTCTTCTTCTTCATCTTCATCGACCTCAATCCAGACCCTCAGATGCCTCCTAATCGGGCAATCTCTCTTTAATAATTCACCACTGTCATTTTCGATCTCGAATCTCAACGATCGGACCATACCATTGCATCCGGAATGATCAAATTAGCTGGAAACATGTCTTCAATTGTCCAAATCGCACATCAGATAACTTTATAAAAAAATACAAAGCCCACCGTCGACGCTTGATCCTTTTCTTGAGCCTTCAATATTTCATTTCCCTTTCTTCTGCTTCTCTTATGAACATTATCTGCTCTCTTGCTCCTTGTCAAACTAACTAAAGATTCATGCTTAGCATTACCCATCTCAGGTTTTTTGTGGTGTTTTACTTTCTTTTCTTTTATGAAATGTGGGTATTATTACTTGATTTAAACTATCTCCATGGATGCAATCCTGTGAAGAGAACCCCGCAAGAAAAAGATGGCTCAAAGAGAGAAAAGAAATGGGGCAAGAAGGGTCGTGTTCTGTTTATGTTTAAGAATTATGAGCATCATGAGCTAGCGGTGTTATGCTATGTATTAAGGGAAAGGGTGTTGACTTATTGTTGAGTTCAAGCAATATCGAATTGTCGATGCCAACAAAGATAGGCCCATTTTAATTAGTTTTGGACTGTAGTGGAAGGTGATGTATACGCACCAATGGTGCGTGTTCATGGTGAACCAAGGATGCCATCCTGTGACCTACTTGTGAAGGCATGCATGCAGAGGTTAGAAGCGAACTATATTTTTGGTTGGGTGGAATCAATTTTTTTAATATAAAATAAATATTTAAGAGTTATTAATGTATTTTATAATTAAAAAATAATAATTATAAATTTAAAATATAATGCATGATACATATTGCATGATATTTTTTTAAAAAAATTAATATGATAATATATTAGATGATATTTTAAAAAAAATATTGAGACGAGGATATATGAATTGACTCGAGTTAACATATCAAATTTGTAATTCAAATTATGAGACAGTGATAAATATATAAGAATAAATTAAAATTAATTATAAAAATTAATTCTTAATCAATCTAATATTAAAAAAAATCAAGAAATTAAAAAAAAATGATAAAACTACCTATGTTAACTTGTCAAACCTACAAATCAGGTAATGAAATCGGGATAACCTCATAGTATATAAAAATAAAATAAGAAGTCTAATTTCTAATAAACCTAATGTTTAAGAAAAAAATTCAAAAAAAAATTAAATATAACAAAAAAATAATTTAAGTTAACTCAAGCTAACCTGTTAAACCAATTACTAAAATTATGAAACCAGGATAACTTTATAAAAAAATACAAAGCTTCTTTTCTAATTGATCTGATGTTAAAGGTTGAAATTGAGGGGAAAAAAAAACTAAATACATAAGTGTGTGATAACTATGCAGAAAATAAATTAAAAAAAATTATAAAATCTAATTAAAAATTATTCAATTAAAAAAAATAAAAATTAAAGTCAACCGGAAATTTCCAAATCCAAATAAATTTATGCATCACTAAATAGGTTCTGTGTGTACTTTTTTAATTCATATCTCATGTTTTTATTTACCTATGTTTAAAGGTATTTTTAATTGACTCATTGTGTAAAAAAGATCTCATGAGCCCTCGGGTGAGGAATACGAAATACAAGTCCATGTGCAAATAGGATAAGATAATAAAATATTATATTAAGTTGTTAATTTGGTTTTTTTTTTAATTTGAAATATGCATTTTGATATTAGAGCATTTTGATGTATTATTTTGGGATTATATTATATATATAATTTAAAATATTAATTTAATATATATAATTTAAATTTAAATTCAAAGTTAAATTAATTTGAAATTATACCATTTAAATTTCAAATACAATGTCAAGTTTGCACATATAATTTCAAAACTTAAACATTTCTATTTAGAAACTATTAGATTGTTGGCTCGCGTTGTGCTACGAGTCAAATTAATTTTTTTAATGTAAAAAAAAATCAAAGTGTAGGTAATATTTTTTTAGTAATAAAAATTTAAACTGCGTGGGAGTTAATTTAATGTAATTCGATCAACTCAATAAGTTCTAAAACAACCTAGGCAACTAATAAAAACATAGTTTGACTAAAAAAATTCAAGACGACATCATTTTTCTAAAATATTGAATTAACCCAAGTTAATCTAAGTTAACCTTTTAAATTCACGATCTAGATCACGAGACCATGATAACCCTATATAAAGCAAATCGAAACTAATTATGACGTTCAATTCCTAATAAACTCATTTTTCAATGATGAAATTGGGAAAATTCTGTAATTGCCCGGCTCAACTTGCCATATATTGTCCGCTTTAGGTATTACCGCCCTCAAAGTTTTGTTCCTAGTGATGTAAGCCCACATCTAAGTCTGATGTCCCAAAACACGTATGACAGGTTAGCAATCAGCACTCTCAATAAGGTCAGCTACCAATGTCTCACCCGCCGATGTGGGATATAACAATCCACCCTTCTTAAGAAGCCTAATGACCCCATCGGCATAATCGGACAGCCAGTGAGGTCGGCTATAATACCAAATATAACAGCTCAGTTCAACTTGCCATATACTGTCCGCTTTGGGCTTTACCGCTCTCACGGTTTTGTTCATGGTGACAAGAGCCCACATCTGAGCCTGATGCTTTAAAACGCATATGACAAGTTAGCAACCAACACTTTTAATAAGGTCAGCTATCAATCTCTCACCCGCCGATGTGGGATATAACAAATTCAATCTAAAAAAGAACACAATAAAACAATTTAAATCTACCTGGATTAAAACACAAAAGTCATGACTGGGTTATGAGATCATGACCAGGATAACTTCATAGAAAATTAACAAACCAAAAAAAGTGACAAAAGTTAATTCATAATCAACCAAATATTCAAGATATTGAATAATAAAATATAAAAAAAATATCAATTAAATAAATAAACAAACAAAAACTTGAATCAATTAAATCAATTCATCAAACTCGTGAGATGGATCATAAGACTGACTATAAAAAAAACAAACTATAATAAATTATAAAATATAATCTTCAATAAATCAAGTGTTGAATGATAAAATTTGAGAGGAAAAAAATATAAATCTAAGAAAAAAGAAAGGAAAGGGAAAAAAAACATTATTTATGGAATGAAACAAACAAATGAAATAAAATTGAAATATTTCAGCTGAAATTTAAGCAAAAAAATCTTGAATAAATCAAGATTCATAGTGAACTAAAATTTCTGGTTTGTTTAAATGATACAAGACATATCTGTCATCCTGAGTATAATGAAATTGAAAACCTTAAAATGATATAAATTATAGCAAGTAAACCTTGGATGATGATCACTTGCGGGATAGGCTCCATACAAAACAAAGGGAAGAGAGAGCACATGTGATCACATGATTTTCTTGAATCTAACACCACCCATGTGCAGCCCTGTCACCCTCTCTCCTATGATCCATACCACTACCTCATTGGCATGGTAACCACGTGGCACTTTTCAAAGGGACCCGCCTTGAGCCCCAAGAAGAAAACGCCTTTTTTTAGTCTTTTTAAATTTGATAAAAGGGTGAAAGTGGGAGGTAAGGAGGTGGTGGTTGTGAACTGGTTGTGGAGGTGGTGGTTGTGAACTGGTTGTGAAGGTGTAGAGGGGAGCAGGGAACTGCGTGGTGGTGGTGTCCAAGAAGGAAACTAGGAGGTGGTTTGGTCATCGGGATTGTTTGGGAGAGATTTTGTGTGTCGGGGATATGGGGTTCCATGTGATCAGAACCACCTAATCTCTTGTTTCCATTGCACGCTAAAGCTGCTTAATACACACACGCAAGCACAAAATACACATTTTCTGGAATCAAATCCCACATATCCTCTATATCTATAATTTTCATTATTCTTCTTCATGTATTGTATTGATTCCTTACCCATTGACGTCCAAAAGGGTAAACTAAGAAGCTCCGTTGATCGACAATTTTTAGCTTCTGTCCTCGGTTAATATAGCTATTCCCTATTATCTTATACACATATACACATATATACGATCCTATATAGCAGTTCATTTCCGAAGCTGCCTGGAAAAAAAGATGACCTTGTGGCTTCATGTAGACATATTTTAGGGAATTATCACCCTTTGATTATAAATATTTTTCATTTATCACTTTTGGTACCGTTAGATGAGAACAGTTTTAACAAAGGACTCTACAGGTGTTCTTATCTTCCCAAAATTAAGCAATAAAAAACAAGGCGAGTCAAATGATTTTGAACTCTATGGAGGCATAAATCCTGGGTGAATATGGTTAATCGAAGGAGGCAAGATTTAGGGGCGAAGCGGGTCCTCCTTTGATGGGGTTTTATTGGGACAATGCATGCATGCATATGGGCCCCTTAAGGAGAAGGAGACGTAGGGTTAATTTGATGTATTGAATAATTATGATGGGCACTACACGCCTGCATTGCATCGAATTATGTCAATCAATAAATATAATCCCAATTAGAGAGGAATAGCGTGGGAGTCAGGTGTCGTTGCATTCTTGGTGGATGGCTTTTGCTGCCAGCCTTAATCCCACTTGCACTGAGTCGAGCAATTTCTTTTTTTTATGTACAATTTACAAGTTTAATTATAAGATAAATAACTAAGATATATATATATATATATATATATATATATATATATTTGTATTGATTTTCTAGTTTTAAGATTAAGCTTATCCAGTCGGGTCTTAGCTACTATATATTTAACCAATTATAGATCTACATTTTAACGAGAATTTTTCTCAACCCCCAATGGCAACGGAGGTAGCCAAACCCCAAGGCACATGGGAGAATGTTAGGAACTTTGCTTTCTTTCCTTCTTTTTTTTTAAAAAAAAAAAAAAAAAAACATGTTGAATTTCATGTACAATTTACCTAAGTTAATCTAATCAACTTATGATTCAAGTCGGATCAGGTTTGGTAATTTGAATGAAACAACTTTAATTACATCATTAAAAGAACAAAGCATCACCAAGAAATTAACATTCCTTGAATTGTGGGATTCTTTCCATATGTCATTTGGCATTGGAGCCTAAGAATGTTTTTTAAAGTTTTTGGTTTTTTTTTAGAAAAAGTTTTAAATTAATATTGTTTAGTGTTTTTTTATTATTTTAATGTGCTGATATTGTTTAAAACAAAATAAAAAAAATTATTATTTTAACAAACTGGACAATTTCATCCAAGAATTACTAAGGGCACTAACATATTGTATGAAAAAGCCTATACGGACAAACGGTATAAACGGCTTTTGAAAACTGAACTGACAATGAGGATTTGTGTTCTGACAAACATGAACGGGGCGGAGATTCATATGTGCTCATGCTTACAAAGTGGCTGTTTGGCTGGCCAGAGCAGCAGCTAGGTTGTTCACTGTATCCTCTGTTTGGGTTTCTACTTTCTAATCCTCCCCCTCTGTATAATTTATGTTTAACCATTTTAGCAATGAAACTTACGGATGACTTTCTGCAGTTCAAAAAGAAGAAGCATATATATATATATATATATATAGATTTGTCCTTAAAATCTATTTATATATATAGTTCAATGAGACAAACAATGCGTTGTCTGTCTATCCAGATTCCAGATTATGTGTCTTCAGCCAAGCTATTAATCTTCCTTGGGTGCCGATTCTCTACTCCACAAGCAGTGCCAAAAATCACAATATTCTGAAGCCTCCATAACCACCAAAGCACACTAAAAAAACAAGTGAGCACTATCCAATGAAGCCAATTGAACAGTCCAGTCAGTAACGTCAGCACACCAAAACCCAGCTACAGTACTAAAGCCAATTATGTCCCAAACACTCTTTGTTTCTCTACAATATCGAAGGCAATGAAGAGCGTCCTTATTTGTAAGGTGACTTCTGCTGCATGAAGGACTCGTAGCTATTTGCCGAGCAAACCGAAGAGAAATCATTGGCAAACTATTATGAAAGACAACCCATATCAACATGTTTTTTCTTCTCTGCAGGAGCATGTAACCTTAACAGCCAAGTCCAGTACTTGTGAGCTAACCTTGACGTATACACTCCTGCCACGAATGGACACCAAGCAATACAGTCCTTGCGGCGGCTCTTCAAGTGCTCTGGCATGTCAGTAGCTAACTTTTGAAAATTCCAAGTATCATGAAGCCAAATGATGATATGATATGAACTATCGGGACTAACAGTGCTAAGATTCCCTCCTCAAATCATTTATCATACCAAAATGAAAGATCATCAGCGCCTAGTCTGCAGACAAAACCATCTCTCAAGTAGCTAAAAGCCTTCTGGATAGATCTCTAAATAAACGAAGCCAAAACTGGGATTGCATGATAATGGAACAAATCTTCCTCTTTCACATATTTATGCTTGAGAATACAAACCCAGAGCTTATGTGGACTGTTGAAAAGGTGCCAAATCAGCTTGCCTGGTAAAGACACATTGGTAAGACGAGCATCCCGTACACCCAGACCCCCACACTTTCTCGGGCATGTAACCGTATCAAATCAACTAAGTGAAAACCCCCTCTGGACTCCTTATTGATCCATATGAAATTGAAAACCCGATCCTAAATTAAAGGAAATCCCAGGTATTTCCCAAGACTGTTAGCCACACTGACTGAGGACAAGATATTCTTGCCTTCTTTCTTCTACTCACAACCTTGGATCGATCACATAGCTCATTACTTGTCATAATTCACTTTGAGCCCGGAGGCTCTATAAAAATCGGATAGTACATTATTCATGAGTCGTACCAGCAAAATCTTAGCTTTTACGAAGAGAAGGATATATCTCATCCGCAAAGAAGAGATTTGAAATTCCAGGACCTCCTCTAGAGACATGAATCGACTTCCACTTCTTTTCATTCACCATCTTAGCTATTATGCAGGCCAGTTTTTCCATCACTAACACAAACAAATATGGAGACATGGGGTCTCTTTGCCGCAGCCTCATAATTGGGGTAAAACCTGGCAGCTTCGACCCATTCCAAAGCAAGGTCAAAGAAGAAGATTTAATGCAAAACATGATTAGGTTAACCGTTATTGCAGGTAAGCCGAAGTCTTTAAGAGTTTTGTGAAGGAAACCCCAATCCACCCTATCATATGCTTTCTCAAGATCAATATTATTTGCAGCTAGCGGTCCTTGTTTACGTTTAGAACGATGCATGTAGTGCATTACTTCCTGGGCAATGATTATATTATCCGTCGTACCTCTCTACCCGGAATAAAGCTATTTTGCAATGGACAAATCTTGAGGAAACTTCAATCATCGTTCATAGTTAGATAAAGCTCTATCCAACCATTTCGCTATATGGCACACTCCATGGATGTGTCTATGCCGCGTGAACTTCTGACCCTTCGAACCCAAGTCCAACAAACTACAACTCTCTAAAACTTCCTTGAACTGAGTTTCCCTGGCCATCGAGAAATTCCCACCAAGAGTCTCGGAAGGGATTAACACTTCATTGAACAATCAGCATCCAAGCACCTGAAATCTGTGTTCTAATAGACTTTAAATGGTCCTAGAGATGGAATCTAAGGCTAGGAACAGGAGACGCATAAATTGACGTTAAAGTCTAGCATTGAGTTCCAGCTGAAATTTCCATTGAAACACACTGCGAAATAACCATCTTTATAGAAAAATAATATTTCCTACCCGCCATAAAGACCTAGATACCTCCTGAATGGCCATTAGCCTCCCTAACTGCTGCAGGCAAATAACCTAGCTACATCCAAAAATTAGAGTCTCTAACAAACTGGATATGAGTTTCAAGTAAACCAACAAAAGAAGGTATGGTACTTGCGTATTAACTCTTGTCAATGTCTCTTGCTATTCATATTAGCAGCACCCCGTACATTTCATGCAAGAATAGAGTAGACACTACAACAATTCATGATAAAAGTATAGATAGTAGAAGCAGATTTCAACATCACTGATGATGTGTTACATCCATTACCATCCTTTTGTCCACCCGCGAGCTATCCTCCTGATGAATTCTGACCTGTTTAGATAGATCATCCTTAAAACCCTCTGCTGGTTGCTGAATAGAAGATATAATCCCTGGAAAAGCACTTCCATGAAAAATACCCGGATCAAGAGGATTATCTTCCATTCCCTGCGTGTTCATGTCATCTGTGGTTCCTGTTGTGGAAGCTGTGATATTTGTCATATTATTATCAACCAGAGATGTGCCAGCAGTAAGAACCTCCATGGCAGCTCCATTAATGCTCCCAAGATCTGATCCTTTTGAATTCCCAGCTATATTCTTCTTTTTGCTTGCATAAACCTTCTTTAATTGCTTCTTGCCATTCACATGTACCAGACCTCTACTAGGTGTTACATCTGATTCATTCCTCCATATCCTTCTGTTATATTGAGACCTCTGCCTTGCTAAACTAGGATATGGGCCCCCAACATCTGTAGTACCATTGGGCTCACCTGTTATAAAAATTCTCCCCATACCTCCCATGATGCTCCCTGCACCCAACTCATTACTAAGCCCATTTAAATCATCATTCCACGTGTCACATCACCCACCTTTTGAAGAGACGTCAATCTATTCTTTGGTGGCTCCGCCACTGAATCCCTTACAAATATTGCTTTCAAGGATTTCGATTTTGTATTTTATGACATGCCACAACCAATCACGGGGTTAACACCAGCAACCCTCCTTGTAGGGTTTGTTAGGTTGGTCACCTCTTCCCTAGGGTTTGTCTCCTCAGCCGCCATGTAGCTCCTATCTTGCGAAGTCGTCACAGCATTATTCGAGCTCCTGTCCGATCAGCAGTCTCTTCCATAATGACCATAGCAGCCACAATTACTCATGTCTAACTTGCCTAGCCAAGATTTAAAATTATATTTGGGATGTGACTGACTCGATTCGGCCAACGCAAAAACATCCGTGTCAATCGATGAAAATGTTTAAGAATAAAATTAGCATAAAAAAACCTATTATTCAACTTATTGCTTACTATAGGTGTAAAATTAAACTATATAGAAGAAGCGTGAACAATAATAATAAAAAAAAAAAAAAAACTAAATTTGTAATTTATTTTAGACATGCAAAGACCACTTACAGTAAAATAAATGTTACACCAAGGACACCATTTATTCAAATTCACGCGCTTTTAAATTTTAATTTATTTTACCATAATCGTATATTAAATTTAGAGTTCTTTTCATTATTTGATATATTAAGAAAAATAGAAAGATATTAAAATTGCAATAAAAAGTATGAAAGAATGCTAATTTTGTCACTCCAAAATACAGTAAGAGGAATAACAAAGAGTAATATCACCTTCTCAAAACACTTTACCATATGTTTTCCTGAGATGAAACCATCTAGTTTGTTAACCTCAGCAAACAAGAATAAAGCCTAGCGTAGAAGAGGAAGAAAAACACGTGGAGTAATCTCAATACACAACGCGGATACTAACTATTTTGAAGCATACAAAGTTTAGAACCAAACACAAATACCGATTCCCACCTGCACTTGCATTGAAAGAGTTATTTAATGAGAATTATGCGTATTTAAATCCACTAATTTCCCCCCTCTTTTTTTTTAGTTTTTATGGATATAGACATTTATTGTTTCTCATGACCAAAACCTATTTTCCTATTGAAAACCTGACAAAGTACCGCTCTTTGAAGAAGCATCCTGCCCCCCTTTTTTTACACAAACCTCCTGTAGTATTCTGACAGCAAATTTCCTAGAACGAATCTTGCTCTACATGGATTTTTCCAATTTTATACTCAAGACAAGTGGATCTCCTCACTCCTTTTCTAGTACATCCTTGCCATACCATATTGAACAGTTCCGACCTTTCTGTGAGCAGCTCTAGATGCGGTCGCAGCACCACCACCACCAATACCACCATACTGTGCCTTGGTCTGCAGCAAACTTGTGTCAATCATCACCCGGTCATCTGCATGTTCTTCCTTGCTCACTCCCACCCTCGTCATAAAAAATGGGTTGGAGTCGATGTTGATAGCAACATCTGGAGCATATTTGGCAGCCATGCCACATTGCTGGACTTGCTTTTGCGAGGACAGGTCTCTTTCAGCTTCCATGGTAGATCGTTCTAGCTTTCCTGTGCTTGATTTGCGGTAACAATATGCATAAGGGACAGACTGCAGAGGAAGGGCTGTACTTCTGATGTATGTTCTTGGGTCATGAGCATCTTTCGTGTTGCTTCCATTCTCGTATGGCACAACTGACCCCACAACCTTTCCAGGTTTAGCTACAGAGGCAAATGCAATGAATTATTACACTGTAAATGTAAAACGAAATCCATTAAGTTGAAAAAATGTGGGCAACACGAGTATAGTACCCAGTGGAATTCTCTGCTGTGCCTGCAAGGTCCTTGATATATTTATGGGAATTCCTTCAGAGTCTCGGGGGTTTTTGTTATACACTTCCTCTGCGGAGTGCCTGTCCTTGAAGGAAGCAAGGTTCTGTTGTTCTTTGGAAGGGATGGAGCTTGAATGTACAACTGTAGACCTGCACATATCTTTCAAAGGTCAGAGAAAAATTAACCTGACTACCAGTAAAATACTTTTAAGCCAGGGGAATAAGTAATAAAACGAGAACAAGAAATACTTGAAAAGAAAAAAAAATAAGAAAATTCAAATCTACAAGACTTTGCAGTCTTGCTGAAATCCAGAAAATAAACTCCCCCAAGAATCTCTGAAGCACAATACAGAATCAAAACCAAATATCTTGTCCTGTAGAAGTTATCTGACAAGAGACAGATCCTTCAAACCATCTAAACACAGCACATCAGGACAAATAATCTAACTCCAAAGATCACACACATCAATCTATTCATCCTTCCAACAATTGCTTTCAATTCCTTCCTCAACATGAATGCAACACAATAGCTAACAATTCAGTGCAACATCAAACTAATTTCAATACGGCCAAAACTGCCACTACATATCATAAAGAACATCGTGTGCCCCAACCACTACAGCAAACATGCCATCTTCCTGTTGGGCTTGTCCCAACACTTGTATCTCTCAACAATCGGGAAAGACTTAAAAGTTTAGATGAAATTGAAAGAACACAAAATCTGATGATCATTACAACAGTCTTCACTAAGGTCATCACTGACTTTCTGCTATCAACAAATGGTGAAAACTTAGAAGTTTAGAAGAAACTGATAGAAAGCAAAATCTCATGATCATTCAAAAAGTAACTGGTAACATCATCACTAACTCCCTCTGATCCCTACTTAATATACAAACCATGACCTGCAAAAAGCAGGCAACAAAAACGAGAAGATCATAGAAAAAAACCAAGAAGACTACAGAAGATGCCTGGATATATTTACCTGGGAAGAGATACATGCTTCCTTTCAAGTGGAATTACAGGCCCACTTTTACCACCATTTTCCTCAAGATGTGCAAACTGCTTTCTGAATTGATCAACCGCACTGTCCACACCAGAAAAAATCAGGGGAAAGTGGAAGCAGAAAGATAGTTGCATATCCCATCTTTGAAAGCCAAAAAAAAATGCATAAAACAAAAGAAAGTCCCAAAAGCTAGAACCTTGGATAGAGAAAGTTAGTCCTCTCAGTTCCATTTACATAGTCCTTGAGTAGTTGAGGATGGTATTCCAGTATCTCCCGAAAAATTAGCTCTCGTATGTCCTCCTTTGTAACTCTTCGTCTCTCAAACTCAAACTCCATCTTTGTTATCGGTTGGCAGGAAGGCTCCCTCTCGATTTTTGCCAATCCCTTAAAGTAAGGATCTCCCAGCGCCTGATAAATATAAGCCGGCCAAAAGAATTCCACAGATTATAGCCATATTAAAAGATCAAGAGAGAATAGCATGCAGTGATATGATTGCAATGCAGAAAAGACAAGCAACAAGGGTGAGGAATGGCATAAAAGCTCAAAAAGTTAATAATTTTATAAAGGAAGACACCTCTTCAGCAGTCGGCCGGTCTTTGGGGTCAAAAGCAAGCAGCCTTTCCAACAAACATAGTGCCGAAGGATCTGCATTTGGAAACTTCTGTGCAAATGGAACAGGTGGCTTTTTCCTCATGCTAGTTAAGTATCTCCTTGCCTTGTCATTTCGAACCTGGATTCATAATAAAAGATAAAAAAAGAGTTTAACACAACAAAATATACAAGTTATGTTCATGTTGTGTTTTTTAGTGTTTGTGAGCATGCATTTCTCTGTTTTTTTTATAGCAGGACTACGGCTGTGAGGGAGTGTTTTTAATGTAGGTTGAGCAAGAGCATGTCAAGAGAAAAACACAAAATTTATCACAACTTTGCACTCACCCGCGAGATTGTATCTAATGACGGAGTACCAAGAAGATCAGTCATCAAGTCCAACTGGTGAACAACATTTTTGCCAGGAAAAAGAGGTTTCCCCGTTATCACTTCAGCAAAAATGCAGCCTATACTCCATATATCAATTGCTGGTGTATACTGCAACCAGTGCCATTGAAAAAAAAAAAAAAAAAGCACTGTTAACAGAGTTATTTTGAAAGAAGAAAACTAAGACTTCACAGTTTTTTTCTACAGAACAATAACTCTGTTTATAATAAATCGTTGACAGACAATCCACTCTGGCTCTCACCCTCAGAATTATGAACCAACAACTCAAAACAGCCATCAATGCATGATGAAGCATGGAGATATTCCACTACACACAATTTAACAAAAGGAAAATTAAGAGATAACCACAGCTACCATTGCTTCCTTTTCCGAACAATAGCAGTATCACATCTAAGCCTCAATACTCAAATTAAGGGATCAATTTTCAGCATTAACACAAGAAGATGGTTCTGAAAAATCATTTTCCGCAAACCAGAGCGCCAACTAACATTTTTAACTTAACTTCAAAAATGTCAAGCCTATGAATTGAAAATCATATGGTCATACCTTAGAGAAAAAAGACCCACAGAGTTCAGGAGCTCTATACCACCTTGTAGCAACATAATCCTGTAAATGTACAACAAGAATTCAAAGTAAAGGCTCCCAGTTCCTATTAAAAAGCGCATGATGGATTTAATATCTTAGAAGAGTACCGTCCAGAATATTGTTGAGGGTGTATCATTGAAAGCAACTCTTGCTAACCCAAAATCACATATTTTAAGCTTGCAGTTTGCATTCGCCAATATATTCTTCGGCTTTAAATCTCGATGATAAACATTTGCTGGAGCCAAGTAGATAAGAATTAGATATATGCCACATTCTCAACAAATGGAAATAAGAGTCATAACAAAGAAAGAGGTAGATGAGGACAGAGAAATTATATTGCAAGGAAACCAGTCACCAAAGCATACCAATACAGTAGGAAAGGGTGGCTAAATGCAAATTGTCAACTTATTTCTGGAATTAAGTTCCAATTAAAGCAATAAACAGTCTAGTACCTGTGTGGATATACTTTAACGCACGAAGTAGCTGATAAAGAAAAAATTGATAGTGCTCTAGTGTCAAGTCATCATTGGCTTTGATGACTTGATGGAGATCCGACTCCATGAGCTCAAAAACAACATAGATATCCTTAAAATCCCTCCTTGAAGGTGGTAGCATGATGTGCTTAATTTCCACAATATCAGGATGTCTTAGGAGCCTAAGCAGCTTTATCTCACGCAATATACGAGCAGCATCGGAAATGTGTTCAAAAATATCATGTATTTTCTTTATTGCCACTTTCTCGCCAGTGTGAG
Organism: Populus tomentosa; assembly: GCA_018804465.1. NCBI lineage: Eukaryota > Viridiplantae > Streptophyta > Magnoliopsida > Malpighiales > Salicaceae > Populus > Populus tomentosa. The sequence continues at coordinate 16,287,077 of CM031977.1, forward strand.
TGTCGATTGCAGAGCAAACAACACCATAACTGCCTTTCCCGATAACTTCCTGAATTTTGTACCTATTGGCATCACCATATTCTGAGAAGAAGTCCATTTCAGTTGAATTCTGCGACATTGGAACCCAAGTTAGTTGGGAATAATAACACATTACACAAGATCAATAAATATTTCTATGCATTTCTACTAACTTTATGACAGTAATCGGCGTGCAGCCTCGGGTGTCTTATCTACCAATACCCTTCCACTTGCAGCATCAAAATTGCAATCCAAATCAGACTTTATTCTATGTTATCACATTTATTTTAAGATTATTCATATATAAATTCTTTTAATCATCTATGAAAAATTAATCGCCTATTTGATATCTTCTTTTACCATATTCAACAGCATGAAAATCAAAGCCAGTGAATCTTAGATCAAATAGAACTTTGTACATATCCAAATCATATGCAACTATATTCCAGCATGTGACACTTCAGATGAATAAATCTGACATCTTATTACTTAAATAAAATTGAATTAAGTGGTACCCATATTGTAACTATTATGAACATGGAAGTCTCTTATTCAAATGCAATAAACAAAGAATAATCCAATCAAAAGTGATTTTTTTATAAAGATTGTGTTTGTCCCTCACACACAATTTTCACTTTATTTTCCAGTGGTTCCATGAGATCAAAACCCTTGTTTTATTCTTTTGAAAGGATTATAACAGTGGGGTACAACATTGGAATTCATCAAAAGCATGGAAAGGAGGAAAAGAAAAGGAATATAATGCAAATAATTTGAAAATATAAACACATTACACAGAAGTTCTATAGCTTCCAAAATTTTACACATAAGATGCAATGGATGTAATTCGTAAACCAACTTCTTACAAGTTCATACTTCCTAACCCAGAATCAATTAGAACAGCTATCTCAACAAACATAACATCAATCTAGCAGCCTCAAAATCACCGAAATATTGCATTTACACCCTCAAAATAGACAATTCATGGATTTCCACTTGTACAAAATCAGAATAGAAGGAAAGTAAATCCAAATCGAAAACATTTTACACATAAGATGAAGAGGAGCAAGAAAATCCAAAAATCTTAATAGGGAAAAAAAAGAAAAAAAAATTATCGGTTAATGAAAAAATCTACTAAAAGAGAGAGAATCAAATCCACATGAAGATAGATACATAGAATAAGAATACATAGAAATGGCATCTAATGAAATCACAGGAAAGCATAAGCATTTAAGTTAGTGGATAACATTGTCAACTGCATCTCCCATAAAAGAAAACAACAAAAACATAAATCCATTGTCATTTATTTTTTTGTAGATAATCAAACAAATTGCTACATGGTTTAGCTACCACACAGAATAATCGCATCTGCAAAAAAAATCCCAACTCCTAATTATTCATAAATTTCTTCATGTAATTCAAGAATGATGTTTTCCTTATCTTACCAAAAAAAAATCTTTAAACATGAAAATAAAAAAACCACAGCACAGAAAACAGTCAATTCTGAGTCAAATTGTTAAAATTACCATCCAAAACAAATTAAACAATCTTAATTTCACCTTTTTTCTATGATCTTGCTGCTGCATAGTTTTTGTTCTCCAATCCCAAAATTTCGACTAAAAAAAATTTTCCGACCTCTAAAATCTGAAACTCGTTTGAATTATATATAAAACAGGTTACAAGTCCTGATCAATCAAAGTTGATCAACCGCATTTGCCCCATCTACCTCTGCTCCTTATTACAAGACCAGAATCCCACCTTATCCTCCTCGAATCCTTAACCGAGCATACATTTAAGACCAATCCCTTCATGCACTCCTCCTCCAATTTTCTTCCTCCCCCAATCCCAAGCTCCAAATTCCCTCCCTCCAATATAACACCAATAACTATCATAAATCAACAGCCACCGTCTCTTTTTGACAACAACAACATCGATGAGAATACCCCTTCTTGCATTCCTTAATCCATCAATCTCTCCTCTAACTAACCCTACACAAAATAATAATAATAATAATAATAATAATAATCTGTTGAGTTAACAAAACGAAACTGCTTTCGGGTTTGCGTGTAGATCCGTATTTTGAATTTTGTAAAAGAAATTAAATTATAGTGTGTTTGTGAGGGTTTTTGAGTGTAGAGAAATGCAAGATCTGTCACCGACACGAAGCTGGAAAAAAAAAAGTGAAGAAAGAGAGATTATGAGAAAAATAGAAGAGGGAGAGGGGAGGTTTTACGGCATGTATCTAGGGGATGGAATGGGGGTATTTTGGGCTTTTACGCTTTGCTTCCTAACTATCCAATATCCATTACTATAAATTATTTTTTTGATTTATTAGCACTGTAATTGATAACCGGATATTTAATGCCGTATGAATATACGGATAATGCGATTTAGATACGGAAATGGCATTGGGGTGTAATTATATGGGATTGTTCAGGGGTAGAGATGGCATGGGGTTATTTTCTTTTGGCAGGTGGCGGGGGGATGAGATGGGGGGGTTAGGTGTAAGTGTCTGTATGATTTGATGGACAAGTTTCCTGACACGTGGTGAGATCATGGTGTGTTGAGTGAAGAATCGGTGGTCCTACAGCCTAGGTGTGTAAAATGTGAACAAACATTGATGATGGTTGATCTTGGCATGTGCTGGTGATGATGAATGGGCGATGATATTATTGGAACATTATTTTATTTTATTTTTAAAAATAAGGTTTATTTGTGCAGGATTTTGCTTGCCATTCGACCGTTTATGTTATTTAATAACAGGAGACAATAAAATTAATTATTCTTCCTTGTAAGCCTTATTTTTAAAATAAAAACAAAATGTTGGTTTTGAATTTGTAAGTGTACTTCTCACATTAAATAACAAATATTTTTAAAATTCCAAACATTACAGATAAAAAAGTTTATTAAAGCTTGAAGTTAGAGTTGGTGTTTTCATAACTTGATTTTGTAATGTGATTCTATTTCTCCTTGTGAACTATGTTTTAACCAATTCTATTATAAAATTGATTTGATATTCTTAACATTTTATTAATTCATTATTAAAACTAAATTTAATTTAATTAATAAATAAATTAAATTTATATATTTTATATCTGACTTCAATTTATTTATTTATTTATTTATATTATTTTCATCTCCTTCATAATATCTTCCTCATCTTATTCATTCACAAGATCTTTCAATTCTATAGATATTTTTAATAATAAATAACACATCTCTTTCATGCTTCAACCACCACAAATCCCTCTTCTTTTTATCTTTCATATTCACAAATTATGCATAAAATCAAATCCAAATACTTATTTTTAATGTTTTTTTTTTCAAGACCTAGTAAGCCACAAATTAAGGACAAACAATATGATCTAAAGAGATTAGAAAAAAGAGCATGGTGTTTTGGTGGTGGTGTAGCTAAGATTTTAATGATGAAGTATTTTGGAGAAGCTACTTTTCAACATTAATTTCTCCTATTTATTATAGCAAATTATGTTAAACTCTTATTTATTTTATACTATTTTTAAATATTTAATTTTATTTTAAATTCATTTCAAAATACGAATGATTCTTATGAAGAAACGTGGTTGATGAGGAATAATTTATTAATTCATTCATAATGTCAAGATTACGAGCGTGTTTGGTATTGTAGTAATTGTTGTAGTTGTGGTTTGAAAAAAGTTGTTTTATAAAAAGTACTTTTAGTTGAGGTTGGTTTGAAAAAATAAGTGTTTGGTTAAAAATATGGTTGAAATTGAAGTTGAACAAAAAGTAATTTAATGTGTTTTGTTAAGAATGCTTTTGAAATTGAGGTTATAAAATAATTTAAAAAATATATATATTAATATTGATGGTTTTTAATTTAAATATTATAAATTTAACTATTGTTATTACATCATGAAATAAATAATACTTTATATAAAATATTTTTTATTGTTCCATTAAACTATCTACAATTCCATCACGTATGAAATATATCTGACAAGGACTACAGTTTTCACAAATTTTGTAAGAGCACAACAACATCAAGTTAAAAATAATCAGGAATAAAATTGAGATTGTGATCAAATTATGTAAATGTGGTGTCATCAAGCGATCTTCGTCTAATTTATGTAGTTATTAAATAATGTTTAACACTAGTTTTTTGAATAAAACACAATTAAAAATAAAAAAAATTATTTTATTGGGTCGGACCCGGTTCAATGTATTTTTAATTTTGAACCGGACCGGTCCGGCCGGATCAATTTTATTATTCATTGAAGAAAATGGATGAACAGTGGAGCATGACTTCACTGTTTTTTAATTTAAATGGATGAATAGTGGTAGCAATATTACCAAACGATAAAAATTATGGTTGCGGGTGAACCTCACCCGCAGCCACAATACCAAACAGCATCTACATCTTTATACACCAAACATATTTTTTTTACTGCATATAATTATGCACAAACATATACAATAATAGAAAATAAGTAACCAATTACAATATTTGACAGCTTATTATATGATATTCTTTTCTTCAACACTCCCTCGTAAGTTGGAGTGTATGTCAATGACAACCAACTTGCTTAGTAGTATTTTAAATTATGCCAAATTAAATGGCTTTGTGAATAAATCAACTAGTTGATTTGAAGTTATGTATATGATATCTTAATTGTCACAAAATAATGTAACTAATTGTGTGTGATACACTCTCAAATATGTCAATATATCTTTCAACCAAATAATCTCACAATGAGTAGCAATTATAGATCGATATTCTACCCTTGCACTTGGACGAGACACAATGTCTTATTTATTTGTCTTTTAATAAATTGGTGTTGAACCGGGTAAAATGCATTAACCAGTTAACGATCTTCGTGTTTCTATGCACCGGGACTCAATCAACATCACAAATATCTTATAACCCCAATGAACCTATGGAAGGTAAAAAACATTTGTCCATATGTTTGATTAATGTACTTGAGGATCTTGTATGCAACTTTGAAATGTGATTATCTAGATTTGTCCATTAATTTAGTCAATACATGAATAACATAAACCAAATCAAGTCTTGTTATGGTGAGGTAAATCAATTGACCTAAAAGTCATTGGTATAGAGATGGATTAATTAATGGCTCCATGCTTGTCTGTATGAGTGATAAGTTGTGCTTAATTGGGAACTATGGAGTTTTTTTCACTTAGAAAGCTCGTATCTTCTAAAATTTCTAGTGCATATTTTCTTTGATATAATATGATTCCTTGATTTAAGCATGCGACCTCTATCACCAAAAAGTATTTGAGTTTACCCCTATCTTTTAATTTGAAATGACTTTAAAGAGATTGTTTGGTGTTTGCAATGTTTTATAAGTTATTTTCTACCAATATTATGTCATCAATATAAACCAATAATGTTATGAAGTTGCATAAATGGTTTCAAATAAATAATGAGTAGTCAAAATATAATTGATGAAACCTATCAGATATGAGAGCACTTGACAACTTGATGAACCATTATAGTGAACCATGTTTTATATCATAAATAGATTTGTGCAAATGTCTTCTTTAAAATGTAGTGATATTAAATAACACATGAATGATGGTTGATTTGGCTATCAAAGCAAGTGTTTCTCGATAATCAATACTTGTAATTTAACTATTACTTTGTTTCCTTGAATTGAGCCTTGTACCTTTCAATATTGTCATCGAGATGAAGTTTGATTTTATATATCATTTGCAACTAATAGGTCTTTTATAAGGTTGTAAAGATACAAAACTTTAAATGCGTGTTTGATTGAAATGGTTAGATTTCATTATGCATGGTTTGACACTGCTTTGGATCTCGAACAACCTATTAAAAACTAGTTAGTTCTTTAAAAATGGTAAGTTGTGTTGTAAAGGCTCTATAAGTTGGGGGAAGACGATCAAAATAGAAAAATAAAATATGGTGGACAACACATGATGTCATGACCATGTTCATAAAAGAAAATAAAATAGTCCTAAAAGAAAATATTGCATCGACATAAAAATTATATAAAAATATAGGGAGCTTAGTGTGTGGTGTGGAATGATGAAGTGATGATGGTGGTGTAACAAGTGATACTGAAGGTGAGGTAAGTGATGGATGATACTATAAAGGTATATCAAAGTATTAGGATGGTAAAGTTGATTTAGGATTTTTAGTAATGGAAAAAGTTGCAGAAACATCATCGATATAGATTGGTGAATTTGTTATTGAGAAGGAATCCATATAAAACGAGAGTAAAAATATGGGTGAGTGTAGTTAAGGATTTGGGACAAAAAAAAATGATTGATGGATTAGAAGGAAAATATATCCTCAAAGAAAATGATATTTCATGAGATAAAAACCTTTTATAGTGTAAGATCAAATATGTGTTTTTCTTTTCGGCCATGAGAGTTGCCAATAAATATGCAACGGGTTGCTCGGATATCAAATTTGGTATGGTGTTTAACATGTATAGATGCAAAAGATAAACAATCAAAGACTTTTAACCAAGATTTGACTCCTTCTGAAATAATTTTTCAAATAAAGTTTTAACATAAAAAGGAGGTATAGTTGGTATAATTGTATAATTAATAAGATAAATGAATGTAAAGGTACAAACCTAAAAAAAATATTTTGGGAGATTTTCTTACAAAAAAAAGCCACATACTGCATTGAGTAAATGTCAATGTTAGCGTTCAACAACACCATTATCACTTCATACAATTTTAATGTTAGTATTGAATTAATTCTCAACCACATGAAAAAATTGACTACAATTTCTCATGTTTTTTTTTTTTTTATCTTTGTTTCATTAAATAAACTCAAGTGCTCATAATATAATCATGAACTATAGTGAGAATATTTTGCACTAGAAAGTGAAGGAAAATGATAACCACCCCAAATATCAACATGGATTAATTCAAAATAAGAGTCATTAAAAATTGAATTTAATGGAAAGGATAATTTGGTTTGTTTAGCCAAAAGAAAAATTAAACATTCATTTGTATGACAAGATTTATTTTTAAAAAATGGAAATAACATAAATGTTTTCTTAGAAGAATGTTCAAGGCGTTGATGTCAGAGACTGGGTTTTTGAGTTTGAACAAAATTACAAGTAGCTTTTTTTACTTGGCCGAGAAAGTAATGTCTCACTCGCTTAATTATCATCCTAGTCAACTTATACGAAAGTAAATCCTATATGACACAAAATTATATGAGAAAAATAGTTATATAAAAGAAATAAAATGTCAACTTACTGATGAAAATCAAGTTTAAAAAATAAAAAACTTATATACATAAGACAATATCAAGAATGAAATTAGAACCGAACAACTTGTCCAACATTAGTGACTTTAGTCGATTGACATTTGGAAATTCCAGAATATGGTTTTTAATTGATTTTGAGTGGGTAAGGAACTTTATCTTGCAAATAATATGGTTAATAACACCAGTATCTTAGATCCAAATATTTTTCTTTCTATTTTGAGTGAATAAAAAAGGTTTTACCTAAGAGTTCTCATGATTATGAATATTATTGATTTGATTGGCTATAAAGAATTTACTTATGCTCAACATGTTCAAGATTTGTTTGCATTGATCTTGGGGAAAAGGGAAGTTGGATGAACTTTATTTTTTGTCAGGCATGTAAGATGTAAGTTGTAACTCGATTCTTCTTGAAACAATATCATTTTTTTTCAGCAACAACCCTTCTCTTGCAACAAGTCTCAAAAGTGTGTCCTTTTCAATCATAAAAAAAAATGTATTTTATATGTTAATGACAATTCTTGGTGTTGTGATTTATTATGTGACATTTCCTACACTTGATACCACTTTCTTTTAGATGGGATTCTTGCCTTGTGTTATTAATAACAAAGACAGCTACTTCTATCTCTGTCAAGACTTTTCCATTTGAAACCTCTAATTGTTTCTCATGGAAAATAATAAGCGAGCATGTCTTGTTTGCTCCTGAAAATGGATGTGGAAGTAAAGTGTTGCTATGAACTGTAGCATATGAGGCGTTTATACCTAGGAGTACTTCATTGTTTTCCAGGTCTCAAAAAAAGAGTTAATTTCTTATTTTCGTGAGTTGTAAAATTTTGTTGTTTTTTTTTTTTAAGAATGACGGGGAGGCATTGTAAAGGCAAAAATAGTTGTATTTCAAAATTTTAACCATCAAATATATAGATTTTTTTGTGACAAAAAATATATACATAGATAAATTAATGATATATCTCGTAAAAAATATTATGTTTTTAAAATATATACAACCCTAGAAAGATTTTTATTGGGGCTAGAGTTTAGGTTCTTTAAGAACGAAGCTATAAAATATAGATATGTTAGAAGGAGGGTGTGTTTGTTTTTGTTCTTCTATATATTTTTTAAATTGATATTTTTTAGGTATTTTTTTGATGATTTTAGTACTGAAATAAAAAATATCAAAAGATATTTTTTAATGTATTTTTAATTAAAAAAAATACTTTATACAGAAATAGCAGATGTCACCTTACAAAACCCACAATAAAATAAAGCATGAGACTTCAAACAGAAGAAGTATTCATTTGTCTTTTTCTTTTGTTTTTAATCGTTGAATGGTTTTCTTTTTATTATTTCAACAATCTCTCTGGAAAAAACCACTGAAATCTATAAACATGAATAAGCATAAACTACCTCATTAATTAATGGAGACCCAACTTTCTCTCCAACATCAATTCAAAAACAAAAAATCTAGCCACCATTTTTCCACCCGTAATTACTGCTGCTCTCCATCATCTCATCAACCAATTCCTTAAATGAAAGTACCACCCCCAGAGATTTAATTATCAGTTATTCTAAGATATTATTGGTTATTTTTTAAATTGTTTTTATTTAAAAATATATTAAAATAATATTTTTTTATTTTTTAAATTTTATTTTTAAAATTAACACGTAAAAATAATATAAAAACAATAAAAAATATATTAATTTAAATTAAAAAAATTATTTTTTAACAATAATTTTAAAATATAAAAACAAACAAGATGTTATTATCAAAATCATCAAAATTTGTTTCTCGAGGCTTTTGTCGTGGAAAAGCATATGCTACAACATGCTCCTAGTGTGTAGCATATGTTTTGATTTCTTGTAATTGATCTTTTGGTTTTGATTTCTCATTTTAAAAATGAAATATTTAAAGCTTGAGTGAACTTGTAGCAATGACCACATGAACAAGAAGAAGCTTTCAAGCCATTAGTTTTGTGGCCTGTACATGAAACCCAGCCCCACACCAAATATCTCCCTCTCATCTGGACGTTTTACCCACCTTCGAATTGACTTTGTTGAAAATGTAGGTGTTATTGCTGCTATCTACAAACAGAAGAGTTAGGGTTTCTAGGCGAAAAACTGAGATTTTTTGGTCAAATGCAATGTAAATGAAAAACTAGTTTTTTAATTTTCCAAATTTCCAATGGGTTTGGCAAATATATTTTAAAAGTTTTCCTTGATTTTTTTTAATTACAGGCCTTTCATTGGAAGAAAAGACATGAACTATATAATTTGTTTTCTCTTCTGTACAAGTATTTTTTTAGCTATATAAAATATTGTTTTATATATATATATATATATATATATATATATATATTATATTTAGTTAGTGTTGTAAATCTAATTTTTATCATAAATCTAATGTAATTTTTATGATATTTTTTAATTTAAATAAAATTAAATTAATACCCTACAATTAAATCATCTTGAATACTAAATATTAAGACGTTTATTATAAATTATGATTTTTATTTTTTATGATAAATAGTTTTAATCTTGATAAATTTTTTGTTTTTGGTAGAAAAACCCGTCTTCATTCTCACTGAATAAACTCGGTTTTCATTTTTTTTGTAATGAAAAAAATGGAAAAAAAATAGTAATTGAATAGACTTATTTTTGCGTACACTTATAACAACTTCGCTCTAGACGCTGCCATCTACTGGCTAGTATTGACTACAAATACTATGATCCGGTGGTATTTGCCTTTTTTTATAGCTGCTACTAGAAGATTAATCTTCGCTATACTGTGAGTCAAATTATTATTATTTTTATATAAAAAAAAATTATTAAAATATTTTCTAGCCAGAAAATTTTTAATTGTAAATATTTCAAGATCCAATGCATTTTTCAAATACTAAAACCTTGACATATTAATGATATTTTTTAAAAATATTAAGATGATGATATATTAAATCAAAATGAGACTAACTTGGGATAAGCAGCCAGATTCACAACTACAATTATAAAATTATAATAATTTTATAAAAAACTGAAACAAAAGATAAAATTTAATTCCCAATTAACAAAAAAATATAGGACAAACTGGAAAAAAAAATTTAAAAAACAAAAAAATAACAAAGGTTAAATCTCTTAAATGTAATTAGAGTCATGAGAACAAGATAATCCCGTAAAAATAAAATTAATATATATATATATATAAAAAAAAAAACTCAATTCCTCACCAACTCAATGTTCAAGAAAAAAATTAAAGAAAATTCAATTAAAAAAAATATGAGTCAACTCAGGTTAATCTGTCAAATTTGCAAACCAGGTCATGAGACTATAATAAGCCTATAGAAATCAAACTGAAAACAAATTATGAAGCTTAATTCCCAACCAACCTAATATTAAAGGATGAATTTAAAAAAAAATCAAATAACATATATATATATATACATATATATATATAAAATTATGAAGCTTAATTCCCAACCAACCTAATAGTAAATGATGAATTTAAAAAAAAATCAAATAACACACATATATATATATATATATATATATATATATATATATATATATATAAACAAAGCTAACCTAGATTAGCCTATCAAACCTGCAACTCTAATCATGATATCAAGATAATCCCATAAAAAAAAAAAAAACAAGAAGCTCAACTATAAACCAGTTCAATATCAAAGTATAAAATTAAAAAAAATCAATTAAAAAAAAAACTCAAGCCAACCTGGATTCGTATGTCAAACTCGTAACTTGAATCATAATATAAAAATGACTCTCTAAACATATCAAAAAAAAAATTACGAAGATTAATTCATAATTAATTTAATATTGAATAATAAAATTAAAAAGTTAAAAACTAAATTCAAACAATGATGATCAAATTTCACAATTAAAAAACAAATGACAATTTAATTTGTTATTTTAGAGAGAACCAGACACAAAAACCGATGAGAGAAACAAGGAAAAGGAGAAAAAATAAAAAAGATTGGACCGTCAGCCAAATTAAAGCATTGTTAATTTCACGTGCTGCCATAGATGAAAAATTATGTAGAGACGAATCAAACATGATCAAAGAAAGTTGTCTTTAGAGGCCGATAGTAATCGCATACATCTTCCAAATGTAGTGGTCCTTCTCACATGTGCCAAATATTTTTTTGTTTTTGTTTAATTCATTCTCTAAATATTTATTTTAGTTTAATCTTTAAACTTTAATTGTTTTAAATTAATAAAATCAAATTTTATTTTACCAAATTTAATATCATTTGAATAATTTTTTTATATATATTATAAGAACCTCATATAAAATCAATTGAAGCAAACTATTAAGTTTGATCTAAAATCAACACAATTTAAAAAGATAGAATTGAAGAAAAGACACTTGAGTGACAAAAAAAAAAACTTGTGTCGCTGTTAGAATCCATGGTGTTTTTGTACTTAAGTGAAACCCAAACCTTTTTTAGTTTTTTTTAATTAATCTTAATTGGTTCAGAACGATATACTTACTTAAGGTGCGCTTTGTTTTGAAACGTCAATTAGTTTGTTTTTAAATTAAAGTAGGACATGATCTTGTTTGAATATAGTTTCTGCAACTTTGCTAGTACCTGATCCAGTTGTAATTGTGTTCTTTGCTATGAATAGAAACAAATTATTTGTTTAACGTGAGTAGCTGAAAGCTAATTTGTATTAAATAAAATAAAATTCCAAATTTTTTATATATATTATATTTGAAACAATAAAAAAAAGTTTTTGAGCTTCTCTAATTTGTGTATGAGGGCTCAAGTGGACTCCACAAGCAATTTTTATTAACAAATATTTAATGGCAGTGTACACATTGTTTTAAGCCCGAAAAAAAAAAAAAAAAAAAAAAAACTCGAAATGTCCACCTCATTTCAGTCCCAAACAAAGCATTAAAATGTAGCATCATTTATAAACATGGTATAAGACAATCCTGAGAGGTATAACTTAACTGATTAAGTAATAAATTTACTCCATAGAAATTATCATTTTTAATTTTATAAATCTCAGGACTATTAAAGGTTTATGTGGTCATTAACTTCAGGGCCCATGAGATTAGTTAAGGTACGTACAAGCTGGTCCGAACATCCACATTAATAAAAAGTAAAACATGATATAACACAAAAACTATCAAACATGTCTGAAATTACTCCATTCCAGTATCAAAGCACCTGTCTTCGGTCTTATATATAGCAGGATCGGGAAATAGATAGATTCTGATACAAGAACTGAGGTTTACATGATTGTTAATTTCAGGATTCGTTGGATTAGTTGAGTGCACCCAAGATGATATGAACACCCATATTAATAATAATAATAAAAAAAATATACGAAGGTTGATGCAAGGCTTGAGGTCACAACCCTCAGAGGTGCTTAAAACATAAATTTTATAAAAGAATAAAACAAAGAGAGACGAATCCCTTAATACAGAGAAAAAACAATATAAATTTAGAGGATGTTTGGTATTGTGGTAGCTTTTATAGTTGTAGTTTTTTAAAAAATATTTTATAAAAAATACTTTTGGTTGAAGTTGATTTGGTATTTATACATGTTTGGTTTAAAACTGTAGTTGAAATTGAGGCTGAACAAAAAGTAGTTTAATGTGTTTGGTTAATAACGCTTTCAAATTGAGGGGTTATAAAATAATTTTAAAAAATATAAATTAATATTGATGATTTTTAATTTAAACATTATAGATTTAAATATTGCTATTACATTATGAAATAAATAATATTTTATATAAAATATTTTTTTATTGTTCCATTAAAATATCTACAATTCCATCACGTATGAAATACATCCGACAAAAACTACAATTTTTTTGGTTTTTTAAGCACACAACAACATCAGGTAAAATATAACCAAAAACACAATTGGGATTGCGATCAAATTCTGCAAATGCTTTGTCATCAAGCGATTTTTGTCTAATTTATAGAATGTTATTAAATAATATTAAAAACTAGTTTTTCTAATAAAACACAGTTAAAAATAAAAATAAAATAAAATTTAATTTTTTTATTTTACTAAATCAAATCCAGTTCAATATATTTAATTTTAAACCAGACCCGATCTAACTAAAACAGTAAAAATACTCTCTATTATTCATATGAATAGTAGAATCATTCTCCACAACAGAAAAAGCAGCATTGTATCGCTTTTAGTGGTCCTGTATTTTCAACATAAATAATAATAGGGCATTAACAATGAATAGAGTTTTATTTATTATCAAACGATTATTTCTTGTGGTTTGCTTAAAAAGCAGAAATAACTACGGAACAACCAGGCTTTTAGGCAAACAGCCATATCTCACAGGCAAACAGTGTGGGACCCACTCATTGACGAAGCAATATAAGGTAAAAAGAAAAAAAAAGGTTCTAGCTAATATATTTGTTTCCTCTATAAATATACTGGACAATGGTGTTTTCATGTATAATTATAAATTGCCATTTTTTTTACTGTAACAGTACTATAGCAGTGATAAAATTGTAATGTCCAGGTTTTTTTTAATAAAAAAAAAGATTTTCTTATATATTTATTATTATTATTATTTTATACTTGTTCTATTTATTAAAAAAAATTATCTTTATTTTTTTGTAATAGTTTTTTAGTTTTTTCCTTTTTTTTCTTTACAATTTTTTTTAAAAAAATATATTATTTTTTTAGTTTTTACGCTTTGAATATTTAATACTTTACACTTGAACTATTTATACTATTTTTTTTTGTTCTTGTTTTTATTTTTTTGTAATTTGTTTTATAATTTTTTTCTTAAAACTTATGTTTTATAAAAATTATTATACAAATACTAGAAAAATGGTGTTTCACTATAGCAATTGCAATATTATTCCATTCTTTTATTATATTAAAAATTAACTTGAAATCTTACATGTTTTTATTAATGCAATCTTTACTATAGTTTATTATATGTAAATATTGATTTTTTTATTCACAGTTATATTTTTTATTTGATGTTAAAAAACGTGTTTATAACATCTACATATTAATTATTTTGTGTTAGAAAACAAAATCAATCAACTTACAATGAGACGGGTTGAATAGAAACTTTAACACTTTGTCTTTTATATTTATTGACATAAATTATTTTGGATTTATTTAATTAAATGCATGCATAAACATTTTGATTTATAATTAGAAATTTAAAAAAATACATTTAAAAAGTTTATTTTTTTTTTTTGCTAAAAAAAATTATTTCTATCTATAATCAAACACGGGTAAAATAATAACTAGTGTATAATATATTTTCCTTTCTCAGCATCCATGTTGTGAGTGTTCAATACAACGATTAAAGAAAGACTTAGTTAGCTCCTGATAGGCACGCGAAAGACGCCTAAAACTTACCCATCAAAATGAAGATCCCCTATCACAATCATTCAATCATTTACTACCATTTTTTATTTTTTTTATTCTTTTTTTTAAAAAAGGGGAAAGCTCGGCGATTATTCAATCATTTACTTCTTTTGTTCAAAAAGAGGGTGGGATAAAGCTGGAAACTAGCTAGAAAAAAGGAAACCCTTATCAATCTCCGGCCTGCTGTAAAGAATGAGCTGAGGAAAGGGGGGATCCAACTCATGATACCGCGGGCTTAATAACTCTTGGTCACTATTTGTTTGTTCGGTTATGCGACTTTTTTTATTTATTTTAAATTATTTTTTTAATCATTTTAACTTGATGATATTAAAAAAAATTATTATTTTCATACATTTCCAAACTAAAAATACTTTATAAAATAATATTTATTATAATACCAAAAATTATCATGTTGTCTATCCATAACACGTCTATCATATGTTTACGATTTTGAGTTTTTAACTCCTTAGTACCTTAATCTTATAAAGAAACATTGCTCACATGATCAAGATTGTTGTTGATATTGTACCATATATGCTTCGCGATAACTTCTATAATGAATTGATGGATCAACATTGTTTTTATTTTACATGGATCTTATTCTATAAAAAAATAACCAAAGATAGGGTACTAACCAAACATCCTCGATCTAAGCCAAGCATTGAGCCCATATATATATATATATATATATATATATATATATAAAAGAGAGAGAGAGAGAGAGAGGTCTAGCAAGCTGACAAACCTCCTATCTCCAAGCCCATGCATATGTGGATCTGAAGAGTTGTCAAACCCATCATTTTCGGGTTTAGCTACGCGTCAAGCCCATGCATATATGGATCTAAGGAGTTGTTAGACTCACCATCTTCAGGTTCACCTAAACGCTAAGCTCATGCTCTTTTTAACTCTAAAAAATCTTAAACTCTATGATTAGACCATGAGTTGGAGATATTTTACTCTGATAAGTCAGAGATATTTTGTTTACACTTAAATAAGTAGAAGCGTTAGACCTAGAAATGTTGAACTAAAAATAGGCGTTGGACCTTGATAAAATCTTTACATAAGAGCTCTATATCTATGTGAACCAACATTGAGATAATTGAATTCTATAAAAGAAAGTTTCCATTAAATAAAATATGTTACAATGGTTAACCCTGCAATACTGAGGCATAAAAAAAAATATGTACATATGTATATATAAAAAAGGGCTTAATAATCCAGCATAGGCTCCTTAACTAAGTACTTTCCATGCTGAGTAACAGCGGCCCTGACTGGGAACATATCTATAAAGTCAGGAACTGGGATGGGATGGAAGGCTAAATTGAAATCTACTTGCATTCCCATCAAGAGATAAAAGAAATATACGTTAAACATGACAAGAAATAACTTATCTTCCACTGTCTTGGTCAAAGTTGTCAACCAACTAAAAAAATCCTTGAAACTCCTTATAGAGGTCCTTTAAAGCTTCAAACTTAGCCTGGGAACGTTGGGTTTATTCCTTTGAAGCATCAAGCTCAACCTGCAGACTAGTTTGGGAAGTCCTTGCTTCAATAAGCTCTTGTTTTAGGGGGGCGCTTGGTTATAAAAAGTTTATAATGATTTTTCACCAGAGCTCAGCTCTAGGGGCAAGGCCTCACACTTGGTCCTTCAGTTTGGAATAAATCACCTTAAGGCTCTGTAACTTGGCCTCTACAACAATATTTTTTAAGGCAACTTGATTGTTCTTATTCGTGCCAATGACCTCCCTCACGTGACCCCTTTCGGGCACCTGACGCTTTCAATAGTGGATGCACATCATAAAGGTCTACCAAGGGTAAATGTTAAAAGTGGTAATCATAAAACTAAACTAGAAAAGAAACAATATAATTCCTTACATTAAAATTTATTTGGACAGTCAAGCTAAATGACGATTGAAGCTTTTATCAAACATCGCAAGGATGTATGACAGGATGGTAAGGATCCTCTTTATTGCTCTAACCAACTCAAAGCCAATCTCTCTAAGGCTCAATATCTCACCAACAATAGCATTCATAAACTACATTTCCTTATCTGTCAGGATTGAAAAATTAAAAAGGGTACGATTAAGAGCCAAATCAGCAAAAACATCATTGAACTTCTCAATGCCAACCCTAGTAAAATTCTTAACTACTACTTCCTCAACCAACAGAACAGGAGGCTGAGGCATAAGGAATACCACCGTAGAAGCCTTTATCGGTAGGGTTGGAACACGAGTTTTAACTAGGACAGAGACTTTCATCCTTTTAAAATGGAAGGCATCACCCACAATCATGGTAGGGGGAGTTAAGTTTACTTCCTTCCTGGCTGGGAGAATATCACTACCCTTAACTTCAACAGGGTTTATAACCCCTATCATTGTTCTTCTAGAGACAGAACCATCAGAAGTGGGGGATTCACCAATAATGATGAAGAATTCCCTCATCAGTTTTTCACTTCTGCTTCCACCAGCTGTAAGAGACAATACCCATTGGGGTAAGCTCTCTTTAATAGGCCTTGCTAAAGCTTCTCCTTCTCCTTCTTCTTCTCCTTTAATTATCAGTCATGCAGGGACAAATACAAAATAAAGGTCAAAAGCAAGGTGGAAAAAAGGGGTCAAAAGCAAGAAAAGAAAGCAACATACTTTTTAAGATGGCCTAGTAATATCTTTTATCCAACTTATTAACTTCATATTTAGTTGAAATTGAGGCCAGGACATCACAGTTCTTCTCTTTGTCTGAGCTTGGACAAAGCTTGTTGTTTACTTCATAAGAAACACTCTCTAATAGTGGGAACAATCTAAGATTGGTTGATATCCTTTTATGGGATTAAATGTCCTAATAAATTTTATAAGCAGTCATTTTCCTCTCCATTTCTTGACCTACATCGGTTTCCTAGCCAACATGTTCTTCATGGCATTATTGTTTTTATTGGTGAATGTGAAGAACCACCACATGTCATTACCACAATCAATGTCAACAACCAATTAATAGCAACTTCTAAAAACAATAACCATAGGTTAGAGCCCAACGATCCTATAAAGATTTTCAAATGAGGACAAAATTTTCTATTTATTAGGATCTAGATGGCTTAACCTAGCCAGTAGTAACGAAAAACCTCCCTCATTAACCTTTAAAGAGGAAAGGAATACCTCATTGTGTGTGTGTGTGTGTGTGTGTGTGTGTGTGTGTGTGTGTGTGTGTGTATAGGGGCGGTAATTTCAAAATAACCCTAGGTGTGGCCCAAGGTTTATTAGTTGATACATTCAGCTGGGTTGAGCATTTGATTCATGTACTCTCTAGGTTGATGGCGAGCCATAAATTTCATATCCTTAATAGATACATTGTTAAGGATATTGTCCTTAGGAGTCTAAGGCATCCTCAATCTCTCCTGAGTGTCTCTAACAGGGATAAGAGAATGACCCTTATGAGACCTTCCCTCATGGGTATCTCTGGTAAGAGTAAATAAAGATAATATGATAACTCAATATCTTTAAACTCAGCCAAGTGTTGAACCCATGCTTTTTTTAGCTCAAAGATTCCTAGGTTCCATGATTAGACCATGAGTCAAAGATATTTTACCCTAATAAACCAGAGATATTTTGTTTACACTTAAACCCTTTCTCTTGAAAAAAAAAAAAGACGAGCGAATGGGCTATAAAAGGAACTAGGATATTCTTCACAAATGGGTTGATATTTGCTTAATCATAAAAACACTCGTATCGCATATCTATTTTTAGAATTATTATTTGAAAAAAAAATCTAACAAATATATTCATAGAATTTAATTTAAAAATAATCTTAACATGGTAATTGTTTAACCTCACAAAGTTTTTTTTTTTTTTGCTGGATAAAACATTAACAATACCTGGAAAAAAATCATGTTCAAAAAAATTTAATCCGACCATATCGTATGCCAATAATACGAGTAAACTCTAATTCTTTTTTTTTAATGACCCGGGGTATCCGGGCCAGCTTACGTGCACCACGACTAATCCCCGGGCCTACTGAACATCCTGCAAGCCCAGTAGGCAGGTAAGGCACTGCGGGGATGATAAACTGGTGCACAGCGAGGATCGAACTCGGGACAATCATAAAAATTAAATTTGTAGTTGACCACTCAGCTAGACCCTCAACTTCGAGTAAACTCTAATTCTTGACATTCCACTACATGATTTTCAAGGCTGCATTAATTCTGTAACTTTGTAAACTTAAATATATTTAATAAAGGATTTTCTAAGTTCGCAACTTCTTTTTGGAAATCCCAGCATTAACGTTGGTTAATAGTTCCTCTTCCTCGTAATTCCCACTGATCTCTTGATTCAAAGATCCATCTTGAACGTCACAGTCTAGTTAGACTCAGTTTATTGTTTTTGTATTTTAAAATTGTTTTATTAAAAAATAAATTTTATTTTATTTTATTTTATTTTTTATGTTTTTAATTTTTTTAAATATGTTGATATTAAATTTAAATTAAAAAAATACTATTTCGTAGAATATATTTTAAAATTTAATTGTTATTATAATATCACTTGAAATTAAAATAATAATTTTTTAAGGCTCGTCAAGTCATATCAACCACGACGCTTGAAATGAACATAATTTATTTTAAGGGTCGTCAAGTCATATCAACCAAAAGATTGTAATTAAATCCATGAAAAGACATGACAACTCCATCCAAGGCAAGTTAGCTCAAGTAAAGCCAAACACGTATCTATCCAAGTCAAGCCAGACAAAGCCACACTACGCCACGTCATTCTTGCCAGTTCACTACTCTACATCTCATTTATTCCACCAGAAATCGAAAATCATCTGTCCGACATGTAATATTTTTCGTTAATCTTAGCATTACACATTTGCCCCGGCCATGTTACATTTTTATTTCTGGTCAATGATAGGGTTATTTTTTAAGCTAACTTACATTTTAATCAACACTAAGCCCCTCTTTAAACATTTTAAAATATCATTTAAGATTCTGCTCCTTGAGTTGGATAAGGTTAATAAATTGATTAATTTAATAAAATAATTAAAAAATAAAATATTTACAATTAATATGGAGGAAAAACAATGATGATGAATCAATGCAAAAAATAAATGTTTTACAATATTATAAAAATATATATGTACAATATTTATAAAACATTTCAATGATTTTATTTATACACTATTCATAAAAATTTAAAATTAATTTTTTTAAAATTGAGAGA
This sequence comes from Populus tomentosa, assembly GCA_018804465.1. Taxonomy (NCBI): domain Eukaryota; kingdom Viridiplantae; phylum Streptophyta; class Magnoliopsida; order Malpighiales; family Salicaceae; genus Populus; species Populus tomentosa. The sequence goes on from CM031977.1 coordinate 16,306,912, forward strand.
AAAAGTCTGGGAGATGCTTATATTTTTAAAGAAATAAGAGAAATTCAATAACCGAGTTCAATATTAATTAATTTAATAATATGCTAAAAATATGAGACAACAATAAAAAAACACTAATAAACAATGTCAAATAAAGAAATTAAAGAAAAATAAGATAAAAAATATTTCAATGCATGTTAACTTTTCAAATCACATGAATAAAATAAAAGAAAAAAAAATATGCAAGGTTGCACATTTAAAAATTTTTATAAAAAAATAATTTTTTTAAAAAATAAAACAAACTCAATCTGTATAAAAATTTTAAAAAAAAAACTCACAAATAAATCATACCAACTTCTTTAAAAACTAAACACGTCCATTATCATAAATAAATTAATCACAATATAAAAAAGGCTAAATAAAAGAGAAAAAAAATAGAAGAGAAAGGGTATTAATTAAATCATATATCAAAAAATTATTTTAAAACATTGATATAAAATAAAGTATCAATTAAAAAATCCATCTTATTTTTTATAAGAAAATGAATTAGGTTAGGTATTGTTAGGTTTGGTAAGCTAGGGCCAGTTCTTTTTAAAGTATAATGCATTGTTTTCCCCAACTATTTCCAAAAAAAATAACGCGTTGTCTACTAAGCCCAGAATCCGACCGCTAGTGTGGCAGGAAAAATGGGGTTTTTTTTTACCAAAATATCAATTTTGACCCCAAATACCTTTAAAACACCTTATGAATCTTATTAAACCAATCAATGGCCTTTAAAAACACCAAAAAATGACCCGAAATCCAAAATCAACCCGAAACCCAAAAACCTTCCAAAGTCTATATATATGTGTGCGTGTTTTAAGATAAAAGAACACTTAATCATAACCTTCTTATTACATGGAACCATTTGACATAAATAATGACCGTTTTGATAAATGGAATAGTTACAACAATTTTCTTTATCTATGTTGGAATCGGGCGACCTCCTTTCTCTCGTCCAATCAAAAAATAACTGAAAAATAACTAAAATAAAGTTTGGTACCAAAATAAAATTCTTAAAAATTATATTGACCGATAACGTAATATCTCAAAAAAATGGATGATGAAAATAAACTTCCACAACAAACTTCAAACACACCCCTCTTCTATCTTTCATTTTCATTTTCTCAGTTATACACTCAATCCTTAAAAAACATGCAACTTGGGTTTAATTTGATTCAAAAACTATCAAATTGCTTTCGCATTTCAGAAGTGTTTTTGAAAAAATTTAAATTTTTTAATTTATTTTTAATTATTATTTTTTGATATTTTCAGATCATTTCATGTGTTCATGTTAAAAATAATTTTTAAAAAATAAAAAAATATTATGTTAATATATTTTAAAATAAATAACATTTTAAAAACTAATTGATACAATACTTTCAATCACTTAAATTAAATAAAATAAAAGTTTAAACACCAAATTAAAGTGTTTTAGAGTGAAAAAAAAAAAGAAGAAGCTGACTCTCTCTTATATTGTACAATGCGGGGCCCATTGCATTAAATCTCCCGCCCCCGTTGGTTACCTACAAGACAAAGAAGGTCTCCCTGTCTGTCATCACGAGTCACAGGAGCATTGTCCAGAAGGTGATATTTTGGACTCCCCGGTCGTTTAACCACACTCTTTTTTTTTTCATTATTTTCTAACTGACCATTTCGCCCCTGAAATCTTTGTAGCCCGGACTACTGGTGGTCTTTTCCGTTGAGAAATCTAAATTGTTTTCTTTGTTAAGTGTGGATAATAACAATAAATAATGAACAGAAAATTCATTCTTATTAGTCTCTTTCTCTCTCCATCAGCTTCTGGCTTCCATGCCCCTTTTTTCAAGGTGCATGAGAATCCAGTAATATTAAAATAATATTTATTATTATTATTATTATTATTTAAATTTTATTTTTAATATTAATAATAAAAAATTATATAAAAACAATTAATTTAAAAACGCGTTTTCCACAGCTTCCCCAAGGGTAACAATTATCAGCAAAGCAGACCTTTCTTTAAAAATCTAAATCTGAGTGCTAAAATATGAAATAAAAGTGGGGTTTCATCTCCACGTACACAGAGAACGTTGAAGTAGGAGTGCTTGTGGATTTGCTCGTGATGGATTTGGAGTAGTTGTTTATTGCAGCCATGAATTAATTGGAGCAACGTGATAAAGGATGTGGGTTCTAGATTACCACCATGGATGCCGGTGAAAATGGCTAATAGGTGGAATAATTTTGAAAGTACATACGTGAAGGGCATGGATAGGAGTTTTGAGAGCTCAAGCTCTCTAGAAACACACACCCTCTCTATAAATAATTATTTTGATTCTGTTTGGATGATGGAGAGCGATTTAAGAAAAGATGTGGGTTATAGATTACCACGATGGAAGCTGGTGAAAATGGCGAACAGGTGCGATAATTTTGAAAGTACATACGTGAAGGGCATGGATGGGAGCGTTGAGAGCTCGAGCTCTCTAAAAACAAACACACCCTCTCTGTAAATAGTTATTTTGATTCTGTATGGATGATGGAGAGCGATTTAAGAAAGGATGTGGACGCTGGGTAATGAATTGCAGTTCTAATCTGGTGTTTGATGAGTTTTTTACAGATTAGTTTTTTGAATATTATTTAGGAAAGGTCCAGGTGATGAGTGTGTGTAAAGAACAACCTTGGAGTGGATATAAGAACTGGACTTCATGGCTGGAGGTGGTTTCGCAGATGTCGGGCATGGCCGGGAAAGACACGGAAATGGAAAGAGTGGGGGAAGCTTATTTAGACATGTTTTAAGGAGAAAAATCCAGAACTATCCCTAGTATTTTCGCCGGTCCAAGCAAAGGCATAGTTATAAAATTCATTCAAAATTCATGGTTTTTCCCATAACATGTTGTGTGAACCGTTTATATATATCTTAATTAATATTATAAATTTTAAAGTTAATAATTATATAAATTTTTAGTAGTTATAAGATTTGTGAAATTCAAATTGGTAATATTTAGAAAACAAATTCAATATCTAACCAGTTGAGTTATACCCCTCATGATTTAAACTTTATGATTTTTTTTATCATTATTTATGCTTCTTGTCTAGTGATCGGGGTTATGGAACTGAAATATTAACATGAGTCAAAATAATTTTTTTGGCTTATTTTTTTTAGTTTTATCTTTTAATATTATTATTTTAAATGGTTTTTTTTTTAATTTTTTTTTATCGGGTTATTATAGTCTTATAGATTTTGAAGATTAACTCAGATGGCTAGTCTTTTATTATCCAGATTATATATTTATCATGTTAACTTAGGTTTATTCGAGCTATTTTTCTTTTCTATTCAATTTTATATTTTCAAGTAATAATGATATTTATTTTTATAAAAACTTTATCCATTTATTATTAGTCTATTTTTTAATTATTTAGTTAAAATATAATCAACTTATTGAACTCGATTAGACTTGTAACTCAAGCTGTTTTTTTTTTTATTATTATTTCTTTCAATTGTATCTGCATTACCAAGACCCTCAATGCCTTTTCTTTATTTATAATTTTTTTTTATTTTGTTTAATAACTTTTTTAAAATAATATTTAGATTTATGTTTCAATTAATATTCATTCTTTGTGATTTTTTTTATTTTGCTTAATTAGCCTTATAGAGGTTTTTTATATATAAATACTTTGTATGTATTTAAATTTAAAAGATATCATTTTGATTCATCTATAATTTTTTTACTTGTTTGATATAAATGAAATTTTAAAAAACATATTTATTTTAATATGTATTGCCTTGCATAATATTTTTTTCCATTTTGTTTTATTTAATCAATTTTATATATGCATCTACTTTTATTATTGTTTGATTAGACAAAAAAATAATTTTAATAACCAAAGTTATTGAATATGATTAAATATATAACATATATATTGTGAAATCAAATATCATAATTTACATCAATCTCTTAATTTTTTTATTTTCATCTCTAGTTATCTTTAATAAAAAAAAATTATTAATACAAATAATATTTTATTTTATTTAAATAGATCTATGCATAAATTTTATAATTTTATCATGTAAAATAAACACGTAGAAAAGTCTATATATTTAATAATTTTATTGAAAAAAAAATCCAATCCGAAGCATGAGTTAAAAAGCTGATAGATTTTAGATTGTGGGAAAACAATACCTTTTTTTCTACAAATCTCTAATGAGGCGTGGATCGTCCTTGAGTTGCTATTAAATTGTTTTTTACTACTTCAAACTTTTAATGGAAAGAAATAATAAATCGAAAGGACTTACAAATGTAAGATGCAAAACTGCAAATCTCCAATTATGGGTGGAAGGTTCATATGCTATTTGTAGGCTTCTTAGCCCAAGTGTTTAAATAAGTTATGGGCCTTTGACTGGCAAATTTAGCCCACATTTATTTTGTCTGGACTCGCTAAAATTACTAACATTCTACTATTTCTGGATCAGCAGCTTCATAGGCTCGTTATCCAAGCCCGTAATCTTGTTTCCTATGTTATAATCTAACCCCAAGAAATACATTTTGAGATCCAATTTCTATAGAGATAGATTATTGGCTCGCCCTATGTTACTTGTTAAATTAATTTTTTTTAATATAAAAATAAATTTAGGTGTTGCTCATGTTTATATCTGATAGAAAAAAACTAGAAATTAAAATAAAAAAATGAATTAGAAAAAGAGTAGAGAAACTTGAGTCAACCAAGTTAATTTGTTAAACATGCAGTATGGATCATGGAATCGAGATAATCTCATGAAAAATAATTTAAAAAAAATTATAAATCATGATCCTTAATAAACCAAATGTTAAGGGATAGAAATAAAATAAAAAAATCAATTAAAAAAAATATAAAAAATGACTTGAGTCAACCAAAAAAACCATTAAACTTGTGACACAAGTCATGAGACGAGGATAACTTCATAGAAAGCAAGTCGAAATAAATCACGAAGCCTAATTTTTAATCAACTCAATATCAAATGATGAAATTAAAAAAAAAATCAATTAGAAAAATGAAAAAAAACTTGAGTTAACCAAATTAACCCATTAAACTCACGATTCAGATTATGAGATTGAGATAACCTCATAAAAAGTAAATTGAAAAAGTTATGAAATTAGAACTGGAGTTATAAGGCTGGAATAATCTCATAGAAAACAAACCGAAATAAGCCACTAAATCTAATTCTCAATTACTTAACGTTGAAAGATAAAATCGAGAAAAACAAGTTAATTAAAATGAATGAAAAAAAACTCAAGTCAATTGAAAAAATTATAAAATTTAATTATTAATAAATTTAATATTGAAAAATAAAAATAAAATTATATATAAAAAACTTAAATTAAAAAAATAAACAATATTGTAAAAATAATTTTTTGTAAGGTGGGGTAAATGAAAATCCTTTCCTCCTTTATTTATTTTTTTTATTTTTGGTTAAATATTGTCGGATGTCCAGAGTTTGAGCTTGCAATCCGTGTTCGATCTGAGTGTAATAGTGCCTGGTGAGTGAAAATGTTTAAATTCCGTAAGCCTTTCTTTTTTTTCTTGACCATAGAATTTGTCATGTTGATTTGTACATTTTTTTTTTCATGTCAGCACATTCTCCCTCGAGTATCTTATGCTCACAACTCATTGATGTTTTGCCCTCGAATCATCAGTTAAAACTAGGAAAATATGTTTTTTCAAAGCATCGGGGAAACTAACATACGCAATGCTAGCGTTAAAATATCATCTTAAACTAAATGAAAGAAATAAATGTTTTCGGAAAGGCTTGGTATATTAACAATACGAACCAATTATCCGACCACCAATTATTTACATGATAAAAAAAATCAAGGGGAAGCCGAAGAATGGTTGTAGATGGGCTTTCAAGAATCAAAGCCCAGGGGGAAGTGGATTTGTTTGATGGAGTTCTATTCCGAGGAAGATACCCAACAAGCCTAGCAATCCAGGGTTGTTTGAAACAGTTGTTCGAATTGTTTCAATAAAGATTTCGGATCGTGTTCTCGATGAAAGAGTCGATTGGATATTCGAATCCATAGTCTTCAGGCTCGATACGCGCTCAACTCTATCGTTTTTTAAAGTATTTTTATTTTAAAATATATTAAAATAATATTTTTTTAATTTTTTAAAAATATTTTTAATATTAGTCGAAACATAAAAAATTAATTTAAAATAAATAAAATTAAAAAATTTTAATTTTTTAAAAGCATTTCCGAAAACAAATACACCCAAATCATGTTCTCGATAAAAGACTCGATTGGATATTCGAATCCATAGTCTTCATGCTCGATACGCGCTCAGTATGTTCATTGGATCTTGATTCCGAGCATTCCCCGCTGGTTCTATGTCTTGTTGTGCAATCCAAGCCGCTGATTTCCTGGCTTCAGTTAGCCAGTCAGGATTTCCACTGCAGCCGCATCTTGTTAATTATTTGCATCGCTATCCAGAAGTGTTTTTTTTTTTTAATAAATTAAAATAATATTATTTTTTCAGATTTTTCTTGTTATCAGCATGTTAAAACCATAAAAAAACTTCTAAAAAAATAAATTACTTATTTTTCAAAGCAAAAAATACTATTTAAAAATACTTAAAACTGAAGTTGATGCATTCACAAACATCTTTGTGTATTTATTTGCTTGGTAACGCGATATATATTATTTTTTTAAAATATTTTTTAATAAAAATATATTAAAATTAACACATTAAAATTATTAAAAAAATTAAAAATATAAATTTAGTATTTTTTAAATAAAACATAACTTAATTTTTAATAATATTTTTAATATTTTTAAAACAAGTTGAAATTTAATATTTTTTCAAACAAAATATAATTTAAAAAAATTAAATAACGTTAGAAAGATGAGCTGATTTGTAAAAATATATTTTTTTATAAATCTAAATTTTATTTTATTTTTTATTTTTTAATTATATTTTTTAATTATTTTAATATATAAATATCAAAATCAATATTTTTTCAAAAAAATTATTTTAATATATTTATAAATAAAAATAATTTAAAAAAACAAGAAACAATAAAACACCACTGCCAATAAGCGTGTGAAAAAGAGGTATAGACCATACATGGCACAATGTTAATCCCTTTTTTTTTCCATCAACCCGTACTGCCAAGAAAGATTTTTGATTCCAATTGAACGGCCGAGATAGGTTCTCTGCTTCTCATTTTTCCACCAGTGGGTCGAAAAAGCAAAACTCCTTTGTGGGATCCACGTGGCATGGGACCCGATATAAATCATAACAAACGTGGCATTATATAATTGGTTTCATTTATTCCCCGGAGGTATCTAACAAGGAGTAGATGAATCCATCCACTTTTGCTGACGCAAACATCATGTCACTAACCCCACTACTTCAAAGTGAAAACACAAAACGTGTAACAATCAAGTACACTCAATCCTACACAACTCCCTCAATCAACCACTTCTTTGTATTTACGCCAATCAAATCACACCACATCTTTGACAAGACCCTCAATACCGTCCCTCCCCATGGCAAACTCGTAATTCAAATAATCTCAGATGTCAATTTACTTTAAAAAAACAATCTAAAAAGAACCTATATTTTTTACCCTGGATTTTTTTAATTATCTTAAAAAAAGGGCGTACACTGTATGAGTAATGGATTTGTGTCAACGGACGCCAAATGAAATTCAAATGCAGCGGAATTGTGTTTTTGCCTATTTCTAATAATTAACAAAAAAATAAACATATTTAATCTGTTATCGTCTTCTTCAATAATAATAATTATAACTATAATAATAATAATAATTTCCTATTATTATTATAATTATTTCCCGGAAGAAGTTGTACAAACTCACCACTACTGCCTCCCTTCCTTCCTTCCTTCCTTGGTTGCCTCCAATCATTTTCCTCTCTGTTTCTCTCTCTAAAAAAAATCTCTCTCTTAATAATTATTATATTTGCTTATTTTTTCATTCTAATTTCCCGGCGGGAGAGAAGGCAGAGGTGGGAGAAGAGTAAAAGAAAGATACAAAGATACTTCTACGAAACTCTCTCTCGTGATTATATATATATATATATTTATATTTTTTTTTCCACTGTACCAGTGAAGTTAAAAAGAAAAAAAGTAATCTGATCGTCAATACAAAAAGCTTAATTCGTTAGCTTCTTTGTTTGGAGTCTGTCTTCAATGCCCTCTTCTTAACTGCTCTCTCTCCCTCCCTCTCAAAATAAGGTACTCTTTCTCTCCCTTTTTTTAATCATAGGTAATTCTTAGTTTAATCTCTTAGAGTTTGATCTTTGATTGTTTTATTTTCTTTTTGGTTAGGGAGTTAATGATGCTGTTTGGAGTTTTTGTTTTTTTGGGCATGCTAAATTTGATTTTATAATAATAATAATAATAATAATAATAATAATTTTATTTTATTTTTCGTTTTGGCTAATTTCTGGTTTGTGGAGTTCAGGGTTGACTCGAAATTGAGTGAACTGTGGAGTGAGCTTTATGAGCTGCTGCTGACCTGATATATATTTTATTTTGTTTGGTTGCATGATTTGAATTAAATCAAATTTTGCTATTTTTGGTGTTGCTGGGCTTTTTTTTTTCCTAGAGTGTTGCCTGGGTGCCCACCGCTAGTGTTTTTGTGTGCAAATTTTTTGTTTACACGCCTGTTTTTAGCCTCTATAAGATTTAACATGTGATTGAGAGTGTGATTTTGCAGAATTATAACATGGAATTTCCTTAATTGATAGATTGGGAGTAATGTATTTGGATTAGGGATTGTTTTTTCTTTTTATATTTTGTCTGCTGAAAATATAGGAAATTGCTTGTTGAACTCAATTAAAGTCTTCTGATCAGTACCGAATTGATCTTACCTTATTTCGTTGCACGATAAATTTATGTTCATGTCTACCCTTTCAATGGTTGAGTGTCTGTTCTTTTCCAATTGCTGTGTTAGTGAGAAGAGAATAAAAATGGAGCAAAACTCAAAGGACGCAGTACCTGGTAAGTCTCCTGATGCATTCCTTTTCTTTTGACTCCCTCATATCTTGAAACCTAACACACACACATGCCTATTTTTGTTAGTGTAGATGTATGCTTTAAATTGATAATGTCTTGATTGGACTTCTGTGTCTGTTTATAGGTCCGTCAAAAATTCCAGCTGTTAATAGTAGTAAGAAGGTGGTCACTGGTGCATGGGGCATCCCGCTTAGAATTGATGCATTTCAGTCGTCGAGTGATGCAAGCTTGTTTTCGAGTTCATTGCCTGTCCTTTCACATGAAAAGCGTATGTCTAAGCTCTCCTTGCTAGGTGTTATGGATTTTTTCTGATAACATATACATTTTTTTTGAATTTTTTTTGTCCATGCAGTGAACTTTAACGATTCAGAGAATTATGGTCGATCTATTGATGATAGCCCACCAAACTTGAATAATCTCGACCTAGAAACTGAGGTTACTGATCTATTTGAAGACATCGAACCAAGTGCAATTGGAAATTTGCTTCCTGATGATGATGAGCTTCTTGCTGGCATAATGGATGATTTCGACCTTAATGGGTTGCCTTGTCAACTGGAGGATTTGGAAGAAATTGATCTCTTTGGTCCTGGAGGGGGGATGGAGTTAGATTTGGACTCCCAAGAAAGCCTTCGTATTGGTATGTCCAAGCTAAACATGACTGATGGGATTCCTGCAAATGGGGTTGGTCTTTATGCTCTTCCAAATGGTGTGGGAACAGTGGCTGGGGAACATCCATATGGGGAGCATCCTTCAAGAACATTATTTGTTCGGAATATCAATAGTAACGTGGAGGACTCTGAATTGAGATCTCTCTTTGAGGTATGTTCACAATTGTTAGAATGCCAGATGTCACTCATCTAAAAATGATTGTTCCCTGTTGCTTTACTGTTTATTGCTTGCTTAAAGAATAACCATGTTGATCATGCTAAATCCTGTCTGAAAATTCGTCCATATTTGGATCACTACATACTTGATTGGTTCATGCATCGTGAATATGGTTATTTGTCATAAATGACTTTTTCCCAAAACACTGTCAAAGTTATCGGGGCCTTTTAGATGATAGAACAATTACTTTGCATCGACTCTACTTACCTGCTTTCCTTCTCTTCTGAAATTTCTGATTGAGAATGTGCACCTGTTTTTTAGTATTTTCAAGCAACCTATTTCTCTGGGTTTAAATCAATATATAAAATTTGTGATAGTTGGTGCAACTCGCATCAGTATTTAGCTAATGTGATAAACTTTTATAATGATCTCTAATGACTTCTTTTTTGGATTCATCTGATTAAATTTAAATTAAATTCCTGACCTCTTTATTGTATTTGTTTATATTTTGATGTCTGGATGTATATAGTGTTGCTTTTTGTTAATTGCAAATTAGATATGAAATTTGTTGTTTCACATTGCTCTTGATGAAATCAATTTAGTTAAAATACGCTTCAATTAAGCTTGGGGGTAGCCATAAGCTTAATTATATAGATGTGAAGTTTTTCTCAATAGCTAGTGCTTACTCTCAAACCTTTTCAATTCTTGTAGCAATATGGGGATATCAGAACATTATACACTGCTTGCAAGCATAGAGGCTTTGTGATGATATCTTACTATGATATTAGAGATGCTCGGACTGCAATGCGTGGACTGCAAAATAAGCCCTTAAGGCGGAGAAAACTAGACATTCATTTTTCAATTCCCAAGGTTTAAATAGAAAGTTCATTTAAATTTGTTCATTTGGACACTTTTGATCACTTCAACATCTTTATCAAACATTATTTCCTGCCACATATCAGGATAACCCTTCAGAAAAAGATATAAATCAAGGAACTCTTGTGGTCTTCAATTTGGATGCATCTGTATCAAATGATGACCTTCGCCTAATATTTGGGGCATATGGAGAGGTCAAAGAGGTACGTGTTAGGGGGTTCTATTTGATTATTTTTGGAGTGTTTCTTGTATACAAGCATCTTAGTCTTTCATTATCTTTACGGCTGTTATTTCACTTCATTGAAAACACAGATAAGAGAAACCCCACACAAGCGGCACCATAAATTCATTGAATTTTATGATGTTAGAGCTGCAGAGGCAGCTCTCAGAGCATTAAATAAGAGTGATATTGCTGGGAAACGCATTAAGCTTGAACCTAGCCGTCCTGGTGGAGCACGCAGAAAGTAAGTATTAGTATGATGTCGCTGATGCATAGTAATTCGTGCTTCTGCTTTCTTTGTGGAATTGATTCTTGCTCGTCTTCAAATTTTTTCTACAAATGCAATGGATGAAAAACGTTTGTTCATGTGAGAGAAGTTTTTAATCAATACAAAAAAGTTCCCGAAGCCTCTCTGTTATGTTTAGTTAAGCCTATATTATGTGGTGCACTAGGAAACCCCTCCTCCTCCCTCTTTTAGAAGAAGGTTGGTGAAACAATGCCTTTAAAAAAACAACAGTCATATTCATGCTAATCTAAACAGTGATAGCAGATTGATACTTCCTTTAATGAGTACTATGCATGGGTATCTCATGGAAAGAAGGGTCAGCTGGAAATATGGTGTATTAAACATAGTTTAGGAATTATTAGTTGGTTATTAACATTTTGAATGCTATGGATTCTATTTTTCTTGTGTTATAGAATTGGGAGGGTTCCAGTTCCATTTTTCTTCCATGCATGAAATTAGTGAAGATCTGCATGTTTAATAAAGTAAAACAGACAAGACTATTGTTTATCCAAAGCCTAATCTACATTAATATGAGAATTTCTGTAAATTTATAGCAACTTGGAAGCAAATTCAGGGTCCTGATAAAAATGAGACTATAATGCTATGATCCTTGGTTTAAGTGACAACCATCACCCTTCTGTATTGGGTTCGTATCTGCAGAGTGGTTGTCACCGCTTGCTTTGATATTTTTTGTTTTTTATTCACATGACATGATTGGGTCTTCAAAGTATAAACTACGAATATTTCTTGTCTCCTTTATAGCATGATCTGTGTTATATTCATTGATCATCCTGAAGTTAAGAGTCTTTTATATATAGTATAATGCAGCAAATAACTCAAGAGCTGGAACAAGATGAAGTTCGAAGTTTCCGACATCAAGTAGGCTCACCAGTGGGAAACTCTCCTCCAAGTAAATGATTTCTTAATTTTCTTTATGATTGTATGAGAACTCAGTTATTTTTAAGCATTTTCTATCAGCTCCAAGGACCTGTACTGTTGAAACTCTTTTAGATTATGGGCTGAACCATTGTTACTGCCATGACAGGTTCTTGGTTACAATTTGGCAGCCCAGTTGAACATAATCCATTGCATGGATTTAGCAAGTCCCCAGGACTTGGAACTTTCAGCCCTGTAAATGGAAATAATTTGCCTGGGCTGGCTTCAATTCTCCCCCATCATGTGTCTAACCCTGCAAAGATTGCCCCAATTGGAAAGGACCATGGAAGGGTTAACCAGGCAAACCAGATGCTTGCCAACTCCGGATCAATGCAAGGGGCAGCCTATCAGCATTCTCGTTCATTCACTGACCAGAAATTGAGCACGAGTCCTGTTCCCATGTCTACTTTTGGGGAATCGAAATCAAATTCATCCGGTATAGGAACATTGACTGGTCCTCAGTTTCTCTGGGGAAGTCCTGCTTCTTACTCTGAGAGTGCGAGCTCCTCTGCTTGGCCAACATCATCTGTTGGAGCATTTCCATCACATGGGCAAGGACAGGGTTTTCCACACATCAGCAGGCATGGATCTCTACTCGGTTCACATCACCATCACGTGGGATCTGCTCCGTCTGTTCTTCCTCTTGATAGGCATTTTGGCTTCTTCCCAGAATCACCAGAAACATCCTTCATGAACCAAGTTGCATTGGGGGGTATGGGTTTAAATCGCAGCACTGGAAGTTATATGATGAACATGGGCGGCCATGCAGCTGTTGGTGCAGGCATTGGACTTCCAGGACCACCCCTGACTGAAAATGGTTCACCCAATTACAGGATGATGTCATTGCCTAGGCATAATCCTATGTTTTTTGGGGCTGGTTCTTATTCTGGACCAGGGACAATTGGCAATGAGGGATTTGCTGAACGTGTTCGAAGTCGGCGAGTTGAGAATAGTGGGAGCCAGATAGATAGCAAGAAGCAGTATCAGCTTGATTTGGATAAAATCATTAGCGGGGAAGATAATAGGACAACTTTAATGATTAAAAACATTCCTAATAAGTAAGAGGACTGCTGAGTGTTTTGAAAATTGCTAAGATGTTTGGTTTTGACTGAGTTGGTCACCCTGATTTCTTATGCTATTGTTTCCCTTCTAGATATACTTCAAAGATGTTGCTGGCTGCTATTGATGAAAATCACCGTGGTACTTATGACTTTCTCTATCTTCCCATTGATTTCAAGGTAATAACATTTCGGAAAACATTCATTTGGTGTTATAAACATAACTTGTTAAGTTGAATGTGCTGATGGCTGAACCGCTCTGGTTGCAGAATAAATGCAATGTGGGTTATGCCTTCATCAATATGGTGTCTCCTGCATGCATCATTTCCTTCTATGAGGTTGGTTTTGGTATCTTAATAGCTGTCTTAAATAATCAAATTATATGTACTTTTATGTCATCTATGTGGTAAAGTCTGAATTAAGGTTGGTTTATGTTCATTAACGGAAATTTGTTGTTTGTCATTCTCTTTGTGAGTGTTTTGATTCTTAAAAGAGTAAAAAAACACATCAGATTTTTAAACCGGACTGGATGATCACAAATTCAGGCAATATATTGGCTAGACTCTTATGCATAAAACATTATGCAGGCATTTAATGGGAAAAGGTGGGAGAAGTTCAATAGTGAAAAAGTCGCTTCACTTGCATATGCACGAATTCAGGGCAAGGCTGCCCTTGTGACACACTTTCAGAATTCAAGCTTAATGAATGAAGATAAGCGATGCCGTCCAATTCTCTTCCACTCTGAGGGCCAAGAGGCTACTGATCAGGTAACAAGAAGTTGTTAACTTATGCTTGTGATAAAAAAGTGTAGTGGTTATTATTCTGTCAATGAGTTGGAATGTTCTTCAAAATATTAGAAAAATGTTACACCATTTGTTTTTCTTTTCTTTCCTTTTTTTATCCCATTTCCTTTCCTTTATTTTCCTTTTCTTTTTTTGAACTGTTACACCATTTGTTTATTTGCTGACATTGAATTTTATTTTTTGGATCTTGCAGGAACCTTTCCTATCTGGTAACTTAAACATTTGTATCCGTCAGCCTGATGGATCATATTCTGGGGATTCGTTGGACTGCCCAGAGGACAGTCTGGATGAGAAACTGGAGAAGAATTAACAGCTGAAATTGCTCTTGGCCTTGAATGGTGGTCAGGAGTGCTAACCATTGTGTAGGCATTTGGAATGTATAAATTTGGAATAGAAACTAAAGAGCGGGTACATTATTGATTGAATGATGAGCAGCCTCCACTTTTGCGTCATGGATGCTGCACAGTATCTCACAATTGGCAGAGGCATTTTGTTCGTCTGTAGAGCAACCAACTGCTATGTGAGGATAAGGCATAACATATTTTGCTGAGAAGTGAAGGCATTTCTCACTGATTTGTACATGGAAAACTCCGATTGGGTTTTCGCTTTGATCCTTTTCTGTTTCTGTACTTGTTTCTGGAGTCCATTTGCAAATAATGTGAACATTTTCATTGGATAACCTGGGATTACGGGCTGTTTACAGAAGTTGTATAGAATGGAAGATGAACAGACCCTGCATCCGGTTCATCCTGTCTTGCAATGTTGTAGCTTTAAAGACATGAATATGTATATGCTTGTACAGTTGTCCACTCTTCTCTCCCCCCCCTAGCATCAGTGCATGTTTTAGGTTTCTTTTAGCCTGCCAATCTATAGAATATGGATCATCTGTCACGAGAACAGGATAGATTTTTTTTTGCGTTAGGTTCCAATCAATGGATACAGGCATCTGTGTTTACTGAGAACAATGATATCGCTGGCCAACTTGATGATCCATGAGCACGTCCTCTCCTTAGGGTCAAAGCCACAAGATTAATAAATTAATTAATAAAAACAGAAATTTCGAGTCCTCTCCATGTCGAAGCGTGAATAACTCAGGTTATCAACTAGTTAGTAATCTAACTGGTCATCACCAAACACATCCCAAAACTATTAACGACCATCACGAACGCCAACGGAGATTGCTAATACACAACTGACCTGAGTAGCGGTTCGTTAAGCTTCATTTTTCTTGCACTACATTACAGGTCCATTATCATCTCCCTGAACATGGATCATTTTCAAACGAGAAGATGCTTTTCAATGGCAGATGAGGTTTAAAACTCTCCGAGTCAAGCAAATGTAAATATGTAGCAGTAAACTCTAGTTCTTAGGAGTCCACAATCAACCAAATATATCAAGTGGCATAAAGATCATGCCCACAGGCTTTCTTCAAAATTTATTACTATCAGATTGTCTTCCAGCTCTCCATGAGGACGACAAAGGTATGCATCAATTCCTACAGTGCAACCCCTTTGAGTATCTTAGTCATATTTGTAAAGCATCAGCAATGGACGCTTATTTGCTATGGCTTTCACAGTGTGAGGGCAGGAATCTGTTATTGGTATGCATCAATTCCTACAGTGCAACCCCTTTGAGTATCTTAGTCATATTTGTAAAGCATCAGCAATGGATCCAGCAAGACTCAAAACTTCAAATGGACGCTTATTTGCTATGGCTTTCACAGTGTGAGGGCAAGAATCTGTTATCCAAAAATAGGCAAATGCATTCTCCATGCCTGCTAAAAAAAAATGGCACTATCATCATATGGCTTAAAGTTAAAAGGTTCAACTGAAAAATACATAAGAATAGATCAGGATAAGAATGCCTGATAAGGTCTTTACCCTCATTTTTGTGAGTGAAACGCTCCCAAGAGCGCTTAGGAAAGACACCATGGGTGACATATGCACTTACTTTTGCTGCACCATGAGCTGCTAATACTTTCTGGAAGAAAAGAGAGGCAAGAAGATAAAAAGGGTAATTTGTCAGAGTTCCACTATTGTTGCAGATCTTCAATGTGGATAAATGCAACCAACCAGTGATGCATTGATGCATGTATTATGTATGCATTGCTTATTAAAGATGCATGGCCTCGGTTCCTGAACCAAGAGCAGCCAGCGATGGCCTTCTGTCCTTTAACAATTCATCTGCATAAGAGGTGATTCCTTTATTTTATTTTTTGCCAGAATAAAGTTGATTCCAGACTCAATGGTGGCCAAATCTGAAACTGATGGCCATATTCAAACTCTTGGAGATTTAAGAAAAGAGCTAGGTGGAAAATTGGGAATGTTATACAAACCGCAACTTGTAGAGATGACAAAAGAAACATTAACAATGATATACAATATATGTCGGCTATGTATGTTAACAAAAGAAGTCAGGTTGATATAGGTAAAAAGGTGGTTTTTTAAATCAGAATGCGGTGACTGAAAAGGAAAGGAGGAAAAAAAGGAAGGAATAAAAGAATGAGAAAGAAAAGAACGAGCAAGAAACAAATTGCAGGCCTTAAATGAGATGAGAAATGATCTTTTTCAACTTTTAATTGAAAGATTCGAAAGTGTAAATGGCTAGGACAAATAAGGTTTGCTGGAAAATGAATACCTGGCACTCAACAAGTGTGCCTCCAGATTGTATCAAATCATCAACAATGACAACATGGTAACCAGCAGGATTTCCCTCCTTTATTCTAACTATCCTCTCATCACCTTCACGAACCTTCACACATACCACCTGACATTCAACAACATTAATTACCCAGACAACATGGGAATTGGAGTACGATATCATTCAGTCCATTTGAGAGAGAAAAATTCAAACCAACCATAGGAAAATGATCCAACAGCTTGTGGAATCGCTTCCAAGCTCCATCATCTGGAAATGCAACAGCAATCTGAAATCAAAATTGGAGAGCACGATTGGTGGCAAGCAAGATATTTCTACTGAACTAAAAAATTCTTCAAAGTAACATTAGAGTTATAGTGACAGCAATGCCAAAATAGCCATCATGATGATCAGAAACAAAACCCTGTTTCACAGAAATAATCAAAACATTCTGGTGCTACATACCTTATCGGATTCAGGAAGTTGGTGAAGACGTTGTTTTAACAGAGGAATCCCAGTCACAAATAAAGGCAAAACTTGGTCCCCAAAATAGAACCTTTCCTGCATGAGAAGAAGAATGATAAATAAATTATTAGCCTCTTACTCGAAACCAAAAAAAAAAAAAAAGAACATTCGAGAAACACTCAAAGGGCATAGATAAGAAGAAGAGAATGAGAGCCAAAGTGTTTTTGAGATGCTCAACGAGCTGAAAGTGATCAGAGGTAGCATTTTGATAGATTAAAAAAGAAACCCCTCAAGAATAAATTTAATTACAGTTGAAAGAAAGAAACAACTTGATGCATGCCTAGTAACTCAAATGTTATCGAAAGACCAGGGATGAAGCCTGCTATGGATAATGGTAATTCATAAAAAAGAACTTGTGACATTCAGCAAGATATTTCTAAAGCAACGAGGTGAAATGCAAAGTAATTATTAATGTTGGTTCATTTGTGGAGCAATCGAAGGGAAACAACCTGCAGTGCGTGTATGTCATATATGACTAGACTAGTGGGGCCACCTCTTGAAATGGGAATGTTTGACAATATCCTTGCCATGGTAAATGCAGTTGCAACATCCCCTTCTTCCTCCATTCGCTCGAAGGAGCCAGTTGGAAAGAAAGGCAACACCAATGTGAAGGAGGCAGCAAACAGACGTGGCAGCGCATAAATGACAGATAGCTGTTCGAAGATAACTCCCGGGGAACTAAAACATGCAAGGAAGGCAACATGCTGACCCCGCAAATCTTCAGCATTGTTTATAAAAAGGTTAGGAAATCCATCATCAAAATTCCTGATAAAAAACAAAGAAACCAATCAGTTCTTCCACAATCCACTCATATAACATTCAACCCCGATAAATGCAATAAACCTTGCACCACAATCTCAAGGTCATTTGCCTTTCAACTGAAGACTTGTTTGAATAGAATATGGAGTTGAACAATCAGTTAAGACCTTAAAAGGAAATATTCAAGTAGAATACAGAGCAGCACTCACGGACAAGAATTATATTTTTTAACTGATAAATTTGGAAGTAATCTTTCTAGCAGTCCCACAAAACACTAAAAAAATAAAAAGCTTATAAATTTGTTGTATTTTTCACAATGGTCGTGAACTTACAGTAAGTTTACTATTGGTAGAATTGTGAAAGGGAATTTATTTATTACAAAAAAATAATTCCATGGACACACAAAGACATCCACATAAGCCAAAATCAAGAGAAGAGAGGCATTCTTTGTTGGGGAACAAAGAAACATGACTAAAACAGCAAATACCCACATCATATCAATGGAGAGAAGAACGAAAATTAAAAGTAAAAAATACTGAACATAATAATAAATACGTGCAGCAAGAGAAGAAAATAGAGAATACAGGAAGGGACCTCCAGTTGATGGATTGCAGAGTGATGAGGTCAGAGTGACCGGCAACTTTACGGGCCAGCTCTTCGGATTCCAAGCAGTAAAACAGATGTACTTGCTTGTGTTTCTGTTGTTGGTTTTGAGTCTCCACTTTGTCCGCCTCCATGTTCTCTGCTCCGTGATTTTCTTTTTTCTCTCGGTCTCCCTGCCTCCAGACACCACTCTTAATTCTTGTTTTATGATTTGCTACAAAATGCGCCGTACTAGGTTTCTCGGGTCTGTTACGATGCTTTCAGAACAGTACACCAGCGTTAGATCAACTCGAAGAAGATGCTATTTTCGAGAGCTGGCCAAATTGATGAGATGGTTTTTTAAATAGTATAAATATAGTTTTTTTTTTGGTTTATATGCGTTTTAATAGTAATAATTCATTTAGAACAGTTAATTATATTTTATATTAAATTGAATTAATTTTAATATAATTATATAACTAATTCAATTATTTTTTATATAATATAATCATGATATTAATTATACAATTAGTATAAGTAAATTATAAAATTAAATATAAAATTAATAAAATAATATGAAAGTTAAAAGATATAATTTTAAGTTTAAACTTTAAACTTTTTAAATTAGAATTTATTTACATGAATCTCTTTAATTTTTAGTTTATATGATATTATTAAAAAAATTTAATTTTATTTATTTATTAATATGGGTGTTCGGGTCAGCTTACGTGCATCTCGACTAATCTCACGAACCCTGAAGTTAACGACCATGTAAGTTTTCAGTGACTCCGAGAATTCTGAGACTTGAATTAGTGATCTTTAGTGAACAAACCTAGAATCTGACCAGTTGAACTACATTATCAGGATTAAAATTTTTAGGTTTTAAAGTTTGAGTATATGTATCTTCTCTTTGTTTTTTATTTTTCTACATAAACATGTAAAAATAGCATTTCACCGGGAAAAAAAAATGTATTTTAGCTATTCAAATAACTATTCTGTTAAAGTTGTTAAAATTAAAGATATTAGCTAAAATGATAGGTTCTTATAGTTTTGGCTATCTATTTGTCTCTTTTGTTGGAGTTGCTTTTAACTTTTATTTGTGTTTTATTTATAAAAATATTAAATTGATTTTTTTATATAATTTTAATTTATTAATATAAAAAATATTATTTTAATATATATTCAACTAAAAAAATATTTTAAAAAAGAACTATATTAAAATATTATTTGAATATGATATACAGCTGGAATTGATTTAAGTACTTTTAAATTACACAGTATATTTGATTCATTGATAGAGCATTTTCTAATTAAGAGGCAATGCTATAAAACTCACCCGTCTATTGGGTCATCGGGTTATTTGTTCAATCAATAAATTAGTGATTAGATTGTTGAATCCTCTGAATTGTAATATATAGAACATAAACAAAAAATTATAATGGAGTGAAAAATCTATAATTCTAGAGCGTGCAAAAACCAAGTTTAAGCTTCACAAGCTACAAATTTTATTTATTTTTTTTAAAAAATATATAACTACATTAATGCTTCACTCATTGGTCCGACCAATATAATATAATTGAATTTAACAACTCCTTTACAGATTCTATATTTAATATTAACATGAACATATTAATCATCCAAATCTCTAATGAATCTATATTTAGTGACGCTGTTTTATGCACAGCCAAATAATAGTATTATTAAAAAAACATAACTTGATACTATTTCGGCATTGGTTGTTTTTGTGTAATTTGTTTGGTTTGAAAAGACATAAAATTAATATTTTTAGTGTTTTTTAATAATTTTAACATGCTAATGTAAAAAAAACTCGAAATAAATTATTTTGACGTATTTTCAAATAAAAAATATTTTTTAAAATACTATATATCATGTTACTAAATACATAGTTCGTAATTTATATTCTTTTGTTTAAAAAAACCCTGAGTGTTTTTACTTCTTTGTTATTGGACCCATCAAAATGCACAAAAGTCTTAGTTCATAGGTGATAAACCTAAATTTAACGGGCTTACCCCTTGAAAGCCTAAAAACCTGCAATCTTAGGCAAAATGCTTAGGCTCAGCCTTTGAGAAGCCTCCATGGGATCCGCTTTAACGAAGAGCACAATCCTCACGGGTTTAGCCTTGAGCAAGAGCCCAACGCCATTGACTCAACCTAGAGGAAGAACCTAGTTCTCACGAGCCTAGCCTTGGAAAAAAGCTCAACCCCATAAACCCTGTTATATTTTGTATCCTACTTTCTGTACACCCTTAGATGTATACAAGTCTTTTACAAACCTCCCATATTTTCATCAACATTATTGTTGTGTAATGAATAATGTATAAAAAATCTTCCAAGGGTCCATTATATTTCTTTCACATTAATGTTTATGTAAGTGATATTTATTTCTCATTAATGCAATAAAAGCAAAATTATATTTTAGCCCCTCATTTCCATAAAATAAAAACCCATAGGCTATATAATACTCTATGAATCCTTCAGGTTCCAGGTTCACAATATCTATTTTTTATTGCATATATATTTTTAGAGCATCTCTCTAAAATATCATTGTATTTTTTTTTATATAAAAATATACTTATTTAATCATCGAAAAGTCCCAAAATTCACCAAAAAAGCTTTTTGTAGGTATTAATCATCTATCATCTCAACTTCTCAAGTATCAAGTATCAATTTTTAGTCATTTTAACTAAAAAAAATGAATTAAATTGTTATAACTAAAAAATTAACTAATTATACAACACACAAAACTTCTTCTTGAACTATTTGTATTTTTTTGAAAGATCATCAATGAACATGTAATTTTAGAACCAAGTTAAGCATGTTGCATCACCCGATAATTTTTAGAGGTAAGCATATCCTAACAAGAAATGCGTTGGATTTTCCAAAATGCACAAGTAATTGGATCCCAATTTGAGGAATGCCTAGTGTCGTATGGCGAGAGCCGAGAACGAAAGTAGCATAATCGATGACGCGTATAAGTTGCCAAACATGTACTGGATGGATGTGATGGGCCTCCAAGACTTGGCCACGTTAATTCTACTGGAGGCTCATTAGTGATTATCCTATGTACCATCTCTGTTGGTGGGCCCCCGTATTCAAAGTGGTGAGATCCACCATCACCGAGTGCTCCCTTTACTTTACTTTTCTTTTAAATTAATTGTATTCATAAAAAAAAATAAAAAAATTGTACGAATAATCGATCGCCCTGGGGCCTCTGCATAAATTATTGTCCATCTTGAAAAACGATCCCCACCATTAAAAGGCCTGAGCCATAATCTATGAGTGCCCCCACTTTTGTTTTTCCGGTTCCGGTGCTGTCAGCTGCCGCCATTTCCGACCAATACTTTTTTTTTTATTATTATTATTAATAACAATTCTATTTCAAAATACATAAACTTCTAAACTTACAATTTGTTTATATCATTTTGTATTTTATATAAATATTAAAAGAAGATTTTTTTTACTAAATTGATAATTTTTTCCATATCATTAAAAAGATATTTTTATTGAAAACTAATTTAATGGAAAAGACATGCTTAATATATATATAGTGAAATAAAAAAAAGAAATATATTATCTATAATTGTATCAAATATGTTATATACAAACGCAAGTCAATGCAAAGGTAAACGAAATTCTTTTATATTTTATACCATCTTGTTTATAGAAATAAATATCTTGTCTCATATAAGTGCGTGCAGGGGTGTGTGTGTGTGTGTATAAAATTAAAAAGTAATTGGTTTTTTGAATTAACCTAGTTTTGCACCGGTAAAAATTACTCTCTCTCTCTCTCTCTCTCTCTCATTTTTCCACAAACTTCAACAATGAGGCCAGGGCCCTTTACGGTTTCGGCAGCCCATTAATCGATAAATTAACAATAATCGGGGTTATAATTTGGTTAATTAGCAGCTATGTATGACGAGGAGTCTTGAGCATTTTAGTTTGTTGAAATTAACCATTATGCTATTTGATTTAAGATGGTGCCATCTCCAATTGTTGAACAGAAACTTTGCCGAATGTTTTGCAACTTCCAGTCGAGAGACGAATATATATATATATATATATATATATATATATATGTAAAAAAAAATATGAAAATATTAGGCAAACATAATAGAGAAATAACATTACATTTAATCAAACGAATTTAATTAATATCTAGTGAGAATGAGCGAATTATTTCGAACGTGGCAGCGCTGGCTGTAACTTAATTGTATGGCTCCATGTTGGATTCTAGCCATGGTATACTGACTGCACAAATTTGAAAATAGGAACCAGTAGACTTGCGGCGCCTTCCACCGGCCTGCAGCATCACCGCCTAAGGTGTCGATCGAAATTCCTGTGAGCACCACCTTCCAGAATCAACGTGACAGCTGGTCAATCCGAGAGAAAATTAAAAGATAAAACGGACCACATATATATGTTTCACACGGCACGCACCTGAGTGCAAAGACAATTTAGTTATTTTGAATAGCATTGCAATTTGCTTGCAAATTTATGAGCTGTAGTCTCCGAGGTCCATTTCCCACGATTATTCAAATTTCAAACTGTAGTGATCATATGCAATTTCTGCTAACTTGTGTGAAAAGCATGAACCGATTTTAATTTTGACCAAGACTGTTTCAAAAAGTCGTGTTCCCGAGCTGAGTGAATTTCACTGCGTCGCGTGGATGACTCGCTAATTAATTAGGTGAATTTTACTATACTTATCATCCCTCGTCGAGCCATGTGCCTTCCAACCTACAACACTGCTTCACACACAAATCGCCACCGCATTTCCTTGAAAACATGCATGAACCATGCATTTATATCTTCCCTTTGGGTTTTTTTTTTTCTTTTTTGTAACGCATGCATGCTTGGATATTAAATTTATCAGAAAAAACGACAAGGAAGAGCAGATTGGTGATGGTAGTATAGTTTTTAGCGGTCTAGTCCAATGCGAGCCATATGCATGACGATCCAACATTGAAATCAAATGATTTAAGAGTGCTGGACCATTGCATGACCTTACCTACCATCAACAAAAAAGTTCAAGAAAATCCCATGCATGTTCTTATTTTCTTATGTATGGATTCAAACAAATTGAATCACGCAGATTGAAACCTGCCCAATTCACATTGTGCATGGCCGGCACCTAACAAATAACGCATGTTACCCTAGCAGATGGGCTGTCGAAGGAACCTCGGAAACTGGCACGGTGTTTTTCTGTAAAGAATTGCATAATTACAATCTTGGTGAAATACTGTTGAGCTCTCACCAACTCGTCAGGCCTAGATTGAGACAAATCCTGTTGGATTTCTTCTACCGAAGAGGGGTCCCATGCACCAATAAATGTAAACCCTAACATAGTAATATACCATTATAAGCCACTGGCTAATTAATGTAGTTGAAATTTACTTTTTAAGTTTTGACCACTTACGATTTTAAATTAGTTATTGGAAGTCAATGATCAGATGGTATGGTTCATCTAACTTGAGATTGGTCCGTGATCAGGATTAAAATGGATTGAAAATCGAAACCCAATGATCCCTATCTCCTGGCCGTTGACAAACTTGAGGACCGCTAAGGGACCCCCTCGAAAAGTACAACCTTTCAATGCTAGATGAAAATCGGTGACAGAGAGATCGAGACGGGATTTTCAAACAATATCCAGAATTTACAAAGGCGTTCACCAACAAGCCTACCCGGAAAAAAGAAAAAGAAAAAAAGAAGCCAACCTGCCACTATTTGCTAGCCAAATTAAGAAGGAAATATTACCTGGTAGACGCATACCGACAGCGCTATCAGAGAAAAAAGAATTTATAAATAAAAAGAGGTCTGAAGGGGAGAACAAGACGGGGTAGAAAGCCCTTATGAATATAGAAGTAATTACTATTGCAATTAGTGCCAGCGCAGTGGCTAGCCATAACCAAAGGCTGTGGTCAACCTCTCCCTTACACATTTCCCTTTAATGACTCCTAGCTATAAATACTCTGCATTCCTTCCTCTTCTTCACAAGCCTCTTTCCCTTATTTACTTAGCCTCCCTTTCAGTCTCTAGCATCTTTCTGTAGCTATAGCACTCAGCTGCCTTTTCTCAGGTAGTTAACACAGTAACATAGTACCCTAAAAAACCATATTATACCATTGACATTAAAGAAAAGCACAATCATGGTCTTCCAAATGGTGCTTCTCAAGCTTGCAGACTGGATCCTGTACCAGCTCCTGGCTAACTCATGTTACAGGGCTGCTAGGAAGATGAGGAGTTACGGGTTCTTTTTGAAAAACCAATCTCTAAAATCATCACAGCAGCAAGCTCCTTCGTTCCCTAATGTGTTCATGTGTGGTTTGGAAAACAGGGGCTCTGATATTTTGGCGTGTGACATTCATGGGGGCTTATTAAGAACAGAATCTTTCTTTCCTTATTTCATGCTAGTTGCTTTCGAAGGAGGTAGCATACTTAGAGCATTTTTGTTACTGTTATCATGTCCTATTTTGTGGGTTTTAGACTATGAGCTTAAGTTGAGGGCCATGATATTTATCACCTTTTGTGGGCTTAGGTTGAAGGATATGGAGAATGTAAGTAGAGCTGTTTTGCCTAAGTTTTATCTTGAGAATCTTCATCTCAAGGCTTTTGAGGTGTTAGCTTCAACTGGGTCCAGGTTTGCTTTTACAAGTGTCCCTAGAGTCATGGTCGAAGGATTTCTCAAGGAATATTTGCTGTTTGACAATGTGACAGGGACTGAATTGCACACTGTTGGGCACTACTTTACCGGTTTGGTGTCTGATTCTGGTTTAGTTTTGAAACACAGAGCCCTAAAGGATTACTTCGGAGACAACAAGCCGGACATAGGCCTTGGAAGTTCAAGCCTCCATGACCACCTTTTCATATCGCTTTGCAAGGTATTCACAATATTTCCCCTAAAATTCCTCTCAGAGAGAAATATTTTTCCTTGGTTGAGAACATTATATATGATAACATGAAATGTTTACTTTTTCCTAGAACGTGTTTACATTTTTGGTAGTCCTTGACCTAACTATTTAATATGGGTCCCTGCCTTTTAAGAAATCGGATGATTGCCACACTTCATTTTAGACAATCTTGAGCTTAATTACTTAATTAGTTTAATGTGCTTTCTTTAAGAATTCAGGTTGTTACTGTACTTAAAATGTTTTCCATGCCACTGCAAGAATGGCATTTCAAGACAAATGTCTTGGAATTTCTCCAGAAACATTAGAGAGCCACAAGTATCTTAAATAAACATTGCAATTATATCTATATTTATCGATAACAAAGTACACGCATGCACTTCAATTTCCTGCTTTTGGGTATGTTTCCTTTTTCAGCGCATTTTAACGCGCGTGTCGATTTCTATTTGTAGGAGAAGACCCAGTACTACCATATAGATTTCAGTCACAAATTTATGGTCCTTTATTGATGTTTGTTTATGATTTTGTTGTGTGGATGTGATAGGAAGCTTACGTGGTGAGCAGGGACGACGGCAATAGCGGTACAAGCTCGGTAATGCCAAGGGACAAGTACCCTAAACCTCTTGTATTTCATGACGGAAGGCTAGCTTTCTTGCCCACTCCGTTGGCTACTCTTTCAATGTTTATGTGGCTCCCAATAGGAGTATTTCTTGCCTTCTTCAGACTCTTTGTTGGCATTCACCTTCCTTATAAATTAGCACTGTGTTTGGGCATTTGGAGTGGTGTGGACCTAAGAGTCAAAGGGTGCACCCCTTCAAGGTCAGGTCACAGAAAAGGGATACTCTATGTTTGCACCCATCGAACACTATTGGACCCGGTTTTTCTCAGCACATCTTTAGGTCAGCCACTGACTGCTGTCACGTACAGCCTGAGCAGGATGTCAGAATTGATTGCCCCTATTAGAACGGTGAGGTTGACAAGGGAGAGAAAACAAGATGGGAGGACAATGCAAAGATTGCTAAGTGAAGGTGACTTAGTGGTATGCCCTGAAGGAACCACATGTAGAGAGCCATATTTGTTGAGGTTTAGTTCTCTGTTTGCTGAACTAGCTAATGAGATAGTCCCTGTGGCCATGAACACTCGTGTAAGCATGTTCTATGGAACAACTGCAAGTGGGTTAAAATGCTTGGATCCCATTTTCTTTTTGATGAACCCTAGACCTAGCTACCACATCCAGATTCTTGAGAAGTTGCCTAGAGAGCTCACATGTGCTGGGGGGAGATCAAGCTGTGAAGTTGCAAACTACATACAAAGAAAATTGGCTGATACTTTAGGATTTGAGTGCACTACTCTTACAAGGAAGGACAAGTACATGATGCTCGCAGGAAATGAAGGAATTGTCCAGGATAAGAGAGAGAAATCCCAGTCTAATCATGTATCTAATTAGACTTTCCAATTTCTTTTTTATTACTAAAACCTTCTTCTAGGGCATGGATATTTTTGTTGTGTTACTGTTAAGTTGATTATTATTGCTGATGCAGAACAATATATATAAAAAATGCTGTCATGAGCATGTGAAGATATGGTATGAAGTCATTTCTCTACTGATCAACGAACAGCCAGCATTATTAGCAGGCATCAACATAAATGCAGTTTTAGATGCATGCAAATGCAGTAGTGATATTCTAGCTAGCCCATCAACAAATCTGACCTAAATTTTGGCGTTTTGACGAACTATTTAAAACCCTAGCAGAAAATAAAAAAGCAAACAGTGGCGCACCCAGAGTTCAAAAAAGTTGTTAAAGGAGTGTGTTCCAGAAAAGAGTAGTAATGTTGCACATAATTGCCCTCTGAAAATAAAATTGTTAACACTCCAACACCTCATGATCAGCCAACTTCTTCAATCCATGTCTTTTATCTCTGTATATAATTTTTCTTCCAAGGACTGAAACATTTACTTGTAGCCCAACAAGCCTTTTATTTTAAATTTGCAATTTGTAATGAAAGAAGATATTTACTGGACTCCTATAGTAAATGCACTTATGGAGCATGGCAGAGATAGGAGGCAATGGTGGTTATATCTTCGGAGCACATGCATGCGAGTTAATGATCCTTTCCCATACTATATTGGGATGCGTGCTGTACTAAGGTTGTTACAAATATTTTTTGACATGATATAAAAAATACAATATAAATTTGAATTATAAAATTACAAGTAATTTTTTTGACTATTGATATATTAACAGATCTAGTCGAGAAATTAAATTAAAATAAAATTTAATAAAATAAGTTAATAATATTATAATAAATGAATGATTTAAATAAAATGAGATAGATAAATAGTATGAATTAATAAATTAATAATATTGAGAAATAAAAAGTTTTAGAACAAAATTTTTCAATATAGAAAAATCACTGAAAGGTATGAAACACGCATAAACCAAGTGACAACCTAATTATTCTCATTACAATAAGTCCTGATAGATCCTTTTCGGGCTGCAAGTTAATGATTTTAAATTAGTAATTAATTAATTTACATAAATTCAATAATGAAATAAATCCTTAAATAATATCTAATGCGTTAGAAAAAAATTCAAATTAAGAATAATTATTTAAAATAAATAAATAACATAGAATAATAAAAAAAATTCTTCATGATAAAATTCCTCCATGTCTCCTGGATCTCTAATTTTTGTATATTCTTGGCAGATTTGAGTCCTGATTTTAAATATGTCGTTCTCTTCTAATTTCAAATATATTGTTCTTTCATAATTTCAAATATATCATTCTCTCTTATTTGGATGAATTATTGGGCCTATAATATATGATTAGAAAGTTTCAGATGTCTAATTTTTATTCCAAATTTAATCAAAATAAAATTCCACTAGTAACTCTAGATATGTCCCAAATAGTAAATGAAGGTCTTATTTGATATATTTGATGATATCAGTTTACTAAATTTGACCCTTTGAAATATTATATTCCCTAACTTCATTTGACCTGAATATTTACCACAATATATGTTCAGGTATATAATATTTTCCTGTAAAATTTTTAGTTTTATCCAATAAACAGTTTGAAAGATATGTTCAATATCGCAAAATTAGTAAACAGATATTTTAAGATCAAATTTAGACAAACTTGTAAAATTGGACCAAGTTTATTGAGTTTACTGATTTTGCACGAGTTAAGTCTGATTTTACTGATTTTAAGTTTTTAGTTCGATTTAGCACATTAAATATATGTTGACTTGAAAAATCATAAGATTTTAAGAGTTAACTCGTGATTTTAACAACAATACTTGCAAGCCATTTGAATTTGAATCCTCTACACTTGTAATGAATGATGTACTAAATGCAAACGATATATTTGCATGCATGAATATTTTAATTAATACTATTGGTGTTGTTGGATTCATATTATAATTATTATAAAGAAAGCTAAATGGTGTTGGAGGTTTTTACTATTTATTTTTTAATTGTTCATCAAGATATAAATTATTGTAAATTGAAGAAGTGTAATGATATAATTGTTTTTGTCAAAAAAACTTGCTAAACATGTAATTGAGGGTGAGATTATATTTTTCATATGATACATTTGACATTGAAAGAAGAATTAGGGATAGAATGGCTCGTTCCGGTTTTTTAGGGTATGGCGCTAGGGAATAACATAACTACTAGACACTTAGTACTGAGATTAGACATGACTGTCAGATATCTAGTACTAGGATCAGATATGTTTGCCACACCCTAAGCACTTGGGTCTGGCAAAGCAATCACACCCCAGCCCCTCAAGTCTAGAATGCCATGGGTTAGACATGGATGTTAAACCCAAGTTAATTGAGTTTGGAAGGGGATGCCATACCCAAGAAACTTGAGTCTGGAAAAGACGCCAGACCCAAGCTAATAATCATTGGTATTAATAATCAGTAATACTAATGATTATTATTATTATTATTATTATTAAATTTGAAAAAATAATATTACTACTGAATAAAAACTATAAATTTGATTTGAAGGGATTAAAAACGATAAAAAATTGGATCAGCCAAGTTTATTATTATTAATATTAAATTTTTTATTATTTGTATTGTAATTTTTTTTTTTATTTTTAATATTATTATTAATAAATTTTTAAAAAACTATTATTACTATTAAAAAACAACCATACATTTGATTTGAAGGGTAAAATTATTGTTGTTGTTGTTCTTTTCATTATTGTGAATATTATTTATGTAATTGTAAATAATTTTTTTAAAAAATATTATTGCTATTAAAAAAAAATAGTTATAAGACCACATTTGAGTTTGACACGGCCACACCCTATAAACTAGGGTTTGGCACGACCATGTCCAAGTAACTTCAGCTCGGTAGGGGAGATAGACCCAAATAACTTGGGTTTGGTATAGCTGTAAGACACTCTTATTATTATTATTAATATATATATATTTTTAAAATGATATTGACCCATTGTAAAACGGGCTATTTTTTTAAAAATATGCAATATATATTTTATAGCTTGTTTTGGAAAACATTTTTTTTTAATTTTTTTTTTGTGTTTAAAATTATAACTCAGTAGAAATTGTTTTTTTTTTAAATATAGAACGCATAAAATTTAAAATGATCTAGGAAACTCCTACAATGTACAAAGGGAACTCATTTTGAGAACAATAATGGGTACAAGAAAAAATTCTCTAATTAACTCGGCTAATTTCTTAAAACTCTTGTACACCATCTTCCATAAAATCTCAATGTTAAAAATGAAAATATCCTTTTACTGATTATTTTTACTACCTATAAAAGATAGCTCTTTTTTGCTCGCAAAAATTTGCATCGTGAGTAAAACAAGTCTCATAAAATTTATTATTCGTACATATTTTGAATTAGCAACTCAATGCTGATCTAGTCCTCAAATTTGGCTGAATTTAGAAAGGTTTCTTACATGTGCAAGCACGATTATTTTTTTATATATTTATTTTGTTCCTTTTGCACTTCCTTTTCCCTTTCAGATAGAGTTTCTTTCCCCTCATGAAAAAAAAAAGGTTGCTTAGCTTCTTTTGGTGTAGATTTAGATTTGGGTCCAATAGCCCTTTCAAACTTCACTGAAAAGCTAGGCAGCCAATCCATTTTGGGGACAAAATGAATCGACCATGGCCCAACCTGCCCCAGACCACAAATTACACATCTGTGTTTTCTTTTTCCTCATTATTCACACTTCGTTTTACTAACATTTATATCTTTGAAAATAATTTTTGTATCCTTTAAATTATTAACAGACCACATGAGCTTACAAACCAGCAAGAGAACATGATTTGTGGGAATAAATGGAGTGATAAGGCAAGCTCAAGCTATCGGAGGAGTAAGGATTGTTATCCCCACAAATCTGTCCATGGCAGTGGGGAGATGTTGGAGGATGAAGAAGTTTCAGGAGCAACAAGTTCTGTTCATGATTGTTTTTCAACAAGATAAGGAAACTGCAATGAGAAATGAGCACAAACTGGATTTAAACTTATATCAGATCCTTATAAACTAGCACTTTAGACAGGATATGATGTTTGCCATCATAGCTAAGATCTTTCCAGATACACTTCATTTCTTACCATGTTTATCTATTAACTATGACTTTAGACAAGATAATGATGTTTATCTATTAGATTGTAAGTTATGCGGTTAACTTTATAAGTTATAATAATAATAATAAAAAACAATATCCTACCGAACTTCCTCTGCTTCTTTTTTTTTTTTTAATTAATATGGGTGTCCGGACCAGTATATACGTATCTCGACTAATCCCACAGGCCTTGAAATTAACAACCATGTAAATCTCTAATGATCCCGAGATTTATGAGACTCGAACTAGTAGTCTTTATAAAACAAACTCAGGACCTAACCAATTTAACTATATCCTTTAAAATTTTTATTTTTATTTTTTATTTTTCATCTTTCTTCCATTTTCATTGTACTAGAAAAACAGTTGACCATGTTAACATATTTAATTATAAGTGTAATCACCTATAAATAATATGTTTATTGTTAAATAATATATTTATTTTTGTTTTTTAATTAAAAATAGAATAGTATAATTTTTTATATTTAAATTAAAGCATTTTAAAATAAATAAATTGATAAAAATTTCAGTCTCTTTTGCTTTCATGATTGTTTTTAGTTTATGTTAATATAATATGCTCATGACGTACCTACAAAATTTTCCTCTAGCTTGACCATTAGTGGCTGCGTGGATGATAATTGAGCGGGCAGTATAGAAAAATATTAAAAACAATGGTTAGTGATTTATTTTATTGCCATCAAAATATGGAAAGAAACAAGAAAGAAAGAAAGAAAGAGAATATATAACGAATAACGGATGATATTGACACACAAGCTTAATGTAATAATTATTTGCATAAAACCAATCAAATAATTAATCCTTATCCCCGCATTGTGCCCCACTGTCTTCATATTGGAAATCATACCATGTGGACAGGTCACGCCAGCTCTCCAAAATTTTGATCACCAGCTCGACAACCCTTGTGACGTGTTCTCGTACAAATCACATAGATTCTGTTCCGATAGCCCTAGCACATATATCCTCCACCGTCCGGCCGATCCACTGATGATCATCTCTCAGAGCTTTATTTAACCGTTGGATGAATCCCTTTTCATGCCTCTCACAATATTTGAAAAATTGTGCCACAACCATAGGATCCTTATCTCCTGAGCAAAATTTACCAAATTGATCATCCAGTGACTCGTGACCACCAAGATTTCTCACAGGGCCAAAACCAGCCAGGCCAGTAATGTACTCCACCATGCCATCAAGGAGCCATGGCGGAGCTCTAGACTCAGAGTCCCATATCCATGCACGAGCCATACCTTGTAAAACAACTGATGTAATTGCATAATCAAGGTTTTTAGGATGGCCCATTAATACTGATGGACTTATGTTGATGACAAACTCATTGTTGGTGGTGGTGTCCACCGTGACCGAGTTTGGTAGGTTGTTGCCGGCCAGCCTTAGAGTAACATGGTGGATCACTTGCTTCCTGGTGTCGTTGATATTCGGATAAAGAAGGTTTTCAACGAAGAGGCTGGTGTTTAGGATTATACGGGTGGCTTTGTCGTTGGAAATGTACGAGAGGGTGAAGCGTTTGCCTTCTGCAGAGTCTTTGGCATCGTTGACTAATGTAATACCGAAGCCTTTTGATGCTTCATAGTCTGCCCAGATGGAGATAATTCCAATGGAAGTGATCAAAAGAAGCCGAAGAACGATGCTAGAATTTGAAGACCAAAGCTTGATGTAGTCAGCATCCGTGTCATCAAAGTAGTAGGAGGAGGTGGTGGTGGTGGTGGAGGAGGTGGCGCTATCTCTGGGGATCAGGATGGGTTGGAAGAGGGAAGGGTCTTCCATGAAAGGACGCGAACAAAAATTAGAAGCCGTAATATATGATGAAGACGTAAAAATTATGTAGCACAATGAAAGGCCATCAAATGCTAAGGGCCCACTTTACTGGCCGAAGCACTAGCATGCGATAATCATCCTTTTGTCTTAGGCCGTTTGTTTGTTTGTAGATATTTTTTTTTGAAAGTGATTTTTTTAAAAATAAAATTATTTTTTGATGTTTGATAATATCATTAAAAAATATGTTAAAAATTATTTTTTAATATTTTGTTATGTTATGAAAAATTAATGAGATAGAAAATAACTTATTAATATTTTTTTTTTCAAGTTTATTAAAATAATAAGAAACAGATCTTACAAATTAAAAAGTTTAATAAAAATGAAATTGAAAAAAATATAATTTTATAAATTATCTCAAATAAAATAAATAATAATTAAAATAATAAAGATCAAATCTAACAGATAAAAATATTAAAAAAATAATGAAATTAAAATAATAATAATTATAATTTCATTAATTATTTTAAATAAAATAAGTAACAATTAAAAGAATAAGAGCCAAATTTGATAGATAAAAAATTTCAATTTAAAAAATAATAAGAGAAAAATAAATAAAAATTATGAAGATAAGGACCAAAGTTAATATAAAAATCAAATTAAATCAAAATTTAAAGGATAAATTTGAAAAAAAAAGATTCAAATAAAATATATAGCAATCAAAAGTTTGAGGACCAAATTTAATATAATCTGCAAATAATATGATATTTTTAAATTTTCACAACTTTTAGAAAGTGTTTTTCGTCCAAAATAAAAGGAAAATACTTTTCTGAAAATTAAGCTAATTTATTTTTTAATAGAAAAATATTTCCTGTTGATTAACTTTTCTAATAACAAACAAACACAAAAAAATTTTAAAAGTAATTTTTCAGAAACTATTTTACAGAAAACAAACGTTCTCTTAGAAGTTTGGTTGTGCTACTGGGATAACAAAATCATTTAATTTGTATTTCAACGGAGATTAATCTTGATTTTTTTTTTATTAATTAGCATGTTGGAAAAAGAAATTGATAAACTAGTTACTCTTAAAAATAATTACGAAAATAACATGATTAAAGTTCCTAGGGGTGTACTTGATATAAAGAATTTGATTTTAATTTATAATTATAATCAACCTTAATTTTTTTGAACTAGAGCATGTTGAATATATTAGGTTGGACATGATTTTTTTTTATTAAAAATCATAGATATCCATGGATTGAATATATTAATTTTTTTATTTTTCAACACCTTAAAAAAATATAGAATTGCAACTATTAGAGCGGGAGTTGTAACTATTAGAGCTAGATAACTAAAATATATATTAGAAAAAGCATAAAAATTATCACAATTTATAAAAACAAAACAAAATAAAAATCACTGCCAAGCATACCACTGAGTTAATGAATCCACTTTTGAAGACGGGTAAATTTCTTCAAGAACTTCCTTTTGTGACGTGAAAATGCAAGGATAAGGTTACGAGAGCCAAGAGATCTGGTATCATCTATCCAAGAACTTGACCTTTTTCCCAGAAGAATTAACAGCTAGAAAGCATTTTAGCGAACGAACAAAGTTAATTTCTCATTCTCATCATCAACAAAAACATAGAGAAGAAAAAAAAAAGCCAAATCTCTAACACTGCAAAAAGAAGAGCAAGTTCCTCTTGCTTGTTTCTACCAGCACAAAAAACCTCCACCATCAAAATGCAATTTCTTTCTCTACACCACCTCCCTTCATATGATCACTAATAGCAACTAATTTACAGATCAAATACAATTCGTAACCAAAAAAGCAAGGCAAGAGATTATGCCCCATAGCATTCAGCATTCCTGCACATGAGCTACTCTCTAGTCTCCTAAAAAGCATAGACTAGCTAGCAAGCAGGGCAAGCAACAGATCAGTATATCACCATCTACAAATGTCAGAGATCGACATTTAGCCAGCAACATGACGATAAATGCAACAAATCGAGTGAGTTTATCCCCTGTAGCCCAGAGTTGATGTTAATTTAGCCAGCAACAAAAAGATAAATGTCAGAGACATAAAATGTGGTTTCTCGTTAATTTTGGAAGCTACCGATGGGGCAGGATTCGAAGGCACTGCACCATAAACAGTCGCACCATTTGAGTTTGTGGTGTTCAAGACCGACGAGCTTGTGCTGCAAAACAATTCCAAATCCAGATGAGAAGTAAAAAAGGATCAACCAGCAGAAAGCTTTTTTTTTGGTTTTTTTTTTCAAGGTGAAAAGGAGAGAAAAAGTAGAGGCGGTAAGAAACATTACCTAGTGGACGGAAACTGACATGTCCCAGTACCTGAAATTGTATTGAATATAAATAGGAGCTCTAGCAAAGTAAATAATAATAATAAAGAATAAATCTGAGCACAGCTAATCCACAAATCTGACGACTGACATGCGTCTGTAAAAGGCCACTAAAAGTAGCTTGCCCGGCAGTAAAAAGATCCACTTTAGCTATTTTTCAACGACCTCGATAAAGCGACCCAAATCATAATCTTTTTCTAGCTAGCCTGCCCCCTCGACGTCCTCCAAAATAATTCCCTCGAGATGTAGTGAGCTGGAGGTGAGTTCACATGTCATTTCTATCCTCTTAGACGTGGGGTTCTTATAACTCGGGAAACCCTAATCTCAAAACTTCACTCTTTTTAATTGAATCCAACAAGATACTCACTATCGACATAACAATGTCCATCTGCAACTAATAATTTGTAAGTCAGTTGACATGTAATTTCTGTTCTTTAATGCATAATTATTAAACCCAGTGATTCAAGAAATTCAGGACTCAAAGTTTGATTTCAGTCAAGTTTCTAGTTGAATCATTCAATACATTAGATCAAATTATTAGTAATTTAATCAATTAAGCATATCCATTCAAACTCAGTCAAGTCAACATTAGAAATCTTAAAAAACATAAAATAATTTTAAAAAATAATTGATTATCTAGGGCTAAACTTTTTTTTTGAAGTTAATTTTGTGGATTTGTTATTACATTTTAAAAAAATTTTTAAAAAAATTTAAATTTAAATTTTATTTTTTTCTTTACTTGAATTAATAATTTTTTTAGTATTTTAAAATTATTTTGATGTGTTTATATTAAAAATAATATCTAAAAAAATAAAAAAAATATTATTTTGATATATTTTTAAATAAAAAGTATTTTGAAAAACAACCACAATTATACTCTAAAACAATTTCTACATCACTTCAAATAATATATTTTTTTTCATTATGATCGAGACAGGAATTTTGACAAATATGTATGGTAATGCAATTGAGATTTATTATGAAAAAATTAGTTTAGGAACTATGAAAAAATTAGTTTAGGGACTAATTTAGACTTCGGTAAAGTTTCTAGCTAGTTAAATCATTCAGTACATATTAAAGTAGATTTTTAGTAATCTGATTGATACGAGTAAATCCATTCAAATCCATTCAAGTCAATATCAAGGATCTTAAATAAATAAAAAAAAAATGAATGACACTACTTTGTTTTAACAAAAATAATTAATAATTCAAGGTTAATTATTATTAATAATATCGGTTAAAAAAACTATTATTAATAATCGATCAATTTAATGATGACTGATTAGATTTAGGATTAAAAAAAATTAATTCTAAGAAATTCACCTAATAAATTGAGAGATTATCCATGTTTTAAACTCTAACTAATTTAATAAAAGAACTCAAATCAAATTTATAAACCGACCGCAGAGTTAAGCATTAAGAAAAATAAAATAAAGTAATCAGTGAATGGTTTCGGTGAATTTGGTCCGGTCCGTAACAGGCAAAAGCGTCGCTTTTTTTTTTTTTTTTTTTTTTTTTTTTTTTTTTTGCAGAATAAGGAATAAAGAAGCCGAATCCCCCGAAACCTTTTAGACCGATACTTACAGATGAGTGGCAAAGTTAGAGGGACAAGAGTGCGACCCGAAATTCAGCATTGATCGTTCATGAAAAAGAAAGAAAGAAAGAGAAGGACGAGCGGAATTCAGGTGTTAAAGGGGAAAAGGTTTCAAGAAATGAACTGATTGGTCTCTTTTATTTTAAAAACTAATTATTTAGTTCCTTTTTTCGTCCATTTTCAATTTCTTTTATTTTTTTCGTTTTAATAAGGTGAAAAAATAAATAGATATCATGGAGATTAATGAGAAAAATATATTTCTTGAAACAAAGTAATATTAAATTAAGCATGACTAGCAATAGTCAAGGGACTAGTTGTTAGTTTTGGAAACTAGAGGGACTATGTAGCTCGTTTTTAAAAATTAAGAGGGACTAATTTATAACTTAATCATCAACACGTGACATGAACAATAAATGGATACGGCACGATAGAAGACACAACTTACTTGGATTAGTGCTAGTGGTAGCAGCAGTTCCTCCAAAATTACAGCTGCTGGGCACTGGATTCTTCTGATAATAGCTGTTGAATGCATAGGAGGCATGGTCATGAACAGTGTTTGGATTGTAACAACTTCCACTAGGTAGAATTGCCGAGCAATCAGCACCGCCATAGCCACAAGCATAATCCAAAGCAACTTGTAACGCTGTTGGTGATGCACTTGGGCTAGCAATACACCAGCTAGCTCCTGCAGACACAGGTGATGTTGTTGACGTTGGGGTTACCATTGGCGTAATGGTAGCGGGCGATGTAGAATCGGGGTCTGAATTTGGGTTTATCAGGGGAGTCGATGTGGTGGGAATTATTGTGGGAACAGTGGTTATCGGGGTGGTGATGTCCTTTTGGCTGCCGGAAATAGAATTCACAAGGACTACAGCCTGTTTTGTTCCATGGCCTGCTCGTTTACTATTCTCATTTGCTAACCTTTTTGTAACACTTGAACCTGGATTTAAAATCATCAAGAATAAAGTTAAGCTTCCATTGTGTAACGTGTGATTGGAAAGCAGGAGTCCTCAGCCAATCCTGTTCACACTATTTGAAACTTGACATCTAGGCATCGATTAGTGTGTGCATGGTTCCAAAATTCACCGACTAGGCTGAACTCTAAAGTCGTGAGTGGATAGGTAATTTACAGTGCAGCATGAGTGTCCAACTAGAGTGGCCAACATGTTTAATAATTGACAA
The DNA here is from genome assembly GCA_018804465.1 of Populus tomentosa. NCBI lineage: Eukaryota > Viridiplantae > Streptophyta > Magnoliopsida > Malpighiales > Salicaceae > Populus > Populus tomentosa. The sequence goes on from CM031977.1 coordinate 16,344,881, forward strand.
GAAAAAAAAAAGAGAAGGACAAGTTTGAAATTGAACAAGAACCATGATAGAGACAAAAAAGTAGATGAAGTTTGACTCCAGAGAACCAACAACAGAACAAGAACTTGAATGAGGAGATGAAAAATCAAAGCAAAGGCTCATTCATCAAAAAAAGAAAACCCATCTTGTTTCTGAAATGTAATCCTGGATATCCATGCTTGAGTTAACAGGAAAATAAGAAAATCAGCAATGTATTAAGAAAAGAAAAAACCAGTAATGTGAAATCGTAGCTTCCTTGGCCTGATGGAAGAGAAGTTGTGAGACAATATTGGTTCTGCAATAGAGAAATTCCAAGCATGAGAGAGTAAACCATCACCTGATGAAGAAATGAAGAGACCGAGTAAGCAAAACATTAGGGAGTAGATGACCCTGCCACCCATGGGCTTAAACCCCCGACCCTCTTCTTCTTCTTCTCCTCCTCCTCCTCTTCTTTGATGTATTTATCCAATGAGTTTACCCTTTATTCAAAGCAAAGAAAGGGAAAAGAAGCAAACAAATGTTAAATTACAGAAGCATCAATGATCTTGTTGAAAAGAGAGGACTATGCATCCTTCGTGATGTGTAAAGAATATATATTTTGTGGAATAAGTACCCTCTTGTGAGAGAGAGAGGAGAGGGAGGAGGGAGGGGGTAATGTATGTGTTTGTAGAGGGAGACTTGAGAAAGGAGACGGGTGTAGAGGAGGGTTCACAAGCAAGAGATGGAACAAAAAAAGAGGGAAAAGGTGAGAAGAAGGTTGAAAAAGAAGTAAAGGGAGAGAATTGTTTTGGGATTTAGGCTCAGTGTGGGCTGGTAAGTGATGGTTATAATGATGACGATGATGTCTACATTTTGCCTTTTGTTTTATTTTTATTGGTCTGTTATCTTCTTCTTTTAGTGTTTCATAAATAATGAGAGCAAGGCCAACCTTCAATTATGTCCTGTAAGCTTTCTTAGCTAAGCAAGACAGGCGCTGCATGTCCTTGTGCTCGCCTTGGTGCCCCCTCAGATGCTGTATAAAGAGAGAGGGAGAGAGAGAGAGAGCACAGCGCGAGGTGGACTGCCCCACTGATGACCTTCCGAGGGATGAGCTTGGATCAACCGAAGTGGTATGAGTGATACTCAAGTATTCTCTCCCCCGATCCCTGCTTTTTGGTGGGTTAAAGACCTAAAAAAAAGTATTTGCTACAGTTTCTTGTTGGGTTGTTCTTGATCAAGAGTGCCAACTACATAGAAAGAATGTGCTTTTCATTTCTTATTCTTCATGGCGACACGAACCTGTCAAATTTCTCACTTCAACATGTATGGAAACAGATAATGATTCCCTGTTTGTAAAGAGTGGTGCATAAGGTATACTGATGCTATGCAGAAAAGCCAAAGCAAGGTTCTTATTACTGCAGAGGAAAAACATTAAGAAAAATAAAAAATCAAGCAGGACAAACCGATGACAACTGAGTTTTATTACCAATTAATCTTGTGAAGAGCTCTAAAAGCATCTTTTTTTTTTTTTTCCTAATTCTTTTGGCCTAGAGTGATCAGACCTTGCCACAGGAGCTATGTGGATCATGTGGTTGAAGTCACCGCTTCAAGGTCTCTCATCGTTTATTTTGCTTTTCGAAAAGCCAATGGAGTCGCTTCTAGGTCAGAAAGTAGGGCAATGGTCTCTGCCTTTGTCCAGGGAGGTTGTGGCTTTCCCCCATTGCCCTGACTCAAAAGCTTCTTTCTTTCTTTCGTGGAACCCCATCGATTCATTTGAAAGTAGCTAAAAGTCCAAAAAAACATATGGGAAAATACACCCCTGGAGCAAAGCTTGGGAAAAAAAAAAAAAAAGGAGAGAAATTACAGGAATAAGTCAAGGATGAACATGACGAGGTCCTTGTTTAAACCAGAAAGTCAGGGAAAAAGAAGAAAAACACTAGCTGGTGGATAAGGGAAAATGCCTTGCTAATAAAGACTTGGAGGGTTTTCCTTGTTCTAGCCAACCCTAGTTTGATATTCCATTCCAAATAGGGTTTGTGTAAAATTTTAATTTTTTATATTTTTAAATTATTTTAACAGGTTAATATTAAAAATAATTTTTTAAAATAAAATACAACCAGATTTTATATCTAAATTTAGACGTTAAGAAAACTAAAAAATGGTCTTGAAAAACAAAAGGTGAGCAGTCCAGAAGTCTATCCTGAGGTTGCTCTTTTGACCAATTGGATGTCTACGCGCTATTTGATATTCCTAGACTCCTCCTTTTCTCCTTGTTTTTCCTAGTGCAAATAAAGTCGCTTCTTGATTGTTGCTCTCTTGCGATGTTATTTTAAGCGGCCATGTGTTCCATGGGGACAATTTAAGCATAAAATTTAAAAAGAGCAATCATTATTGTTTCATCATAATTGCAATAGCTATCTCAAAACTATCTTTTAAATGTGGACTAGTCTTGAAATTGGCATACCCATACCTCTCCTAGTCACTTTGTACGTTCTAGGCGTCGTGATAAAGAGAAATCTCACCTATTGTTGCCCGGTTTAGGAGAAGATTTTTAAAGCTAAGATTGCCGTTTTAGATAATGTTATTTAAGGTGGTGGGCTGGGTGAATTCTAGGCCCACTCCGTACTTCCCAATAGCCCAGTCCAAGAAAAAAGTGGGTAAGGAAAACCCAAAATATCAGTGGGTCTCGGTCTCAGACTCACATCGAGTCAAGCCCACAGCTAACCTTAACAGAAGCAAAACATCTTTTCATTTAGAATTTATATGTGATGTTTTTATTTAAAAATATATTAACATAATTTATTTTGTAATAATTTTTTATTTTTTAAAATTTAATTTTGATATTTGAAATAATTTAAAAATATATAAAAAAATTCAAATGTTTTTTGTATGCAACAAATGTCCAATGGTTTTGTGCTTCTACCTTACTTTCCTCATTTGTTTACCCATGATCACTGTTTTCTGCCACATACAGGTAGTGGAATTATTAAAAAAAAAATGGTTTCTGTGTATCACGTGAAGTTGCATATACATAACTGTAATTACTTAACATGCTTATATATTGAAATTGAAAATAGTAATATAATCTGCTTGAAATTAAAGGTCCATTTTCTATTTTTATGCTATGCATTCAGAATCATTTAGCTGAAGAAGAGGAAATAAAGCGATTACTCCGTGATGACAGGAGTGGTACCAGGAGTAGGAAGTTTGAGAGAATCAAACAAGAGCCGTAGTAGTAGATAGAGCATCAATAGCAGCAGCACCTTTTGCACTGCTACTACCTCTCTTCTTCTTCCTCTTCCTCTTCTTCTTGCCTCCTCCTCCTGCTACACCTTGGAGATCTGATTTTGCGATGAGTGATTGGATGGAAGTGACGCGGCACTCCTGCCAGTCGAGCTTGTTCAAGTCCGCCACGATGTCCTCCATGTTCATCAATGTGCATGACGATATTTCGTTTTTCTCTTTCACTGTGGAGCGTGACAGATTCTCCAGATCTATTTTATCCACCGCATCTATCAACGCCTTCTGCTCGTGGATTTATGACAGAAAGCATAGCTTAATTTAAGCACAGAAATTCAAAATCAGAAACCAATTAGTGTGTTGGATTTGAACCTGAGAGATTCTATGGATTTTCTTGAAGCCGTGCATGCGAATAATCTGCAAAAATAGAACAAACATTAACGTACACGAAAATCAAAACCAAGATCAATCAATGCAGAAAATGATAGAGCGATTACCTGATTGAGGAGATTGGGGGAGAGACCGAATTGCTTGTGAGATAGAAAAAAATGGAGATAATCTTCGAGAGAAATCGTGCTCATTTTTCTTCTTTCTTTGCTGCTGCACTCTCTCTATCTATCGATTTTAATTTCTCCTATTTTAGAAAGCCTTCTAATCTAATTTTACAAACCGCTCTTTTTTATACTGTTTGGCAAATGCCAGGCTATATACCAGATGGTTCAAGAAGATTCTCCGAGGGGGTGCTGGCTCACGAGCCGGCACGTAATGCCTGTTGTTTTAATGAAACATTTTAATTAAAATTTGAAATAAATTGTTGAAATTTAAAATTTTACTTATTTCTAATTTATTAAATAAAATAGAGATAATAAAATTTAAATTAAGATAGCTTGATCATTAAATCTTTAATATTATATTAAATTATCATTTCAATCCATAAATTTAAATTATTAAATAAAACTTCAAGATATATTATTTTATAAAAAAAAGAAAAATCAAGAAAAAAAATTGTCACTTAAACAAAGACAAAAACAAAGAAAATTATATTTATATTGAAACATGAAATTATATATAAAAAATTAATTAAAAAAATAAACTAAGATTAAAAAAATTAAAAGAATAAAAATAAAATAAAAATAAAAAATAAATTGCAAGGCAGCCTATTTTTTTTTTTATAGGATTGTAAATTGAAATGAAAAATAATTTAAACAAAAGAAAAAAAATAAAAATCAAATTAAAAACAATAATATACCATAAACGTGAATTAAATAATAAAATTGAAAGTCAATAATATTTTAACAAAAAAAAACATTATAAATAAATAAAATAAAGATTAAATTGAAAAAAATAAAACATTACAAATTGAAATTGAAGAAATAAATCAAAAACAAATAAAATATATATAAAAGGTTCAAAAAATAACATTTAAATATCAAAAAAATAAGAACTGAAACCAAAATATCAAAAATAAAAAAAACTAAGTTGTATTATTTATGGGATCAGAGAAAAAAAAAAGATCAACTATTTCAAATTTACTTTTAATTAATTAGATTAAAAAAACCAAACTATCCCTTGATGATTATTAAATTAATGAGAAAACCATACTAAAAAGATCAAAAGGCCCCCAGGCCCATTGTTTAAATTTCGGGTTCCAAGGCTAAATATGCCCTTTCAAGGTGCTTAAAAAGTTAAAAAAATGGAAATATCATCACTTAGTAAAAATTGATTTAAAAGGTATTAGAGTCGTTTTATTGTTTCAAAAATTAAAAAAGTTATTTTTACTCTTGACGAATCTTTAATGACAAATAGGTCACCAACAAAAAACTGAAATACCCCCTTCAATATTTTGTCCAGGGAATGATAGTCATTACTTTATAACAATGGATAGTGAAATTGCCCCCCTTCAATATTTTGTCTAGGGAAGAAAAGAAAGTATTGAAACAAGTTTTTCTTTCCTCTTATATTTTCCTCCCAAACCTGTCACTTTTCATGCCAAAATCCTTAGTTTTTTTTTTTCTTTTTTCTTAGCCTAATCTCCTTCCAGTCTCTTATTATCCATTAATTATTGTATGAAGATGTGAATTTAGGTACAATATTGAAGAAATTTGAAAAAAAAAAAACTATTCCTCTCCTTCTCTAAACCGTCCGCCTTTCTCGGCTTCTAAAATGTACTCATATTTTTTTATCCCTTAAGGACAATAATACCCTTCATTTTAATAATCTGATTTTTTCATTTCACAAGGTATCCTGTCTTATCAATCTGATTAATTTTTAATTTAACATAGTTTTTTTATATATATATTTTATTATTAACATGAAAATTCATCAGTTTAATTTTACCTATTTTATTTTCCAAATAAAAATTTTAATATTTACAAACTCGAAAAATTCTAACACGAGGTTTATATATAGTGTTTTGTTGGCAAGATGTTTCATTTAGTTTTGTTAATAAGAGTACAAATAACCGAAGATATGCAAACAAATGATAGTGGAGTGGGCCAGAGATTCATTGCATGTAAAGCCCATGGTTCAATAAAAAGCATGTGAGGCCCACAGTTTTCTTCAACCAACGGATCCATGCCTCTCCGTGGTAGAGTTAGATAATGGGCCTATGGACCTCAGACAACGGATCCATTCCGCTGTCTTCCCTGCACAGAAAAGGGATAACGCGGCATTCCGTAAGAGAAAAACAAACACTGTTAAACAAGAACCATAGAAAATGATACCATGTTGTTGCTCCCTAATTCCATCACCGGCTTCCATATCCAATTTCATCTCAGACCAGCCTTACCTCTCCATGCTAGACAAAAATTGCACTTCAATGAAAGACCTTCAAAAAATCCATGCCCAACTCATAAAAACTGGCCTAGCGAAAGACCCCATTGCTGCTAGCCGTGTTCTGGTCTTCTGTACCTCTCCTGCAGGTGACATCAACTATGCCTACTTAGTCTTCACACAAATACGAAACCCAAACCTTTTTGTATGGAACACTATTATCAGAGGCTTCTCTCAAAGCTCAACTCCACACAATGCAATCTCTTTGTTTATTGACATGATGTTCACTTCACCAACTACTCAACCTCAAAGGCTGACTTATCCTTCAGTTTTCAAGGCTTATGCTCAACTTGGTCTAGCCCACGAAGGTGCTCAGCTTCATGGCAGAGTGATAAAACTGGGACTTGAAAATGATCAGTTTATACAAAATACAATCTTGAATATGTATGTAAATTGTGGGTTTTTGGGTGAAGCTCAGAGAATTTTTGATGGAGCTACGGGATTTGATGTTGTTACGTGGAATACGATGATCATAGGACTTGCTAAATGTGGAGAGATTGATAAGTCTAGGAGGTTGTTTGATAAGATGTTGTTGAGGAATACAGTGTCATGGAATTCTATGATTAGTGGGTATGTGAGGAAAGGCAGGTTCTTTGAGGCAATGGAGCTCTTTAGCAGAATGCAAGAGGAGGGGATTAAGCCTAGTGAATTTACAATGGTGAGCTTGTTAAATGCTTGTGCTTGCTTAGGAGCACTGAGACAGGGAGAATGGATTCATGATTATATAGTGATGAACAATTTTGCATTGAACTCTATTGTTATTACAGCGATTATAGACATGTATTCCAAGTGTGGAAGCATAGATAAGGCTCTTCAAGTGTTCAAGAGTGCCCCCAAGAAAGGATTATCTTGCTGGAACTCCCTAATTTTAGGCCTAGCTATGAGTGGCCGTGGGGATGAAGCAGTCCGATTATTTTCAACGCTCGAGTCTTCAAATCTCAAACCGGATCATGTTAGTTTTATAGGAGTCCTGACAGCTTGTAGTCACGCTGGGATGGTGGACAGGGCAAAGGACTATTTCTTGTTAATGTCAGAAACATACAAGATGGAGCCATCGATAAAACATTATAGCTGCATGGTTGATGTTCTAGGCAGAGCAGGACTCCTCGAAGAGGCAGAAGAGCTAATAAGAAGCATGCCAGTAAACCCAGATGCCATTATATGGGGGTCTATACTCTCCTCCTGCAGGGAGTACGGAAACATTGAGATGGCAAAACGAGCGGCGAAGCGTGTAAAGGAGTTGGATCCAAATGAGAGTTCAAGTTTTGTACTTCTGTCAAACGTTTATGCTGCTCATAATCATTTTGAAGAAGCAATTGAGCAAAGGCTCTCTTTGAAAGAGAAGCAGATGGACAAAGAGCCTGGCTGTAGTTTGATTGAAGTGAATGGCGAAGTTCATGAATTTGTTGCCGGGGGACGGCTGCATCCAAGATCCAGAGATATCTACCATGCGTTGGATGATCTGGGATTGGCGTTAAAGGAGATGGGATAGGATTAATATGAACCAATTAAGATTATCATGACAGAAAACAGGTTCTTTCGGTTCCCATAAGTTCAGTATTTCTCTTGTTCAAGGTGGATGAACTCCACTGCAACTCAGGGTTGAAAGAAAGAACAGATCTGGTCATCATCGAATGAGGTAGCTTCTTACAATTTTAATTATCACTCATTAAGTGCTTTTACAAGGAAGCCTGGAAACATTAGTGAAATGACACAACATCGAAGAATATTAGGATTTGACAATATGAGAGAGGCTAGAAGATTTGCTGCTAATTAGGATTTTGACATGGTTCGCTCTGGTGCCCAAGAGTATATCTCAGGGGTCACAGCACCATTGGTGAGCAATTTCTGTGGCATTCCGTACAAATTCGGGATATCAAGGTGGTGACGACGGCCGTCTTGGTAATGCTGATTCTGCACAGCAGCAGTGATTCCATCCTCATCCAACGGCAAACGATCAAAAGACGCGTTCATGAATGATGCAGCCATGATCACAACAGGGCCTGAAGCAATGAGGGCACCGACCACAACTCCACCCACAACCTGCCCCTGAGCCCCTGCCAGGTAGATGGTTAGTCCCGTGATCCCCTGTGGAGCAGGTGGGGGCAAGACAGATCCAAGCAGTGAGAGTATCTCAAACCGCCCATGAAGGGTCACGATGGCCCCCGACGAGGCTGGTTGTCTTAGGGTCACATTGGTTACACAACCGCTCCCACTAAGCACTGATATTCCACGCTGCTTCCTTCTTGCAAAGTTGGCTAAACTCTCACACACATCACAGCCAGAGCTCACCTCCATTGCATGGGCTCGGAGTGCGTTAGCACTCTCTCGAGTAACAATAGTAGGAGGTTTTGGCTTATTTTTGGAGCCAGCTGGCCTTCCACGTGGACGCCTGAGAGTTTCACCCCCGCGTGCCGAAGAAATAGGCGGCACTGCCTTCGGCAACTTTGAAGCCATAAGGATGGCCTCCATGTTCGGTCTGCGGTCATGACCCTTCTCCGATTCATGGTTTCGTTCCATGATTCTCTCAGAATATCCAGCCATTCGTAAACAAAAGAATACACAAGAACTGTGCTCGGTGTCTGGGTTTAAGTAGCTGATTTTGTGCGAATAAATTTATTGCATGAAACCAAAAGAATGATCAGAATTAGGAGAAGGTTAAGTGACACCAACCTTGTAATTAAGTTATTTATACTTTATATGCGTTCTTCACCCTGCCTACCTCCCAACTGGTATGCCCTTCACGTCAATTGCCTTCCAGGGCAAATGCCTGTTTCTCACATAAACAGCAAGCTGATGTGAAACCATTTCAGGAAGTCATAAATTAATCACAAGATACCCACTCGAAGATTTCAAGGGAACTATTAGTAAGAAACCCCATTAAAAAAACGGTGCCAGCATGCTTGGTAAAAAGGCTTAATCATTTCTCTGGCTTTCGTATTGAGGGGATTCGCATTAGCAAGCCACGTCTCAAAAGTCAGACATCATGCCCCAGTAAATTAGGTAAAAAACGGTATGGAGGCATTGGACAAAGCTGATAGAAACTAAGGTGGCAGAAAGGTCCTAACCACTGATCCAATGCAATGTTGCAATCAAAGCATCCTCTTGGAAAAAAAATAGAAATTCCTTGCTTTTCATCGATATGAAAATTTCAAACCTCTAAATTGGCGAGGCAATGCCATATTCTATTTGGAAAAAAATTGTCCCTTTTCAGAAGACTCAAATCACTCTCCCTTTCTCATTCTTGTAAAGATACCATAATACACTGTTTCAAATGCTAACATAGCATGTAACTGGCAAATAACGAATAGTGTTATCAAAATTAAACTTAAAAAGGAAAGGCAGTCGGAACCTGGACACTTAAAGGCACAAATATGAGTTTCTTCTGATCTCATACCATTTCAAGCAAATGAGTAAAGATGCATGTGAGATCCTACAAAATAAAGCAATTTCATGCATAGTAGAAATCAAATGGAAACAGCGCGCGCGCGCACTTACTTCTATGGTGTTGTTCAATGTTTAAACTTGACAATTAGATTTTAAGGATCTAGTTAGAAAACATTTGCTGGCTGAAACAAGAGGAAAAATGACATAACACAGACTGGGAAGATAATACATCATTTTAGAACACAGAGACTAATTATTGGACAAATTAGTTAACATTTGTAAGTTACTCCAACAAAACCACTCGTGAATAATAAGAAATAAAATTGAAAACAATTAAGTACGGACATATTCTAGTTTAGTTATTGATAATCTGTTATAAAACTTAGATGCATACTAGGGATCAATTGACTTGAATTCATAACAGAACTAACCTGTTGGATGAACGCTGCTCATTTGCAGTTTTCACATAATATATCAAAGTTGATGAAGGCGGCCTCAGAGGATCACCCAGCCCATTCTCTTTCCTATATGCAGCTTTACCAACGTCTGCTAGGAGGACACGAGTTCACATAGTAAGAACATGCAATTTCAAATCCAACTCAATATAACCAATTCAGCCACCACATGCGTCTGACATTGTTCAGGATAATAAACACACCATTATAGCTGATTTGAGATGGTACATGTCCGACATTACATTCACCACCAACTTTAGCTCCGCAAAAACCATTGTTTTTACTCCAGACCTTTGATTCTTGTGTCTCCTTCATCTGTAGAAATGCAATCTATAATATTAAAAAACAAAATCTATAAAAATCAAGGCATGAACAAAACCATCAGTGTACTTATCGATCTCACGCAGCACATAGAAAGCCAGTAATAATGTAGAGAGAAATAATTCAGACGGTAATTAACTCAACAACCAAGCAGCAGAAATACGCAAAAAAAAAAAAAAAAAAACCTTCAGCAGCTGTTAAACACTAATTCCCAAATCCCTAACAACTAAAAATCAAACTGAAAAAGATCTTTTATGCTAATCAAGTAAAAGTTTATAAGCAGTGTTTGCGAAATCATCAACAAATTCCAAACAGCTAACATACCTTCTGTTTTGACATGCTTCACATGCTAACGGTTATAATCTGTTGACACGGAAAGCATACAACCCCTCCCCCAAGAGAGTGAAGAAAATTTAAGCTCTTATTTTCAGTGTGGGCGGGGGAAAATATTTTACAGTGTCGGAGAGTAATTTTAAATTGAAAGATAGTTACAGGTAGGAAACGGAATGATAAGAATATTTTAATTTAAAATTTCTCTTAATTATTTTTTTAAAATAAAATTTAAAAATAATCAATAAAATATCATTTAATTAATTTAAAGTAGTATAAGATTTGTTGGTACGGGCGGGTTTTCGAGGAGGGCTTTTTTTTTTTTTTTCAAATTTTGTAATTGATGTTATTTTATTGAAAAGTAATATTTTTTTTATTGAAATATCTCGATTTTATAACTTGACATATAAATTTAGTTAATTAACCCAAACAAGCTCAAATCTTTTTTTAATTTATAATTGCTATGTTTTTTTTATTCTTTTATAAATATTCAGTTTTTTAAATTTTATCCTTTATTTACACGGTCATCACCCATGAATTGGATTATCAAAGATTTAATCCGTTGTTTAGAACAGAAATCTCCAGTTTATATTCAATGATTCCACATATTCTAGCCTCGTATCCATGTGAATAAATAATCACTAACCGCTTAAGTACTGATTCAGTAGTTACTCGCCACTAAAAATTGTTTTCTACTTTCTGCATGCGAATCTGCTTACAGTAACTTGTAACAGAAGGGAATTTGAGGGAGTGGTTCCTCGCTTGATGGAATCGGTTTTATGTCTTTGTCCAGAGGCTTTAAACGGAAAAATAAGCTAAGTGGATTGCTTGGAAGTGTTTCTCAACAATAACATACATAAACGTAGCTGCTTTTTGACTGTTAGATGAAGCTTGCATCAAAACCAGAACTCTACCCTTGTTGTGTTGACTTGTTGTTGGAAATGTGTTATGACATCTTGGAAAGCAAGATTATATCTAGAATGGAAAACCAAGACTTTGTTTTCCTTATCTCAAATCATGCTGATTTAACATGGACGAGCCTCTTCTCTCAAGAACAACAGCAGAAGAGTCCAGCAGGCGACCGGGAAGAGAACTCTCCTCTAGTTACCTTGATCTTGGCCAGTCCCTACGTCAATCGACGTCACACCTTGTCACTAACGATGTGATTATCCCCATCATCACAACACCAAACACTTCTTCATATGTAAATCTCATTGCCAGTTTGAACAAAAAGAAAACAAGACTCCCTTACCGATCTCATTCGGCTCCATCGCTGTTTACAGATGCCAGGGAGACTTTTGAAGATTCTTTCGACCCCAGACCAGGCTCGAAATCAACTCCTTTGATTGTTCGGCAGGCTTTTGTCGGCGTGTTCTTGTATGTATTGGTTGTTGTGTTGATATTCCTTGTCAGTGGCCGCTTCAGGGGAACCGCAACATTCAAGCCAGTAGATGCCTTGTACTTCACAGTGGTTACACTCTGCACCATCGGCTACGGTGATATCGTTCCAGATACAACTTTTACCAAGCTGTTTACTTGTGGTTTTATCCTGGTTGGTTTTGGTTTCATCGATATTTTGTTAAATGGATTGGTCACGTATATTTGCGACAAGCAAGAAGCCGTTCTGCTAAGCACCATGGATGGGAGCACGCCCACCACCATGGTTCAAGCTTATATGATGGACAAAGCTAAAGGAAGAATGAGAATCAGAACGAAAGTGGTCTTGGCTTCGGCAGTGGTCATTGTCTGCATTGCCGTAGGAACTATTACAGTGCACTACCTGGAGAAGTTGGATTGGGTTGATAGTTTTTATCTGGCTGTTACATCTGTGACAACCGTAGGATATGGGGATTACGCTTTCACAACCGTAACTGGAAGATGTTTCGCCATTATTTGGCTATTAGTTAGCACACTGGCGGTTGCCAGGGCTTTTTTGTACCTGGCTGAGCTAAGGATTGACAGGAGGAATCGCAGGATTGCAAAATGGGTTCTTCAGAAAAAGATGACACTGGGCGATTTAGTAGCTGCAGACCTCGATAATGATGGATCCATCAGGTAATATTCATGATTTTCTACCAGTAGATTTCTAGTTAAAGCCACGCTGTTCAAAATCCTATTAACTCTTTACAAGCTGTTGTCGTCTTTTACTTTTCCCTCCCAACTTGATTTTCCAAACTTGATTCCAATTAAATCTTAGTGCATGCATATTTGAAGAAAACCTAAATAAGCGCAGTTGGGAAAGGGAGATTGATGTAGTTGTAATTTCGCATAATTGCAAGGCAAGAGAGATCTGGGAAGAGAGAAGCATGAGCATAGCTTATATCTCAGGATTGCTCAAGGGGATGTCCTTAAAAGTTATAGCTGGCAGTTAGGCAAGTCCATACTACACAGAGTTGGACCATGGCACTGCTATTATGTTTCCTGTGTGATCATAGCAGAAAATGAACATTTCAATCATTAATTGCGATAGTTAAAGTGCTAAGTATTTGGAGAAAACAAATGCATAGTGTCGGAACCTAGTCTGTTTTTCAGGAGGATTTTCTTTATCGCAGTTGCGGGCAACCAAGATAGAAGTTAAGAGTAGCTATCAGCCTATCATTGTAAGCTAATGGAAAAGAGTGTGTTCGGTTCCAAATCAATGGAGCTTCAAATTCAAGAGTGATAAACAGAAACAGATGAAACAGCTTGGTGCAGTGGCCATGCTTGAGAGAAAATTTGTCCAGTTAGACGACCGAAATCAAAATTATGTGTGAATTCTAACATAAAATGGATAAACAATTCTCTGAATGTACAGAATGCTTCCCGAAGACTTTGAACGATGAGAACAGTACTCAAAAGCACAACCTACCTGCTTCTGCAAAAAAACTTTGTAGATGAAGCAACCAGTTAATTGAGCAGATCTCTCTCAGTTTTTGGTATTTGTCAATCAGATATGTTTAAGTTTCAATGCAATCATTCCAAAATAGTAATAAATTGTAAAGCAATTTGCTCAAACTTTACGAGCTTAATATGTGTTGTTGGTTGCTTTGTGCCTGCAGCAAATCTGAATTTGTAATTTACAAGCTTAAGGAGATGGGGAAAATAGCAGAGAAAGACATCCAGCAGATCTGCAACCAATTTGATTCATTAGATAGTACCAACGGTGGCAAAATCACTCTTGCCGATCTCATGTAAAGTGACGATAGTTCAACAGGTTTTGCTATTGGAACAGGCCAACCAGATTTTGCCTCGCTAATAAGCAGGACTTGAGACTCTCTACGGTAAAGGGAATAGAAAATGATAAGAAAGGCAACATACAACAAGCAGGATGGTATCATGACAGAAGTTCAATTTCCTACTGGCATAAAGTTGGTCAACTGGTTACACAAACAAGATCTATTCTTTTTGCGAGCAAAGATCTATAATTTCAATTTTTGTTCAAATGTTAATTTGTCAGTTGATTATTTGCTGTTAGAGAAAGTAAAACTGTACATGTAAGAGCTGTCGAATGTTGATTGCTCTGGTTAATAGGGGAGCAGCAACTGTCAGAAAGGTGCATTTTCATCCCCTCAATTTAAGGGTACATTCATTTACATGACCTTTTAAACCTCCAGATTCATCAGTGCATGCTTTGCTACACTCTAGAGCACATTAGTTACAAAGGAATTATTTGAGTTGCAAATTGTGGACGCTATGACAGAAAATGAAGTGCACCATCCTAATGCAATCATCAACTCACCAACAGATTTCTTCAATTTTGTCGCCTAAAATATTGCTGAGCGTTCACAGTGGCAAACCTTCAAGGTTACATTAATGAATGACCTTGTAAGAGTCCAGGGAGCTTCATGCAGATGCTGGTTCGCAGATTTGCCCTCGGTTTACCCTAGCAACTGTAATTCAAACAGGAACCATTACAAACGCTAACTAAAAGAAATAAAAAACATAAGATGGCATAAATCAAGTGCAAATCAACATTTCCTGCTGATCTCAAGTTCAAGCAGCATGTTGCTTTGACTTAGTAGTCAATGGCTAAAAGAAGAAACTTAAGACGGAGAAGTTGGCAGCAACATTTTGAATCACATGGAACCAAAGAAGATGGAAACAAGAAAATCACCTGTGAGAGAGAAGGACATTAGTTCCATTTTGGGTGCGGTGCTGATGTAATGGATTCAGACATTTTGATTCTCCAATTTGCTCATTATTTCCAACAAAGAAACCAAAATAGTATTTCTCCTATCATGGCAACTTGAGGAATAATTTATCTCAAGAACTAATTATGTCCTACTTAAGGCCATTTTTTGCTAGTTAACCAAACTGAAGTAGCCCAAAGAAGTAGGCAGTGACAGAGACTAATGGGAACCGGCACCATATATTAAAGGGGGGCATGCATTTGGCTTTCAGAAACAGTACTTGAACACAAATGAACCACCCTCAAGGTGAAGGCTGCAAGAAATTTATTTCATTCAAAATTATAACAGCAAGATGAATAAGGCCATAAAAAAAAGAGAACGGTGCATTTGATGCGCTCATCATCATTAAAGTTCCAAGTCCAGTCACCTCAGTTTGGTCAAAGATTAGACACTAGAAAGCACAATTAACTTATTTATGAAACATAAACTTTCATACAAGAATGCATGGCATCCATGCTTCAATACTCAAATCAGCACCCTTCACGGAACATCACTACTTTTAAAGTCAATGCAGGTATCATTACTGCAAAGCCTCACCTGCCAGAGGAAAAAAGACTGATACAAAGAAACTTCAACTGATCTCCACCTTCTTCTGCATTATCCCTGAGATTCTGCAAAGACAGACAGGTTCAGATGTCATCTCCAACAAGCAATCATCACTGTCATCAAATCTTGAAAAGGAAAAAACAGAAGGAGAAAATGCTCATAAGACAACACCAATCATAAGATTGATTAATAAACCTACTTCTGCCGAATAGCACGGACACTCTCAAGAAGCTCTATCGTTTGCTGCACTTTAAAATTATTAGGCTTCTCATTATCATTCAGTACCAAGGCTGAGACATTCAAAACGGTGACAAGCTCTGATTCAATTTTATTAAGCTTCACATCCAAATGTTCCAAGAAGTCCTCATACGATGATACATCCTTCAAACCCCTGATCATGCTCTCTTCATTAGAATCATTACAAATGTCCCTTCCGAGGAATCCCACTTCCTCATCAACCGGCGGGTTTGTTTCTCCATTGGCACATAACTGCAAGTCTTGACCATCACTAAATTCCAGGTCATCATCAGAGCTAAAGTCTGTAACTCCCAGCTTAGGAGATACAATTCGAACCGGACTCGAATCATCTTTCGTCTCAACTTCAACATCGAAAGCCACATTCCCTATTAGCTGGTTTTCTTTTACAGAAATGACCTGAAATCAAATATATTTTATCAAATAAAAGATTAGGTTCTCCAAAAATGAATTTTAAA
Organism: Populus tomentosa; assembly: GCA_018804465.1. NCBI lineage: Eukaryota > Viridiplantae > Streptophyta > Magnoliopsida > Malpighiales > Salicaceae > Populus > Populus tomentosa. The sequence continues at coordinate 16,360,871 of CM031977.1, forward strand.
AAATAATAAATAAGTACCTGATTAAGCTTAGAGGAGAGCTGATCAAGCAACTCAATTCGGTTTTTTGACTTTCCAATAGCCTGCATAACTTTCTTCTTTTGAAAAAGCAATTCTCTCGCATCATTTTCTTTTCCAGAAATAACACAAACAGCAGCCTGTCGTTTTAGTTTCTCTGCTGCCTCTGATAATCTCATAAGTCTCAATCTTGCACTATTTGCTATATTTAACCGCCACCCAAAAATAAAACAATTAATCTTTCAAATTATCAGCTGAATAAAATTGAGAATTGATAAGAAAGAACGGACGAAACCTTTGGCTCTGGTGCTTTCGGCCTCAGCATGAAGCTGATCGAGTTGGGTGCGAAGCTGGTCCGTGTTGGAGGACAAGCACATAGGCCTCTTCAATACAGGCCTGCAAAGCACTACCATAGCACCACCACCGTGACCGTGACATATCATCTCTCCTGCCTCTCTGAAACGCAGCGAGCTTAACGGTTATCAAATTATCATTCTAGTGATTATCTTGAAAGAAAAGGACAAAAAAACCGACTGCAACAACGCAATGGATCGATTTGGGCATGCGTTTAATTACTAATTGCAAGGCCTGATTCGAGGGCCCACGGAAGCCCGATGGGCTGATCTAAGACTCCATATTAAGTTATATTGGATCAGGGCCTTTGTGTGATAGGAACAGCAAGGCCTAATCTTCAAGTAAATGGGCCTTTGATTATTATCGGAAACACTCGATAGTTTTCCGCAAGCGTTTAAGATTTTTCCACTAAAGAGCGGATTCTCTTCCAGCCATCAATTCCCCACAATCACTCAAACGCCGCTGCTAACAAGCTCAAAAGGCTGCAATCATGAAGAGAGAAAAGTACGTGGGCTCTGTTGTTATCTTATCTTGACCACGGTTCTTCATGTCCCCACTCCTCCAAGTTCAAGCTTGTAAAGTGGGCATATAGAGGCTCTCTTAAAGGCCAGTCTCTTTCCTTGATTTCTGCCCTTCTTCGATTTGGTAAAATCAAGCCATCCAGTGTTGGGTCCACATGAGATGACAATCGGAGAAGACTCGAGCCCATTGTTTGCTCTCCAAAAATACCTACCATCATATATATATATATATATATAGAGAGAGAGAGAGAGAGAGAGGTGTGTGTGTGTGTGTTGTGTGTACAAATCATCGTGACAAGCTCCACATCAACGACGCCCACTACGGGCTAAAAAAAAGGTGATCTTGACTATCTCCTAATTTCGTACTCGGGGAATCATTTACTAGGGAGGCAAACAAGCCTTGCATTGGCTAAAATATGAAATGAAGGACGGTAGGGAGAACAACGCTGATTGACATGTCAGTAATGAAAAGGGAAATCCCTTTTGATTTCTTAAATATATTATACAGAGAAACATTTTTCTGACAAAGGAGCCATTAAGAATTGTAGTCGTTGAGAATACAAACATCAATCAATCACTGTTTATACGTGAATTATCATCAATGGAAGAAGCAGAGAGTTGATTCGACATAAGAAGAAAAACAAATCCAGTTACTCAACCTAAATTATAAGAAATCAAGAACTGAGGGAAATAATTGCATATAACCTTTTGTTCTAGAGGTTGCTTCAAGCTTGTCCATGTGTTTTTTTACTATATGCAATATATTTTATGAATTTATTCTATCTCCATGCTATTATTTCATCAAATCTTCATCGCACACATCGCCAAATTCTGATTTTATATGTTCAAAATACCCCCTCGTTAAAAAAACAAAAATAATAAAATTTCATTTTTTTTCTCAAAACTTTCCATGCATTGCATCACATGAACAAATAATTTATCAAAACTCAGGACTTCGCTATAATCTTAAATCTTATTCTCCCACTCTCTATCTTTTAATGAAAAGTATTTTGAATACATTAAATATATATGAACTTGATCATATGCTAGTACTCACGTTATGTATTTTTATAAAGTTTTATGACGAAAATTTAATGCAATGATAAATCAAATATATGGAACAATCTCTTAAGGATAAACCAAAACATATGAAAGTAGATTTGACACAACTTTTAAAATATAAAAACATGTGTACCTGATTAATTACAAAATTTTATATTTAAGGAGCGTACCTGAGTGTTTTTTTTTCCTATCATATTATTTCAATATCACGAATAAATAAATTAGTTGATATATATGTACTATTGCTAGGTGCCCCTCACTGCAAACATGATGATGAGGAAAATTTAATTTCAATGTAGAGCTATGATTAAGAATTTCTACTTTAAATTGGCATGAAAATTGTTTTAGATAAGAGTTTCTTGATTACAAGTGGTTAGGATTCAACTAAATTAAGGCACAGAGATCAGACAAGACTGCCTAAAATTAACTAGTACTGTTCAAATAGTTTGCTTTTACTATGTTTGGCTCTGTCTTGGTTCCTGGCATCCATTAATTTCTCGTTCAAACGCAATGTGACTTGCTTAAAGATCGAGAAAACTGAATTGAATTAATATCGATATTGGTAACTAGAAGATTACAGCTTACAATAACCAAGTCAATCTCGCTATCTCCTCAGTCTGCCCCCACCTCATTGCAAGAGGAACTATATATATAGACTAAAAGTAATAATTACATCCCATTCCGTATCTTCAACTGGTTTAATAATTTGATGCGGTGGGAGCCAAGCAACCACACTTTTGAAACCGCAAAAGCAACGCTCTTAAGTGAGTTTTTGACCTTTCTGATGCTGGAGTCTGAGCATAAAACGCTTGAACCAGTCAATCTACATATAATATATTGCCACACTGATGATTCACGTCAAGATTTCAAGTTATCTACACAAACGTCGTTATCTGTCCCCTTCATCCTCTCCCAAAAGAATAATATCTTCGGTGGTGGAGTAGAGGATTGAATGATTCAGAAGGCATGTGTTTAATGTTAATTAATGGAGATCAATCTAAGAGAAGCACCTTTGGTTTGGAATAGATTCTTTCATGGTCTAAACACTTCTGTGGTTAGGAGCTCGATAGTCAAGAACGATTCAAGCCCTCGACAGCACCACTTTATATCTTTAAATCCATCCGATGCTCTTGTTTGAATAATTGCTTTGGTTGGTGTTATATAATTGAATTAACTTACAATATTATTATTATTATTCAAAAATTATAATATTATTGAAAAGTCTGACATGCATTCATAAAGCAACAAAAATATTATTTTATATATATATATAGTGACAAAAGTCAAGTTTCTGCTTGGGCAACCACCATTTTTCTAGCATCTTCGAATAACTTCAAGTTTTGTTTTCATGCTCGTTCATCCAAGTCGTTCATCGCATAACAAAGCTCATGCTACATCGGGTTTATTTAATGGAAATGAAGGGTACTTCCAGCACAAACTCATAAATACGAGCATTTGTTTTATTCCATGGATCTACATTTTAAACCGAGAGAATGTGTGCGAAGTATATTTTCGAAACAATCAACGACTACAACATGGGTGTTCTTGGTTTCGAAGAAATATATCATTAATTAGGAGAATATATAAGAATGATAGCATTCGAATTTATTACTATTTGATCATCAATGTTATTTTTAATTTTTTTTTTATTAAATTACTAAAACTTTTAATTCATATCATCAATCCTAATCGGTTGAAAGGGTGTTTTCAAAAAAAAAAAAAAAAAGGCACCCTCGTTGTGATTTCAGCTGCACCACCACACCACACAAAACCGGAGCGTTTTTTAGGACTTTGTGCACTTAACCAAAACAAGTATGTGTAAAAGGTGCCGCAAGGGACTCTCATAAGTGCTAAAAAAAATGGGAGAGCAACGTTCAGACGGCAAGTAATATTCTCATCATTAATTAGGCAAGTCTAAAACCTAATCTTGTCCGATATTCCCCAATTTTTGACCAGAGAAAATTGAACCTAACGGCTGAAATATTGGAAGTAAAATCGCCACTAAGAGCCAACTTGGTTTCATATTCCGAGGACTGAATGCGGTTTTGCAAGCCACGTTATTTTTTCCCCGACATAAAAAGAATTCGACTAGTCAATATTCACACAATCAAAGAGTTAACGTTAAATAATTAAGGTAGTGGGACGGGGGAATTATATTTATTGCCACAGGGTTTATTCTAATATTATTTTGACATGAGACACTCTTCAGGATTAAACTCCAATTAAAAAATAAACAAACTAATGACTCCCTCGTAAAGACCATTAGAGGCTTATGGTTTCAAGCCTTGTTAATTTGCTAGCCCCTTTACACGTCTTATAGTTTAGTGTGCCTTGTATAAACAGAAACATATATTGAGTGATTTGCTGGTTATAATTGTTAAAATAATTAAAATTAAACATAAAAAAATACTAGAATTTTTAATGATTTGTTTATTATGAGTGCTTATTAAATTAAAAATACTATTTTACCATTAATAAATAAGTCTATATAAATATTATTCAATGATAATCTTGATATCATAGTAGAATAAGTGAAAACACTCTAGCCAATATTGTTCTTCTAGCGTTAACCATTGGCCTTACATAATTGTTGATGCTTGCTTTGGTTATAGTTATCTCGATATCTATATTATAGACCTCTACTTTGTATATATTGATTCTTGCTTTGTTGTATACCCTACAAGAATACGACCTTTTCTTCAAGCGTTAAAAATTAGCCTTAAGTTATCCCCAGCAATGCTGATTAGAGAGTGACTAAAAAGTAAATATCTATTTTCTGTTGATGTATTTTCAAGTAGCAATAAATTTTTTAATAATTAACTCAAATATTATGCATATCAGTATCACTATAAAATTGATAAATGCAAATAAAAATACTAATAAAATTTTTTTGTTTGTAGATTGCGATGAACTTTACTAACAGAATAGTCTCTTGCTATAGTTATTTATAAACACCGGTAAAAATAGTCTTTTGGTATATACCAATGAATTTACAATGAAAAAGAAGAAATAAAAAATAAAAAGTATAATGATGTGTCATTCAATATAGACAAAATTATCAATGAAACTAACCCATCGGTGAATTTCATATATAATGCTGTCAGTAATATTTAATCTATGACCTGACCAGCAACTCTCCCCCCTCCCCCCTTCCCCAATTTCCTTTTATTCTTCCTCCCAGCTCTACAACAAACAGTCACACCCTTTATTTTATAACAATCAACCTCCCACCATAAATTTAGCCACCCTAACATTAAGTCAGTCGGCATTCTTGTTCTAATTCAAATTTTATTCAGGATTCTTCAAATCAAGTAAGCAAAACTATCCATTTTTTGTTTGAATTTAATTTTAAAATATTAATTTTAATTGCATATTTTTGTAGTATATGTATTCTATTTGGATGTTTACTTGTTTTATAACTTCTTTTTTTCCAAAAAAATTTGTTGTATGGGTGTATGATTTGTGCATGTTAAAGCTTGTTTGAGATTTTGAAAAATTATATTTATTTGTAAATTGATAAAATTTATTTTGAATTTGTGACTTAGATATTTTTTAATGAAACACATAATGGCTTATTTAACTAGTTTGTTTTATATTTTGTAAATTTTATTGTAAAGATGAAAATTTTATCTAAAATAAGGATAAAAAATATTTCTCTAACTAAAATCCCTTTGTCTCATTAACATGCTTTTTCTATTTTTATTTTTTGAAAACTTTCACTAGAGTATTTGTTCCTTGGACAACATTCTCTCATCATTCCAAAAGCAAGTTTTAATCCTAAAAAAAAATAAAACCCTATAATTTTGATTCGAGTATAAATAATAATAATAATACAACGCTTGCGCGTTGTCATGAGAAACTCTTTGAAAATATCATTAACCTTAGTTCAGTGGGTCATATTTGAAACCTTCTAACTCGAATTCATGCTTAAAGCAGGTTTCAAACTAAACTATGTGGAGTTAACTTGATATGGCTTGGTTGGCTTGACTAGTATAAAGACAACCTGAAATATTGGTAAAAATATGGCTTGACTTAAAAAAAATCAAGATGATATTTTTTTTTTAATATTGAGGCAACGATACATTTAATCAATTCGAGTTAATCTGTCAAATTTACAAATCAGACATTGACTTAACTGGGTTCAATAAGTTTATATATATATATATATATATATATATATATTATAAAAAATCAATGACGGGGGGCAATAAAAAAATAAATAAACTTTTTTTTTTACAATGATGGGTTGTAAAAAAAGAGCAATTGTCCATGAACAAAGTAAAAATTAAATTAAAATTTATAAATTAATACATATTCTTTAATTAATCTAAGAATTTACAAGAGCATATATATATATATATATATATATAACAAAACAACTCAAACATATGGGTCTACATGGCTCAGTACACTTGGACTTTAAAAACAAGCATATTTTTTTGAAAAAAATACAGCAAGCAATGCATTAGCTGCTACCTATAATCCAACCATCATAATGGTGTTTGAAAAATAAAGTTATTCTATTTTTCACCTCAAAACTTAATTTTCAACATATTTTCACTTAAAAATACTCTTAAAACCTCAAAAAATTAATCCTCCAACTTACAAAACCTAGATTTTATTTAAAAACACAATTAAACTAAAAAGAAACTCTTTAAACTTTGATCTACATTTTCAAATAATATAAAAGCCTAAAAACACCATAATGACACTTCTAATTTCGAGTTGAACACTTTCACACCAAATTTAGCTATTTTTGTGAATGGAATTTGAACATCGAACTCCTCTCTCTTTCTTCATAATTTAATGATTTTTTCTCTCCTCTCCGAAACCTAGAGACTAAAATATGAATAAAATAAAAACTATGGACCAAATCGTACAACTTTTAAACGAAAGACACCAAAAATGATTTTGGATAAAATCCTAAGCCTAAAAGCACTAACATAATTTTTTTTTTTCAAAAAAAGAGAGAGTTGCCATTTCACCGAGCTTTTAATTTTGATCCCATCTTTTTTAATTTTTCTCAAACAACAAATTGAATTACTTTTTGTAAAATTAAGAACTAACCCAATATGAAGATATTTTTATGAGATTATGATAAGCGGAAAGAAAGTAATGCAAACCAATTCATAAAGTCGCATCATATCAATGCAATGTGAAGAGATAATTTTTTATATATAAAAAAAGCTCCAAGGCCAAACTAAAGAAGGATAAAAAAACTAAAATATCATCTTTAAAATAAAGGGTTGCTATTTTGGTCCCCTCATTTAGAATAATTCTCAAACAATCAAACCAAATTATTCTCGGCAAAATCAAAACCAACTCAATGTCAAAATGTTTTTGAGACCAAGAAAATCCAAAGAAAGAAGCACAAAACAAATCATGAAGTATAATTTTAGATTAACAAAATATGGAATGATTAAATTGAAAAAAAAAATTCAATGGTCCAAAAAAATTAAAAGGAGAAAAAATCATCATGCAAATCCATAATAATTTATCTTATAGGAACAATGAATTTCTTAAAAAATTATTAAGATGATGACATATTGTATGACTTCAGTCACACGCGACTTGGTTCATGAACTTAGCCGAGTTTGATAATTTTTTCTTAAAAAACAATTTTTAATTATATGATAAAAATTAGATACTCGTAATTTCAAGCATCAATCCTAAAGCAATGTTTGTTAGAGGTCGTGATAATAACCCTAATCAAAGAAGAAAAAACCCATTCATGTAGTCGATTTCCCTACCAATTCAACATCGATGCATGAAATGGGAAAAAAGATAAAATAGTTTTTTAAATTATTATCAACATCAAGTAAAAGATCAAATTGACCTAAAATTGACAATTAAGCCCCTAAAGTCAAGCTTTAAAAGTTATTTTAAAAAAAAAAATCTTAGACCCAAGTTTTTTTAGTTATGTATTGCTTTTTTATATATAAATAATTTTTACTTAATTATTTGATAAAAATTAGATGCTTCAAGTATCAATCCAAAAACAGATGTTTGTTAGAAATCATAATAACCCTAAACAAAGCAAAAAAAAAAAAAAACTATTCATGGAGTTTATTTCTCAACCAATTCATCAACATCAATGCATGAAATGGAGAAAAATAAAATAATTTTTTTTGAAAATTATTATCAACATTAAGTAAAAAAACAAATTTCCCCAAAGATGACGAGTAAGCCCCTGAAGTAAAGCTTGGAAAGTGATTTTTTTTTTTTAAAAAAAAAGACCTTAGACCCAAGTTTTTTAGCTAGGTTTAATAAATTTTAAAAAATAATTTTTATTTAATTATATGATAAAAATTAGATTTTTACAATTTCACTTATCAATCCCAAAACAGATATTTTTTTAGAGACCGTGATAATTTTAAACAAAACAGAAAAAAAAAAACATTGATGAAGTTTATTTCCCGACAAAGAAATAAAATAGGTTTTTTAAGTATTATCAACATTAAGTAAAATATCAAAATGCCCCAAATTCAATGATTAAGCTTCTAAAATCAAGGTTTAAAAGTGAAAAGTTTTTCCTGCCATGTTGTGCTATTAGTATTGTTGTCTTTGAACAACAAATATGATATTCTTCAATCACAATTTGTGAATTTATTTAATTTTAATTAAAATATTTTTTATGGTATTAATAGTATTATAATCAGAATTTTATATGTTTATGTGATTTTTATTTCTTTATTTTTCCTCTCTTTTTATCGTAATTCATGTCCGTTTATTTCAAAATTTCTTTTACATTCCGAGCTTTTGAATCACAACAAGTTTGAATATCGTGTTGCATTTCCAGATGATGATATATATAAATTATGCTATTTTACTAAAAAAAAAATCATAATATTTTATTTTATCAATTTATTTTAAACAGTGATAATAAACGAAATGATCCCATTTCCTTAGCCCAGAATAGCGTGCTTATGCTTCTGACTGCGCATACCGAGCAAACAACCTGCCCTCCATTGACTTGAGCTTGTACAAAAAAAAAGAAAAGAAAAAGCCATCCGTATGTATATAAACTTTTTACAATGAAGAAATTAAAGAGTAAACAAAAAAGTCAACAATCTCAGCTCTTCATTGTTGTCCTTGTAAATTATTATTATTATTCCTTTTTTGAGCGTTGAAAACACCCCACCTAAATTATTCCCGCCCATATCACGCATCAGATTGGACCTTTCTCATCATTACTTTTCATTGCATTGTAGTGAAAAACATAAGGAATACGTTTTTTTATATTCTTATTATTATTTTAAATCAGCACATTGATTGGATTTTTTTATGCAAAATAATATAGTTTGATTTTATCATGTTTTTAAAATATAATACCTACCACAGTAATTATATTAATTAAATGAATTCGGTCATGTTACTGACCCAGATCCTTCAATAAAAAACATATAGATGAATTAAATTTATATATTTTAAAATTATTTTAATATTGTACTATTAAATTATTTTATATTTATTTTGTATGTGTCTCTGTGTATATATATTGCATTCCTCGAGCTATTTATAGTGATTATGAAATATGAAGTTTAGTTAGAATTTGTCGATTATGGTTATTATGGTTTTTTATAATATTTTTTTAAACGAGATAAAATTTTAGATATAGTTTTTATATAGATAAAACTCTGAACAAATTTTAATAAAATTATAAATATTTAAACTCTCTAAAATCATAAAATAAATAAAATTTTAGATCAACAAATTAAAAACCATGAATTTATAAACTTTTACAAGCTTAAAACATGAAATCCAAAATCTTACAGCAGTTAAAATAATATGACCGTTTTAGCCACAATCCAATCGTTTTATCAAATGTCTAGTTGTTTCTCAAAACGATCTCATTGAAAATGTCACGGTTCAGAAATATAATATATATTAAATGTTATATTTCAGAACCGTGATATTATTGAAATGTCATATTTTTAAACTGTAATATCTTTAAACTGTGCTATTTCATCCAAAAAAAAAAAAATCCTAGGCTATTTCGACATTTAATTATATATCTGGTGCTAATTCCCAATTTATCCACTGAATATCTTGTTTTCTAGTGCATGCTGTAATAGAAGTACCTTTTATCATGGATGACACTGTACATAAACTAACACAAATATATTGTTTTCCCGTGCAGTAATATAGCAATTGAGACGTTATTCAATGAACAATTTTTTTTCATCTTAGCTATTATTTTTCTCATTTTTTTTTATCTATTATGTTGATGATATTTTAATATTTAATTGTTTTTGTATATTCTTAGGAATTTAAAGTGTTTGATAAATTTTCAAAATTGAATTAGAATTTAATTTAATAAAATATAATTTAAAATTACTGTATAAAAACTAATTAAAAAATAATAATCAAATTAAAAAAAAAAGATGACCTTTTTTATTTTCATCCAAAACACTTTATTTTCATCGAAAAAAATTCTTCATTTATGAATTTTGTTTCCTTTAATTTAAGTCTTTTACAATTAGTTTTTCAAATTTATTTTTTCATGTTTTAGTCTCCGTGTTTAAAGAGAAGATAAAAAAAGTCTATGAAAAAAAAAAGATTATTGGCTGATCACATTTTGACTATCAAAAAGCTAATATTAGTGTCAAGTGGTTGATCTTACAGAAAAGAGTAACATTGAGGTGGTTTGAAACCTTTATTTTACTAGAAAAAATAAATCAAGCGTCAAGAGTTTTTTTATTCAGTTTAATTTTGATTTTTTTGTCTAATTTAAGGGTTTTTTAAAGTTGGAAATCGGTTTAAGAAGGTTTATATATATATATATATATATATATATATATCATCTCGTTGTTTAGTTATTTTTTCATTTTACCTTAATTCTTTTAACAATACTAGTTTACATCTTGAGCTTAACAAGTTCATACTACTTTACATAAAAAATAAAATATTTAAAATTTTAATAACATTAGTTTATATCTTGAAGTTTATAATTTCATACTATTTTACATCACGGAAAAAATTAAATTATTTACAATATTATCGCAAGAGGGGTCAACATAAATAAAAATGCCAATGAATAAAACATGGCAATTCAGTGATTACTATATTGCTATTTTTATTTTGAACTTTCATTAAAGATGTGGTGTACACTATAATTCTATCTGACTTTTGCTCGTTCTTCTTTTTGCAACCCATATTCTTTTTTCTTTTCTTTTTTTCCGTGCAGATCCACATGGCTTTCTTAATTCTTCACCTCAGCCTTGTAAATATCTTGAATAGTGTCTTACGGTCTTACCAGTAACTAATACAAAATCTTCTTCAGATGATCTCGCCGATGACTGTCGATTCCGATGAAGTACCAAACCAAACCAGATGGTGTTTTCTCAATAGAAAAGTTTCAAACAGTTCGCTCATTTTGGGAATTCATGGAATGTTGATGCACCTCCATTATCACATGCTGCTCCCTCTCGCGGTCCCACCCACCACCTTTATTATTCCAACCACCACGTCCTCTACCTCCTCTACCATCAAAACCACCGCCCCTTAATCCAGTCTTGAACCACCACCCCATGGAGAACCACCCACTGGCCCACTATAACCTACGCAATCATTCCCTAGTGAAGGAGCAGCACATGGTGGAGCCAGAGAATTAGAAGATGGCGAGCGATCATGAAGGCGTGCATGGCGGAATGTAAGCGGCACTGGTATGACACAGACAAGTTCAACCAGACGCTGCTCTATCTTTGATGCAAGTTGGTCACAGAATCTGACCATGAAGTTCTCACAATTGAAAAAAATAAAATCAAAAAATCCAAACTCAAATTACCTGAAGAGCATGATTTATTATTTAAAATTAGCACTCTCTCCTAAGTAGACTCACTGGAACGACCTACTCAGTTCTCCTTTTCCAAATTCAAATCCCCTAAACTGCATGATTCAAAAAGGAATGATCCATGGAAATCAATCTGTTAGGGTTCTATTAATTTGGATTTTTTAAAAAAGTTTTGAAAACAATGGATTAAAAGTAGTGGAAGAGACAAAGTAAAATCGAATCTAATTTCAGATACAATAATTTTATATTTTGTTTGATTTGAAAATTTAAAGGAATGATCCATGGAAATCAATCTGTTAGGGTTCTATTAATTTGGATTTTTTTAAAAAGTTTTGAAAACAATGGATTAAAAGTAGTGGAAGAGACAAAGTAAAATCGAATCTAATTTCAGATACAATAATTTTATATTTTGTTTGATTTGAAAATTTAAATTTATCCAGGATAATTTTATTTTTTTAAATAATAGACATTTGTTTGATTATTTGGACCAAACCTGCACTAAAACATGATCCACGCGTTTAAATTGCGGCTTGTAGATATCGTCATAAAAATCCACGCCCATGTCTGCGTGAAATCAATTGGGTTCTTGACAATTTTTGAAGTTTTCTTGTCAAACATGTGCTCCGGCTTCCTCTTTAAAGTAGGCGAGGAGGCGGTCCTGGCCGCAGTCCGGTTAATGTCATTATACGGTAGGATATTGATCTTTTTTAATTTAGTAATTTCTTTTTAATTCTCTCTCCTTCTTTATCATATTTTTTAATAAGAAGCAAAATGTAAGAAAATATAAAATTACAGAAGAGTTGAGTTAAAGAATTAAATATATATTTTAGTATTGTTGAACTGCAAGAACAGAGTCGTAGTTTAACCTAAACGCAGCCGTATGTTCCTCCTTCAAGTTGTGCCAAAAAAGTTGACATTCTACGAGGAAAATGTTGCCCTGCTTTTTTTCTCGAAGAATACGTGGATCCAAAATATGGAAGACAGCCTTGATGTGAGTTTCTCCTCAAGTGAACGTGGGAAAAATCTTGAGAGAGTTTAAAAATGCACGTCGCTTAGCCTTTGCTCCATAACCTCACAAATTTTCCATCAATTTAATATTATATAAATCGAAAGAAAATTATACGTGGAAATCGTAGTATTTCAAATAAAAAAAAAGAAGGAAAAAAGGAAAATAAAGGTGGTATGATCTATACCATTTTAAGCATTGCATTAATTACTTCTAATTTATTTAGCTACAGCTTGAAACAAAACTTTTTAAATCACATGGACTGGCTTATTAATTAATTTCGTGTGGTTTATGAGGGAAACACCTACTCCATTCCGGCACTTTCAAGCTTCCGTATACATTTATAGCGATTCAAGGAAAATTGAAAGGCTTTTATTACTCTCTTTTTAGTGGACAGGATGCCTCTTTTTGCATGTCGGGGGAGAAAGAAAGCAGTTTCCCTAACTTCCCAAATGATAAAAATAGCTTGAAAGCATTAATAATAGCCTAACACGACGACAAAGAGAGCACACAAAGGACAAACAGAAACGAAATATACAAAAAGTACTTATTTACTTCATTTTTATTAAGCTAAAAGCTATATAATCATCTTAAGTTGCCCTCAATAAAATAAAAAAAGAACTCTTCAAATCATAGCATCAGATTGACTTTAGTGGATCAAGGAGTGTGCTTGTTTGAAAATTAATTAATTTCCTTGATACATTATAGGTTAATTTTGATTAAAAATAATAACATTATTTCAACAAACAATTTTTTTTTTCTCATATAGATTTTTTTACCCGCATCCAACTAGTTCTTTCACTGGTCGAATATAACCATAGCTAGTCACATTGTGGATGAGGTTACAAGGCATTGATATCATTACGACAACCTTTAGATTTACTAATAAAATTTTTTGTCAGTATTTATACTATTATTTCGTTGGTAATTAATTTACTAATAAAATCACCGACGGAAATGCTTCCTTGATAATTTTTTTTCCATCAATAAATCCGTTGATAATAAAAAAAATATTATTACCGATAAATTTACTGACAGGAAAAACGCACAAAAAAAAAATTATCCGCTTCATTCCGTCGGTAATTATTTAAAAATATTTTCTTAAAAAATCCATTTTACAAAACTATAAAATTCTTGATATATTGGCCATTCTATTTGATTTTTGTATTATTTTTACTATGTTCTTTAAATTCTTGATTGTTTAAATAGGAGGAAATTTAAGCTTTTGATGTATTACCCATTAGAGAAAAGGGAGTCTATGTATAATAACCGGGATCAGGATCTATATTCAGGAAATTTATTCTATGTTACGAGTAAATACTACTTTTTATTAAAAGAATTTTGTGTTGTCTTTCTTCTTGTATGAAGTAACTAATTATTATCTTAATAGCTCAACAAATTCAAAAGAAAAAACTTAAAATATAACCTTCAACTATAAAGATAGTCATGCTCTCAGTTTTATCGTCCAAGAATTTTCTACCATTGCGCCCCGAGCGTGGTCAGATTTTCTCTACCCATAAATTTAAATATAATACCTGAATCTTACGCCATTAAATTCTATAGATTTTTACAAAAAAATCTTAGATGAATTATTTCTCAACAAATAAATTTAATTAAACAAGTTTATACTCCATTAACAATATTAGGTGTATTAAAGTTTTTCATGACCTGCTATGTCTTTATCTTTTGGTTGAATAAAATGAGTGGAATATAACTCAAAATATCATGAAAGTTAAATTACACTCTAACTTCTTCTCTTTATAAAATATCAAGACTCATGAGTTATAAATACATAATAAATCATTCGAAATAAAAATTTATAATTTATATTCTCTATTGCATGCATATTTGAGAGCATCTCTCTTTATAATATTATTGAACTTTCTCTCTCTAAAAATATACTTACTTAAAAATTTAGGAGTCTCCACATCTATATATAAAAAATATTTTTCAAGTACTAATTACAAGACACCTTAACCTATCAAGAATCAAGTATAAACTATCAATCATTTTAGCTAGAAAAAATGAATGAGATTTCTAGAGACTAATTAATTAACTAATTATTCAACTTGAGGGTTCTATTTCTAAACTACTTGGATTTTTGAAACTTTGTCACCTAGTCTATTGATATATGATGCAATAATTAAGAAAATAAATGAAATTCTAATTTGATGGTTTTTTTTTTCTTTTCTTTTCTTGTGAGAGCAAATCGGTGGTTGCCATTTGATCGTGACCGCATCATAAAAGTGTGTTGCCATGCCAAACAACTAACTCAATAGACTTTTTTTCTAAGTCACAAACTCAATAGACTGAAAGGAACTGAAATGTTACTCAATAATAACGTACACTTCCATAACCCATAAATCCAAAAACACAGAACAAATGCACCAAGACGAAAACAAAATAGACAAACCACCGTAACCTTTAAAAGAGAAGTTGCGTTTGACCAGCTTTTGATATAAAGTTTGGTTTGTTAATTAATCATCATCCCATCTTTCATTTTTATGCTTTGATTCATAAGTTCATTTGCTTCATAATTATTCACAATTTGTCTTTAAAATATAGTATAAATATAGCAATTTGTATACGTACGATTCACTTAAAATTTAAATCTTAACCACAAAAATTAGAAGAAGGAAACAAAAATAAATCTAAAGAGATTTTCAATACGAAAAAACAGAAAATTTTATGTTCTCTATGAATTATTTTTAGGGGCGACAAAACTAGAAATATTTTCTTGCGGGGCTAAAATCTAAAAATCCCATAGTTTTTCTCTAAAATTCTAATTTACTAGAGTTATGGGGGGCTATTATTATTATTTTTTTATTTTTTTGCAGGGGCTGAGGTCTCCATTAACCCTTCGAAAATAATTTTGAGTAGTTATTTCTTAAGCATATTTTGTAGAGAGATATTCAAAGGATATATAAGAATATTTTAATTAAACTGAAAAATATTTCTTTTATTTTTCTCTCTTGTGTTTATTTTAAAATAAAATAAGTATGAATAATTACTTACCAAACATTATAAAAGACAATGTGATATTGCCAACCCGATCATTTACTTGTTAAGAAAACCTTTCTTTTTTAATAGCATCTTTAATGAGAGATGTTATTTAATTAGAAGGGTTATATTGGTAATATGATTTTTTAAATAGTGTAATTATAGTTTATATATATATATATATATATATATATATATATATATATACACTTCAATAGTAAAAACATATTTAGAAAAGATAATTGTATTTTAATATATTTAATACACAACTATTTCAACAACTTAATATGACATAGTTGGCTTGACAGGTCTACAAATAACCCCGATGATTCTCAATCAATCTAATATTAAAAGATGAAATAAAAAAATAACCCAAGTCAACTCGGGTGAACTCTCCAGACTCATAATATGGATTATAAAACTAAGATAATCTCATAAAAATAAATAAAAAAATCAAGTAAAAAACAAAACTAGTAAAAAATAAATTATTACAATAAATAGTGTTTTAGTATATTTGTTTTCAAGATATATAAGAATAGCATTATTATAAAAGAAATGATAAAATGACATTTTATTTAACACTACTTTATAACATATAAAATAAATAATGAAAAGCTAAAATAATATATATTTTTTTATTTTTAGTTTTCCATTTAGATGCTCTGCTTTTGACAAAAAGGTCGCCACAAACTTCGGCGAGTAACGGAGAAGTATAGATGACAAACGATGACGTGTAGAGAGACAAATTTTTCCTTTTGATTTTGGAGAAAATGGTGTCCCACGTGCTAGTTACGGTCAAAAGACGGTGCCCATTACGGGACACGTGTGAGACCAATACTCCAATAGAAACCGTAGTGTTGGAAACATTGACCATGAACATGTATTAGCAACTCTACCTTTATTACATGACTGTGACTGCCTATAAATCGTGAGTGGTCACTCTTCAACCAAAAAGGATGGGTTCATCTAATCTCCTATCCTTGTTCATCCAACCATTTCATTTTTTTTTTAAAAAAAATTTGAGCTAAAATAATAATAATAACAACTTTTCCTAATTTGTAACAAGATTTTAGAAAATAAAACACATATTTTATTTTATTTATTAACAAAATATAAAGAGCGTGAGATATCTCTAGTATCTTTAAAAATAAAAAACCAAATAATTAATTGCTAAAGACTTTGTTTAGATTTTATATTTTTTCACACATTAAAATTAATAACTTACTCTTGGAATGAAATTTAATTTAGGCTTGCTTTGGGGGCAATTTTGGATTTTGATGTTGGGTTAAACGTTTTAACTAGATTAATAGATGGGTAAATTGACATCTATATATATATATATATATATATATATATATATATTA
Source organism: Populus tomentosa (assembly GCA_018804465.1). NCBI lineage: Eukaryota > Viridiplantae > Streptophyta > Magnoliopsida > Malpighiales > Salicaceae > Populus > Populus tomentosa. The sequence goes on from CM031977.1 coordinate 16,377,986, forward strand.
ATTAAAAATTATTTAATTTTTAAATTTATCTGACATGTGTTATGTACATTGCCGAGTGCGGAAGGGTCGCACCACACTTCAATGGGAAGTACGACGTCATTCGAAGGTGAAACATTATCTTCTGCCGTGTCATTAGATTATTTGCAACGCCCTCTTCCTTTATTAGCAATGCATGTTTTGTTTTTCTAGATGAATTTCAACTAGAGTTGCTTTTTCTTTCTCTTGTCTCGATATCACGTCTGACAATTAAAATCTCAAGGCAATCCTATTTGTTCGGGATATTTGAGTATCAATCCCTTGGACTTTTATAAGTTTGTTTTTTTAATTTCACTCTTCAATTTATTTATTTTTTGTTTTTTCCTTTTTTAAATTTGGTCTTGGTTATTTTTTTCTTCAATTTTCTCTTATCTCTTCTATAAAATTTTAATTGTTTTCAATTTCATCCCTTGATCAAAATATTTAGTTTGTTATTTTTTAGGTGGGTTTTTCTTTTCATTTTAGCCATTCAATCCAAAATTATCCACTCTGTCGTTTTTTTTTCAAATTTGATCCTTATTCTTTTGATTGTTATTTCATGTTTTTTTTTTGTGATTTAATGTTTTTTCTTTAATCTTATTCTTTAACATTTGATTTTTTAAAGTTTAGACTTCATGATTTTTTCAAGTTTGATGCTTTTGATCAAATGGTTCAAGTCATGAGTTTCATGAGTTAACACAAGTTCTCATCTATTTATTGTGAACTTATTTTCTGTTTTGATCTCATTAATTCACGTTGTTTAAAAAAAAATAGAAGCTCCATAGCTTTTTTTTTTTTTTATAGAGTTATCTCAATCTCATAATTTGACCTAAGAGTTTAGTAGTTTAATCTAAGTAGGCTCACACCTCCTCCTTCTTTTTCTTTTTCTTTTTGTTTTTAGTTTTTTTTTTCTTTAGAATCCTTTTGTATTATTGACTTATTTTTGGAATTTCAATCACATATAATTTGCACTAAAGCAAGATTAAAGAATTGTTAAGTTAAGAAATTAATTAATTTATCAACAACAAACTTTTATGTCCGGTACTTGTCTCATATATATAAGATATCGAGTGAGTTTGTTACTTCTAATTAAAATAAAGTCTGGGAGATGATATTTTCAAGCTTATAGTAATCGGCTAGAATTTTGAATTATTACCATTTCTATTAAGTTCTATTAAGTTAGCGTTAAGAGAATAAAGATTTTTGAAATGATCGAATCTAGCCATGTGTTGATTAATTATATAGTCTACCATCCAAAATATACAGCAAGAACTTTCATGTTTTTTTTTTTGTATTTATTATTATTATTATTATCATGAAGAACTTTCAAGCTTCTAGGTAGTAGCCCCATATTAAGTAAAATATAGTAAGAATAAATCAATAAATCATGGGATAAAATAAGCATTGAACATGCAAAGCCGTGTCCATACCATGTGTATATATATATATATAAGAATCCTTTAACATTTTTGGTAAATAATTAAAATCCCTAGTAATAGTGAGTTATTTTATCAGTATTAGGCCCGGTATTGAAAACTAAGAAAAGTGTATAGGCATGAAACATAAAGAAAAAGAAAAGTTAAAAAAGAAAAAGAAAAAAGAAGAGGGTTTTCTAGACTTAATAATACACGTACCCTGTTAAGGATTCAACCTTTGTTGCCTAGTGCTGGACATTGCTAACCAAATTGATAATTTCTATACTTAAGTGAGACTTTTGATACGGTGGGTTGAGTTCAATTAATAAAAAAATAGAAAAGAGTGGAGATTAGCCAAACCTACTATCTAAACTAAATTCTCCCTCTCCCTCTCTCTCTCCCAAGAAAAGTAAAATAAAAATCTAACAAAAAGGTCTACTATTTATTATAAGAAGAAGACAAGCATCTTGAGTAAATCCCCTTCTCTGAAGCTTTCAAGCATTGTGGTGTATCTAGCTAGTTCCTTCCTCCTCCTCCTCCTCCTCCTCCTCCTTCCACTTCTCTTCCCTCTTCTTGATGTCAAATGAAAAGGAGGATCCATACCATTATGACCCCTTTCACTACAATATTCAGCAAGGAGCCAACCGGCCGGTGTCGGTGTTTCCATTCTTCAATGACAATCTCTCCATGTACAATCAACAAGCACCCACACAAAACTTGCAGGGGCTTAGTGATCCCTCATTTATGAGCTTCACTGACTGTTTACATGGCTCCATGGATCACTATAACACCTTATCAAGAGCCCTCGACGTGTCTTGCTCGTCATCCGAGGTAATTAGTCCCGTTGATCAAGATGGTTCAAGGAAAATTGGTGCTGGAGAGTCAGCAGCTACAAATCAATATACTCCATCCACACCAAATTCCTCCGTATCCAATTCTTCTTCTAATGATGGAGCAACCGAAGAAGACCCTGGGAAGATCAAGAAACATAAGCAGCCAAAAGAGAGCACTGAAGATGGGGATATCGATAGGGATGCTAAGAAAGTGTAGGTTTCTTGATTCTCTTTTCTAAGCTCATGGAAAAGGTTAACAAGCTTTTTAAGTAACTCCTTTCCTTTGGTTTTCAATTGACGGGTAATTAGGGTTTGTGTACACCACTTTTTTTTTTTTTTTTCCCCAAGACAAACCGTCAAAGTCTTTAATAACTGGTGCAGTTACCATTGCCTTTTCTCCTTGATGGTTTTTGAACTTATTATACGACTTTTACTGCTTGCAGTACAAAGGGATATGGGCGATCTTTTCTTATAAACTCTTGTACCATATGCATATAATTAATTGAATACTTAATCTATCAGTTTCCAGGAGGTTAACGCACAAAAATCTAAATAAAATATAGAGTATTATGTTTTAGTACGTCTAGAAGCCCTAGTCAAATGAAAGAAATTTCTGCTTAGCATTTAGATCACCAAGATCTGGCTCTATGTGCTTTGACTTCGTATTTTCTTGATCACCAGAAGCAAGACAAAAAAGAAGGAGAAACGCCAGAAGGAGCCACGGTTTGCCTTCTTGACCAAGAGTGAAATTGATCACCTTGAAGATGGATACAGGTGGAGAAAGTACGGTCAGAAGGCAGTGAAGAATAGCCCTTATCCAAGGTCATCTTGCTCAACTATATATCTAATCCCCCGTAATTATATGCATTCATTAGAGATGTACTTGAGTATTGATCGATAAGAAATCGAAGAATGCATGCAGTTCCAAATGATTGATAATCATCGTTTGAGTTGAAATTATTTATTATATACAGTTAGATTTTTAATAGCCGGATATGCTGCTGAATTGTTAGCATATGTATTTAAAGATCACATCTCTATTAGTTGTCGTTGCATTCAAATGATGTTGTCGTAAAACTCCATCCCTTGCTACATTTACTGTCTGTAGGATGCTGTAAGCTTCCATTTTGTGAAGCCAAATTTTAGCCAAGAAATTTACTATTTAGAATGGCGAGCAAATTAAGACCAAGAACTTTGGTGTCGAAGTTGTAGGAGCTTAGGTGCATTAGTCCTCTTTCTTTCTCTTGATAACGTAGTATTCTCTTTGGACTATATCATATTTGAGCCAATAGAATCTATATTTAGTGATTTTCTAACTTCTTTTGTACTTGAAGAACACGTATGTACATCTAGCTAGCTGACCACTGCATTTATAATGCTCTTATTACCCTAATAGTGCCTAGATACATAGTTGCCTTATCTCCAAAGTAGACGTGAGGCCCAATAGTACCGCCGTTGGTTCACTATCTTTCATTTTCTTGACCCTTGCTTAACCACGTAACACTGAATAATCAGCACATTACAAAATTTAGCTGTAGGCTAAAGTTTATGAAAATCTCCCAGCTGGAACCTGTAGTGAACTCTCGAGCTATGATGTAATTAATCTGCAAGCACTTGTTGAGGTTATTGGAAGCTCTATGATCAGTTTCGGTTTGTAAGTTTGGACTAAGGTCCATTAATTGAGTTCCTTTTGATCAATGAATATATGTCTTCAAATTCACAAATTTTTTTTAAAAAAATTTCTCCTTTGCCCGAAATTGCAGGAGTTATTACAGATGCACCACTCAAAAATGCATGGTTAAGAAGCGTGTGGAAAGATCATTCCAAGACCCGTCGATTGTCATCACCACATATGAAGGACAGCATAACCATCACTGTCCAGCAACTCTTCGAGGTAATGCTGCTGGAATGCTATCACCTTCCCTTCTGGCATCCACATCGATAGGGCAGAGCTTTCCTCAGGATTTCCTGACTCGCTTGCTTCCACCAAGTAACCAAGGCGACCAAACTTCGATTTTCTATCAAAACCATGATCCACAGCACCAGCACCAGCTCTATGCTCCGGATTACGGCCTCTTGCAAGATTTAGTTCCCTCCTTCATCCACAAGAAACAGCCTTGAACTCTCTCTAGTCTCTCTCTCCCTCTCATAATTAATCTGTCTGTTTCTTTAGTGTACTTGGATTTTCATGGACGAACTAATACCAGTATGGTGCTCACATAGAGCATTGAATTCATATTTCTGACTACTGGAGTTTATGTACATGTATATACACACATGTATTTATGTTGGTGTGTATGGATGCAGTATTCTGATTGATCCTATAAAGACCCTTTTCCCATTTGTCAAAAGGTAAATGATGGGGTTCCCTTCAAGAGAACGGCAGTTTGCTTGAATCTGCCAAAATTGGAAGTGAGAGGAGAAGGTGCTGATAGGACTTTTACGTGTAAATGTTCAATTTCAAGTCGCTACACTATGCAAGGAGATCAGATAATTTACAATTAAAATATTTGGGTTTGTTAATTTATTTCTTCTTGTCAAAGTCTTTCGGTTTGGCGCCGTGCTCTCCTTTTTCCTTGTAAATTTAATGATGATTCTGTAATGGTCACGATGCCGCTAATGTTTTGTTGCCCTCTCATTTTCTGTCAAACTATACAAATTATCTCTCTGTCAATTTTATTATTAATTTTTTATATATAAATAAACTATGTAATCTCTCATGCTAAAATTGACTTCTAGTGTATATTATATGATTGTGAAGTAGAAATTATAGCAATAAGTTGCGACCTCTTTTTTGTTTGGCAAAATCACACGAAGCGTATCTAAAAAAGATGAAGGAAAAGGAAAAATTAAGAGGGGAAAGTTTTCCCGATTGTGTAACAGAAGAGTACAAATACAATTGAGAATATATAGTATGGCCATATATACAGGGTTTTATACACAAACATCCTCTATGTTTCCTTTTTATTTTATTTATTTTTGAGAAAATTGATTGATAGACAACTTTATTTAATTATCACTTCTCCTTCCTCCCGTTTTTCTAACAGTAACAATGAGCTAGAAGGCTATTGTAGATTTATTTATTTATTTATTTTGAATCTAGAGTGTTTTGGTCCCATGGCTACTCAATATTCAATCTTCAGCAGTTCATTATCAGTTTGAACACTTTATGTTGGAATATTGACTCGTTTACCATATATATAGACACACACACACACACACACACACATACTGATACTGACAGCAATTTGTTGGAAATCAGAAGGTATCAATTGTTGAATCCAACGAGTTCTGCACTTGATTCCAACACAAGATAATTTTAAACAAGAGACAAACAAATGTAATGATTAAGTTTTCTTGGAATCCTAGCTAAAACACGCTTGTCCAAAAGAGTTCAGTTTAAAATAAATACAATAAAAATATAAATATGAAAATATAAAATAAATATTTTTCTAAAATTGAATTTTATATTTTTGAAATAAAAAATTCATGAGAAACATGTCTTCTTTCTCTCATCCATCTTTGTTTTTTTTGTATTCCAGAACAATAATTAAATATTATGCTTTTTATAACTAAAGTGGACTTTTTTTATATAAAAAAAAATGCCATGACCTACTAAATTGGAGGTTTTTAATTGATTACAGGAGGACGTAGAAAGGTCAAATTAGAAAACAGTAGAGTCCAAATAATTTGCTTCATTACAAATTATATTATTGCCTCCGAGATTTTTAATTATTTCATCAATTTCAAAAGTCAAAATCAATTCAAATCCAATAAAAAACACAGTCAAATGATACAATGGATTAAAACCAACATCCCAATCACACTGAATACCTAGTTGTTTTCCTCAAAGAACAACGTCGAGGAGGGAGGCACTGATGATGCCTCACACGATAATATTATTGTTTGCAAGCAGTAGCTGGGATTCTTTGGACGTGTCCTCGTACATAAACTAACCTGCCAAATTCTGGCAAAGACAACAGCATTTTTAAACACAAAATCCATGCAAGTCAAGGAAATTATATATGTTCATTGTATAATTATGTTCTCGTTCCGAGGAATCGTGTTGAAAAAATTACGTTCAAGGAATTGTCATCGAGTATCTTTGTCGATCTCTTACATATAGTATATATGAGCTGTGTCATTGACTATGAAGCTGTTATTATAGTTAGTTACGGTGAAGTAATGAAACAGTTAATGTTATATAATATGGAGAATTAGGATATTAATTATAGCTTCGATCCATGGTGGACTTCATATGTTAATTATTATTAAAATATCTAATACTTTTATTAATTTCATAAAAGTTTTAGTTATTTACTAATTAATAATATTGATTTGTGTTGTTTGATCATATCTACTATTTTAAATGTTTAGAGCGGAGCTTAATATATCATAATTGAATTACTTCATTTGACTTTTAAAGAATATAAATTAAACTTATGTATAAGTTTTTAGATTTGACCATATCTAAGATTCGGGTTTCAAGTTTTGACAGGGTCATCAGATTATTTGAATAATTTTTTTTAAAATAAAATAATTAAAATAATATCATTTTAATAAAATAAAAAAAATTGACGAATTGCAAAGATATGAATTATGCTTATAAATGTAGATATATATCATGGATCTTATGTTGTAATAAAAGTTTTATAGATTGCTAATTAACTTTTAGGTTTTAAATATTTTTGTTTATTTAGATGATAAGTTAGAAGAAAACATTAGATTCTTATAGTGCTCCTCTATTTACATTAATTACAAGGATAGATCGTTTTTTTAGGTGGACAGAGGAGCAATACACAGAAAGTGCTTAATAATTTTCTCAGAATTAAATAATATTTAATATTCAGCTCCAGGCAATTCATTTTAATTACCGAGCCACTTTCCATCCCAAATCGGGCCATAATTATACAATGAGCTAAAAGATCGTGATTTACTAAAACAATTACTGTTCGCTCCTTTTTTTCTGTCAGTTTTTTATTTTCGTCTCTCAAACTCTTTTTTTTTAATCTCATCCTTTTATGTTATTTTCATGTTAATGATAGCGTAGTTATTCCTTTCGGTTTGTGTGAAGTTCATATAATGCATTATACTCTTCGTATCGAAAACTGCCGTCTTTTAATTGATGCCAAATCTTACGAAATCATATCTAAATTTATCGATTGAAAAAATAAAAACATTATGGACTATATTTAACATAGAGGCAAAGATCCAGCCCTATTTTTTTTATTTTTCAAGTGGCGCTGAAAATACATGTTGGTCCTTAAATTTTTTTATTTATTTTTGGTCCCTTTTTTAAGGTTTGGCTTTCCTGTCCTATAATTTATTTATTTTATATTTCAATCCCTGTAATTTAAGAAGAAAAAAAAGAGAAAGTTTTTGACAAATAGAGAAAGAAAGAAAAAGTTGCTAGTTGGTCATATTTTACCTACTAAAAAGGTTGATCTTTATGTTAATGGTTTCCCTAAAAAAAAAACAGTATTAATGTGTTTTTAAACTTCCTTATCATCACAAAAAGGTTGAGGGATTATTTTTTCTATTTTATTTTTTGTTTTTGAACTGATTTTATTGATGTTATAGGGTTAGAAATTTGCTTATTAAATTTATTAGGGTGTTTATTGGGTGTGTTTTAATTAGTTGAAAATAGATTGAAAAATATTAGTATTTTGGATCCCAAAAATCCCAACTTGACTTTCTAACCACCAAAACCAGAAGATAAGGCATTGTCTGTTTTTTTGAATAAAAATAAAAGAAGATCATTTGTCGTCCGCCCTTAAACTAAAAAGAAAATTAAAAGAGGTCAAGCGTTCCCTTTGTTTGGCCACGAGAGAGGCCCACATGCCCCTAGCCTTTTCTATGTTTTTTCTCCATAATATTTTTTATTTTTTTATTTTAAAACACTATGACTAAAATGAATATATTTAAATTATTATTTTATTTTGGCATAGTTCTTAAAAATATTATGTGTTTTTATGAGAATGTTAAAATTTGTTATTTTAGATATTATACGCAAAATATGATAAAAAAAAATAAGAATTTGTTCATGAATATTTAATAAAGTTAAAAAAATGTTTGTTTCTTGTATTTCTAAATAGATTCTTGACATGGTTTTATCATATTAATTAGTTTTTTTTATTATTTTCTTCAATCACATGCAAAATATTAAGGCATTATTTTAATATCTATATTTTAATTAAAACTTGCCTTTTAGATCATAATAATTTTTTATTTAAAAAATAGTGCTTTCTGTTAAAAGAATAAAGGAATGCTTTAATAAGGGAATAGAGTTCAAATTAGAGAGATATATTTTTCTTTCTTAATTCAAATGATTGGACATTTTAGCTAATCTTTATTTTAATTTTCCATGTCTTTTATTCAAAAACATATGTTATAAAATATTATGTCCTTGTTTTATGGAAAACATGGTTTTTTTAAAATGTTATTATTCATTTTGTTATGAAGAATTATGAATTAGCCTTTTATATAATTTTTAAAATAATTTTCTCATTTATATTAACAATAATAAAATATCTATTTTCTTAAGTTTTATGTGAAGTTTTTATATAATTTTAATAACTTTATTGTTCTTATGTTCTTTTTATTTAGTTTTGCCAAAATGACCGATGGAAGCTTATTTTCATAACCATAATAAGTTTTTTTTTTTGTTAAAAAACAATGCTTTTCATGAAAATAACATTTGTTTCATCAATTAAAACAACAACAAAAATATGTTCAGCATTTCTACTTATTAGAAGAGTTATTAGAGAGTCAGAGAGTTTGGAGTTCCTGGGAAGATTAATAACTCTTCTTTTTCCTGGAGCTTTGTTGATGCAATCAAAGCAACACTAAAAGATCCATTAGAGGTTTCAGTTAATCTAGTGATAAGACTTAGGATTAAGAGATTCAAAAAGACTTTCAATGGACTTTTTCAGAACACATGAGCTAAGGTAGATTTCAAGAAAATATTAAATAAAAAAGTATAAATCTTGATTAATTTAATTCATGTTCAAGAATAACTTGTAGGTGAGCATTCATATATTACAAAAAGATTGAAATAAAAATATTCAAATATGCTAGTTTTAACCTTTTGTTACTGTTTTTGACGCGAACCTTTTGATCACATGGTCACGCAATCCACAATCAAGATTGAGATCTGATCATAAAAAGCTAAAATAGGTTTGATAGGATTGTGACACAATAAAAACCTATCTCAAGACACCAATACTATCGGAATGAAATCAAATAACATCACGAAGCTAGTTAATCCTTGATAAGTTAAATTTAGTTCATTTAAGAACTGAAGAATACAAGAATCCCTCTCGCACAAATAAAAAAAAAACATTTTGAATTCTCATTGATAAAAAAAATCCCTCTTTAGGCTTTACAAGGATTTAAATACTTATGAAAATACAACCCTAGTGGATTGATTTGACCTACTTATAAAATTGACCCAAAAACTTTAAAATAAAAAGCTCATAACTTGATTCAAACAAGTCTTAGATTTTAATTAAAAACAGAGTATTAATTAAACTTAAACAAGCCTTGGATCATAGCTAATAAAATAAAATAAAACTCATAATATTAAATTATTGTTATGCCATGAGAAAAAGAGAAGAAAAAAAATATTACAGGATTAACTCAAGGCTAATTTATAGCCTTCCATGCAACCCATTAATCCCAGAAACTAAAGGAAATGTAGTTGCTCATGTTGTTATCAAGTTGTAGTAGGATTCTGATACTAAATTTATGTTTTTTTTTTCTTTTGAAAAGAAAGTAATCGGTGGTATAAACCTTTTAGGATTCTTCTAATACTAGAGAATACAATTAAAGTTGCTAGAATAATCTTCTTGCATAATTAGGAAGCTTTACTGCCATTCTGTTTTCCAAGTCAACTTATATTTTTTTTTTTATTGTTTTTTCTCCTCATCTCATGACTCAAATAAGGTTGGATTTGACTTCTCTTACACATTGATAAGATGTATTAAGACTTCCTCTTGATACTCCAATAGACCTCTCAAATCTAATATTGTCAAAACCTTTAAAATCAATGCATTTAATGTCTCTTTCGATGTCTTTATCTTGGACAAGTTGTTAGTCTATTTGAAACATGTAATAGGTCATTGTTATTGTTTGTGGGCTAATTCACACTAGTTTTGATTATAATTGAATCTACAAATTTTTTTTTTTATTGTGATTGTTGTAACCCATTTTTGGGTCCCCATAAAAAAAAAAAAATACAAAAAAAAAAAAAATGTGCGCAGTACTGGTCGCAGTAACCCACGTTTACGTTCTGCAGCAGATGAAGATTAATTAGCTAGTTACTGTGCTGTGCACAGTAACTGGCTAATTAATTCACGGGTTACTGTGTGCACAGTACCCCCGGTTACTATGCACGCTAATTAATTCTCTGGTTACTATGCACACAGTAACCCGGTTACTATGTGCACAGTAACCAGCCCATGCAAAAAAAAGAAAAAAAAAAAAGAAGAAAGAAGAGGGCTAAACGGTGCTGTTTTGAACGGCACTGTTCCCCTTTCTTCCCCGCCTAACATACAGCAGTAAAGAAGGAAAAAAGATGTATATTTAAGGGCGTTGGTCCCTCCAGCCCACCGACCGCCGGTCCCTCTAGCCCACCGACCGAAGACATTGGCCGACCGCCTACCGCACCGCCGAAACTGAGGGAGGCACGCCTGGACAGCCACGCCCGACCAGCCGCCGCATGACCCCACAATGAAAAAAAAAACATGCTCACGGGCTATAAATGGAGGAAGAACAGAAGGAAAAAAGGAGGGGGGGAAGAGAAGAGAAGGGAGAGACAAAGAGAAGAAAGCAGAAGAGAAGGGAGAGAGAGCAAAATAAAAGAAGAAGAAGAAGAAGCAAAGGAGAGAGAGAGAGGAAAACAGCACCGCCGGCCACCGCGAACAGCCAGTTCCGCCGCCGCCACCCCTGCCACATCAGTTGCTGCCAACATCACCACCGCTCCAGGTAGCCTTTCCCGTCGTTTTTTTTTGTTCAGCTTCATCTGCATGCAGAACGTTTACGTTCTGCAGCAGATGAAGATTAATTAGCGAGTTACTGTGCTGTGCACAGTAACTCGCTAATTAATTCACGGTTACTGTGCATGTGCACAGTAACTCCAGATTAATTCTCTGGTTACTGTACACACAGTAACCCGGTTACTATGTGCACAGTAACCAGCCCATTCTTTGGGCCAGGTTCGGCCCAGCCCATATATTTGGGCCTGATCCGGCCCATTTCAAAGAAAAAAATCAAAAATATTTGTTTCAGCATTTTATAATTTTTTGCGTAATTTTTATGTCATTTTGATTAATATTTGGTGGTATTTTTTTTTATGTTGTTAAAAATACAAAAATTTGATTTTTAAATACCCGGTTTTCATCAAAAAAAAAACAACTTCCACAAAATACAAAAAAATTAAAAAAAAGAGAAAAAATGTTTTTGTGCATACGGCCAAGTGTCTTAAAGCGAAAAATTCATATTGTATTTTTTCATACACCAAAAAAAAAATTGTTTTAGCATGCATTTTGGCTTTAATAACCAGTTTATTAAAGTCAAGAGAATATTGGCCAATATTTCAAAAACAACAAAAATTTTATTTTGTTTGTCTCTTAGTACCCGGGGTATGACTTTACACGTAATGCATATTCCGGATATTTAATTCCTTTTTTTTTTTTTGGACAATAGAACCTGGGGTATGACATTACATGTAATGCGTATTCCGAACAATAAAAAACCACAACGCGACCTTGGATTTTATCAGACATTAAAACAATGCAGCTTACCTTAGGTAGGGCGTAGTTGGGGTGCTAATACCTTCCCTTTACGCAACCAGTCTCCGTACCCGATCTCTAAAGACCAGTTAAGGTTCCTAGTAACCAGAATACTAGGTGGCGACTCCCTGTCCATTTTTAGCTTAGAGACAAAGAACTCCTTGTCTCACCATATTTTCCATGCCAAATAGACAACATACCACACCCTCATGAAGGGTTGGGGGGTGGACGATCGCCGCGCCGCCGCACACGTGCGACAGAATGGCGACTCCACTGGGGACTTTGTGGACTAAGCTTTGTTTTTGTCTAATGATTGTGTTTGATTGTTGTGGTTTGCGTGTTTATTTTTAAATATGCATTTTCTTTATATATTTGTTCATATTTAGTTGTGCGCTTTAATTTTTGTACATATTTATCTCATGCATCACATAGTTAATTTTTTTATAAAAAAAAAAGCACACACAAGCTTCAAGTTAGGGGGGAACTAGCAGCTTACCTTATGACTTTTAGTCAAGGTTTAAGTTTGTGTAAACCCCAACTCTTCGTTGAGTGCTTAGACTGGTAATAGTTGGACACGTGCCATCTCACTGCCTACAAGCCCCCATATTGCCTCCACGAGGGCGATCACTGGGACAACGAGAGTCCTTTTTTAGAGACCAAATAGTAAACCTACCTTTTGTCTCACTTAAAAAGATTAGAACCTGCCTTTAGGATGTATGCTCCGTATACATTGTTTTGCATCCGAGCAAGCCTTTCTTGAAGCATCTTGAACTCCAGACTTATGGGTGACACAATGACCGTCGCTCAGAAAATTTTCATTGTAGAGTTTGTGCAAGAATCAAGATTCTTGTTTCATCATACAAGAGTTGCGACCATATGTCACCCCTCGAAGGGCGAGTTCGTCATATAGATTACATGTTCATACATTTAACATGCATACATGTCAGATTGAAATAGAGGTCCCCAAAAAGTCTACAACACCCGACTTCGAGCAAGAAACATGGAAGATGAAGAGCGTGCTCAACGTGATGCCTATTTGCACGAGGAGTTGGAGTCTCTGAAAATAAGTGTGGCTCACCTCACTAGCTTACTCAAGCAAACACTAAGAAATACCTCTGATGAAGGTCCTTCTAATCAACCGATCACCTTTGATCCGGCTCCTACTTCAGTTCAGCCTGAGGAAAGAATGAGCGAACATGGTCAAGAACCTCAGCAAAATCCAACATTTGTGCAGTCAACGACACCTGCACCATCCCCAACAGTTGTGAAGGCATCTGCTAATGAGTCCCACAAGGCTAAGTCATCTGATAGCATTGATCAAGCTAAGATAGCGGCGCTGGAAGCCAGACTCAAAGCCATTGAAGGGGTAGACTTATATGACCCGGTACGGGCAGCAGAGATGTGTTTGGTCCCAAACGTGGTTATCCCAAAGAAATTTCGTGTTCCTGAATTCATCAAATACAGTGGAACACAATGCCCCATGACTCATCTCAGGTCCTACTGCAATAAAATGGCTGAGGTAGTACATGATGAAAAACTACTAATGCACTTTTTCCAAGACAGTTTAAGTGGGGCAACTTTGAGTTGGTACATGAGATTGGATAACACAAAAATTCACAACTGGAAAAATCTTGTGGATGCTTTCGTCAAGCAATACAAATACAACATGGACATTGCGCCCGACAGAACCAGTTTGTCCAATATAGAGAAAAAGGATAAAGAAAGCATAAGGGAATATGCTCAAAGATGGCGAGAATTAGCTGCTCAAGTACATCCCCCACTTCTGGACAAAGAGATGGTCTCTTTATTTGCCAACACACTCAAAGCACCATATTACGAACATATGATGGGTAGTTCAGCCCAACAATTCACTGATGCCGTGATAGTGTGTGAACGCATAGAGCAAGGTGTCAAGAGTGGTAGAATTTCTGCACCAACCGAGAAAAGAGGCTTCGAAAGAAAAGAGGTTCACCATGTTGAAGATGGCTACATGGGTAAAAATAATACATCCCAAAATTACCATACTCCATCCCAAATTGCCAACATCCAAAAACCTAAACCCCAAAACTTTCAGGCCAAAAGCCAAATTGGAAATTTCCCAAGGGTTCAAGAACAACTGCCTCCACTACCGTTACCCCTGAATGAGATGTATCAAAAGCTATTGAGCATTGGGCAAATAGCTCCAGAACCTCTAACACCTCTGCAGCCACCTTATCCTAATTGGTACAAGCCAGAACTCAAATGTGAATACCATGCCGGTATTACTGGGCATAGCATCTATACCTGCAACGCCTTCAAGAGAAAGCTTCTGCAATTAATCAAGGCTGGTTGGATAGAGTTGGAAGACACCCCTAATGTGAATACGAACCCGCTGCCTAATCATGCTTGAAGCATATTAGGATGGAATGTTTGGGGAATTGGAAAGCATCAATGGTCCAGCATGATAGCTTGATTTTTTAACCGTGGTGTTGTTCCGCATTGTCTTTGAGTCCTCTACACAGAGCTTTTGAGAGAAGTTTAGCCTATGAATAGATTCGCCAAAATAGAGGAATGAAGCCTGCCTTGTTATTTCCTTTTGTTAATGCCTTTGAATGAGACTTTCTCTGTTAATGAGCTTCTCTTGTGAAATAAGATTATGTGTTTTCTTGTGTTCACATCACACTCTTCTTTGTTGTTATTACATGTAAATAACATTTTGAGCGCAACTTTGCTTACAACACTACAACATGAAGAATCCTTTGGTGTTCCTTTCTTCCAAACCCATACATTAATCTCATATGTTTTCAAGGATATTTTTTTTGGGACCTCCAAAGTGAGTACAAAAACAAAAATCGTGTTGATATTTGTCCAAAACAAATGCATTTTGAAAATTCAAGTGATTCCTTAAATAAGTACACATATACCTAGAAAACTTGAAAGAAAAAAAAGACAATAAAGACAAACAACACTTTGAGGTGACTCAAAAGCTGAGTTTTATTTGACTGAATAAATCACTTTGCATAGCGCATGAAAGCAAGACCTATCGATCCTCACTGCAGTGCATTTGAGATGAGGAAAGGCCATCTTTGATAATCCTT
Source organism: Populus tomentosa (assembly GCA_018804465.1). Taxonomy (NCBI): domain Eukaryota; kingdom Viridiplantae; phylum Streptophyta; class Magnoliopsida; order Malpighiales; family Salicaceae; genus Populus; species Populus tomentosa. The sequence continues at coordinate 16,393,117 of CM031977.1, forward strand.
TCACAAGACTGAAATATATCCTTTGCAGTCCCATGTTGAGCCTAGTAGCGTTTTTTGGAAATAACCTTGACTAGGATCACACCCCACACTGGGGGGCAAAATAAGAGAGTTTGTTGTTTTTACCATCCAGACAAAGCAGTGAAGATGGGTGCTGGAATTAATCATGTAATGTTTCTTCTTTCATTATCATCCAAATGAAACAGTGAAGATAAATATTGCGATTGATTAAAAGATTTGAGCTTCTCATAAAAACAACTGATATGATTGTTCTCAACGAAACAAAAACGAAGAAAACAAAGAGAAAAGCCCAAACCCGACACTGGGGGGCAGGACAAATCATTTTTTGTTAAAAAAAAAAAAAAACAAATCCAAAAGACAAAGGTCAGGAAACAAGCACAAGTGATTCCTAGTTTTTGAAATCCCTTAAACACTTTTTGAGCCTGCAACATATCCATTTTCTTCGTAACCAATAGCCAAAGCCTACATTATATACCTGATAAAGCCCTTTCTGATCAAAGGCAAGCAATCTGGATAGGTAGGCAGTGCTTTCACATGCGAGTCAAATAATTATTCATGCAAATAAAATAAATGCTTTGAATCGATTTCGGTTCTCAATAACCCTCAAATTGAAATTTAAACCTTTTGTGACCAACCAGATGTCACCTTCATCTTTAACCAAAAGCAAAAATCTTTCATCACTTCAAGAAACCTATCCATAGGAATCACTTGAATTTTTGAGAACAAGTTTATTTTGAACCAATGTCAAAATAATTTTTGTGATTGGAATAACTTGGAAAGTTCCAAAAATTTTGAATGAAAACATTTCATTGTACCAAAAAACCCAAACTTACTTTCACATATCCTCACCCCACACTAAACCCAAGTTGAACACTTGGGGGGCATGATCAAGCTGGGGGGCAATCAAAAACACATGGTAGGGCTGGCTCCATGATTCCTGTTCTAAGGAAAATGTCAGGCAAAATTGGTAACTCTTGAGATAATGGGTGAAGGACAAAGATGTATGATGACATCAAACCCTTCCCAGAGGTCAAGATCACAAGATGTAACCCGAGTAAGCAAAAGTGGAAAAGCCATCGAAGTTTACTACCAATACTACAACTTTTGAGAGAAAAGAAAGATACCATGAAGAAATGGGGGCCTATATTTCTCAGGTAAGTATACATGCATATCAATCATAATGCATTTGCTTTTCAACATTGACAATCATTGTTTCAACATCATCTTTTAGGTAGTGCGTTTTATAACCCTACCTCCGTTTGAGTGCGCCTTTGAGCCCTCACCTCCATTTTGAGTGCGCCTTTGAGCCCTCATCTCTTGGGTAGTGCGTTTTCTAACCCTACCTCCTTTTGAGTGCACCTTTGAGCCCTCACCTCCATTTTGAGTGCGCCTTTGAGCCCTCACCTCCATTTTGAGTGCGCCTTTGAGCCCTCATCCCTTTGGTAGTGCGTTTTCTAACCCTACCTCCATTTTGAGTGCGCCTTTGAGCCCTCATCCCTTTGGTAGTGCGTTTTCTAACCCTACCTCCTTTTGAGTGCGCCTTTGAGCCCTCACCTCCATTTTGGGTGCGCCTTTGAGCCCTCATCCCTTTGGTAGTGCGTTTTCTAACCCTACCTCCTTTTGAGTGCGCCTTTGAGCCCTCACCTCTATTTTAAGTGCGCTTTTGAGCCCTCATCCCTTAGGTAGTGCATTTTCAAACCCTACCTCCTTTTGAGTGCGCCTTTGAGCCCTCACCAAAATTTTTTTGGGTAGGTCACCCATTACAATGCGACCAATTCTCCATGTTTTATATCTGGGTAGGTCACCCATTACAATGAGACCACACTTCACATTCTTTCCTTTTTTTCGGGTTAAAGGGGATTGGCAAAAGGAATCTCAGTTTAGCCCAACCATACACAGGACTTTGGGTCCGATTGAAGTTTTAGGTCAATCAAATTTTGAGACGACCAATTTCGGAAGACCAATGTTTTTTTCTTTACAACACTTACTATGCACAAATCTTTGCTCCGTAAGCATTGTAAAGAGGGGGGCAACTGTTGTAACCCATTTTTGGGTCCCCATAAAAAAAAAAAATACAAAAAAAAAAAAATGTGCGCAGTACTGGTCGCAGTAACCCACGTTTACGTTCTGCAGCAGATGAAGATTAATTAGCTAGTTACTGTGCTGTGCACAGTAACTGGCTAATTAATTCACGGGTTACTGTGTGCACAGTACCCCCGGTTACTATGCACGCTAATTAATTCTCTGGTTACTATGCACACAGTAACCCGGTTACTATGTGCACAGTAACCAGCCCATGCAAAAAAAAGAAAAAAAAAAAAGAAGAAAGAAGAGGGCTAAACGGTGCTGTTTTGAACGGCACTGTTCCCCTTTCTTCCCCGCCTAACATACAGCAGTAAAGAAGGAAAAAAGATGTATATTTAAGGGCGTTGGTCCCTCCAGCCCACCGACCGCCGGTCCCTCTAGCCCACCGACCGAAGACATTGGCCGACCGCCTACCGCACCGCCGAAACTGAGGGAGGCACGCCTGGACAGCCACGCCCGACCAGCCGCCGCATGACCCCACAATGAAAAAAAAAACATGCTCACGGGCTATAAATGGAGGAAGAACAGAAGGAAAAAAGGAGGGGGGGAAGAGAAGAGAAGGGAGAGACAAAGAGAAGAAAGCAGAAGAGAAGGGAGAGAGAGCAAAATAAAAGAAGAAGAAGAAGAAGCAAAGGAGAGAGAGAGAGGAAAACAGCACCGCCGGCCACCGCGAACAGCCAGTTCCGCCGCCGCCACCCCTGCCACATCAGTTGCTGCCAACATCACCACCGCTCCAGGTAGCCTTTCCCGTCGTTTTTTTTTGTTCAGCTTCATCTGCATGCAGAACGTTTACGTTCTGCAGCAGATGAAGATTAATTAGCGAGTTACTGTGCTGTGCACAGTAACTCGCTAATTAATTCACGGTTACTGTGCATGTGCACAGTAACTCCAGATTAATTCTCTGGTTACTGTACACACAGTAACCCGGTTACTATGTGCACAGTAACCAGCCCATTCTTTGGGCCAGGTTCGGCCCAGCCCATATATTTGGGCCTGATCCGGCCCATTTCAAAGAAAAAAATCAAAAATATTTGTTTCAGCATTTTATAATTTTTTGCGTAATTTTTATGTCATTTTGATTAATATTTGGTGGTATTTTTTTTTATGTTGTTAAAAATACAAAAATTTGATTTTTAAATACCCGGTTTTCATCAAAAAAAAAAAAAAAACTTCCACAAAATACAAAAAAATTAAAAAAAAGAGAAAAAATGTTTTTGTGCATACGGCCAAGTGTCTTAAAGCGAAAAATTCATATTGTATTTTTTCATACACCAAAAAAAAAATTGTTTTAGCATGCATTTTGGCTTTAATAACCAGTTTATTAAAGTCAAGAGAATATTGGCCAATATTTCAAAAACAACAAAAATTTTATTTTGTTTGTCTCTTAGTACCCGGGGTATGACTTTACACGTAATGCATATTCCGGATATTTAATTCCTTTTTTTTTTTGGACAATAGAACCTGGGGTATGACATTACATGTAATGCGTATTCCGAACAATAAAAAACCACAACGCGACCTTGGATTTTATCAGACATTAAAACAATGCAGCTTACCTTAGGTAGGGCGTAGTTGGGGTGCTAATACCTTCCCTTTACGCAACCAGTCTCCGTACCCGATCTCTAAAGACCAGTTAAGGTTCCTAGTAACCAGAATACTAGGTGGCGACTCCCTGTCCATTTTTAGCTTAGAGACAAAGAACTCCTTGTCTCACCATATTTTCCATGCCAAATAGACAACATACCACACCCTCATGAAGGGTTGGGGGGTGGACGATCGCCGCGCCGCCGCACACGTGCGACAGTGATTCCATATATATTGGAAAATAGACATCCATACTAGAAAGATAAGCTTCCAGTTCTAGTATTGACTAGTTACATGCCCCGCTCAAATAAGGTTGGATTTGACTTCTCTTACACATTGATAAGATGTATTAAGACTTCCTCTTGATACTCCAATAGACCTCTCAAATCTAATATTGTCAAAACCTTTAAAATCAATGCATTTAATGTCTCTTTCGATGTCTTTATCTTGGACAAGTTGTTAGTCCATTTGAAACATGTAATAGGTCATTGTTATTGTTTGTGGGCTAATTCACACTAGTTTTGATTATAATTGAATCTACAAAATTTTTTTTTATTGTGATTCCATATATATTGGAAAATAGACATCCATACTAGAAAGATAAGCTTCCAGTTCTAGTATTGACTAGTTATATGCCCCGCTCAAATAAGGTTGGATTTGACTTCTCTTACACATTGATAAGATGTATTAAGACTTCCTCTTGATACTCCAATAGACCTCTCAAATCTAATATTGTCGAAACCTTTAAAATCAATGCATTTAATGTCTCTTTTGATGTCTTTATCTTGAACAAGTTGTTAGTCCATTTGAAACATGTAATAGGTTATTGCTAGTGTTTGTGGGCTAATTCACACTAGTTTTTATTATAATTGAATTTACAATTTTTTTTTTTATTGTGATTCCATATATATTGGAAAATAGACATCCATACTAGAAAGATAAGCTTCCAGTTCTAGTATTGACTAGTTACATGCCCCGCGCGATGTCGCGAGTCAATTTTTTTTTGCATTTCAAAAATAGCCAAGATCTAAAAGTGTTAGGGTTTTTTGTAAAACTATACTCAAGAGTCTCAGTTTTGGTTGCATCGCCTAATCCAAGAGTAATGTTTATAATATTAATAATAACATTAAACTTGGGTTAACCCTTAGCATAAAAGTGTCTGGACCATACTACTAGATCCAATAGCATTGGACGTAGGTCTGGCTGCAAGGTCGTGTCATAAAAGTATGATAATTAAATAGATTAATTAAAAAAAAAACCAACAGGAAGAAAAAAACTAATGAGAAAAAAAATGAATTAATTGGGTTAACCCTTCAAATCAGGTTAACCCGTCATACCTTAAATTCGAATCATGAAAGTTTGATAATTAAAAAAAAAAATTATGGGTTAACGCAGAATTAACTGGGCTAACTCGTCAAACCAAGTTAACATGTCAAACCCGGAATCTGTATAATGAAAGTTTAATAACTAAATAAAAAAAAATTTAACATTAACAATTTAAATTAAACAAAAAAAATTAATTAAAAAAAAAACAAAAGGCATCAGCCTTTTGACTGTGGACTGCACTGTGCAGTCCACAGTCAAAGGCATAAAAACAACAAAAAAAAAAACCTAAAGGCATCAGCCGAAAACTACTTAGAAAAAAAATTTAATATTAATAAACTAAATTAATTATAAGGAAAAAATAAAAGAAAAAAAACCTCTAAGAAGAAAAAAAATACTAAATAGAAAGAAATTTAACATTAACAAACTAAACTAAACGAAAAAAATATTTAGAAAAGAAAAAAAAAGTAAAAAAAATTCCAGGTTAACTCGTCAAACTAAGTTAACCCGTTAAACCCGGGATCCGTGTCATGAATGTCTGGTAACTAAATTAAAAAAAAAGTGAACATTAACAAACTAAACTAAACAAAAAAAAAATTAATTATATAAAAAAAAATATTTTTTAAAAAAATTCGCGTCATGAAAGTTTGATAACTGCATAGAAAAAAAATTGACAGGTTAACCCATAATTAATTTAACAAAATAAATTAAACAAAAAAATTAATTAAAAAAAAACAAAAAAAAATCTGGGTTAACCCGTTAAATCCGAAATGCGTGTTATAAAAGTTTGAGATACGATGAAATTTAACATTAAAATTTTTTTTTAAAAAAATATCCATTAAAAAAAAACAAAGAAAAAATGAAGAAATTTTTTTTAAAAAAAAAAAGTAAAAAAAAAACAAAAAAAAAGACAACTCAGTAAAAAAATAAAAACAAAGAAAAAATGAAGAAAAAAAACTAAAAAAAAAAGCAAAAGACAAAAAGTAAAAAAAAAAAAAAAAAAAAAAAGAAGAAAGAAGAAAAAGAAAACAACTCAGTCTTTTACTATCTGTGCAGTCCACAGTAAAAGATTAAGCCGTTTTTGTTATAGTTCAATTTAGTGTTAACAATATTTTTTTTATATATTTTTCAACTTATTCTATTAAACATAAATATCATCTTACCGTTTCTCAATAAAAATAATTCATGATACTTGAAAATGCATGAATAATGCCGACACCTTATTCTATTGTATTAAAAATTAATTTGAAATCTTATTCATTCGGTAGAATACTAGATGCATCTAAATATACGCATTGATATACTTCTTGCTGTATAAATAAATACTCTTGTAATAAGAAAAGAACAAGAGAGAGAGAGAGAAAGAAAAGTCTTACAAATGATATTTCTTAGCACCCAGTCAAACACAACGTAAAAAAGCAGCCTGAAAAAAACATGCATCTATTCCTGCAGGCCTGGCATAGTACAGCATGCAGGTGACCTACTCTTACCGCAAAAAAACATAAAGATGACCTAAGCGATTGGAACTGCGTGAGAGCCTGTCACAAAATGATGCTCAAGAATAATGTCCAGAATCAGACCGTTGCATGTCCAATCCTGGACAAAAAAGTCAAAAGTTGGGTTCCTCTGAATTCAAATTTAGTGGCCAGCTAGCCTTTGCACGATCATTCCTCTGATACTAACGGAAAAGAACACGAAACTTACGCGAAGAGCCGAAGGAATCTCGATAACCAGAACATTGGAAGAATCCAATTGCACGTCCATTCTTTAGCTATCATGCTGAATGAGTCGGAAAAAAGTGAAAAGCTGTTCTTGATCGTTATCTTGAGCACAAAGATGAAAGCAGGTATCCCAGCTTTTGTGGTTTAACTTGAATTTTACCAGGCTAGGAAAACTCAACTTTGTGTTCCACGCTCGAGGGACGAGTCATCATAGAATGTTAAAAGGCACCGAGAGAATCAGGGATTCAGATGATCAAGTGTGGTGATCAGAAGGGATCAAGCAGTGGAGCATGCATCATGCAAAGCCTTAATTGAGAACAAGAGCAAAAGAAGCAGCGTTGCCTGCTCCCAACTTGGTTATTTACGGTTCGTTTTGATCAATGAAATCATTAAAAAAATAAAAGGAAAAGTGATCAAGAAATAATCATTCACCATCCCAAGATCTATAACCAAGTGAACAACAAATGAAAAGAACCATAAATAATTATAATCATTATAATGAAAAAAGAAAGCCCATGGATCAGCAAACATCTGTACATCTCTCTCTCTCTCTCCCCCCTAAGTTACTACTGTTGCGGGATTGAAAGCACTCTCCCCAATGGTGTGTTAAAGAAGGCAGTGTGGAACGAAGCCAACACTCCACTATCAAGATAACCTAAACTGGATCCACTACCCCTCTTCCATGCAGGAAGAAAACAAACATCTAGGTTGTATATTATCGATGAGTTATTGAAATCTTTTAATTTAATGCATGAGAAGGCAATCCTTCTCCCTGGTCATGTTCGTCAATCCTATCCGTTAGTTGTCTCAGATAAACAGCTCTCTGGATCCACTACCTTGTTTTCAGTTTCTGTTGAGTCCTTCATGGATTCGATTTCCATGCTAGTTGTACGACTCTTTCTGTTCCTCCGATCCTGCATAGGATTGTAGGAGTCATAAATTCAAGAGCTTTGTGATACTGTGATATCATGAACATGGTAAAAAAAAAATGGAGTTTTTGAATCCTTCATCCCTAGATTGATATAATAGTCCTTAAATGACAGGAAAACATCTGATTAATTTGAGAGAAGTTTCGGCAACAGACTAGGGAAAACAGCACATGCAGTTATGGTGAATTTCTCTCTGAACTTTGGGTTTCATAAACAATTGCTTACACAGAAAATAGCCATTGCACTTGCTTGCGTTTGTTTTGTTAATTGAAATTCCAAACGGTAGACAATAAAATACTAGCATTTGGAAAATTGTATGTCTGGAAACATGGAAGAGTTGTCTTCAAATGTAAAACCAAATGGTCTTATCCATTATGTAAAAGTTACCCTCCTCATAATGCTTGCTTAAGGGTCTAAGTTATCATAATCAATAAATGATTTTATAACTTTGTGTGAGAGGAATAACAAGACCTTCATAGACAGATTCATAATGGTGTCCAACACAAGCGTCCAACCTTGCACCATAAGGTCAGGTAATTTGCAGAATTAGCAAAAAGGGAAGGAGCTCAAGGTAAACAGTTTCCCAGGAGACCTATCCTTCTAGACAAAGCACTTTATAGAGATTGCTCGGGGTAAAAAAAAAGGATCATACCTCACGAGAAGGGTACTCATCAGCTTCAAGCATTCTTGCAACTTGAGTCATTCTAGGTCTCTTTTCTGCATCAGGATCGACACACCTAAGTGCAACCAAAAGAGCACGTTTTAAAGCACGCGTTGTTGGTTTAACTTCAAGATTTGGATCCACAACTTCCTCAGATCTTCTTGTCCCAACCATCATTTTTAACCACTCAACAAGATTAACCTGGCATAAGCAATTGATGGGAGCTAAGCAAAAACTCTTGCACAAAAAAGATTTGAAGTACTTTTCAAAAGGAGGCGCACACACACAAAGACAGTTTCAAGGAATTGTAAACTCAATGTAGATCAAAGAATATGGTACCTCGTTAGCAGGTCTGCCATGGTCCACAGGGTCCCTTCCAGTAACTGATTCTAGTAGCAGGACTCCAAAGCTATAAATGTCACTCTTCTCATTCAACATGCCCGTATTAGCATATTCTGGTGCAACATAACTGAATTCCAAAAAAGAGACTCCTATCAAAAGATCCTAGCTGAGAGAAACATAGGCTATTGTAAAGGGAAGTAAAAATTAAACACATACCCAAATGTACCCATAACTCTGGTTGTGATATGACTCTCTCCAGAATCAAGGAGTTTGGCCAATCCAAAATCAGAGACCTTGGCATTAAACTCATTGTCAATCAAAATATTGCTCGATTTTATGTCTCGGTGAACAACCTTTGGTTCTATTGCTTCATGCAAATAAGCAAGCCTGCATCAGGTTTACAAAACAATTTCATCATCTTTGTATAGACATCCAGGGAAAAAAAATCAAATTCTATTCTGCATCATCTTTTAAAGAAGTTTATTTTACCACAACTAGTTAATCACTTTAGATGAAATGAATAAAAAAACTGTCCAAACTAAGCCATTTAAGAGAGCTAGTTTTGATATAGTAGACAAATGTGGTTTGAATAAAGCTAAGAACTTACGCCTTAGCAGTACCCAGAAGGACCTTCATGCGTGCCTCCCAAGTAAGCGTACCATGATGGTGCATGGCCCCATGCAGCCATTGTTCTAAGTTCCCATTATTCACATATTCATACACCAGCATCCTGAGCAGATAAAATTTGTACGAAAAAAAATCACACTCAAAGCTCAAGGATCAACAAAGCAATATTGGGGAAGAATTGTGAAGCACACACCACAGATATAGCTTCATGCACTCAGTAACAGTGACATGACTAAAGTGAGTGGAAGACAGAATAATTAAATTAACAGGAGTAAATGCCTCATACCTGTGAACTCCTTCGATGCAGTAGCCAAGAAGCCGTACAAGATTCTTATGTCGAACATGACCAATAGCCTCCACTTCAACCCTAAATTCCTTCTCCGCCTGTCCCCTAAAACCTCCATTCCAAAATAAATTGTTAAATAACTAATAAAACAGATCATAGCATCACAAAAATAAGAGATAGCATCTTCAAAGCGTCCTTACAGGTTGTTAAGAAGCTTCTTTACCGCTACCTCAGTTCCATTTATTAGTCTACCCTTGTAAACAACCCCATATCCACCCTCACCAAGCACATTCTCTGCTGCAAAACGATTTGTAGCAAACTCAAGATCCCTAAGTGTAAACCAGTGGCCCCATCCAAGGTGTGAAATTTCTGGCAAGCCAATTAAGGGAGAGGCCGTGACAAGTCCTGCATATGATAATGAAGATTGCTTCTGAACAGTCCCAGAGCTTCCTTCTTCCCCAGAATGTGAACTACAGGCCCTCTCGTTGTGATAAATCGAGCTGCTTTGGCTGGCAATGTCAGGATCACTAGATTTGCTCATTCCCAAATGAGCTAGCATTTTATCTGAATTCTTGTCGCTCGATATATCATTGATCGTGAGAAATGCACTTTCATGGTGATCATTGGGATTTTGAACCCCAACTCTGTCAATCTTAATATCTTTCGATACATTTGGTATTTTGGAATGGCAGTATTTGTCCACTGATCTCCTAGATTTCCTCTGAAATGTAACCCATGCAGATAAGACACAAAGAATCGAAATTATAAACACTCCTACAGATATTCCTATTAAAACCCATAGTTTCAAACCCAAAACTGATGTCTTCTTTGATAATTCAGCATTCAAACTCTCAGATGACATCCCTGGTTCTCCAGAAAACACAACAGTCTGAATTGCCGATCTTACTTTATACCAAGAGTTAAAAGATATCTACCTGCACTTTAAGATGACCAACCGATATCAAATTTTGAACTTCATAGATGAGCAAAATGTTAAACAAACACTTTCTAAATTTAACTACTGAAGCAACCTATTGATAAAAGAAAGCTTTATTTTCCTGATTCAACACTAAAACCTCAAGGGAAATAAAAGGTAAGGAAAATTAATCCACCGGAAATTGAGTAGAATAGATTCCTGGCTTCATCTACGCCTATTTAAAAGGAACCAAACAGAAGAAAGTAAACAAAAGAAGGGATAAGAAAGAATCCACAGGACATTTAAAGAATTTCATTTGCATAACAATTGGCAGTTTCTTAAGCTTTGCAGTGCATCCAAACATCAAAGGCATTTGACAAATCAACAAAAACCCAGTTCCAGAAAAATCTAAGAAAGAAAGAAAGCAAATTCAAAGTTCACTGAAAAAGCAATCCCAGACCCATAAGTCACAAGCAGTTAAATCACAAATCTCAAAACTACGAGAAAAGGAATAAGTTCTCAAAAGGCATCACTTACGATCCAAGTAAGAGACAGATAAAGAGAAATGTGAAACCTTCAAGAAACATTAAAAAAAATAGGCTAAGCATTTACCTTTGCAGTGATCTGAGTGTGAAAGCTAACCCCCTTGATCTTCTTCCTTGAGCACCCACAAAAGCAAAGAAAGGGCTTCTCTTTTTTTAGGCAAGTGAGACTCAATAAGCATAGATAGGCCAATGTAGACCTGAAATAACACAAATCACCCAAAACCCAGTAACCAAAAAAAGGCAGTAGTAGTTTAGAAGCACAGGTTGTGGCCTCCAGTGGGCCAAAACAGAAGAAGAAGAATTTTGTGAATGATAAAAAAATAAATGGCAAAGAAAGACAGACAAAAATCTAATCTTTCAAGGCAAAATGTGTAGAGAGAGGGGGTGGAAACATAAACGAGGGTGATTATTGGTTCTTAAAAAAGATAAAATGGGTAAAAAATGGTTGGTGGGTCTTTGTGTGCATGTGGAGAGAAGATAGAGGGACCTTTCAGAAAGCTGGAAAGGAAACTTTGTTTGCAATGGAGGAAACCAGAGAGAGAGAGAGAGAGAGAGAGGGAAACAGTGAAGGTAAAGCAAAAATGAAGTGAACAGAGGTGGCATTTATAACTAGGTGAAGAAAGAAAGAAAAAGATTACTGATGAGAGCCCAACAAAAGCTAAGGAGAAAAACAAACATGGAAGGGAAGGATACGGAGGAAAAGAAGTGAAAAACAAAAGGGGGGGTCCCCTCAACAGGAGGGAGCTCCAAATCTTAGCTTGTCCATGAGTTACTTTTACCAAATTGTCCTTATTCTTTTATATATATACATATATGTGGGAGAGAGTGTGTGTGTGTGTGTGTGTATTTTTATCTTCCTTCCATGATGAATTTGATGCAAACACGAACAAAGATAATGAATAAATTTGTTTGTTATATGTAAAATACTTAAAAAATTTAAAATTAGAAGAGCATTATAATAAATAATAGATTAACATTTATTTTATTATGAAAACATCTATTTATATAGAAAAAACTAAAAAACTATGATAATATTAAATATAAAAAATAAACAAGGAAAGACATTTCCCTTTAAATAAATAAAAAAACTAGAAAAAATATTATAATAAAAAATAAAATATTTTATTTTTCTAAAAAAACTCTACCATTGTAACTATATATCTACAATATATTTTCTGGGCTACATAATATGTATAGTATTTATTATATTTTATTATTTTAATTTTAACTCAATTATAGTGGGATTTGTTTTAAAATCGAATTTAAATTGGTATTAAATATGCTAAATAATAGTAATATAAAAAAAGCATAGGTGTTATCTGCATCTTAATTAATGTTTGGTGTCAATGCTCAGCCTTTTTAAGGAAGGTCGTTTGGGGTTTTACTGTATCTATTTAAATAATGTTGCAACGGTTATTAAGGGCAATTATGACAATACGACTAACCTAATACATTGGACTTCAAAAGAGCCTTTTGATATTAATAAATATTTAAATTAATTAGAGCTCGGAAGTAGAAAAGGCCACCCCAAAGTGGGGAGAGTCAAAGAGGCTTTGGCTCGAAGCATCATGGATGTCTCCCACAAATTCCACAACTTTGACTTAATTAACATGACCAATTGTAACCGTCTGATCACTATAAATCATGTGAAGCATGACTCCTCATGGTAAAGGGCAGCTCTAGTTAGATCCCTCTCTTCCATTTGCCACTTGCCTTGCTAAAAGCCTTGCACGTGCATTACGTGAATGGCACGTGGAAAAAACTCCTTTACCAGATAACAATGTGAAGTAATGATTATTGTTTTTTTTTTATTATTCATTCAGAGACTAACTTTTCATAATTATCACAGTAAAAAGCATACTAACATAGAAATAGAATTTAAAATTACCTCACAAAATATATATTTAACTAGCAATCTAACTCACGCTTCTAGCGAGTCAGATTTAAACATGTCATTTTTTTAATAGCACTAAAGTCAACATGGCTAAGCCTATCATGCCATGAACCATAACACTTTCTCATTTTACTTAGACTCTCTTATATCTCCACACTTTATTTTTTATTTATGTTTTATTAATTCAAGTAAGGAAAAAAAAAGATTTGGAGAAATTTTATTTCATCAACAAATTCTAACACTACATATAATTAATGTTTTCCATTTACCAACACATCACGTGACATATTTTGAGCAATCATCCCTCCATATTCCCAATTTTTCCCTTGTCATACTTTTAGTATTTAATTCTTAATTAATTTCCTTTACCAAAAAAAAAATATAATTGCCTCTTTAAAAAAATAATAATTGCTTTAACTGGTTAGGATTACTAAGTAGTAAGTTTAGGTTTGAATTATACCATATCTAACTCTTAGGAGGCATTTGTTTTGTATAAAACATTTTATAAATAGAAAATAATTTATGAAAAAACAATCTTTTTTTATATAAAATATCTTATACAAAACAAACCCCTTCTTATATCAGCAGTAACTCCATGCCACGTAACCCCAATATTCCACACAAAAACCATAGACTTCGGTGGAAGAAAAACCTCTAACGATTTCAAAACACTGGGAAGATATCTTTGGTTTCTTGAGAAAGAAAAGCATCTCAGGGTCTGTTCATGCATGAAAACAACTCTGGATTCAAAATCATCAAAATTCAAGGGCTACCGGAACACTTGATATAAAAAGGAAAGTGTTGTAAAAGTGGCTAAGAACACCAAGAACAAGGCCGATCTATTCAATCGCATTTTCCAGGCTCCAGAATGCATCATCCGCAGAACAACCGTCTCACTAAAGAATTAAGACTTGAATAAGCCGAGTCTTGATCTTATTTTGTTTGGTATTAGGGTTTTTGTTAACAAATTTCTTGGATTCCTCCAGCACGAGCACGTTCAGAATGCTGTCAGTCGCTTTATCTTTTCTATCCACAGACATTCCAGTACCTATAGTCTCACACCCATTATTTATTTGCTCCCGTAACGGACATAATCAAGCTCTGCCATGCTTTATCTTACGAAATTTAAAATCTATAGATACATGCACTGGAAAAGAGTAGAATATCAGGGGGGAAGTACAGTGTTCTTAAGGAGACAGTGGAATTGAGCTAGTTGGTAGCATGACAGGGCAGTGGGAGGCAGGTAATTTATACACAGCTTTAGCTAGCCTCCTGCCAACAGGTTCAATGGGGTCATATTTTAAATTTTAATCGCATGGCATTCCTAAACCAGAGCTCATTTATTTTGCCTACACAGACAGTCCTCTTGTTTTACATGGAAGAATGGTTTGACGAGATGGTGATGATGATGGAGGGAGGTACTGGTTGCAATAATGAGGAGATGGTTCTGGCTGGAATAATTCACGAGGTGTGAGAGAGTAATTTACTTGTTATTTTTTAGAGTTTTTATTACTTTAAAATATATTAAAATAATAATTTTTTATTTTTATAAAATTATTTTAAACATCAACAAATTACAACAATATAAAAACATTATTATTAAAGGAGAAAGAGCATCGCCGGTCTCCGATAAATCACACCGAAGGTGTTCAGCATCTTCATAATTCTGTGGATTGTCATTGAAATCATTCTGTAATATTTGAATGTCCTCCAACTCCTTCGTGACCTCTTTCATGGTCGGTCTTTTCTTCCTGTTTATGTTGAGGCATTTATAAGCAACCTTAGCAGCTGCCACGATTACCCCTTTCCGAGCCTGCAGCACAAGTTCAGCATCAATAATATCTCGAAGCCGATTCTCCTCCAAACAAAGCATGAAATATAAGATCAAACTTCCATCTTCTTCCGACCTCGTTGAAGAGTTTGGTTTTTGTCTGGTTAAGAGCTCAACAAGCACCACTCCATAGCTATAAACATCACTCTTCTCGGTAAATTGGCTTGACTGGAAGTATTCCGGGTCCAGGTACCCAAATGTGCCCTGCACCTGTGTGGTCACATGAGTTTGGTCGATTGCAACCGATTTAGAGATTCCGAAATCAGCAACTTTTGCTCGGTACTTGTCATCTAAGAGCATGTTGGAAGACTTGATGTCACGATGGTAAATAAGCAGAGAAGCTGCCGAATGCAAGTAAGAAAGAGCTTCTGCAACTTCTATGGCAATCCTTAAACGCATATCCCACGTTAGCGGAAACGATCCTCGAGTTGATCGTGGAGATACTGAGAAAGGGTTCCATTATGGATGAGCTCATAGACCAGTAAAGGAACCTCGGTCTCCAAGAAACAACCTAATAACCTAACCACGTTCCTATGTTTAATTTGTGAAAGAATTACAACTTCATTGATGAATTTTTCAAGTTTTCCTTCGCTAACAAATCCCGATTTCTTCACTGCTACAATCCTTCCATCTGCCAACATTCCTTTGTAAACAGTCCCTTGGCCTCCGTCCAACCTTTCTATGCACACTAAAATGGTCGGTGGCCTTCTCTAGCTCGCTTGACCTAAACAGTTTGGCTGTGTTGACATTTACTTCACCTGAACATATATAAGTGTTGCTGTAGCAGAAGACCACCATTTCTTTTAAAGAACTTTTCCTTCAATTTGAAGTTTTTTCTCTTCTTTTCTACTTTGTACAGCCACCCCAGTCCAATAATGCAGAACTTGTGCCAACACCTGCACACCTCAGCGATTTCAGAGGAATATTTTAAGTAACAAAAAACTAATAATTATAGCAATACATTGTTGGACACACTCACAATGTGGACGGCACTAATTGCAATTCTTTTCTCATTTCTATCCTCTCTCTTTTTTCTTTTTCTTTTTTTAAATTTTTGTCCTTGGGTATTTTTTTTATCGTGTAATGAAAAAATGTTTTTAATAGCTTACAATTCGTGATGCTGGGGGTGGCTATAACCCAGGCCGGCGTTTTCACGCCGCTCCAATGTGGTGAGCTTTCTCGTACTCTGGCTCGTGGCACGAGCCAAATATTGTTTTGAATTTGACTTTTAATTTTTTGAGAACTTTTTAATTTAGTCTTAAATTTCATCTGATGCACCAGATTCTTTAATTTAATTCAAAATTCTTATCACCTGAGCCTGTGTAAAGGCCTAATCAGGAATGAAAAATGGAAGGAAAAAAGAAAAAGACAAATGACTCCACAGGTTAGCTTATTCTAGTTGTATCTATTATTACACTCTTAAATTTAATGAGTTAAACTGTATTAATTTAATATATTATTGTTTTTTCTAGATTTTTATAAAATTTTAATTTTAAATATCATTATATTAATTTAATATTGTATCGTACCAATTCAAAAACCCTAAATTTAATATATCTTTATCAATAACCCTAAATTTAATATTTCTTTATTTAGTTGTAAATTAATACTTTCTAAATTTTTTTATATATAATATTTTTTTTCCTGACATTTAATGCAATCATCTTCATTTCCATATTTTTTTGCCCATGTGATAAGATTTATATGGGTAGAAAAAGCAAAACCATCTAATTTTTTTTTAAAAAAAGTTAAAATGTTGGTGGCTTGAAAATCTTTTTTGAGCCATATCAGATTTTAATCGAGTGATTGATAAAGGCTTGGCATTGAGACTATCGTGAGATTTTTTTGAATGGATTAAATGTTTTCTCAGTAAATATTAGAAAATAATATAAATTATATTTTGAAACTTCATCTAACAGTTTAAGTTTATAAATTGAGATGATGCTTTAATATTATATCAGAGTCATAATGATCAAATGATCACAAATTCAAATCTTACTATTTTTATTTATTTTATAAAAAATTCAAACACAAGATAATGTAGATCAATATAATATTCAAGTTCAAAAGACTTTCATTTAAGAAAATATATTAGAAAATAATATAAATTATATCTTGAAACCTCACTTAACAACTTAAATTTTTAAATTAAAATAGTTGTTTTACAGCTAATATACTCTAAAAACCTGTGATTCTTAATAAATCAATTAAAGGTTTGCTAATCATTCCAAAAATTTTGTTGCAAAAAAAAAAAAAAAGGTTGCTTGCATTGTTTTACGCTATAATTGATTTTTAATCCAACCTGCAGCGGTGACATAAGACTAGAGAATAGTTACTTACTATGTCAACATAAAAAAACAAATATCTCAGGTGTTTTTTTCAATTTTAATCTTTAGTTTTTCCAAAAGAGTTATGTCAGGACTCATTCATGTTCCATTAGTTTCACAGCTAAGGTAAAACCAGGTTTCGTTAGAAGGATTTGAGACGGAGGGCCATACCTGTGAGGCCCACCGCAACTGGAGATTTTCCGAACACGTGTCGATGGCAACCCCAGCTGCCAATCGCATTTCGGCAAGTCGTAGGCTTTTGGGCAAGCACCAGGTACATCGCACTCATCAATGTCTAGCAAGGTGAAGGATCCAAGTCAAGTATCCTTCCCTCTCGGATCCAAGTCAAGTATCCTTCCCTCTCCTTCCTTTTCGGATCCAAGTCAAGTATCCTTCCCTCTTTCCTTTTCGGATTGAAGTCAAAATCAAGAGGTGGAGTTTTACAGTAATATAAATACATACCTTGACATCCTTCAAGAAGGTAAGGATTTCCTTCAAAACCCTTGTTGCAGAAACATTGAACTTTGGAGGGCTTAATACACACTGCTCGTTGTTGCACCGTTACAACCAGAAGAAGTTACTGGCAGATTGACATGAATTCCAATATTGTTTTCTATTGAAATGTTGAGCACCTCCAGATTAATGCTTTTTGCAAAAGATTTTGGAGGGCTGAAAGTTCCATTGCAAACTATTTCAAACCATTCGTGGGAATAACAGCCTGCAACAATTTCTTGTCTTGAATATTCCATTTTCTCTTCTCTTTTTGTAGGTGAACATCTCCCTTCTCCATACCACACCAAACAAAAGTGTCTGTACTTACGGGAATTGCCTTCTTTCTTCTTCTTTTTTTCACGCACAGTCCTAATATGAGACCGAGATTAAGAAGAAGGAAAAAAAAAAACCTAAAGGGAAGGCAAATTTGTTGTGTATTATTGTGAAAATGTAATTATATTTTTGCCTTTCTTGAAAAAATTAGTGGTATTTATAATGAGGGTATTTTGGTTTTTTCACAATATTCAATAGTCTTAATGATTAATTGAGGATCATGTGTCTTTTTTTTAAAAAAAATAATATGTACAATGAAATATCTCAATTACCCATTAAGTTAAAAAAAAAATTAAAAGGGTATTTATGTTTTTTATTTTTAAAACACAATAGAATGACAACTTTGCTCTTGAAATAAAAAACTAAAACATGCTTTCAAGCCTTTTGATCTTTTCACTAAGGTTTTTTTTTTGTTATTATTAGTTTCATGAAGGGCAACTTGGTCTACGTACATATATTAAATATTATTTTAATGGAAAAGATGATGATGCATGTGATGTCTTCTGATGATAAAAAAATGCATTATACATGTTGTAGGAATTGTCTCCTACTCCTCTTCTTTATGGTGCAGCATGCTGCACTCAACATCACGATGAAATTAGAAAAAATAAATATATGATAAGGAGTTTCCACCAAATTTATGGTAACTAAGAATCATAACTGGTCTTTATAGATTCTTGAGTAAGGAGTTGATTATACTAAAGAAAAAACCCATCACCCTAAAATATCCTACCTATAATAAGCTACTTTTATGTTCTAAACTTGTGATGATGTACATATTGTGCCTTTCTAATTATTTGACTAAACTCAACATGGGTTTAAAAAGTGATTTGGGATTAGGCCTAGTTTAAAGCTAAATCCTCACTTCTAAAACACATGTGTGGGGTCTAAGGGGATGATAAATGTTGAACTAGGCTTTTGAACCCATTTTCTTATTATGTTCTAAATTAGACTTGTGGGACTTGTGGGCCATCACTTGTTCTAAATTGATTTTTCAAAGTCACGTTGACCCAGCCCAAATCAATTTACACTGTAGTATAAAAGATAATTTTCTAATAAAAATCACGAAGATGTAATTTTAACATTATATAAAAAATATATTCCTAAAGTCAAATAATAAAGGATAAATAAGAAAAAATAATTGTTTTGTATTTTTTATTTTAAAATAATGCAGTTACCACTATGGTAATTTTGTTGGTCGGTAGGTACAATTCACTATACAATGTGAAAGGTAAGGCAGAGGGTATTGTATTGCCTTAAAGCACCCCTAACTTACCCATCTAATTCCATGAAAACCAATTTTAATTTTTTTAAAAGCATCTTGAGAAAAAACAAATAAATTCCTATTGTGATTTATTTTTAAAAATCTTATCAAGCTAACTTGGGTTGACCTAGATTGGTTTCTTATCGTTTTTATCTAATTTTATCATTTCATATTTAATTAACTAAAAGTTGAACTATATTTTTTTTTTCTCTTAGATAAAGATTTATTCCCTTAGCTAACATGATTGCTTCAAAAAAAATTATGCATTTAGTATTTTTGCATGTTTTTTTTATTATCTCATAAAAATAAAATCAATTTATTTAAGCAATCACCTTTACAACCTAAGATATAAGTTTTTTAAAAAAACATATTTGCAATACCTAAATATCTTTATTTTTATAAAAAATAATATAAATCCACAGTGTAGCACAAACTTATATTGTTCAATACTTTGAGCTTGTATAGTGTTGTTGATACCTGTATGGTTTCTAAACTAGGTAAATAGATTTAAAAGCCCAAATACTGGCTCGTAAGATTAAATAGACATTTAATTATTAAATGATCATAATATTTTATTCAGAATGATTTTTAAGTCTCCCAACTCTTAAGGTATTTTTTCTTTTAAATTTTTTTATTTAACAATAAAAATATCTTAAACCATCTTATATATCAACTAAAATCAGAATATTAGCATACGCTAATACAATATTTTACAATATAGAAAATTGTAACTTTAATAAAATCAAATTAAAATTATTTTCCAACACATCTTTATACCTTCTAATACTTCATTCATATCTTTTGTCTAGAAGATCTATATCTTTTTTTTGTATTTTTTAACATTTATTTTTTGTTTCTTTATTTAGAATCATCAGTGGTTTTAATTTTCTCTAATTTGTAGTCAAACTAAATTAAGACAGTAACAAAAGGGTGATTAATTTAGCCAATGAGCCACGCCTATTAATTCAATCCCTTACCCTACCCATCAAAAAATGCCCGCCTATACCCATTAAGAAATTACCCTTTCAACTCGTATCCGGCCAATACCCGCTCATTTAATACCCATTTACCTGTTAAAAGAAATTTTGTCAAAATATTTCATCTTAGTCCTTGTATTTCTCATGAAAGTCATTTGGTCCTTAAAAATATTTTTTTATCAATTTAGTCATTTATCAAATCTTTCTTTGTCCTCAAAGTTTTCAAAAAGAACTCAGTTTGCAGATATTAACATGATATAATTATGTATTAGCTTTTTTAAAAAATAAAATTTTAATCACTTCCAATAAAATGATAGTATAATGGTTAATAAGGCATGTTTAGCAATAAAATATCTACCCTGTAATCACTCACTTGTCTTTTTTTTTTTTGCATCAGTTATTAATGGATGGAATCAAGCAATATCACTTGGGTTTGTATAAAGATACATATCATGGAGGGTGAGAGCAAGGATCATACACTAACAACATAAGTATTAAGATTAATAAATCAATTGAGATAATTTTCAAATTATAATAACATTATCAGGCAAGCAACCTCATCTAATTAAAGTTATGAAATTTTATATTTCATTAATTTGTAGTAAATATCTCAATTTTTGTTTCAGTCTTAAATTCATTGTTTTGCCAATTTTTAAGCAATTGTTTTAAAAAAATTTACTCAACCTCTATATAGGTTGCAATCCTAAATGGAGATGATGGGTCCATCTCAGGCATTTTAACTAGTCCATGTTAGAGGGATTGTTCTTTAAACTTTAAGTTGACACTTGATTAATATTATATCAGGATAAATTATAACATTTCCCCTTAAGTTTAGATAAATAATCTTTCATGAACATCTACATTAGTTAAGTTACTTAATGATCTAGGTTGGTAATTAAAAAGGTCCACAAACTTTAAGAGAGAGGTTAAGAAATTGCTTTAAACCTATTAGCAGAGTGGTAACTTGAATTGTACCACCAATGTGCTAGAAAGCCCCCAAACTCATTTATAAGGCCTGTACATACTCATACATCTCAAGTATGTTTCAAGACACTGGTTAACCCTTTCTAATTGCTCATCTGTTTGTGGGTGATAAACTGAATTCATAAACAATTTCACCCCTAACAATTTGAAAAGTTATTTCCAGAATAAACTAGTAAAGATTTTGTCTCTGTTAGAGACAATTGTTGTTGGCAACTCAAGAAATTTGTAAAATTATTCTATGAACACTTGTGATATATCTTATGCAGTGAAAGGAAGTGCAAGGGCTATAAAATGTATATATTTAGTGAACTTGTCTGTTATCACCATGATAACATCCTCTCTTTTTTTTAAGCTTGCAAGCCCTCAACAAAATCCAAAATCCTTTGTGATGTTTGTCTAAGCTCTTTTTGGTACCAATAAAGGTTGAAACAATCTTAGATACGCAACTCTTTCAACATTTACTTGTTTACAAACTACATATCTTTCCATAATTTGTTTAACTGTAGACTTCATAACTGACCAATAAAACGTAGTCTTCAACCTCTTGTATGTATTTTGGATTCCATCATGACCACAAATATAAAAATCATGCATTGGATTAACCAACTTTCTCCTCAAAGTGCTTTTTATACCAACTACTATTCTTATCTTGTATTTCAAGACTTTATATACCAACTGATAATATGGTTCTCATGTTAGATTAATTAACTTGTCAGTAGTTATTTTCTATATTTGTTGATCTTTTTTAATAAGTATTCCTAACTTTTTTCATACCAAGCTAGGATGACCACATAAATGACCATTAAACCTCATCTCTCATCAATATTAGTAATATCATTAATTTTTTACCCTTTATCCATCAGTGGCCTTGCTGAAGAAAGCTAGCGGTCTTGCTATTTTGACTTAAAATTACTCTCAATCCTGTTAAACAAGTATTGATCTTTAGAACAAATGTACTATAAAAATTTGGTGATGCTAATATAGGAGCTTCATACAAGGTTTTTTTCAACTAATTAAATGTCTCTTCAACGAATACATTCAATTGGAACCTGATATTCTTCAGTAAATCAATTAAAGGTTTGTTAATGATGTCAAACCCTCTGATAGATTTTCTATGATATCCAGCTAGCCTCAAGAATCCTCTTAATTCCTTGACTGATTTGGGAGTTGGACAACCCTTAATTGCTTCAGTCTTTTTAGAGTATGTGGCAACACCATATGCTGTAATAATATGGCCCAAGTACTTTACTTAATTCTTACAAAAAGAGCACTTGAACCTTCTAGCATACAACTGGTTCCTTTTTAGTGCCTCCAAAACCTCCTTAAGATGATTGATGTGCAAGTCCAATATAGAGTTGTATATCAATATATCATCATAAAACACAAGCATAAATTTTCTCAAAAAAGATTCCAATACCTAGTTCATTAAAGCCTGGAAAATGACAGGTGCATTGGTGAGCATAAATGGCATTACTCTAAACTCATAATAACCATGGTGAGTACAAGAATCAACATATTTCCCCATCATGACCTAGTTATAACCAGACCTTAAATCTAAATTAGAGTAAAACTGAGACCAATGCACCTCATTCATCAGTGGAATAAGAAACCTATTCTTAATAGTCAGGTCATTAAGCTCTTGTGATCGATGCAAAACCTCCATAAATTATCCTTCTTTTTAACTAGAAATACAAGTCAGGCATAGGGACTGCAACTAAGCTAAATTATCCCATTTTGTAACATTTCTTTAGCTAATTTCTCAATTTCTTCCTTGTGGATAAAGAATTTCCTCTAGGGCCTAATATTTACTAGTTTGGCCTCTAGAACTAATGGAATCTTATGATCTATCTTTCGTTCTGGTGGAAGCTATTTTGGTTCATAAAAAACTTCTGAATACCTCCAGCAAATATTTCACTTGTGAATTTTGAATCTCCTGTGATGATTCATCAATAGCTTTTATGGAAAAAAATTGATCAATGTATCCATAGACTTTTTTTAAAAACTCTTGTGTAACTTGGTTACATAAACCATTTATATCCGAGCTTCTTCAATAATTCCACTTAGTTCAATCATTCTACCTTCCTTTCTAAATGAAATTTTCATTTTAGTAAAATAAAAAAGGATAGGCAAGTATATTTGTAACCAATCAACTTCCAAAACAACATCACACCTTCCCGGTTTAAGTATTCTCAAATCAGCTTTGAATTCATAATCTTGAATAAACCATGTGAATTCAGGGCTCTGAGCATCATATAACATCACATTTCTATTTGCCATTATTATTGCCAATATAGTAGTCTTGACAGTTATATCTTTAATGCTTTCAATTACATACGCATTTATAAAATTATGTGTACTAACGCTATCAATTAGGATAATTAAGTCTTTACCTTTACTACTTCTTATAATCCTAATTGTGTTGTGAGCATAGCTATCAACCAAGGCATTTAGTGATAAGTCGTATTCATTAATACTCTTATTGTCTATTATTTTACCACTTTTATTTTTTCTTTCACATCAAGAAATTCTTCTATTTCATCCTTTATATCTTTCATCATATACAATCCTTTATTATTACATTGATGACTAACCAGAGTGGGACACCTGCTCTAAGTGGTCACTTTATCATGTTTTAGCATGTACTTATCTCCTCATTTAAAACATGGGCCTAATTTTCTTCTTTGTTTGTACAAGGTATCTTGTATATGTTTTATACCTTGTGGTGCCTTATGCTTAAACTGATTGAAAGGTTTAGATTGAATGTTACCTGCTACTGCTCTTCCCATACTAAAAGGAGAATTCAATCTCTAAACAAACTTGCCTTTTCTAGCCATTGTATTATTAGATTCTTCCTGCCATTTTGCTTGCTTAAAAGATTGCATTAACGAAGTAGGCCTTAAAATTTTAAGCATGAGTTTGTTGTCCTCCTTTAATCCACTAATAAAAATGGAAATGTAGTATGATTATGGTAAAGAAAGATTTCATGTGCTCATCAAATACTTCAACTTTTCGAACTTCTCAATATAATCTTCCACACCTTTATCTTATTCTAACTTGTTAAACTCCTCAATTATATTATCTCTGCTACCAAATCTTTTATAAATAGCTTTTGAGAATTTTTCTTGGCTGGTCCGTATTCACCCCAGACATTAGTCCTTCAAATCAAATCTCTACTCTATCATTCAAATACCATGAAGTCACATCAACCCACTAGTGTATGGGTACTGAGTTAAGTTTGAAGTAATTCTTACACTTTCTTGTACACCCTCTAGGATTATCCCCCCAAAAATTTTATAAATTTACTCTTGGCAATGTTGAGTTATTTCCAGACTTGTAATGTTCTTGACCTGTAACATTATCTCCATGATTGTGGCTTCTGAATCCTTGTATGCCTTTTTGACTACTAAGAGTTTCAATATCGCTTCCCGTTGTTGGATTTATAATAGGATTCCTTTGGAATTAACTGCAACTTCTTTTTCTACCACTTGAACTACCAAGAAAGATTAAATCTGATGATTCAATGTTTCAAGCTATGAACTGATCTGACCAGACTTCTTATCTTGTTCTATCCATCTTGCTTTGTTTGTTGCTATTAATTCTTGAAGCTCCTGTTGAATTTCTTGTATTTGTTCATAAAGTCTCCTACAATGCTCCTCCAAAACCTTTATCTTATTGCTTTCCACCTTCCTTTTGAATGTAGAACAATGACAAAATCAAGAATGGCCTGGGATCGGCTCTAGTACCAATTTTTTATGGCCTTAGCCTAAACAAAAAAGAACCAGAAGAATTGAAAGAAAGAGAGGAGAAACAAGAATTGGCAACGAAAAAATGTCATTCATTGATCATTTGCCTCTTACGTCTCCTAATTACACTTTATATACAATGAAACCAATTACCAAAACTAACTGATTACTAAAAAACTTTAACCACCAGCTAACTAATCATTTATCACATGTTTTTATTGCTTATTTATATGTGACTAATGTATTCTTATTGGATCTTCATCTACAAGTTTCCAGCCTTCTAGTCCTGCAACTTTACTTCTTACCACTGCCTTATTGAACTGCTAGCTTAACACCAAACCAAAGAATTCAAATCCTAGAGTAAACTCTTTAATAAACAAGCAATACCAAAATGATAAACGGTAATTAACAAGAAAAAAAAATTAAAAGAGCTAAGAAGATAGATCCACGGAAAACTTACTTACCAAGATCTTGAAGCAGAGAAGAGACCAAGTTTAACGAGCATTGTAGATCCAAATATGCAAATGCTTGGGCGTTGATTTTCAGCAAAGAAAAAGTGTAGATCTTCAGCAAAAACTTGGGCCTCACCCAGTTTTTAACTTCTGTAAAAACTCTCTAGCATTGATTCATTGATACTGCAAAAGCTCTGCAAAATTATTACTATTCTATATTCTATTGTTATAAATCATTTCGTTTTAAAGCTCGCGTACACACACACACTAATCCATACCCCGTCCAACAGTGAGAAATAACAAGGAATATCTAAAGGAAAGTCACTAATTTCGTGCCCAAGCATACTATCGAAAAAAGAAAATCATCGTATCAATGGATTTTGTAAGAGTATCTTTCTTCGACTCCAACTACTTTTAGATACAATTAAAAAGACAAATGAACGTGAAATGTGGAAACTCTCTTTCCTTCCAGCATCAGCTCCGTCTTTCTTTCCTGCATCAGCTAGCCTCTTTCTTTCCAGTATCAGCTCCTTCTTTCTTTCCAGTATCAGCTCTATCAGCTCCCTCTTTCTTTCCTGCAAGAATCATAGAAATTTGGAGGCCTCTACTAAATGCTTGATTGAAGAGCAGGCGAGTTTGGAACTCCGAGGCAAACGGGAACCATGACAAGATGGCTATTGGCATGAAAAGCAATAAGCCCATAATATATTCGTATGCCCTTGCTAGCTCCTTTATTGAATCCCAGAATCCTATCCACATAAACAACGACCTGCATGCTTGTCCAATCTACAAAGGACAAGAAATTAGATATTAAAAGTTCTCGTTCAGTTGAAACTACGTATCACCAGGTAATATTTCCGGGGGGGGGGGGGGGGGGGGGGCGGCGTGGGTGGACGAACACCAAAGAGAGAATTGTCCTTGTCCTTATGGCCAAATAATATTTTGAAAGGAACTGGATTCATAGCTTTGTTGGTGCATTCCAGTAAAAAATGCACCTTATATCACAATGAACTCCATCATGTGAGTTTTTGATTCAATAGATTCTTGAATAATATAAATATGCATTGAAGATCATATGGGTCTGAATGTATGCAATAGTTGCTAAAGGTAGAATATCCTTTTGTTTAGATAAAAGAGAGGACTTAATCATGCAGTGGCCAACTAAAGGAGAAGTTTTAAAGTACATTGCACACTTGGAACAAAATGTTTGTACTTACAAGAAGAAGGGCCCACCCCGTGGGTATGAATGCGAGGATGCCAGCAAATAAATCTTGTATTGTGAGACCACAAACTACGAATAGAACAGTCATGACCGACACGAAGCCGAGGAATAGGAGTGCCTTGAGAATCCTGAACATGAGCTGAAAATCTGTACGAAATTTTCGTCTCCCCATTGATACCATCTGAGAGCAGTATTGGAAAAAAACAAACAGGAGTAGGCCAAGTTCAGAAATAAAGCATAGACAAACGACACATTTGTGAGAAGAAAAAGAAAAACCTCCTATATTCTACTTTCAAATGGTCACTATATAAGTTTAAAATGTTGGTTTGCCAATTTTCGAATATAATTATTTCATGCACGTTAAAAATTATTCAAGCTGCTCCCAATCATATTTACTATTGCATGTGTTCCATTGGCATGCCACATACCTTAAGCACTAAAAGTGTAGTTAACATAACTATCCATGAAAGTCCATAAACCTACAAAAAAAGATTTGAAGTTAATTGTAGAAGTTAGTATTTGGTGGTAAAAATCAACCAAACAGTTATAGGCCAATAAGAAAACAAAATATCACAAAAATATGGATTGTACCAGCAAACTTTTGCTGTGATGAGCTATATCAAGGTGGTAGACGATGCCATATTGGTAGATAAAGAAGCGAAATGCGAGGATTATTTCAAGTAACCATCCCCTGATATTCGTGTGCTTGAGATGTTCTTGTTCTCCACCCCACCATGATTCCCAACTTTTATCAGGTGCAATCCCTATACCACCACGATTTCCCATCCACCTTTTCCAATCTGTCCAATCATCCACTGTTTTTTGCCAATCAAATCCAGATGGATTGAACACAAATGGAGCAAATAACCAGGATCCAACCAGGCACCACATGGACAAGGTGACGAACAAATAAAGACTTGAACTGCGATATGAATTCCCATAGACTTCATACACGACCAACAATATAAATAGTTCCAATCCCTTAACAAAGTGACTTCGTGAGTATAGCCTGTAGTTTTCTGCAAACTTTGCATGGAAAACAACAAAGCCACGCCCAGTAGCTCGATATTTGGAACCGCCATGCAAAATTGTTCTTCCATAATAATGTGCTTTAGTTCCAAGCTGGAATGTAAAGAACACTGAGGCAAGCTGTAGCTGCATAATGACAAAATCACCCAGAGCAGTGCGGAACCCTTTCTCCAAACCAATTTCCATGACCATGGGTAGCACAAGCAACAAGCCTAGCTGAAAAATGGATTGAGGAGCCAAAGCCTGTTCAAGGGCCTTGCTTTCATTTATGCTCGGGTCCATAAGAATCTCCCTTTCTAATCCACTCATTACCATGTATAAGCGTCCATATAAGAACACATATACAGTAAGCACAGTTACCTGAAACAACAAAAGCATACCAAATCTTTCTAATACACTCCATTTCATGTAATTCTAATAGGACTTGAAGTAAATCATGCGTAAGAATATTAAAATGGATTCACAAGTAGCAAGCTGGCCTAGTGACCTAATCGTTTGATGTTATCTAACCACTGATCTTATACTGCACAATATCATTATCCAATTCAGATATGATTGAAATTGTTGAATTTCATAAAATTTGGGTTGTTCTTTTTTAGTACCTCATTAACACAAATAATTTAGAAATTATTACTATATGATATTAGTCACAACAGAGGATTGTAGCATAAGGCCCAAGCTGACAAACTGATGTTATACTTGGTGTGTAATTGTTTATATTTTGATACCAGCATAAAATGAGTCTCGTCCTCAACAGTAAACAATCAGCAGCTTGAAATTTGTAAATAAGAATAATCCGAGCAACATTTACCAGGGAGCCTAGTTATGCTATGCATGTTTTTTTAAAAAAAAAACAATAGGGAGGAGGAAGAAGAATCCTCCAAAAAACAAGTAACCAATACACAACAGTGTTTCCTGAACCTACTGCAAATTAAATAAATAAATCACCTTGAAGCTCCATATGCAGAGCTCCTCAAGGAGATCAACATACCACCATAACTCAAAACTTAAAGCAAAAGGGATATCACCAGTAGTAGTCATGAAGACTCTATTAGAGTTTATAGGAAACAAAAAACTAAGAAATCTGTTCAGCACAAAGACAGTAAAATAAAGAGATCAGATCAGCATACCATGCTACTGAAATAGAAACCAACTGTTGTAAAGTAGAACGAGAGCATCCTATAGAAGTCAAAACGTCGCCCTAGTCGATAAACATCACGGCTAAGGGTCTGCTCTCCATTTCCATTTGCAACCTTTGCCTCAAAAGATGATATTTGGTTCATCCCCACATCACGTCCTTTTCCTACTTGTATGTATTCATGATGTGTTACATATCCCCCACGTAGAGTTGTGTTGTATCCTGAAGAGAGTGACATGCTTAATCATCGCATGGTACTTATGTGATGTCAATAGTGTTCAAATCCATATAAAATTACCTGCAAATATATCCTCGCTTAAATTTATTATTTTTGAAGCTTTGCTTATGCCACCCCTTGTTATGTGGAAGATTCTGTCAAATATATCAGGATGGCCGTAATGGAATCGTACCCTATAAAATCAGACAACATTTATTAGAATCTTATTCTAGCAAAGTGCACCACTGAAGAATAATCTTGGCGCACTTTGGTCTTCAAAACAAGTATATACAACAAAGTTTACTCCAGTTTAAAGCTTGCAATTGTTCCTATATTTGAAAGTTGAAACTCTCTGTAGTTTTAGACTCCTACTCTTTTCTATTAGAAAAAATTTAAAAAGAAAACCAAGGTCCTGTGGTCTTTTAATCTGGAACAAAGTTCATCATTAAGTAAATCTAGATATCTTGTACTGGTCAACGAGTCTATTCTGAGGAAAAGGGAAAAAACAGTCAAGCAGTGGTTTAGACTTAAGATTGGTTTCCATGGGAGAAACTTTCCAGTACTAATCAATGCAAACTTTTTTTCATTTCTCGTTTTCTTTTTCTCAAGTAGTGAAATATCATCTGTCTGAGCTTTGAAATATTTTTCTCCCATGTTTGATAATTAAAAAGGACAAATAGAAATGTACACGGATACAAAATTTAAATAATGCAACGAGCATTCAAATTGTAAATGATATGTAATACCACATAAGCATGCATTGATTGCTGGCTAAAATTAGGCTTACCTTAGAGGACTTGCCAAGATACGTTGGCCAATAGTCACAAAGCTGGTCTCCTGATTGGACATGAACCAAGCAAGTGATGAAACACTGTCAAAAGAAAGGGAAGAAATATAAAGGTTTATAATATTAAAATTAGAACATTTCTACTACATAATTCTTTTTGCACGCCAACATGTGATGCACAACCATTAAATGGTAAAGCTGACCTTCCAGTAAATATATGCTCCCTTATACCCAAAATCGTTGGGTTTTGTTTCCTACGATGAGATTTTTTAAGCTCCTCCAACACATTTCTCATTTTAAAAGCTTCTTCAAAGTAATTGTCCTGAAACAAAGAAATTTTAGTGAATTACTGTATAATGTAATTTATAAATGAATGGAAAAGGAATAGAGAGACTACCTGATTCATGTCTATAGTCTGTAGGGCTTCTCCACGAGTAAAAATAATGGCATGATTTTGATTTTCAGGTTTTCCTTCACCAATATCTGTCGGAGGACCTGGAAGCTTGATTCGGTAGATTTCCTAGCAGTGTAAGGAGTACAACATGTAAGAGATTGTGCTTTGGATTTGTAGAAAAGTGGCAAAAGAAGCTTGTAAACAGGAGTAGCATTAACAATCAACTACTCTCAATATTTTTTGACTCGAGAACACAAAGGCAGGACATGTTTCTCATACCTAGCATATGAATTGAGGTGTCTAAACTAAGCAGTTCGGGAAAAATAACATAAATGCAATTGTTCCTAAGACATAGTCCCTAAGTACAATTTATTTTACAGGTGCATATACCAAATTACTTTGCAATTGTTAGATTATCTAGCAAACAATAAACAGAGTTTTTCCAGAAGATAACTTTGCAACTCCGACCCTTTATTGCAGTTTGAAATGTGATAAATTTAATTGGAAGTGACCAATTGCTCGACTTAAGTGCAGCATAGAAATCCCGAAGCACCTAAATTCCATACCAAACAAGGAATCAGTCCCATACCTCATCATACTTATCACCCCCTTTGACAAGAACAGAGTAATACAGCTTTTGAGATTTTCCATTCACCGTGGTCTCTCTTTCATCTATGTAAGCAACACGCAACGATGGATTCCTGCATTAACAATATGTAATGAAGGTTGCCATCAACCTTTTGTATCTAAATGGAGAGCTTCATGTAATGCAATGGGACCAATTTTAACTTACGCTAGCATTAAATTCAGAATATTGTTGTAACAACTCCGATCCCGTTGTTCAGTGGATTTTTTCTGAGCCCCATACACCTGACAAGAAACAACATAGGTGAACTTCAAATCAGCTAGAGCTTGTACCCGATCATAATATACTTTTTGATCCGTCTCAAGTTCCAAGGTACGGGAGCTATTCAAAAGGGCTGCAAAGCAAAACGGTGATTAGCTTTTTGAAAAAATAATGTACCATTTGAGGCAATGGAATCGAATGCTAAATTTCGAAAGTAATGGCGCGTATATATGTTAAGAAATCACAAACCATCATCTTCTGCTAATTCTAATAAGCACTGAAGTTCTAGGGCTTGCCTGTAGTACATCATCCCTCTCACTGGAAAAAAAAAAACATAAAGAATTATGTGTGCACACGTACGCGTGCATACACACACGGTTACATGATGGCCTAGTCAACATCCATAAATGAAGCAAGTAAATAAAGCACCAAAAACCTTCACTATTCAAACCTGTTCTAGCAAGGGTCTGCCCCCTGTAGGATACCCACTGACGAGTAAACTCCGCCTTCTCTTTGGGATGAAACTTAAGTTCCTGATCATTTATACGTTCCTCAAAATTTTTCCATTCATCTGTTTTGCGTTCATTTGTACATGATAAGTTTAACCCCATTATAAAGAATGAAAGTGTGATGTAAGAATTGGTAGAAACTCACCATGATATATTGTCTTTAGGTAGAACAAAATCGTTATCCCATCTTCATTTTCCTTATGAAGTTCGTCATCAGAATAAAGAACATCTTCTTTGTAATAGGGAGTCAAAACACTAATGATATCAGAAAAGAAATTTAATGTCAAAACAAAACAAAAAATTAAAATGAGTAGCCATTTATTTATGACCAATAATGATCTAAATGGAAGAAAATGAGCAACACAGAAGCACATGACCAATTCTAAAAATGGTGAATAAGAGAAGAAACTGAGCAATCCTACTTAACACATTTTCTATCATGTTCGTGCAAGATTATCATTTCTTCATTTGTGATCGGATTGTGGTAACAGGCCATGATCATGTTGAAGATGATTTATTTTTAGAATATGTTGTTCCTACAAAGAAAGTATAGACAAAAACCATTCCCACCTATTATATTTTTTGTTTACAAAATTCACATTTTTCGATCACTCACCTAAAAGAGAACATGTCTCGGACTTTTGGAGCCTTCGGCATGTTCATAAATAAGGAATTTGCAAAGAAAGTGATTCGGCGGCGAGCATCCAAGTTTGATGGCACATTTATGGCAGATTCCTTCGTGGTCAAAAGTAAATGAAGCCTGAGGACCTACAGAGAGATGTTGACCAATATAAAAATTGAAGATGTATATGTCACAAACATTATATTCGTAACAAAATACGCGAGTGTTAGGACAACCTTCTCCCTCCAAGACTTGTCATTTGTAAGACTTAAATTTATCTTTCCAAACCTCTGTGTTTTCTTACTACTTTGATCACTCGAGGGGTGTGAGTGAGCTCTTTCCAGAATTCTGCAGGGATAGATAGCCAAACATTTAGTTATCAGGGCTCAATCTGTCATAAACCATTTTGACATCCCATTAAGTTAGTAATAATTCAGAACTTACTCATGACCATGAATCATAATATCCTGAGTGATAATTTCTATAATAGACTGAAGAGCATCAATTATATGAGATTTGTAGAGGCCATCATCATCATGATCATGATCACCTAGCTGTCAACAAACTAGTGTGAGCACTCGAATATGAGCAAGTGCGGACCATGATGAAAATAAGAAATTAAAGAAAAAAGAAAGCATAATAAAAGCAAATTACCAAGACTTTTAGAAATCTCTCCAAATATTCACTAAGCATAGGCAATCCACTCATCCCGAACTCATTCAAAAATCTATGTTCTTTTATGCTCATATCTACCTTGTCATGTATTTCTTCAACAATCCTGTTGAGAAAAGAATAATAAAAATAAATGAATAAATAATCGATCATAAATGGCCAGATTCATTTTATATGACTTTTAAGACTCAGTCTCGCAAGATGAATGCTTCTTACATCTTATCTACATCATCTTCCAGAAGGCTAAATATTATGTACTCCAATGCCTCATAACACTCAGTCAGTGCTGATTGCATATACTCATCCATCTTTCTATATAACTCAGCATCCTCCTTCCCCTTGAAATCTTTTGCCATGTCCAGTGCTATAGGGATCTGTCATGTGTTAATCAACACAAGGAGATAAGTTAGAATTGGAATTGCATTGAGTACAAATATTAAGAATACAAATGAATCAAGGTGCATACCTTGCTAGCAAGCAAAAAAGGAGGCCACTGGAAGACAGAGACATCACTTGAAGAATAAGGCACAAGTAGCAAGTCTTTTTCACTGAACAGTGAAGTAAATTTAAAATCTTACAACTAGAAATATGATGCACTTGATGTTGTAATAAATTGTATAGCAAGAAGAGCCTCAACTGATTGCTGATCAGATCTTCCATTCTCAAAGAATATATGAACTCATTCCACACATGTGAAAATTTTGCAATATTTTTTCTTTCTGATTCCTCATCCTGAAATGATGAGAATTGTTGATTTAGACAAGACAAATAAGAGGGGGTTCCAATTGATTGCTATATAAAACAAGCTGGAAAACAAAATAATATTGTTGCTTTTGTATTTGGCACAAAATGCATCCAAGATGGAACATCAATAAAAAAAATACCTAACTGTCAGTGCAAATAAACAAACTACTACAACAAAATTACCAAAGGTTTCCTCGGAGCATCCTTGTGTGATGGCACAAGATGGCGACTGAAAGCTGAAGGCACGGATTCAAATCTGGACCGTAACATCCCTAAGGTCCTTATCTGAAAATAAAATGTTATAAGTGTTTTGCGGGATGAAAACCACAACTTGTCAACTACATACTTTCCATACAATCAAATATGAACTAATATTCTAAATATTCTATAACAATCAAAATAATGTTAAATAAATGGGATCATTGTGCATCATATGAATACTAATATATCATTATATGAGAACAAAATGACCACTAACCTCACCCAAATGGCTGAAGGCTCCTTGAATCCCACCAACAAGAGTAGAAAATATGGCATACCATATTTGTGCATCCAAAAAGTAAACCTAATACAATGACAAAATTTACCCTAACTTAATGTAAAAGTTTGTTATGAAACACAATACTATAAAGTTTCTCATTCCTAAAACTTCATATTCAATCCACTTACCAGAAGAATAGGAGTCCATATAGAGATAACAACACCAATGTTATGCGGAACTACACCAATTTCAAAACATGACTTAGTTATAGCTCTATGATGAAAGAAAGTACAGAGAGTAATAAAAAAGGGTGAAATATTACGTTGGGGAAAGAATTCATGCCATTGATAGTTATTGACACGAATCTCCATAATCAACTTTGTCGGTTCAACTAGAGGCAGTATCTATTCACAAATATGCAACATGTGGGTTATAAGCAAATGAATGACAGATTGTACAAGAAAACAAATGGTCCATGCAAAATGAAATTAAAAGGTACAAAATAAGATTGTTTGTTTTTCCACATCCATGGTATAGTTGCTGCAAAAAATCACTATAACAGTACAAAAATTTAGAAAAACTATGTTTCTCCCAGTATTATACATGGCCTTCAATATTATCTCCCACAGGAATTGTAATTTTTTTTTTGTTTATCTCTAACAAACCATGTAATTAGAAATTTTAGCCTTGGAGAAATTTGAAATATCCCATGTGGAAACTACATCCAAAAAGTGTTTCAAATAGATGTAAATTCCAGAAAGTTAAGTTTTTATCCCTACATTGCATACAATGTTCTTTAAATTGAAGTACAAATATATGTGACGAGCTATTCTGCAAGAGGAACACCATTTTAAATGGTGGAGAAAAGACTTCAGAGTTCCTCCTAAACTTGTACATAATAATTCTATACTCTTATTTTCATATGTATAGATTCAAATTCCAAATACATGCATATAAGCAAATTTATAACATTTTTGTGCATGCACATGTGTGTATGCTGTGAGTACATGATGCATTTAGACTCAGAATATTGTTAACAAAATCATGTCCCAATGAATATTGAAATTCAACAATTAAGATGTTTAAGAAGAAAAAACCTCCACATAGTAGCTAAATGCTAGCTTGCAAATTATCAGCAAGACCCAGAACAAAGTATACCTGTGCATAGGAAAATATCAAGATTTAATAAGAAAAAAAGACCTCTAGTTTATAAAGGCATAACATTCATTTTAAATTTCCCAACAAGAATTCTAACATTGATAAAGTACAAGAGCCAAATCATGCAACTTCCTAGTAACCTCCCTCATCCCCTCCAGAAAGGTAAAAATGAAAATAAATTAGCAATCAATAGCATTTGTTTCTCTTACTTTAAAAGTGAGAACATATCCTCATGCATGCCTCTTCCTACATATAGTTTTGGCTGCAAAAAGGTAAAAGAAATGTAAAAAAGAAGGCGAGGTTGAGGAGAAAGAAACAAAAACTAGAATATCAACCAAACCCAAAACACACGCATGCACACAAACACTTGAGTCAAAAATAAAAGTGCTTGATAGACTTGCCTGAGCCCACCACATTATGAGAGTGACAATCCGCCAATTTGAACGTTCCATGGTTCTCCGTAATGGTGGAAGCACAAAAAGTAAAGCAGCCAACACATTGGGTATTAAATAAATTGCCACGGCGTAAATATAAAATGACTGATTCTGCCAATCCATAGACCAAGTGCTAAAGAACTTTACAAGTCCTGTTGGATTCAGCACGGAGCTAGAATAACCAATTGGCAAAACCACAGCCCATGCAGCAGCCACAACAAACTTAAGAAGATATCGTAGTATCTGTGTGACTTTTAAGCTCCTCCATGCATTGAGACTCAAAATTATATCCAGAGAAGCTACAAAACCAAAGATAAAATTGTCAAGGGAGCACAAAAAAAGTCGCTCAAACTATAACAACAAAACCATAGCAATATATAACCATATGCAAAACTTAAACAAATACATATTAATGTTTAATATTGAGGAATTGCCAAACGAAATGCAATCACAAGGCTTTATTTCACTTGGTTGATGTCCACAATAACTGCTAGCATTAGCAAGACAATGCTAGCAAAGTTTTCATTTCTGATGAAATAGAAGCAATGAAATTAAAATAGCAATAAAAATATTTTTTATTTTCTGGACAAGAGAAAAATTATTAAGAAATTCATCAATACCTTGCAAAAGATTAAGGAATGCAGAAGTGACAAAAATGCTCAAAACACTTTTGAAGACATCCTCATCAAAAAAGGCTATAATAGATCCAGAAGGACTCCATGCAATAATTATCATAGCCTGAAAAACAAGTTCATATTCAATTGATTCCTAGTAGAGAAATTGATTGAAGACATTAACCCAGTAAGATTTTAGGCCACCTGCAAAGCCAATATAAAAAATATCCACATTCGGTCAAAACTTCTAAAAAGGTGCCAAAAAGTGCGGACTTCAACAAAATTAGTCTTAGGCTTCCTCGTTCCACCAGTGCCTTGGTTAGACCTCTGCAAAAAGCATACAAACTTCAAACACAAAATGTTTGGAAGAAATGCATGATAGAGCACTCCCCATAACAATTAAAAAAAATAAAAATGAAAAGAAATTCAGGAAGATAGAAGAACTTCAATAGTTCAGCATTGAAAACTAACATTATTATCAATGGCCGAAAGATCACTAACAGCATTACATTACATTTTACGAAAACTAAAAAGAAACCAATTGAAACATATTTTAAAAATAAAGATGTGAATTTAAAGATCAGCAAGAAACAGTTGATAACATACACAATGCACTATAATTTCTTATTTTTGTGAAGCATAATTATCCGCATGCTTCAGTAAAAGGCTACTATACTGGGGTCAGGGTATGTTCAGATGCCTTACCCTTTTTTTTTTTCCTTCTTTGTTAGGGGAGGTAGGGGGAGTAGAGAGATACCTCATTTGCAGGTGGCCACTCATCAGAATGAACAAAAAAATCTGCTCGAAGGTCCATTGGCCAATTTAACTTGAAACACTTGTCAGACCTGAAAAGATGAAAAAATTAGTTATCAATCATCTTGACTAATTGTGGAAACAGAACTTACTCTTCAAAGGATCTCACCAGAAGTACTCGTTCAGGTCATCATAATTTCTCCATTTTGAATGGCTAGCCTTGCCTCCTTTGTTTCTCCTTGCTTCCTTTTTCAGGAAATGAAATCATCTTCCAGATGTAACATGTAAGTGAAAGATAAATAATAAGTAGTAAATTTAGTTAAAAATCACCTCGCGCAAAACCTGATAGATTGGGGTTATAACATTCCTCAGAAAGGCTTCATCATCAAGTGGTGTTATTTCATATGTCTCCCCACTAACAGGATGCACGTTGCTATATAATATTCCATAGACTTCATGTGCCATCTTGTACATTAGGAAATAAGGAGAGCATCACATTTGCATACAAAAAAGGGATGTGAACATCAAAAACATACCATGGAGGAAGCTAAACAGATACCACCCTAAAGAATGATTCATTAGATTTTCTAAGATAGGAGAATTATATGCCTAAAACTAATTCTTGGTGATGATAGAGTTCTGCTACCTTAACTGGCATCAATGCTTCTAATAAATTGATTTAAACAACTGTTAAATGAAATGAAAATAAAGGCACTATGCTATATACAAAATTGTTACCAAATAACAAGCAAGACAGACAGATGAATTCCAGTATTTGGAAACCAAGGCTAAAAATTTTATTTCAGACATTAGTAGATGATAAGCTAATTCTGAGAACTGTTTACAAGTACAGAAATCTCATAAGGCACTTTCTCAAGATGCTTTTCTCATGCAGCTTAATAATGGGAGACACATGAACACCTTTTGATACATTGTCGTCTGGCTTGGGATATAGAAAACAACTTGTGATACCATAGGTGAGCATCAACAACCATAATAAGATGGAAGAGTTTTTTTCATGCAGTGGATTTTGGGAGAAAGGACTGTAAAATTTTGTATAAATATGCAATATTTGCAGTGGTATGATACAAAAATCAATTCTAACATAATAAATGTGGGACAAAATTATTTTCGTAGCTAACTTCTACGTGGGGCAATCTATCTGGGGCATTTAGGATTTTTTTTAGTGGATATTCAATGAGACTAGAAAGCCATTGCTTTTTAATTTTTAACAATCTATTGTTCCCCACAGAAGTTGGCTTGCTCTCCTTATTCAGGATTCCTTTTCTATTAAAGATCTTACCTTTTATATTAAATAAACTCAGCCCCTTTTTTTAATTCATTTTAAATTATATTCATCTCTTTTACGAAAACAAAGGACTAAATGATACCAGAAGAAGTCAATCATAGTTTCTACACAACATGTTACGTTGATTGTACTTCTAAGACTCCCGATGGATATCTAAAACAATAGCTTATCATAAGAATGATAAAAAACTGCTGCCATGCTAATATTATTTAATTCAACTTGGCAATACTACATGAAAAAATCTTATAAAAAAACATACATTGTGGAAGATATAGCAAATGCATTCTGGCATGAATCGTATATTTGAAGCTTCACCCCATATAAGAAGATAGAGTGTAATGTAAATAAGCTTCAACTGTTGGTTGTCAGACTTCGTAGGAAACCTACAAGATCAAAAAATTTCAACCACCTGAAAAATAC
Organism: Populus tomentosa; assembly: GCA_018804465.1. NCBI lineage: Eukaryota > Viridiplantae > Streptophyta > Magnoliopsida > Malpighiales > Salicaceae > Populus > Populus tomentosa. The sequence goes on from CM031977.1 coordinate 16,431,801, forward strand.
ATCTTTACCTGCTGCAATCTTATGACCATAACTTACTCAAGATTTGATTTACAACGCAAATAGTTACACCACGAACGATAATTCTTGAAAATTGTTTCCAACAATCGTTGTATGGTCCCACTATTGAGCTGCAATAAACTTTGTCTCAATCTTTGAAAGACAATGATATAAAGAAGTAAAACGAAAAAAAGGCTTCTATAGAGAGAATAGAAGAATGTTAAATTCATATAAGATAAGTGAGTATAAAGCATCAAGCTTTTACCGTAGTATAATCGTCAAGACTCCTCTTCCTTACATCCATATTGGCTAGTAGCAATATCAAGTGCTCCCTCTGATTTGCCACGTTTCCTCGCTCCGATTCCATGGACAAGATAAGAATATAAGGAGTTATAACTAAATCAGAAACTTGTATGCATACAGTTGACTTGAGTTTATGAACACAGCACACAAGTTTCATTATGACCACCAAAACTACGATATTAATGAAACCCCCACTAGTTATCTAACGAGACAAACAGATAGTCAAATCATGCAACACCAATCTTGTTTTTCCATTAGTTAGTCACATTTGATTATTTGGAGGAGGTGAGGGAGAGTTCATTTTCTTTTCTTTTTGTAAAGAAGAGGAAATTTTATTAAGAAAGGAAAAGATAATGGAATGCTGTAAGTATGATAAGGCATCTTCTAAACTTTAAAAAAAAAAAAAAATCTTCTACACAGTGGCAGAACCTCAAAGAGACAGGCCCTCACCTAGCATTTTTAATTTTCTAAAATACTATGTACATTTAAGTTCCTTTACTTTTCAAATAATTAATTTAGTCACTATGTCTCCAAATTTATTTAAAGTTGGATCCTTGATTTCAAAATTTGCTTTTCTTTTTCCAAATTAAAAGTCTCTCTCCCGCCATACATATTATTTCCAAGGAACAAAATGCACATCCTTAAAGTGTCAATAAGTTTTCTTTTCTTTTCCACGAATAAAATTTTTTAAAATAATATCCATACAATATGCTCACTAGACCATCAAAGCTAATCAAAAAATTTGACATATCATCTTTTTTTCTCTCTTCTTTTTTGGAGTTTTGATAGAATTAAATTGTTGTCCAAAATTGACATGGACACAATTGAATGATGACACAAGCTATAATACTGTATATTTAGTCATGTTCTTGCGTCCCCTAAAATTTTGTTCAAGATCAGCCACTGCTTCTACAAATCATTCTGAAAAATCAACTGACACAAATAAGTTTTAGAAACTACCCTAACTCAAAGTAATTGGTTAGACAACTGACGTTTCTCAAAAATTTCTGCATTTCTCTGTATTCAAACACACCATATCAGTGCAATTGCCACACCTCTCCAAAGAGTTTTGCCTTCTTTGCCTCTCCCAAAACCCAAAGCAAATGAATAATAAATCTTCAAGGTTTTACAGCACATCCATAGCTCACCAAAGAAAATGGCCCTGATCTTAACCACAAAATTCATTTATTTCTATCGATTCAGTATAACTGGTTTGAATGGAAATGGTATAGCTCTGAAGCAAACCATTTCCAGACTGTTCTTCATAAGTTATTCCAAATTAGAAATACTTCGTCTTTATGTCCATTAAGAAACATTATGGGTTTTCTCCACGAGCATTAAAAAGAGATGCGTTAATTTCTTCATTACTTTCTTTGTAATCTTCCCGTTGCCATATAAGATTCACCTAGCTTTGTAAGGAACAATACTGCCGACAATTCTCAAAAGGAATAAGAGAATAAAGTATATGAATAACAGTGAACTGAGACCCAAAGGTCCAAGCGTTCAAGTCTGTGAGTCCTTTAAGCAACTTAAAGATCTAGAAGCTAACATGCAGATTACTTCAGAACTGACAAACAAAAGACCCAAAACTAACATTTTGGCTGTAAAATAAGAAAACAAATTGCAAAAAATAGAACTGAAGGTGCATCTTACCTGAAACCCAAAAATAGACGAGAGCCAATCGAATATGTCATTGACAGATGTAACCCTTTCCTTGTGCATGTCACTAGAGGAATCATGCGGTAGTCTAATTTTAGGCTTTGGAAGATTATCCACATCACGTAGAGCATGAAGTGCGGCTTTTATCTATATTTTCAAGGATGACCATGATAAAGTTCAGACATTCACAATCAATGTAATTAGCTCAAGCAAAACCAAGATTACATATTCTACACATATCCAACCTCTGGAAGTTCCATGATTGCTGGTTTTACCCCAGCAGCATACAGTGGAAGAATGTTGTAGTGTTCGTACTGTCCCCTTTTTCTCTTAACATCCTCAGCATATTTCTTTGTCTATGGCAATAGAATCAATTGAACATACACGATTAAGCACCTTCCACGTGCAAACATGTACCTTAAGAGCTCATGCCAGGATGCTGAAAACAATTAAATCAAACCTTGTTGTCAACTTTTCCTGCAGGTACGACCGTTTGCAGCACATCATATAATACTGTAGCAGTGCGAAGAATCTTAGCCATCTCCTCCCTGCAAGAGTTGACACAAAGAATAAGATATGATAGATGCTTAGAAACTTTGGCAAGACAGCCATTGGATAAAAAATAAATAAAGAAGAAGAAAATAGGCTAAAAAATAATCAAGCCCCACGGTTTTTTTGTATGCTGTGCATCTTTAATTTTCTCCTTGTAGAATTTTTGGTAATACAACTGGATTTCGCCTGGATCATTTCGAGCAAGCTGATGCTTTGTTTCTTCTTCTTCCTACAAAAAGGGGAAATTTAAATAGTCTTAAATCATTTCTCTGAGAACTCCAGAATATCATTTCGAGTGTGCTCTTAATACAGTAATCTGATAATATCTTCTTTTTTCATAAAGGAAAATTGCAATCTGAATGTATTATTGAGATAAAAGGAAATAGGTATAAATAATCCTAGTTTATATATTGAACAGGTTGCCTAATGGAAAAGTAGGCTCTAGGAAACTGTGATTAGGCTAAATCATAAATCAGTTACGCAATTTCTCTAAAATATGATCTTCAATATTTAGTTCAAAGCCCACGTTTTTCCTTCTTGATGAAACTACACTTTACTGTAGCAAAATATGCAGGTTGAGAACAATCCCCAGGAGAGTGAGAGCACAAAAGAAATAAATTATGGAACATATATTTTCTTATAGTTGGAAGAATTTGGAAAATAATGGGATACCAAGCATGAATTAAAAATCAAAGGAGATCCAGGGTAGAAAAAAATCACATCAATACCAATCCATCTATGCTGCAGAATATCATGAAAGACAAAAGGAATGAAGATCATCCACCAGCATGTTCACTAACAATTAAAGTATTTCTATGCGATAATGAGATTAAAGGTTATATAGCCAAAGACAATTGAGATTTTTCAGCATTGAACAAGTTACAGCTGAGAAATAATTCCACATAAAACAGATGCTATTCTTCCAGGCACTACACTATTCATCTAAATTTCCATACTGTTAGTGAACTTATTACTAATTGCCACACCCACACCTCTCTACCCTTCTGGGTGGAGACATTCAGCGGTGTACCTTTCATAAGATGCACTTGCATTGGGAAGTGGATTCTGAGGCCTTTTAACAGAAGCAAATTAAAGATATTTAAAATCCACAAGCAACAACAGCCACTCTTGTATCTTAAGGCCTTTGGAGGCATTTTGATTGTGTAATAAATTTGTTTAAGTGAGAAGGGAAGAGTGAAGGATGTGATTGAGCCAGTTAAAAATCAGACTTGTTTATCCACCTTCAGATTTGAGAACAAGGAATCTAGCAGCTAATTTGGGGGAATAACAGAAATACATGATATGGAGGATGATGGATCACTTATTAGATAGCAATTGAAATTCAGTGGAAATTGAAACGAAAAATTAATTTAGGTTCAAATATTAACATCAACAGTTTCCCAATTGAGACGTAAATTCTGTAGAGCACCAAGAATGGTGCATTGCAGAGTGGCACTGGAAGTGGTGTCCAGAACAGGATTCTATAAATGTTTCTAATGGTTAGCGCATCCAATAGAAAGGCTTATGTTAGCTGGTGAGCAAGCAGCACACTAAATTAGGCAAAACCAGACTTTCTTATCCAGCTCGTTAAATGATTATACAATGTCCCTGTCATGTTCAGGCCCAGCAGAACCATGCAAATGAGACATATTAGACAAGACAAAATACAGGCAATTTCCAATACCTTGTAAGTGTATCCAACCCAAAAGGTTCCGTAAGCTATTATTATAAAGTCATACCAAACTTCAGCTAGCATGCCAAGAATGCTCAAAGAAGTCAGGCCAGCAGTATGATAATTACTTCCATTGAGATTCAGGTCAGCAGTATGGTAATTATTTTTAATTAAGAATCAGGCAAGCAATTAAACTAAAAAATCCCGATACCCTAAAAGAAGCGGGATAGAAACATCAGGCAAGCAGGCAGTTATTTTTACAGTTGTGATCAAACCACTACCTAAATTTGCCTCGTTTTACAACATGAACACAATTGGCATGTAAACTAATTTTGAGTGACATCTTGAACTTCAAAACACAAATTATGATGATTTTTCATAAAGCAGTGAAGATTTTTAAATTTACCAGATGCCGAGGAGCAAATACTGCCTGCCAGTTAAAATTTGAAATGCTAAAACAACGGGGATTTTTAATGAGAACGCTAGGAAAATTCAGCAACAATGCACTTAATGCAAATTCACTTCATTGGTACTTGAAACAAGAAAAGAAAACAGCTATAAGCTACAAAATTCATTCAAGAAGAACAAAACCAACACCACAACTCATCTAGTGTTTTCGAGAATCTAATAATTAGTTCCAAGTGAAATATCTAAAATTGAACAAGACAAAATAAATCCTGTAACAAAAGGAGATGATTCAAAACAACACAATAAATCATTCCTGAAATCCCGGTCATGAAGCTGAAACAAAAATATTCTTAAAAAAAATAAAAATCAGTTATACCTTCTCAAGCCTGTGCAACAAATAGGTCTTGAACTGTCGAACTCCACGTCCACTTGACGTCAGATCCATCATATGAGCCCTCTCAAACGCATGGAATCGGCCTGATTGCATAAAAATATAAATAAACATAGCAGCAATTATATAATGTATTGTTTATGTAGTGTATAAATAAATGAATATTTTTTTTTTGAAAAAACAAAAGGAAAGGTAAAGGAGAAGTGGAGGAGATTACGTACAGAGATAGGCGACCCGAGGATTTTCCTTCTCAATCTCGTTAGCAACGCGAAGAATAGGAGCGATAAAGGCCAAAGAAGACGGCACAACCTCACTATCAACAGGAGGACTATCCTCATTAGCCAAATCCAACACCGTCGTCTGCACTCGCGTCATTCTCCGAGACTGCGAACGCGGCGGACCCCCTTCATTCTTGGTCCCGCTCGAACTCGCCATCTCCAATCCCACGAAGCCAACCCACAAAAAGCAATAGAAATTATAACAACAATGCCTTTGATTTCAAGTTGAGTAAAAACGATCCAAGTTCCTTTGATTTTCGCTATCTTGTTTGTTATGTTTGAGAATGTTGTCGCAAGTAGTGGTAATAGTGAGAATGAGAGAGGACATCCTTCTTGTATATATAGAGAGAAAGATGGATGCTTTGAGTGTGGAGTGGGTCAAAGACGCAGTGATTGCTCCGGTGGCAAGAAAAGAATTGGATTTCGGTATATTTTTTTTTAGGGGTGGTGCTCTTTTTGCTTTTGTAAAAGTGCAAGCTGGGATTGGTGGCGGGAATTGTAAAGGGAGGGAGAGGGTTTCTTTTTCTTTTTGGATTTAAGTGTGACGCTATTTACGCGACAAAATACCTGCTTCCACGCTATCTTAGCACACGTGTTTGCACTGCACTGGGAGAAGTTATTTGGATTTTCTTTTTCTATCCTGGGTTGAGTCCTCCTTCTTTTTTGCATTCGCTTTCCGGACGTCGGGAGCATTTTGGAATTCGGAGATGAACAAAATCGAGAAATTAATTGTGGTCCTTGATGTGTTGGATATTTATTTTTATTCTATATATTTAAGAAATTTTAAATTTAATAGTTAACTCTTTGTTTTTATATTTAAAAATCATTTTATAAAAAAAATAAATTTTTTTATCAATTAATATTATTTTAATATATTTTTAAATAAAAAACATTTTAAAAAACAATCATAACTATAATTTTAAACAAGTTAGGAATAACATGTTTTTCACTCATGTAAACACTACCTTTAAGCTTACCACTAGATCTATTTGGATCATGATCAAATACTTATTTAATATAAACATGTGGAAATAAAAGGAGATATATTTGTTAATTTAAGATTCTCCACATTTAATAAAAAGCTTAAAGTACAAAATAAAAATTATTTAAAACACCACTTTATATATGCATAAAAAATTATAAAAAATATATATCTTTTAAATATCTAAAAGTATTTTATTTATAGTCTTACCAAGATTCCATTAGCTATAAGCGTGCTGATGAATCTTTTTGCACATTTATTAGTGAAGGAAGCCCTTTTCTTGGATTTAGTTGCCTTTTGCCCTCATTAAATTATTCATTAATCATTGATCTAGCTTGCTTGAAAACTTTGCTCCTTCTTCGTATGTAGCCTTTTTCACTTAAAACCGTAACCTTTAATTTCTTAAACTCATAAAAAATGCTTGATAGTAAATTAAACTAAGAATATTGAGATATTTATTCAATATTTCTTTGCCACTATTTCATGCGAAAACTCATTCATGACAATTAAATTTCACTCTACATGAATGAATGGGAAGAATGGAGCATTCAAATGTATATATCTTCATGTCCAGTGAAACTAGTTGAGCTTCTCAAGTTTCATGTTCAAGTGAAGGCAGAAAAATTATTAACCAAAAAAAAATTATTTTTTTAATTTTAAATTAATATTTTTTTATTTTTTTTTAGTTAATTGATATGCTGATGTTAAAAATATTTTGCTAAAAAAATATTATTTTAATATATTTATAAATAAAAAATACATCAAAAAATAACTATCATTATAATTTTATAAACATTAGTCGATGAGCTACTAGGTTGTATATATAGTTTAACGGCCATGCGGGGAGGATTAATTAACTAAGCAAAACAGATTGGAAGTGAACGTCATCTTCCAACTCTTGTGTGTTCAAAGAAAATGGCCCGACATTAAAAGAGTGGTTTCCAAAAAATTAAAAATTATTTTTTATATATTTTGATGTTGATTTTAAAAATAATTTTAAAAAAATAAAAATATATTATTTTAATACATTTTAAAATAAAAAATATTTTAAAAAAACAATCATAATTATATTTTTAAACAAGTCCTAACACCGTCGTGATAGCTGCACGGGTAGGTTACCAGAGCAAAGGCAGGCATAAAAAAAAACCTTCAGACCCTCTTCGCAGCACAAGAAAGGAAAAATATTTGAGGTGAAAGAAGAAGAATCTTTTCATAGAGAGGCCTTCTAGGGTTGACTCTTCCATGGAGGCGATAAGAAAGTGGAACTACACGTTGCGAAAACATTAGTCTCGATTACTATAATAACAGTTATGTACAATCATTGATGTCAAAAATTGATACCCAATCGGGAGTACGTAATTTAAACGCGAGGAGTGAAGGAAGCAGCTGGCTCCTCATATTGCACAATTGAACTTCCACTCGTAACAAATACAGCTTTCTACACTTTCCGCCTTCTTTAGCACTGGTGTAGCAATCATGCTTATATTGGACTTGCTTTTAACACCTGCAATGAAATTAAAAGAGAGGGAGAGGGAGAGGGAGAGGGAGAGTCTTAGTATTTTTGGTGCAGTTTCATGTTAAGGTAAAAATGCACAAGAAAAAGCAGTGGCTGCAGTCACAAGTTCATTGCAAAAGCACCAAGATTACCATTATGTATGAGGGTAACAAAGAAGAAACCTTCCTTCTTGTGATTGTAACCAGTATAGAATTCTGGGTTTTGGCGTCTCAAAGCCTCCACATAAATAGTTCGATGGCCAAACTTCCCTCTTAAGGTGTACAATCATCTAGAGTGGACTTCTAGCTTAAAATGCTACACATGCTTGGAATTTATATGCTTTACAATATCATCATCTAACTCTAAAACATAATTCACAATATTTGTAGCTTGACTTGTGTGTTGGGCACGTTTTATCTACATACTTCTAGGCAGTTAAAGGAACAGTGCTAGGCGTCATCGCTAGGATTCCTAAACAATGTCCAATATGCCATAATAAGGATTTTCTAGTTGGAACTTTCAGAAAATTTCAAATTTCCTGTTCTGAAATGCTGTTTAACGTCAACAACACCTACACTAGCTTGAGGAAATAATTAGTTTCTATATATATATAAATAAATAAAAAACCTGATTCTTTGAAGTTGTTGCAGCAACCCAGTGCCGAGGATTTAGTGTTTCTTCGGCCCCGTAACTGATGAAAGTCACTGCTCTTGATTGTGCTTGCATATTTGTAACTGGGGCTGGCAATTCTCTCATGACCCATAATACAAAGGCTGAGGGCACTGATGAACCTGACAAAAACAAGCTTATAGCAATAATAGACATGCCGCTGACAAATTTACAAAAACAGATGCCTATCAGCTGAATAAAAAATAATTTTGCCTCCAAAATAGCAAAAATTAATACCCGTCCCTTAAAATCCAAGGACCAAGGAAACAGTAAATGACAAAATAATTTTATCGATTAAAACCTATTAAACCACGGGTCACTTTATGTTATTAAGGGAAGTATCTCTGAAAAAAATCCAATATGGCTAGTTGAGTAAAATCTTTAATTCTCAACATTTGGCATGGATGTATAAAATTGATATCATCCCAAACCCGATAGTGTAACAGCACGGCGATACATTTGAATATCACATGCCCTGCCCCCTTCTCCAACTGTCAAACTTCTTCCATTGGTGATGGATTCGTAACATTGATACAGCTCTTATACTTCCAGTTTCATAGCAAAGGCATAATAGCACCTTTAGGATTTCGGTTAATCTGAACCTTGGTGCCACAAGTTATTGCTACTAAGTCCGGCATTTGAAAACATGGACCTTGATGATAAAGCACACATACTTAGTGCTCACAGCATGTCTAAGTTCACTGTATCAAACAACCAATCTTTGGGTATGCTGAAAAACATACATAAACAAGGTCGAGGGAGTACCTATAACATAGTAAAAAACTAGAAGAACTAGTGTTTTCACTTGATTTATATTCTTCATACTCCAATGATATAGAAGCTGCCAAAGGAAATGAGATTAAAAATTGTACATGTCAAAGGCAGGAACTGATAACCCCAGCAGCCATCAGCCACTTACAGGTATATCTGTAAGAAGAGCTACCGCAGCACTTGACGTAAAACATACAACAGAGACAACTGCTAGGCCAGCAACCTGCATATCATGGAAAATTTTACAAAATCTTACCACAATCAAGTTATTCCATTTTGCACAGAAAGGAAGTGCCAATATGTTTTATAAATTATAACCCTCGAAAGAATAAGAATATAGTTGGATATTATAAACAAAACCTATAACGAAAGGCAAACACAAAGAGAATACCTTCCGCATCTCAGATGAAGCTGTCTCAGACCTTACTTTCCTCAATTTAAGAAATAGGATAAGGCCTGAAAAAACAACCAGTGAAATATAGTCCAAAGAAAGGACTTAAATAGGTAAGAACGCATGAAACCATTCATGCTAGCATACCAGGTAAGAAACATAGATGGTTAAATAGACACATAAGTTATGGTTTGAAACACATGCATGATCATAAACACTGTACTAACTGATGAGAGATGGAAATGAAAAGTCACATGGCTGATGGCTGGAAACAAATACATGATGAATCAACACTGATTATGGATACAACCATAATTCTTCTTCACTTAGCATCTATAGAGCTATTCATTAACTTAGATCCTTCTGTACCCATGTGAGTTATAATAGCCACAACAAGCATTTTCTGGAACTTCCTTTCTTTAACTATATGCTTTTGTTATCTTCTATTCAAAAAGAGAATAGATGGGCAAATCTACCTTCCATCCAATCATATGGCAAAGTAGGGGAGAAAGCAAGATAAAAAGTGGATCGACAAAAGTAATACCATAGGATTCATACACAAGATATAACACAAAATCAGCATAAAAATGGACATGATAATTCATACAACAGAAAAGATAAGCTCGAAAGTGGCTGAAAATAATAAAAAACAAAGAATCACAACCATGCATTGGCCAAGGAACCAACCAGTAACCTTATTTTATGATTAAAAATTTACTCTTCCAACATCTATTGGTAGACAACTTATCAGTAGAATATTTAGCTGAGCAGAAGTATATCTGAAAACATCACATTTCCTTATGGTAGATATTTCTCAAATCGTAACATATTTTAATATGCCGTAGTCATTTCCAAATAAATATAACTGACACAGAAAAATATTGCAGTTACTTACCATAGCAACCCAAAGCCCCTCCCAGTATAAGGACTGCAGTAGCAAAAAGATCTACATATACCTGCCCAGTATATTCAGGTAATTAACAATGAATTGTAGTACTGAAGATAAAATGCGTGTCATTTATATTTTACCTCAGCTTTTCTGTCATTCACAGAAACGATACACAATTCATTCACAACTTCCAGAAGATTTAAAGAACTACCAATTAAATCCTTAAAAAGAAAAGGTTCTACTATTTTCATATGATGTATCATTATAAGCAGGAGGAGATGAATTTAATACCCGAGCAACTACTGAAGAATTAATTGGATTATTTCCTGCTCCAATCCAGATTACTACAGCAAATGACAGCATTAAGAAAAAGATCAACACCACAACCTACATTATTGAAAAAAAATCATAATCAGAGAGAGGGCAACAAACAGAGAGTCATGATAGTCCAAAATCAATAGAAGAAGTATGAAAATAAAAATCACAGAATCATAAAAACTACTTCTCATACTGCGATAACAAATTTCTGATGACTGCCAACTTGAATGCCACGGAATGAGCAGCATCTCCGATAACTATCTGTGTTCGTCGAACCAGGTTTATTCTTTGAACTTTCCAACAAAGGCTGTTGAGAGCAATTTTCTTCATCATCATCATCTTCTTCATTTGCCTGATGGCAAAGGTCGACCCTATAAATCATTACCCATGAAAAAGATATATGTAGCTGAGGGCCTTAAATGCCAAGAAGATGACCTTCACATTCATTTGTACACTAGTTTTATTAATCAAATTCATGATGTGCAAAGTACTGTGTCAACTTCAAATTTCTTCCAGCAATATTAACATGCTGGCCTACTATGAAGTATCTATAATTAAAGACATCTAAAGCCCAAAGTTTCCCAAGATTAATTCCAGAACTACAAGATAAAAAATAAATAACCATGTTGATTAGTTGATATAAATTAATAGGAATCAGCTCAAGGAACCAAAACAGGAACATGGTAAACCCATGCTTCAAATTGGTGAAGCCAGTTCTATACGTGAACTAAATCAAGTTTTTGTGCCATTACATTCCATGCTACTGGAGCATCTTCTTTTTACATAACATAATCACCAATCACACAAGGAAGTTCAAAGATGTTCGGGCAGCAATGACGTATTGCAACTGACCCAGTCTACAATTTCTGTTTTTTATGTATTCGCCTTATCTGATTAATCTCTAATTTGTCGCTCTTAACTGTCTTTCTTTCTTCCTCTTACACATCCCTAGAAAACATAATAGACAGGACCTTTATCCACCAAATCTACCCGTCAAACACCATTTGAAGAAGTATTCATTGGCCTTGCAAAATTTGTACACCACATAGGACAAAAAAAAATTCTTCCTGCTACATGAGTATTGCCTCTTCAAGGCTCCAGAAATTAATTACAGCCACATCATAGTATTTCTTTCTGCTGTAAATCCATCCCTCACTATGTTCTACTTGTATGATCTTCTCTTCAAGTTGGACAAAGAAAAAGTCATCGTTGATCTCCATGTGAGAACCAAGAAGACCAAATACATTATCTTACATATAGAGCAAGTGAAAATAGATAATCTGACCCAGAAAATAGAATGAAGCTTTAAAAGGTCCTGATAAACTTACCAGAAAGACAGAAGAAGTAGAAACACTGCAAAAAACAGAATATTGGGAAAAGCTGCAAGAAATTTCACAAGTTCGCTAAGACCACTCAAGTAGACAGAAATAATAAAAACCTGTATAAAAGTAATCTAGAGGAAAGCCTACCCATTAGGATAAAACCACACGCATAAGACCAGCAAAGCCACCTATTACAAGTAGCAATGACGGTGGATATAAAGTAGATGAAGTAACCTGCCGAATAGAAATCAAAATCCTGAAGATTAATTACTTCTGCGGAATAGTTTTGGGCACTCTTTCACAATACCTTAATGCTTCCAAATTTTTCAGTATCAAGACAACGGGATCAGGGTTACAGCTTTTTGCTGACTATATAGAGCAGCTGAGAAGTCCTCAAGAGTGGTTTTTAAAATGAAAAATCAGAAAGCTTGATAGAGTTTAGATGGGATCAAGTGCTAAAAAATAACAAATAAATTTTAAGATATCAAGGAAAGCAATCAGTTAATTAGCTAATTGGAAGATTTAAAAAATCAACATGGTAATCATGCAATAGACCAAATGCCTAGACATTGCAAATTTCCTTGAACGGACGTGTCTTTCCAATTTATCATGATCAGCATACTTAGAATCGTATCTAGTTGCAATATCCATATGAATGTGCACAAAGAGAGGGTAGTGTGCCCAAACCTTGCACTAAAACATCATTTTGATCAAATAAAAGCTAGATGTAAATTCAGAAACTCATGAAAAAAAAAAAAAGAATTGGAAATGCAAGTCCTATCAAGCCTTTGCACAGCATGGTAAAATTTCTCAAAGCATGCTATTCTCTCCAGAAATCATCTGGCTTGTGAAATGATTGACAATAGATGCAGGGGTTTGAGACATATTACTTTTTTATCAATCCTATTATTCCATGAATTAATTCATTGCAAAAATGACCATGATTTGCCAAACATGAGTTTAGAAGAGTCATTGCACTTAACACTATACTGAGATAAAGAAAGATCTTTGCTATATGAACCCTAATGCCTTAGACTTACCCAAGTTGCAAGATCCAACCATCAGATGGAGTACCTGCAATTAACACCCCCACCACCAAATGAATATCCTTAGCAAGCCAAACTAGATTCTATCAAAATAACACGATTTGCATTCGGTTTCATAATGACAATGGATTGAAACTTCCTGTAGCAGAAAATCCTCTGATGGGTGCCATGGCATGAGGGTGAAAAATCCCGAAAAGGGAGAAGAAAATGATATGCAAGATTTTTAGGGGCGCCTCACAGGAATGGATTTCGCCTAATGCAAGGAGATAGGGCTTACTTTTTGTCGTGTCCATCCAGATTGTTGATTTCGCAGAAAAATCCTAATAAGCTGGTACATAGATAGAAAATGTCAGAAAAATCAAATACAAAAAGGGGGGGGGGGGATCAACAATATTAACATGCAAAGGAATTTAATACAAATTTCTTATAAACATACTGAGGACGTAGAGGTCAGACAGTTCATAGACAAATTTCTAGCAATCCAGAGCATATATTCAACAACGATTTCCAGCATTTAAATGCACGCTCATATTTCAAACCTTAGTGAACAAAGCTCCACTCTAACATCTCCTTTTGACTGGTATCTATTTCCCCAGAATATAACATGCAAGAATCACAAATTGGGAAGCTTGAAAGACAATATAAATTCCGATACCAAGCACTAGTAATATTCTAAGTATATTTTTGTATCTATCCCTCAAATTCCAACACGACATAAAATCTCCCCTTTTCACTAATTCAACCCAAACCCAATTCTAAGTACATTCAATCAAACAGAATCAATAACTCATCATTACTTATTCCAGTTATCTACCAATCCCAGATTGTGAATTCCAATGCCATCAAGAATGATACAAAGTAAAGGGGTATACACAAGAAAGAAGAAGAAAAGCAAGACAAAACCTGAGAGAATGCAACAGAGGCAAGAGCACCATCGATGCAAGCAAGAGCTATGTTAGCAATAAGCAGGTCCAAGGGATAGCAGCTTGATTTTAGATTCATTGGCTTTTCTTATTTTATTTGTAGCCCACTGAAAAGAATCTCGCAGCAGGAGGAGCAGCCTGGGCGAGGAAAAGCTAAAAGAGAAAGGGAAAGAGAAAGGGGAAAACGGGGTTGCGTTATTTATTATTATAATTACATTTTTTCCATGTGTGGTTTTCATAATTTATATTTATACGCTAAGGAGTACCTAAAAATACGATGATATGAAGTGTACGGAAAGACAGTGACACAGGATCTGTTCAATGTGCTGATTCGATCCGATCCTCTCCTGTTTTGGCCCTTTGGCGTCCTCTTGTAGCTGCTTACCTATGGTACCTTAGCTACAACCTTAAAATGGCTTCTCTGTTTCCTTCCTGGCTGCCTGTGAATTTGCCCAGAGAGGTTTGGTCGGCCTTATCTTGAAGTATATGTGCAATTTATAGGTTGAACTGATACTATATGTGCTACCTCCAGTCGTGCATGTAGTAAATAAGCAACCTATTAAAATCTTATTTTTCCTTAATTTCAGTTATTTTAGCTTCTTGCCCAACAACATAGTCATAAAAACAGCAATAATATATCAAGCAAACATTTCACAAAATCACATCAACAATATCCAATAACTAACATAATCAACTAATTTTTCATTGTAGGTAAATTTATAATTATAAAAATGAATGGCAATACCAAAATAATTCATTATAGTAACAAATATCAATTCAATAACAATTTAATTAAATTACATAGTTAAATAGCTAACAAATTAACATGTTGATAGACTTTCACCCTCATAACCACGGGCATGTTGCCGCCGCGCATAATAAACATCGTCATTCTTTTTTATTGTATTGTTCAAATGCTAAGCTTTCTCAACCTTATCAAGTGAAAAACAGCTCAATAAGAACTAAGTATTAAAAGTACCGCGCACAACATTATCAGTAGCATTATGAATTGTGATAGATGAGGTTGCCTAAGTTGAGAGCGGCGCAAGAGGATGGAGAAATAGTGGAAGATAGAAAAAAAGAAATAGGGAATGAAGAAAAGAAAAGGAACTGCAGAACTAATTGACCAAAAAATCAAGCTACTATTAAATGCGCCTTGCGCAACCAATAAATCATGCATATAGTATTAGCATGACTAGTAGTTGCGCATTTAGTATATGTGCAACCTAGTGCCTGTACATGTAATATTAATGCGACTTATATATTATATATATATTATATGCACAACCACTATTCATGTGTTAATGTGAGAATTATTTTTTTAATTGTATTAGTTTGAAAAATAAATTTTTTCACTGTGCTAATATGGGAATAAAACATCCCTCAGAATGTGCTTGTGCTGCCCAGAGGGTTTGGCCCTAATTCTTGTAAGATCATTCGGCGTTATGCTAGAGAGGTATTTGGTACCCCCATAATAAATCTTAGAGGTCCCAATATCGTGATTCCTAAGAATGTGGTTGCTTCATAATAATATCATTTTTACTATATTTAAGAATCATGATTTTTTTTATATATAAAGTTTCATATTTTAAAAAAACATTTGTATTGTCATTGCTAGAAATAAAGCTATTAGCTGGGGAGTTCTTTTAAAAAAATAAAAAGTTTTAATTTTACTTTTTTTTTGGTGATATGTTTTCTTAATCTTAAAAGAATGTTATGTTATGCCTCAGAGAATATGAGATTCCCCATAACATAACATAGCATATCATGCATGTATATTTATATTTACTACAAAAAATAATCAACTCCGCAAGTTAGAAAAATTAAATTTGTTTGGCTTTATTATTTAAATTAGAAGTGATTATTTTCGGTTTGGTTTGATTTTTATAAAACAAATACTCAAACTGAAATCAGTTTAAACCGACCAGTTTTGGATTAATGGATAAAAACCAGTTCAAACCAGTTTGGCTTGATTTTTTGGTTTGGCTTGATTTTTTGGTTTGGATTTGATTCGTTTTTTTTGTTTCAAGCTTATAAAACCAAACCGAACCGGTTGGTTTTTTTAAAATTTTAATCGGTTTTTTTTTATAATTTGATTTTTTTTGTTATTTTTTTAAAATTTTCTTGGTTTAATCAGTTTTTTCAAATTTTTTTCACCCTAATTAAAATGAGATTTAAAAAACAACGCATTATTTCAAATTCAGAAGGGAGAAAGAAAACCTACAGTGTGATGATCTGTGAGCATGACAAAACTCTGAAATTTCCAAGAACACCCCATCTGTTTGTAACATTCCTGCACTGTCGACAAGTTGTGCTGCAAAAGAAAACTGACGTGAAAAAAGATTGCTTGCCAAATCTGTAAATAAATGGCTGCTAATTACTCATGAAAACATTTAAACAAGATTTCTTAATAAGAAAGCATTAATTTTTTCCTATTAGCAATAACTAAAAGAGAATTAAGAGATGCCAGTGACATCCCGTCATTGATCTTTCTGTCGACCGAAGGGCTACTTTGGACGCGGCGTCCGGCACTGCCGATCTGATTCGACAACAACGCACTTGGGCCACGTAATTTAATTTCTCTACTAAAATTAGCCTAAAGATAGTATTTTGTTGGACCACAGGATACGTTTTTCTCTCTTGCATGTGACTTTTCACTGTCCTAAACGTTTGCCAAAATTTACAGTGGTCTTTTGAGCGGATGCTGTTGATCCAAAATTTATAGAGGTTTTTTTTTGTGTTTAAAAATATAGTTGTGATTATTTTTTAAAATATTTTTTATTTAAAAATATATTAAAATAATATTTTTTTAATTTTTAAAAATTATTTTTAATATCAGTATATCAAAATAATTTAAAAATACTAAAAAATATTAATTTAAAGTAAAAAATATAAAAAAAATTATATTTTTTAAAAAAACACGTTTTAAAAGTTTTTAAAAGTTTATCGAAGTTTTTGATGGTCTTTCGCGCGCGCGCGGGGTCGATGTCGACAACTAACGTATTCTAATTACAAGAATCAAGAAACCGATCACAGTAAAAATCTAACATATCCATGTGTACATTGCTAGGTATACATGAAAACATTTTTGCTTTTCTTGTTCTTCCCGTAGACGCCAAACATTTTTCCTCCCCTTTACCATCTTCATATGGGATTATTTTTTTGGTTGTTAGCAACTTTTTTAAAAACATAGATGAAATAATATAGTTTAAAAAAACAAAATAATATAATTTATACATGTCATGACTGTAAAACATGATATTTTTTCTTGTTATTATTTTAAAATCACAACATTTTAAAAAAATATGAAATGAGTTGCACATGAAAAACAAGAGAAAGAGAAGAAAACAAGACTCCTAAAATATATTGAAACTCGGATAACAATATTATTGATACCATCAAAAAACTTGTTGTAATCCAGTTTAGAACCCCCAGATGAATATACAAAAAAATCAGAAAAGAGAAAAAAACAACTCAAAAAATCAAAAAAATAAAATACAAAAAATTTAAAAAATTTAAAAAAAAGGGAAAAAATATATATCAGTGAAGAGAACACAAAGAACGCTTAGAAAATTATTAAAGACTGGTTGGGAAGAATTAAAATATACAAGGTTTGAAAAACTAACAGAGTAAGAGAAAATTGAATTTTAAAAGGAAAATTCAAACTTGATGTTTAAGGACTCAATTGAAATTTTTTAGGGTTAAATTGAATTTATTGAGGGCTTAATTGCAAGAAAAAATATTTGTGAGCTCAATTTAGGCTTTAACAAGAAGAAATTAAAGTCTAAAGGTTAAATTGAATTTTTGAAAAGTTAATTTGGTAAAATCAGCAGTTTAATTGCACAAAAATTAAAGTTTGATGAGCAATTAGAAATTTGATTGAAGAAATTCAAATCTAAAGACCAATTTGTAATAGGCACGAGACATTAGGTATTGATATTGGTTTAATCAGGGGTCAAATTGAAAAAAAATTAAAAGTTTATTAATAAATTAAGGGTCAAACTGCACAAATTAATAACCAAGGATTGAATTAAAAAAGGCGATGAACTTTGGGAATGACAGTTGAGTTTGACAATGGCAAAATTGTATAAAATTAGAAGTTAAGGGTAATTATGGATATAATCAAGAAGATTTGATAATTTAGGGACTGAATTGAATTTTGATCAAATCTAAAATTAAAAGCCCTAATTTCTCGGTGGCTAAGCTAGATGACATGTCATCTAGTTCATGTTCAAGAAGAACCGTTTGGAATGGGGGGTAGACGACATGTCGTCCACCGATTATTCATCTTTTTCTTTAGGCAGTTTTGAATTGATTAAGTGGCATCTTTAAACAAATAAATGTGAAGCTATAAACCTCAAAATCAAGCAAGATTAGATCAAAACAAAAGGTGAGTCCCTTTTCTACCATCTTTAAGTAGTCTCCAATGATGTTTACATTGGAGTTGCTTCGGCAAAGCCTTGAAAGTGGTCAACTTAGTCAGTCTTGACCATGACACCTATTTTGTAAAACCACTTATTTTTTTCATATGTTCACACTTCAAGCATTCTCAATGAATTCTTATCAAGGGTTGAACATGTTTCTCTCAATATCAAAGGCTAAAAATAGTCATTTGATCTCTAAGTTTAACAAAACCATCAAAATCTCATAAACCAAGTTTATTGCAAAACCAATAAGGTATAGAGCTTTTAGTTATTAAAATATACCTAAAACCCTCTCATTTGGATTAGAGGGTGAAGCATTAATCAATCATGATCAAACCTTGATAAAAAAAAAAAAACCTAGTAAAACCCTATGAATACCCTTTGAAAAACAAGAGAAAGAAAAGAAAAAAAAGGAAAAAAAACTTATTTTTTGTGTTCATTAGTAATTAAGTTTATTTCTTGGCATCTAAGAGCTAAGAGAATAAGTTAAAGATTGAGCAAAAGATTAAATTTTTGAAGGAAAAAACGCAATAACAACTCTAAGCTTGAAAGGTATGAAACCTTCATTTAGTCTAGTAAATGATGTCCATAAGACACACTTTCTTTAAGTTGATTGTTGATATTCATGAATACTTAGGTGATTTTTGTTAGATTGATTTTGATGAAATAAAATGGTTTTGAAATCTGTCAAATTTGGCAGTAAAGTATATGATGTTTTCCTATGTTGGCTATACATGTTCTTACCTTCTGGTTTTGTTCGAGGCATATTAGATGTTAAAATGTCAGTTTTAAGCTCTAAATAGTTGAATATGCTTGCTATTTTAATTTGGTAGTTTTAGAAAGTGGAATCTCATGCATGATTTTAATGATTTGATTTTTTTATTAGCTATTTTAATTCAAATATACTCAGTATTGATAATGTGGTTTGTTAGGATTGAAAGCGATGGGTTTAAAGGTCAAAAGTGCATTTTGTAGGGATAGGCAGTAGTTGAGTTTTCTGGGTTTATGTTCTTCATATTCTTAGGAAGAACATTGTATTGGCTTATGACTTTGACTAGTTTTGGTCCAATTATTTACACCAGTAACTTCATGAGACTTGATTAATCAATAATTTAGGGTTAGTTTGAATCAATAAATGTTTTTTTTAGTTTTAATCCTATGATTTTGTTTTTGTATTGAAACCAATTTTGATCAAATCGTTATTATTAATTGATAATCGTTGATGCTTGTTTATTGTTTAATGATTGATTTCCAACATACATGTGATTTTGTTTTCGTTGTATTTGGTCGGATTTGAGAATCATATAGCTGGGTTTGCTTTGAATGTTCTTCATGTTCTTGAGTTATTCTTGAGTTTTTTGCATTTGATCCGTTTTGATAAAAACAATTGTGTTTTTATGTTTTTCTTGCAAGTTTGATTTGTTTTAAATTATCATTTTGGTTTTGGTTTGTTTTTCGGGTCAAACCAGTACCTTTTGGTTTAGTTTATGATCAAACCAAAGATTTTGGGTCAACCCAACTGAGATCAAATTCAAGTCATTTGGGTAAGGCCTTGTTTTGTTTTCAGCCTTTTTTTATAAATGATTTTTTGACTTAAAGTTGTGTTTAGTAAACATGCTCTTAAGTCTATTTTGGTAATTTTATTTAAATAAAATGTTTTTTTGTCAATCAAAGCCTTAAAAAATAAAAAATGAATATTTAAAAAAAAACAATTTTTTTTACATATGGTTGAAAATCCTAAAAAAATATTGGAGCATGTCTTAAAAATTAAGAAAAACATTTCAAAAAATATTATTGGATGTTTACAAATACAAAAAATATTGCACGGATTTTACAATCAGTTTGTAAAATTCCAAAAGATTTTGACCTATATTTAAAAAATATTAAAAACTTATTTTTGAAAAGAAATATGTTTTTTGCTTTTAATATAAGGATAAAAGAATTTACCAAAGAATTAATATCCAAAATATTATTAAGGATAATGATTTATTATTATTTATTTTTAATATAAGGATAAAAAAACTATACAAGGGTCAATATTCAAAATATTATTAGAAGTAATACAACTCATTCACTTCTAATACAAGGATAAAAACTATCGAGAGTTTTATTTGAAATATTATTTTGAATGACGCATTGGCTAAAAATTCTAAATTTATCCTAAAAGAAGCCTTAACAATAATTACACTTGTTTCATTTAGACATCTTTCAGACCAAATTCTTGACCTTAGAAAATCAAGGTTCATTCATTATAGTGATCTTGTCATGGGTACACTAATAGAAGCTTAAATATTATCAGACCATAGCAACAATAAAACAAAGAAAAACAATATAGGCTACTTTAAGTAGGCATACTAGGGGTGTTAGTACCTTCTTTTTACATAACCAGTCTCTTTCCTATAACATCTAAAAACCAGTTAGGGTTTTTAGTAACTATAATACTAGGTGGAAACTTCTTATCCAACCAAATACCTCCTGAACCTGCCCGAGAAGAGTCGATCTAACGTCATGCTCTTAAGAAAGATACATCAAAGTTATCAACAAAACAAATCTAATGACTCTTAGTTGGAAATAATGTGGTGTTTAGTTATGAATAAATAATTTGTGTTGTGTAATTAAGCTGGTTATTGAAAGACTTGTGTAAATGATGCTAAAATATGTATTGAATGTAAATGATTATCTTGAATGGTGAAGAAATGCATGAAAAGTATTTAGTTATGAATCAAACATGCAAACTAAAAACCTAGATAGTTTTATAACCTGACTCTTAGTTGGAATTAAAATGAATAAATAAAGGTATTTGAAATATTTTTTTTATATATAAAAGTTAAAGTTAGGGATGTTAACTTTCAAACGGAACTGACTTTGCTTAATTTAAAGTTATAAGACTCTAGATATGGATATAGAAAACAAAAGGAAGGTCAAACTGAATCTTGCTGAACAAATTGCATATGCTACAATAATAAGTTATTTTGAGTGTATGGATGGCAGAACTAGGTTTTTTTTTCCTGCATCAAAGTTTAGTTTTGTATTTTAGCTTTACATATAGATAAACTAAACTTAAAACCGAGTTCTATAACTCTATTTATGATCAAAACACTAAAAAATAGATAGGGTTGGGTGAACTAAACAAGCTATAACTAATCAATTTCAAATCGTTGCTTAGAATTGCTATTGATTGAAGGTCTACTATTTTAATTGATGAGAATATACATGAACATTAAAAATGTGTGCATGTGTGGGTCTTGATGACAATTGTGAATATCTATGAATGTGGGTTGTTATTACTGAAAGAATGCAAATGTGTGTTGTAAATGTTAAATCAATTCTCAAAACATGGTAGAATTAAGTTATAATATATAAATATTTGCTAATGTGATTAAGGAGGATGAATATGTGAAATATTTATGAAATAGATAGGTTGGACTTATATTTATCATGTGTGAGAGAAAATGCTAGACATTGAAAATTGTTGACAAAAAAACTAGAATATTAAATTTGATTATATATATATATATATATATATATAAAAAAAAAAAAAAAAACTTTACAAGCCACAAATAAGAGTAATATTTGTTGAGATTGAGAAGTGATATTGTCGAGTTATAAATAATAAAATGAGTATTGGCATGAAGTAACAAAACTAGTTGGTCGAAAATGACATAATAAGTATTAGATATGAATGAGTGTGATTAAAGAACAAAATAGTTTATTTCAATCATAGATGATGATGCTAATGACTATGTGTGTTTTATCATTGACATGGGATACTCATTGAAATTCAGGAGGGATTTTGAAATAGTGAAACTTGGTGTCAAAGGATTCCATTCAATAAAAAGAGTTTGATGATAGTGGTTTTCGACCTTCGTCTCCTCTAAAAAAATTAGATCAGGCTAGAGAGATAAAAAAAATTATGTTTAATTATATTTTTTTTTGTTTTTATTATTTTTTGAATTTTTGAGTTGAGAGATTAATTTATACATGTTTATAGGGTGTTTATTAGGTGTTTTTATGGCATATTTTAAAAAATAGAATCTTGAACATAAAAACACACCAACTCGATTTTCCAATTACCTGGTTGGGATATAAGATAACATACGATGTGTTGTCTATATATTTTCTAAAAAAAAAAAGAATGGATGACATGTTGCTCGTTTTTTTTTAAAAAAAAGTTAGATGTTTAGGCCTAGCACCAAACACGTCTATCCTTCTTCTGTTTGGGCCAATCGTTTGGCCTAACCCCATTCTTGCTTCTTCTTTTTTCAATCTAGAAAAAGTTTTTTATAATAATAATTCATCTACCTTTTAATTTTAACATGGTTCATAAATAATATTACAGGTTTTCATTGGAATGGTTATAAATATTTTTTTCCAATTATTATGTATATAATATGAAAACAATTAATAGTAATAATAAATTTCTAAGAATATTTGTTTGAATTTATTTTTTATTTCTCAAAATTTTAAATATATTGTTGTCATGATTTAATTACATTTATTATTTTGTTTGTTTTCAATCACATATAAAATATGAACATGTTATTTTGATATTTTTTAACTTGCATTGACAATAATAAGATATTTGTTTTTAATAATAATTCTAGTTAAAAAAATACTTTCACTAAAAAAATAATAATTTCTCCTGTGATACATAGTGCGGGGATCAAACTAGTATCAACAAAGCTACATAGCTCGCCGACGATTCTTTCGCGTGTCGCGTAGCTGTGCTCTGAAGTAGTCTAAAACTTACTCCTTCGATATATTCCTTTCCGGTTGTTTTTTCCTTAGATATATTCCTTCCCGGTTGTTTTTTCAACAACTTAAAAGCAAGTGTGCCCTTAGCTTAATTTTGTTGAAAGCTTCATCCATCTCATTCTGGGTAGCCGGTGAGCTGGCAGGGAAAAAAAAAAAAAACTCCGCTTCTTTAGTATCTCCACTTGTTAAAAGCCCAAACCACCCCGGCACCGACTCTTTATTCTTCTTTTTTTTTTTTTTTTAAATAAAAATAAAAATAAAACTAGCTTTGTAATTGTTCCAGCATCTATATTTTTCTTCTCTTCTTTTGAGCACTAGCCGTTGAAGGGCTTTGACCAAATGATGGAAACCAATCCACAGCTTGAAAACGTCCAAACACTAACGGGCATGATTCAATTGAACTCTGAGGTACAACATGGAAATGTGATACAACATGTATTTTTAAAAAATTTAAATTTTTTAATTGAAAATTAATATTTTTATATTTTTAAATCGTTTTAATATCTTAATTTTAAAAATAATTTTTAAAAAAATAAAAAAATTATTTTAATATAAATTTAAATAAAAACCACTTTAAATTGCAATCAGAATTTGATAGAGGCTCTTATTAGGTAGCTATACCGTTAGAGACTAATTGGAGTCCAGCATTTCCATGGATGTCAATGTCTGTCTCTTCCTCTTTATGACAAGCATGTTGAATTAAAATCCCAATGGCCACCAACTTTCGGTAAAAGAGAGATGAATATTACGATTTTTTTTTTTAAAAAAAAGAGGTATCAAAGTTGAGGTCCTAACTAGAAGGAGGTGTGAATTCTATTATTTTTCCAGATACATTAAATCTTTTCGATTCCTTGTTAGACAAAACCGCGTATGAAGTATAGGATACTGTCTTTGGCTAGCTGGAAATACCAAAAACACCCTTTCCCGCTAGAAGATTCTTCGCCATAATCAGTTTATTCCCCAGACTACCCTCCTCCTTCTATCCTCGGCCAGCAGAATCCTGCCTTTTTCGTTGTGCTTTTCTTTTTCTTTTTTTTTGCCTCTCGAACACAACAGACCAAAGCAACCACATTATATAAACACAACAGGAAAGAGACAAACATGTGGCGCATCAAAACCAAGAGAGAGAGAAGGGCAAGGGTATTGTTTTTTCTATTCTTGTAATGGCGAAGAAGACATGGTCGTTGAAGAAGGTTATGATGAAGAAGGATCAGCTGTGGCCATGGAAAATCTCTGGCATCAAATGGAAACGTGGTCTTGATTTTCAGTTGAACATAATAGACAACTTGGTCTTCAAGGTTCTCTATGTAGCTGAAGCTGTTGTTCTTGTTTCCACTCTCTGCTTCTTCTACCTCTGCTGTGGCTGCCACATATGAATACTAAATTACCGGCTGCCTGGTTTTTCTTCTCATCTATTCTTTCTTTGATCTGGTTCTGTATTCAACTTTTTGAGTCTGGGGTTTCCAGATTTGAGGGCTTGTATTGGAATTTAGAGGAAAACTGATATAATATCTAATTTGATTATTTGATTTTTTAGAGAAAATAAATGTGAACAGCTGTCACTTCTTATTGATTTTCATGGTGAAGTCATCAAAATCTCTGCTTCTAATAGAATCGCAGGGTGTGTGTTGTCTCGTGTTAGCCATAGTTTATTTCATCTGAGATGTCCTTCGACTTCCGATGTTACTGTGTAGCTCCTCGGAATGTGACGAGGGCATATGCGCAGATGTACTGAGGATGAAAAATGTAGATCAAAAAGGATGAAAACTGTATTTTAGCCCATAAGGTTTTCAGGCCCGGTAAATTCAATGTTTCGTGTCTTTACAATCCGAAAATTTCATCTTTCGCATTTTTTGTGGAATTGAATTTCAGTGTTTCCATTCTCAAATCAACATTATGATATGCGGAAACAATCTTAAAGCTAATGGACAATATATAAAAGATGATTAAAAAAAAATACAAATGATATTTATGTGGTTCAATAATTTAGAACTACTTTAAAGGTGATATCATATGAGAAACTAACGGTAAAAAAATAACAAAAATTATAAGGTGTCATGTCAAATTATTCTCTTATTAAAAATCTTAAAATAACCCAAAACTCTTTTTAGCCATTAAAGTGTAGAAAATAAAAATATTCATAAATAAATTTTATTTTAAAATTTAACAACTTTAGGTTTCATATATATTATCTTAAAATTTAGCAACTTTAGGTTTTTATATGAATTTTTTTTTTACTTTGACTCACAAATTAAAATAAAATCAACATCTTTCCACGTTGATTTATATAGAACCAACTAATATTATCACACTAATAATGCTTTCAAATACAATGCTATATAAGACACTTTACATGTGCTCCTTCTCCTTCTTGATATCTAGTGACAAAACTGATGATAACCTAAAATGGGATGTAAGTGGAGCGCTCACTAGCTTGCATTTTTACATGCAAAAATGCTCATGTATTTTCAAGATACTTTTTATATAACAAGTATAACTTACCAATACTTTGATCTTTGTATATTTTTATACCCAAAATAAGTCATCTGAGAGCTTCCTTAAATACACATAATTATCATAGTCAATCATAAAGTAAACATGTCCAAGGATAAAAAAAAATTATACCACTACATCGATAACAGTTTCAAGTCATACAATGACTTCTTCAATAAGTATATATGGTATTCCTTACCTTAACTAATGACTTCTTATTCAGCTCACTCACTATATAGAAAAATTATTTTGATATTCAACTACTCAAGCTTTAAGTCAAACAAAGTAACAATAACAGGCATTATATGGGTGTAACTATACTTCACAATTAGAGAGAATACTTAATTGAACTCAACACATTCTTTTTATGTAAAGCCTAGTTAACCAGGTGTGCTTTACACTTTGCATCCTCAACCTATGTGATTCAATGTTTTCTCTTGTAAACCCATTTGTTATCAATAATCTTATAGCTTTATGGCGGTTTAACAAACTCTCATGCTTAGTTCTTATAAAGTGACTCGATCTTTTTATTTATAACAAATATCCACTGAGAAAACTTTTTGTAATGAATTACCTCTTTATAAGAATAAGATTCATGATAATCAAGATTCTTTGCAACATTCAATGCAAAATCAACCGAATCATCATAACCAAAATTTTGATTAGAGGGTTAAATTAAAAAGAAAAATAATTAAAACAGAAAGAAAAGAAATAAAAATAATAAGAATCAAATTGAAAATAATAACACTATAAACTTAGATTGAAGGATGAAATTGAAAACTGGTAAGACTTTTATTAAAAGAGACAGGAAAAAAAAACAAGAAATAAAAAAAAAAGGACAAAATTTTAAAATATAATATATATAGATTGAAATTAAAGGACTAAATTAAAAATACACAAAACTTTTACAAAAATCCAAGAACAAAAACTAGAAATTAAAAAAAAAGCCGAAGTAGAAATATAAAAAACAAAGAAAACCAACATTTAATTTATGGTAAAGAAAATAGAAAAAAAAAATGAAAAAAAGGCCCACTAGCAATAAGCTACACACTCGCCGCCATCATGCGCCATGTCTGATGGAAAGGGACATGAGATTGCATCCAACAACAAGGTTAAAGAGTAGGTTCTACCATTATTTTTGTTGCACATGCTGGTTGAATTGCGCAAACATCTTCATGTGACAATATCTTTTTAAAATATAATATTATTTAATTTGGGTTAAAAAACTATAATACCCTCAATAAAACAATAAATAAATAAATAAATAAAAACTTAAGAAGCCCTTAACTGAAGGTTTTTTTTTTTTTAAAGGGCATTTAAATAATCTATCTATGCATTCAAAATTGAAAAATCAAAACCATCCCTAGACACCATGTCTTAAAGGCATTTTAGCATTTTTATTGTTTATAGAAAAAATTTAGAAGACATTATTACCTTTATCAACTAGGCGGAATGTTATTTGATTAAGAGGAAAAATAATTATTTTATTGTTGTAATTCATAGTAAAATGAGTTTGGTATTGTAATAAAAACACTGTTTAAACCCCTTTCTCTTTTAATATACTTAATATAATTCCATCAAAAAATAAAAACTTTATTTTTTTTTGTTGCTGCTTTTGTTTTTCCTCTCATAATAGAAAATGAAAGTTTTTATTTACACATGAAGATCTCATCATCCAACTAGTGTATGTTCGGTTTTGTGATGAATTTTGTGATTGCAATGATTTTTTTTAAATAGCTTATAAAACAAAATTGAATTAAAAATAATATTTGATTACATATATAATTAAATTAAGGTTGTCAATTTTATTTTATTTAACGTCTTTTCTCTTTTTATAAAAACAATAAATTTTGATTTCAAATCATTTTATTATTTCATTCTAAAATCCTATATATACATATATAACATTTAAAATATTAATTTAACACGAGTACCTGCTATTTTATTCCATAAAATTTGTGGAGAACATGAAGCATTAATTGCCTGCACCAGCAAACAGCCCTTACTATGTTTACTAACACGGTTCACATCGTGTTGTTCTAAAATTTAATTTTTTTTTATTTAAAATTATTATTTTTATTTTTCATCATTTGATATCTTAATATAAAAAATATTTTTTTAAAAATAAAAAATATATTATTTTAATATATTCTTAAATATTAAACTATTTTATATCGCAATCACTATTATATTTTCAAACATTCAGATCACCGTGAAAAAATAAAGTTTTTTTTTTAAAAATATCATATAATAAAAAAATAAAAAAAAATTAAAAAAATAAAAAAATTTCAGATTTGCTTCTTAAAAATCACCAGTTCGAGTCCCGCAAACTTTAAAGTTCATAAGATTAATCGAGTTACGGTGGTAAAATATTTATATTAATAAAAAAAATTTATTTCTTTTACTATTTTTCCAGCTTAAAAAAAAAAAAACATTACCCGTATAAGAAAAATTAACCTCACAATTCCCTAACCAAGCCAATAACGAACGGAGTGTTAGAGAAAAGCACGAGGCCAAATGCGGTTTGCCATCATTGAAAACCAACTATTTATCTTTTTCTTAAGTTACAACAGTAAAACTGCTGCAACTAGAATTCGGGACAAAAGTAAACTTGGCATGTAGTTCAAAAGGATTTCCTCGTCATTTTATTATGGACATTTAGGATTTTTTTTTTATTTTTTTTTAATGGACATTTAGGAATCTTCATTTCATTCATGTAAGCTCTCCAATAAAAACTCTAGAATAGACTACGTACGGAAACTTATTCGCAAACACGAGTCTTGTAATACTATCCTATTTATTTTTATATTTTAAAAATATTTTTTTAAAATTAATTTTTTAAATATTTTCATTTCATTTTCATGTATTAATATTAAAATTTTTAATATATTACTAAAAAAAACATTTTAAAAAGTAATGGTTACTATATTTTTTAAGTGTTTTTTAATTGTTTATTCTTGATAAAATGAGGATGCTCCCCATTTAATCAATTATATTTTATTTTATTTTTAAAAAGTAATACGGGATGAGATATATTAGATATAACAAAATTGAAAACCTTGTATTAAATAAAAGAATTATTTGCATGATGTTAATAAAATAATCTAAAGGACATATATTGAAAAAATGTTGAATTAAAAAGTCGTCTTCGAAGGTTATTTTGTAACTTTCAACAAGACAATAAAAAACAATTTTCTCTCTCCCTCTCTCTTAAATGCAGTAAAAGCATGCATTTGTTTCTTATACAAAACTTATAGTTTGACCATGAAGTCTAATAGATCCTACATATAAATTTACACGTCGCAAAAGCAAATGGGCTTTTAAGTCATTAACACAATAATCTAATATAAAACCTCTTTTTTCATACACTTAAGATAATT
The DNA here is from genome assembly GCA_018804465.1 of Populus tomentosa. Classification (NCBI taxonomy): domain Eukaryota; kingdom Viridiplantae; phylum Streptophyta; class Magnoliopsida; order Malpighiales; family Salicaceae; genus Populus; species Populus tomentosa. The sequence goes on from CM031977.1 coordinate 16,460,919, forward strand.
TATTCATAAGTTAGTATAAAAATAAATAAATAAATCATTAAAAATAATATATAAGATTAAAAATTATTTCAGTTCAATTATACTTTTAAAAATTCTTGAATATTTTTAATTTAAAATTAATTATTTTGATACACTAATTTCAAAAAATAAAAAAATATTTTTAAACACATTTTCATGTACATTTTGCAGAGTTACCCTTACCACTTTCTGTATTTTTGGTAGAAGTACGATAATCATACGACCAAACTTAAAACTTACATAGGACTCGATTAAGAAACGGGTAATACTCGAGGGACCAGATTGTACTCTTCTCTATTTTTCAGTTTTTTCGGATGAAGCGAGCTCAAGAGTCAAGTCTCCGACGGCAGCAACATCAAAATGTATAAACCCAGGAGAAATGCTCTCCATCCCCTCAATCGATTCTAAACCTTAAAACAAAAAATTTTTTTTTTATAAGAAAAATGGCAGCAGCAGCAGCCCAAAGATCTCAACTCCCCTCGATAAGCACCAACGCCTCTCCCTCTCCCTCCTCCTCTTCTCCTCTCCAACGCCTCTCCCCTTTCAAAACCCCTTCTGCTTCTTCTCCTCCACCATCTTCAACCACCGCAACCTCTTCTGCTTCACCTCTAGACTCTTTCTCCAAAGATCCATTCCTCTCCCCATTCCTCTCTCCCTCCTTCTCTTCCACTTCCTTCTCCTCCGCCGCCCTCTCCTCTGGTTCCCCTGCCTCCACCGCCGAACACCTCCACCATGCCATTCGCCTCCTCGAATCCCAACTCCGTTCCGAAGTCCTTTCCCGCCATCCCCACCTCTTCCACCAACTCTCCTCCATTAAAGACTCTGAACTCTCCCTCTCCACCCTCCGATCGGCCATTTCTTCTATGCAGTCCTCCATTCGCCGCGTCAGATCCGAGCTTTCTGATCCCCATAACGCTATTAAATCAAAAACTATCCAGCTCTCCAACTTGCATCGTACCAACCAAGCATTACAACACACTATTCGCGCTCTGAGGTTGTCGAAAAAGCTTCGAGATTTAATTTCTGCATCAGAATCAGAGCCTGAGAAATTGGATCTTGCCAAGGCAGCGCAATTACATTACGAGATCTTGACAATGTGTAATGAGTATGATTTGAGAGGAATTGATATGGTTGACGAAGAGCTGAATTGGGTTAAAGAAATTGGGGAAAAACTGCGAAGCCAAGCCATGAAAGTGTTAGAGAGAGGAATGGAAGGATTGAATCAGGCAGAAGTAGGAACTGGGTTGCAAGTTTTCTATAATTTAGGAGAGCTGAAGGTGACTGTGGAGCAATTGGTGAATAAGTATAAGGGAATGGGAGTGAAGAGTGTGGGCTTGGCATTGGATATGAAGGCGATTTCTGCGAGTGGTGGGGGGTATGGGCCAGGAGGGATAAGAGGGAGTGGGACTCCACAGATTGGAGGAGGGGCAAAAGCAAGGGAGGCACTTTGGCAGAGAATGGGGAATTGTATGGATCGGTTGCATTCTATTGTTGTTGCTGTTTGGCATTTGCAGAGAGTGTTGTCCAAGAAGAGGGATCCATTTACGCATGTTTTGTTGCTTGATGAGGTTATTAAGGTGAGAGGGATTTATGATTTTGGTTTCAGAATGTTTCTGTTTGTTTGCTGGTTTTATATGAATGCTTCTATATTAGTTATGGATCGTGGTGCCTTTTGCCGTGTGAACTGCTAAGCAGAGTTTAAATTGGTTTGTAGTGTTATTCTTCTGTTTTGGGTTGATCCTGTACTAGAAGTTGATAGCACTAGTTTGTAATGTAATAACCTCTGCATATCTCTGTACCACAAAACGAAGTTTTTGATCCCCTGTTGTTGAATATAGTTGAATCTATGTATCCTTAATAGCAAATTCGACCACTCTGATGTCTAGATAGAAATATCATTAGGAGTAGGCAGCAGGCCTATTATGGACTCATGTGAAGCGATGCACTGTCCCACTTGATCCAGCAATCCAGTGGATTAGCGAAATATAGTCTAAACTCGTTTATTTCTTGGTGTTTTTCATTTCCAATAATCAGATATAGTAATTTTGTGTACCTTGTTCTCTAGATTATGCCATATAAAAGCTTCCTAAGTAGTTCAGGTTGTATTGAAGGTTTCCTGTTTTTTGATTGATTTTATGGGTCATAAACAAATCCAACAAAGAAAAACTCTGATGCTTGCGCATTTTTGTGGAGAGAGGGAGATTTCTTCGGGCCTTTACCTTGATTGCTGCTTGATTTTCTGCCACATTTCTGTCCATCTCTTTCATCCTTACAATAAGCTGGTATTCTTGTAGGATGGTGATCCCATGCTAACAGACCGGGTTTGGGAGGCACTTGTGAAGGCTTTTGCTAGCCAAATGAAATCTGCTTTCACTGCATCAAGTTTTGTTAAGGAGATATTTGCTATGGGCTATCCTAAACTCTTCTCCTTGACAGAGAATCTACTTGAAAGAATCTCACGTGATACAGATGTCAAAGGGGTTTTACCAGCTATTACTTTGGACGGAAAGGAACAGATGGTTGCTGCCATTGAAATATTCCAGACAGCTTTCTTGGCTATGTGCTTAAGTCACCTTTCAGATCTTGTGAACACTGTTTTCCCAGTGTCCAGCCGTGGGAGTGTTCCTTCCAAAGAACAAATCTCAAGAATTATCTCCCGTATCCAGGAAGAGGTTGAAGCAGTCCAATTGGATGGGCATTTGACTCTTCTTGTATTTCGTGAAATAGGCAAGGTTTTGCTCCTGCTTACAGAACGAGTCGAATACCAGGTAATTTGGTAAAATAAATAGTATTTTTTTTGTTAGTTCAGGTTTCTCCATTATGTGTTCTATTTTCTGGCATATCATGTGTTATATTTGTGGAGTTGTTATCTCTATGACACATAAAAATAATCCACTTGCATATCCTACTTGAGCGTCACCTCGATCCTGGGCTTGATGTGTGTTTTTGTTTTCTGTTTTTTTTTTGCAAATAAATTTTTTTGGGTGATATGTCCATGTAAAATTAGCGCAATTCTAAACAACATAAACCAAACTACACTGAGCACAAGTAGAAGAAATGCAAACCATCATATCATGGTGTCCACAGTGGGTTCCCATCATGCTCCCCGCAATCTAATGGTTGACAAATTTTTCATGTCTTGTTTGTGTAGTTTGGTTGTGTGATAAAGACTTCCTCGTAAAATTATTTTCCTGTTATTGGTTGTATTATATTGTTATTTGTAATTGCAATTCTTGTTTTATTCAAAGGGTGACACATGGCTAATTTCTTGTACCATCATATTAACTAGCTTTCCTGCTTAAAAATCTCGGTTCAGGCAAAGCAACTGTCATCATAGTTTTATTAAGTGTGCTATCTAAATCTGGTGATTTAATGCTAGTGGTGTCTTCATATCTCATGGTGTTTTCAGTTTGATTTCTGATAAATTCCCAAATGTTGGAACTTAAGGATAGAGTAGGTTTTATGCTGTAAACTTTTTTCACCCTTGTTTTCATTTGATCATCTTGCTGTACTGTGCTGTGTATTACTTATGTGGCTGTGCCCTTTAAAATAATATAAAGCAATGAAGAATTTTCAAAGTGAATGTAATTGGATTCTTTAAGGGGTAGTTTTCTCATTATTTTTATGGTGGAGAAGTCCTTTCATATATAAAAAAAATTGCTTTGGAATTTCAGATATCTGCAGGTCATGAGGCACGCCAAATTACAGGTCCTGCAACTGCAGCACAAATCAGGAACTTTGCTTTGTGCCAGCATTTACAAGAAATTCATACACGTATATCATCTATGATTGCTGGGCTGCCCACTATCGCAGTGGATGTGTTGTCTCCTGCACTGGGTGCAATATATGGGGTAGCTCGTGACTCAGTGACTCCCCTGTTCAAAGCAATGAATGACCGTCTTGAGTCATGCATCCTGCAAATTCACGACCAGAACTTTGGTTCTCATGGTATGGATGCTGCAATGGACAACAACGCTTCACCTTACATGGAGGAGTTGCAGAAGTGCATTCTTCACTTTCGTACTGAGTTCTTGTCTAGGCTCTTACCTTCTTCAGCAAGTGCTACGACAGCTGGGACAGAAACTATATGCACCCAGCTTGTGAGAAGTATGGCATCACGGGTTTTGATATTCTTTATCAGACATGCCTCTCTTGTACGACCTCTTTCAGAATCAGGGAAACTGAGGATGGCTAGAGACATGGCTGAGCTGGAGTTAACTGTAGGCCAGTATTTGTTTCCTGTACAACAACTTGGACCACCATACCGGGCACTCCGAGCATTCCGGCCGCTTATTTTCCTGGAGACATCTCAGTTGGGAGCATCTCCTCTACTTCAAGATCTGCCACCAAGTGTCATACTCCACCACCTTTACACCCGAGGCCCTGATGAATTGGAATCACCACTGCAAAGGAACAGGCTTACACCTCTGCAGTATTCACTGTGGCTGGATTCTCAAGCGGAGGATCAGATTTGGAAAGGTATCAAAGCAACTTTAGATGATTATGCTGCAACGGTTAGATCAAGAGGAGACAAGGAATTTAGCCCTGTATATCCTCTTATGCATCAATTAGGGTCTATGTTGACAGAGAATGCCCCCGTGTCCCAAAAGCATTAATAACAAGTATACACCATGTAAATCAGCAAATTTTAGACCTCTACCTTCATGTGAAGGTTTTCCATAAATCTTTAATGCATGTGTTACTCGAGGAAGCTTCCTACAGAGTGGTGCTAGTTTTGCTCCACAGGTACTGTTTTCTCTTCATATAATTTTCTTCACGTGAATTATAGTCATTTTTGTCGAGTGCTAAGTGCATGTAACTACGGAATTCAATGAATAAATCAATTCTCCAGGAAAAATGTCAAACTCCAAGCTAATTGTTCCTGAAAATGTCTAATTGTTTTTACTATCAGGGCAGAAATTTCACACTTGCTTCTTGAACAACTTGGTCATTTTTCACCTTTACCTTCTGATATAGGAATTTTGAAGTTAGCGTCTTTGATTCTTTTACAATTCTAGCTCAACTCTCATCCCGAGCAGCATACCAGCATCTAATCTCACAAGTTTTTTGAACACTTGCGTTCTTATTACACAGTCTGGGATTCTAGGAACAATGAAGCTAGTGGTTTATATGTATTAATATCAGTCTTATATTCCATGGCTTGATGATTCTTTCAGAGCTTTTAGAACCTCCACGCTTATTAACTTGAACATTGAGTTCTCAAGGCCCAAGGTAACTGGATAGCTCATTTGCAGCCTGCTGTCTCTGTCCTGCTTTCATGTGCATTTACACTCTAAAGCTATGTTTGGTTATGACGATGAAACCGAGGATAGAAAGGGAGAAAGAGAAAACAAAGAGGAGTCGGAATCAGGTTTGAATTCCCTTTTATCCTAGTGTTGGATAAGCAAAGGAGAGGAAAATATGGAATCCACATCTGTCTCGTTTGGTTGGAAGGAGAAATGAGAGAAGAGACAAGAGAAAGGCAAAAGCAAATACGAACAATACCTTCCCCTTTGCAAATCTCTCCATCTGGAAAGAAGAAAATGATATCCTAATCCTTGGGCTTCTCTTGTTTTCCGTCCCTTCTTGGTCCACCATCTCCTAGTTCCACAAGAACAAGCGTGGTGTAAACACACCACCACCCCTTGTTTTGCTGGAATCCACACCATCACGAACGCAAGTTTTTGACCTTACCCACTACGGCCTCGATGGTAAGTTGGAATATTAATCCGTCCAAGCACAGGCATACATACCTGTACCAAGCTCAGCGGTACAGTTCCTCTTGACTATGCTGGTAAAAGAAAGCCATTTTTCTTTTTTTTGCTAAAAATTTAACAACAAACGATTACTTGCCACCATAGTCAGAAAATATATCGGCAGGAAATGCAATGGCTGGAGGCTTTGAACACAGATGAAAATTCTGACTGGTTAATTTAACCATCTACAAATTTAGGCCAGTCGTGTTGCTAGGTTTTGGCAATAGGTTATCCAAATCCAAGATTTAACAGAGAAGGAACCTTTGCTTCTCCAGATTTCAGTGCCGTGTGTTCAGTTCTCCTGCTCAGTTGATCTGACATTGGTTAAAAGTCATCAAAATCAGCTTAACATGGTTAGCTTTTAGTTGTTTGGAATCTAATGCAAGCTTTTATTTGATCCAAGCCCTGAAAACACATGATGGTTTCTTTCTAGACTGCGAGTCTTGACCAATGACCATTTGATTATAATTTATGTACAAACTTAAAAGGGCATATCCGAAATCAAATATTATTCAATTAATCGGCAGGGGATCTTTTGTCATACTGTGTTCCTACTTAGTAGGTTCATGCATGTGTGGTGCAGATCGGATTTGTTTTTTGTCCCAAGGTGGATTTTACTTGAAGTAATCTGTAAGAACATCCCTTGTAATGTAGACTAGTAATGCTATCCAGGAATGGGTGGACTCCATAAATCAAATGATTGAAGTTTTCTGTGCAATTCTTTAGACTCTTGTTTTTTCCTCCTAATCTTCGTCTCAGTAGGAATTCCATTATCATGGAAGTGGTGCATAAGTTTCCTCCCACAATTGCTAGAGATGTTAACCCTGTCTGATCAAGGAACAGGAGATGTAACTTCAACAACGAAAAACTTGTAATTGCAATTAACAGCAGTAATGATTAAGATTAGAAGCATCCTTTGCTTTCAAGCCCTATCTGACAATATATGATCTGGCTAGAAGTTTATTTATTGCTGACAAGGTAAATGACTCATTTTGCATACTACCCTGCTGTGCAGAATTGCAGCTTCTTCTTCCTTCTTTTTGTCACAGGCAGGATACGCCACCTCACATAATCTGTAACTCCTGCAACGATCAGCAGGCTTTCAACATCGAGGAATTTAGGTCCGTATGTGCTACATAGGGCTATCCATCCCCGTAACTGTAGCGTGTAGGGTTAGGTAATTTATGATGTGCTAATTCTGGAAGCATTGCCTAAAGATAGGCACAGAATGTGACCCGCAGCAGGGTTAACTTCATAATTAATTAGAGGGATTGTCCCCACATTTTCCTTTCAAATTGCAAAAGACAGTGAAAGCCAAAATTTCTGATCTTGATTTGACATTGGATGTTGAAATAAAAAATGACACATTCTATATATCTCATGGAAAGTCTTTCATATCCTTTTCACACTGTTTTAAAGAAATCTGACATCAACATATACTCGCATTTTTCAATATCAAGAACTGATGTGATCGCTTCTGTCACACGACAACTCCCTCAATACTTGTATAGAACTTAACAGTAACGAGCTCGGATGGCTGTTAATAATTCCTCCAACTTCTTGGTTTATTTTCCTTTGCAAATGGTGACCACATCATTGCATCAGTTTTTTTTCCCAGACCGAAATTCGCAATATTTTGAGAGAACATTGATTGCTACTTGATAAGAGTTAAGTTATCAGCCCCCGTGTGTCTGATGCAATAATTTAATGCATTTCTTGACAATATAAAACTCAAACTTCAGTTGTTTTTTTCCTTCAAATTTCGACATCCTCCCTCTGTCTCAAATGGGATGTGACTAGAAGCACAAGCAAAAGAAAACGAGTCCATGAATAGTAGGCTGCGTGCCCTCGATGTCCTTCTAACTCCCACACGGCCCATTGATCTCATACTAGCATTATTTTATCTTTGCTTTCTTTCACCTTAAACCAGCTTCAGGAATTGACCAATACCAGCTCCCTCCATGTAAATACAAACCTTAGCATTCTTTGATTGGTCGAGTCTCACATTTTGACAATGAGAGACGGATCGAGAGACAAATTAAAGCGCACAGTATAATATAGGTGAAAGGGTGGATGGAAATTCCTAGTAAGAAATTGTATTGAAGGAAGGATATCTACATCATTTTCAGCATCTTTAATTTAATTACGAACAGTGTCTTGTCCTGTCTCCACAATCCCTAAATTTCGCATATATTTATAGCTCTTAGTATGTTCCGCTTAAGCGAAGAAACCTGAGCAGATTCCAAACTAAGGAACACTGAAATTATGGGAAAGGCATCGGTGAAGATTTCTAAGAATGAAAAGAATCAACTCGGCAGTTTGATAAAAGTTTTGCGGCCGAAGGTCTACATCACTGACAGCTCAAGCTTTAAGAGGCTTGTTCAAGAATTAACTGGCAATGGCAAGACAATTCCCTCTCACCACCTCCCTCTAAAGCCCAAACAGTACTTGAGAATGTCGCGGTTGTAAATGTTGAAGCTCACGGAGAGCCTGTGAGTAGCATGGAGACACCCATCGATGTATCCATCGATTCGCTTGAGTTTGGCGATCAGTTGGCCTCTTTTACTGAAGAACTAAACCAGCCTTACAATCACGGAGAACCCGAGAGTAACATGTATACATCCTTTGATGCATCGGTCGATTCACTTGAGCTTTGCAATCAGTTTTTCTCTTTTACTGGAGAACTAAATCAACCTTACAACCAAGGAGGACCTGAGAGTAGCATGGAAACATCCTTCGATGCATCGGTTGATTCATTCGAGTTTTGTAATCAGCTAGTCTCTTTCACCGAAGAAGCAAATCAACCTTACAATCATGGAGAACCTGAGATCAGTAGCATGGAAACATCCTTTGATGCATCAGTCGATTCATTTGAGTATCGCAATCAGTTAGTCCCTTTTATTGAAGAACTGAATCAACCTTACAACCAGTTACATTTCGATGACGTTACATCAAATCATCTATCAATATACCAACAGATAGATATGTTAACAGGTCAAGATTTCAAGTCCTTGCTTCTGGATATCGAGCAGTATCCTTTCTCTAGCAGTTATTCTCAGGCTCACATGCTGGAGGAGGTCAGCATATAAGACTATGAATTATATGGCTTACGGTGAAGGGCTGCGTTGTTCTTTTCACCAGAACAACAGGAGGCAAAACCTGTGCATGGTTTTACCTTGTGACATGTGTCTTTTTGTTCATATTTCTTAGGGTGTATATATATATATATAGAGCGGGGGGGGGGGGGGTATAATTAATACACAGGGAAACATTTGTGCACCATCAACTCCCTGTGTATTTTCTTTGTATATATAGAGAGCCAAATGTTATGTTCTTAAATTTCTTTGCTTTGTATATCATATGGCCTTCATGCTGTTGTATTAATTATTCCGGTAGACAGAGTAATATCAATTTAATTTCCTCATTGCTGTGTATATAAATTCAGGATTTAATATGATTCCGTGAGTTGTTGAGATAATAAACCATTCCTTACCTCTTACAATTACCCGTGCTATTTCAGACCAATTAATTTTCCTACCGACCCACAAAACATAATTTATTTTCATTCTCAGATGCCTTATTCTAATGGGAAAGGGGTATTTATAGGCTAAGCATGAATAGGTTTAACTCACATGCATCATGCATGAACTCCTTGTAATTCATTATATATAATTGAGAGACTCTTCTGAAATAAATAAGATAAATGCATTACAGATTAACTCAATAATTCATGAATCTTTTTAAGATGCAAATTTAGATTCGGCGTCAGGTTTTTGGATCATGCAACATGGCAGTTATCGAACCGGAAGAGGAATCATGCTGGGCTAAAGCCATTCTAAGAGGACTCCATGTTGTATGGTTATTGTTGCCAAGGAATTGGCTGCTCGCATGGCTGCCTAGCTATGATATAATTTTTTTGGATTCGAGGAAACCTCACCTCGAAAGTGTATTTTGTAAGTCCAGGTGAGCGAGTAAAATCTCAGCTGTTTCATACTCTTACAAGAAATGCACGTCCTGATTCGAACTCGAAATCTATTATGCAAATCTCAAGCCCTTTGTCATCACGCCACACCCCTTAAAACCTAGCTATGATACAAGCTTACAACAACGACTGATCATTGCACAATTAGGATTGCAGTCACGAGAAGGATTGAAATGAAGTTGAAGACCATAATGAACCGTCCCTTTAACATAACGCAATATACGTTTGAGTGCACGAAAGTGATCTTCTGTCGGAGCATGCATAAATTGGCAAATTGAATTAACACTGAATGAGAGATCTGGGTGAGTAATTATCAAATATTGCAAAGCACCAGCAAGAGACCAAAAAAGGGTGGGGTCTGAAAATAACTTCCCTTCAATAGAGAGATGCTGGCCGACGACAGAAGGAGTGGTAATGGGTTTGGCCTCAACCATGTCAGCACGGTGGAGAAGATCAAGAGCATACTTGGTTTGGCTGAGAAATAAACCGTGGGAGTGGTGGTGGACTTCAACACCAAGGAAATAGTGTAGAGACCCCAAATCTTTCATGGCAAATTCGGTGGACAGCCGTGTGATAAGATTCTTGATCAAGCTGGGATTGTTACCAGTAAGCACCATATCATCTACATAGAGCAAGAGATAAACCGTTCCAGCTGCAGAATGATGCACAAACAGAGAGGAATCTGCCTTGCTGATAAGAAAACCAAGCTGCAATAAAAACGAGCTGAAGCGTTGGAACCAAGCGCGAGGGGCTTGTTTGAGTCCATAAAGAGCACGCTTTAGTTGACATACATGGTGAGGAAACCTTGGATCTGTGTAGCCAGGAGGTTGATCCATATATACCAGTTCAGAGAGATGACCATGAAGAAAGACATTTTGAACATCTAATTGATGTAACAGCCACCCAGAATTGACGGCAATGGATAGAATAATCTGAACAGTAGCAGGACGCACCACAGGACTGAACATGTCTTCAAAATCAAGGCCATGAATCTGTGAGAAACCCTTGGCCACAAGACGAGCCTTATGACGCTAAATGGATCCATCAGCATGGAGTTTGGTTTTAAAGATCCAGCGACAACCAACCACATTGTGACTTGCAGGACGCAGCACAAGATCCCATGTGTCATTCTTCTTCAAGGCTTGTATTTCAGCATCCATAGCTAAGAGCCATGCAGGATGTTTGGCTGCAGACTTGAAACCCCGAGGCTCTTGGAGAGCTAGAAGAACCTGAAAAAACTGAGAAGAGGGTGAAATGGTTAACGCATGATAAGCCTTAGGTTTAAATATACCAGCTTTCCTTCTAGTAACCATAGGGTGAAGGTTAGTAGAGGTCGTCATTAATGGAACAGGAATAGGAGGAGAGGATTGACTAGGAGATGGGATGATAGACATAATAGGAGGCTGGGAACAGGAGGCTATAGGTTTATCACTGCAAGGCAAACAAGTAGAAGCCGAAACTGGAGAAGACACCAATGAAAGTGGGGAGGCAGGAGACACAATATTATGAGAGTCCAAGAAATCAGAGAAAGTAATATAGGGTATGGAATTATGATTTTGTTGAATATTATCACCTGCATAAGGAAATATAGTTTCATAAAATTGGACATGGCGAGAGATATAGAGACATTGTGTCTTGCGGTCAAAACAGCGAAAACCCTTGTGAAGGGGGCTATAACTTAGGAAGACACAAGGAGCAGATTTGGGAGATAATTTGTTAGGAGCGTAATCTCGTAAATAAGGAAAGCATAAACATCCAAAAGTACGAAGCATAGTGTAGTCGGGGTATTTACCAAACAGGAGCTCGTAAGGATTTTGCCAGCAAGAGTTTGTGAGGGGAGTTGGTTGATGAGATAAACAGCTGTTTATCTCATCAATACAATACCACAAGAAACATAAGAGTGAGTCCTATTTCGGTGACATGACGATGTTTACGTTCAGCAATTCCATTTTAACTGGGTGTATAAGGACAGACAACACGCAATACAATACCACAAGATGTGAGGTGAGAGCGAAACTTATTATTGGTAAATTCAGTTCCACCATCACATTGGAATGACTTAATTTTAGATGAAAATTGAGTTTTAATATACTGTTGAAAATTGACAAATGTATAAAAAAAAATCAGATTTATGTTTGAGTGGAAAAAACCAACTGAAACGAGTACAATCATCAACAAAAATGGCATAATATCGAAAACCCGTAGTGGAACAAACAGGTGAAGGACCCCATAAATCACAGTGTAAGCGATTAAAAGGCAAATCACAACGAATATTATTAATTGAAAAGGGTAGCCGATGGCTTTTGCCAAGGTTACAGCCAACACATAAACTAGAATCCAAACCTATTAATTTATCACTACAGGAAATAAAACCTGACTTGGTGAGAGAGTCAATAGTATGAAAACTAGGATGACCTAGACGAGCATGCCACAAATGAGCAGAGACACGCAATTTATTGGAAGAAACTATGGAAGCAAGTGCATGATGATGTTGCTGAAGTACGTATAAGCCATTCTCACATCTGCCGACTCTCAGCACTACTCCTGTGACCTGGTCCTGTATTATGAAACCAAAATAAAAAAAAGATGACCCAACAATTATTATCTTTTGTAAGTTGACTGATGGAAATAAGCTTTTTGGTAATACCAGGAACAACTAAAACATTAGATAAAAGTAATGGACTGTTGGGAACAAGAGTGGAAACGGAGCCAGTGTGAGAGATAGACAAAGACTGACCATTACCAACCATCACCCTTTCGTTACCAGAATAGACAGCAGGAATATCAACACCCTCGGGATCATTTGTCATGTGAGAGGTGGCTCCAGAGTCTGGATACCAAGCAGGATCAGGGGAGTCCGGGATTGAGCAAGCAGCAAAAGCCTCAGCAAGATTGGCAGACTGCTTTTTCTTGAGATTAAGAAATGTCCAGCAGCGTTTAGCCAAGTGGCCTTCCTTGTCACAGAGTTGGCAATGGACTGGAGATTTTGTGACAGAGGCAGAGGGAGGTTTGGGCTTTCCTCTGTTGATATATTTTGATTTGGCGAATGAAGAGTGACACTGCTGAGCATAAAACGCCGAGTTGGTAGATTGTTGATACACTGATCGTTCAAAAATCTCATGGCTCAAAGCTTTCGGGATGATATCTGCAAAAAAAGGTAACGGAGACTGGGAAAACATTGTTGTTGAAAAGATTTTATATTCAGGACCAAAGCTCTCAGGAACCAATGAACTTTATCCAAGTCATCGATGGGTCGACCAATTGCTGCCAGTTGATCGCAGAGGCCTTTGAAAAGGCGAGAGAATTCAACCACTGATTTGGAGCCTCGCTGCATTAGTTAGAGCTCGTCCTTGAGTTGCAGTTCATGAGTCTTTGATATGTGGGAGAAGGAGGCTTCAAGAGCAGTCTAGGCCTCATGAGCATGTTTCAGACCAAGCACCTCACTCATAGATTCTTCCGTAAGGGAAGAATAGAGGAGACTTAATAAGGTCTGATCTGTGTTTAGCCAAGAAGAGTATGTTGGATTCACCTGAGTATAGCCATCAGTACCAGTAATCTGTGGAGAAGGAACTGCAATACTACCATCCAGAAATCCAAGAAGATCATGGCTTGTTAACAATGGTATAAACTGATTTCTCCATAACAAATAATTGGAGGAGGTTAGTTTGATGGTAAGCATATGCACCATCGTGTTTAGTGGAAGGGATGAGGACGGCGCAACCATGATAAAGAGATCGAGAAAAGAAAAACCTAAAGGTGCTCTGATACCATAACAATGTTTAAGAATAGTTGTAATTCACCGTATCATGCAGAGGTGATTGATTCTCATTATATAATGTATATACAGCAGTTAGCAAATCCTATATAATAGGAAACAAATAAAACGTAGTAAATTATGTATCCTACAAGATATGTATACAATAACAAATCATCTAAAATCAAGGAATAGAATTAGAGTCCTTATCAGAACTCGAGATTTATTATGCAAATCTCAATCCCTTTGTCATCACGCCACACCCCTTAAAACCTAGCTATGATACAAGCTTACAACAACGACTGATCATTGCACAGCTAGGATTGGTGCTGTAAGCATGCCATGCATCCTTTTCTGACACTCTTCCTTGTACAATATCGATCTCTACTGGGAAGCATAATAGCTGTTTCCTTCCACTGAGGGCTTCCTCATTATCATCAAAAGGCTAAGACTCCTAACCTTGAGAAGTTAATTTGGATGGCTGCACTCTCAAGGAAAATTATATCAGCAGAATGATCTTTCTCATTTTCTTTTCAAGTAAATGTTTCAAGTAGCCTCGCCTCTCATGAATTTAATAACACCACCTCAAAAAATTGCACTATTTTTTAAGATCCACGTGCTAGAAAATAGACTCGATTTTCTCTCTTCGACATAAGAACCCAAAGTTAGAACAAGACTATAGATAGGGAAGAAGAAACTAGAAAATAGGAGACGAAGATAAAAGGTGAAAAAATCCCGGGTTTTCGTTCAAATTAGCTGTGGTCCGGAAAATGGAGTCCCCGATAAAAGGTGAAAAAATCCCGACCAAAAGAATTTTTCCAAATAGATTCACAGTTAGGGACAAGAGGAAAGCATCTTCAGTACTATCAATCTCACCTTCCCCGGCTTCTCCTTGTTCTAGCGGCAAAGGCTGGATCGGAGCATGTGGCTACATGAATTAAATTTGTTAATTCTCTTCATTTTAATCCTCCACTACTCATCATTTATAAGATTTTAATTCCATATTTCTTTTCACGTTTAAATACAAAAATAAAAAATTATATAAGTAGAATGATCTTTCTCATTTTCTTTTTAAGCAAAGTGTTGCTGTAAGAAATAAAATTGTAACGGTTAGAGTAAAATAAAAAATCCAAATAGTTTGTATAAAATACAATGACATGTATAACTTTGATGGTACATTAAAAAAATCCAGATCGTTAAAGCCAGACCTGAATAACTTGCCACCTTCAACCCATTTTGACTAGGCCTGAATGACCTACCCTTACACCAGTATATTTAGTATATTTAAGGTTCTATTTATTTTTGTATTTTAAAAATATTTTTAAAAAAAAATTAATTTTTTTTACTTCAAATTAATAATTTTTTAGTATTTTTAGATCATTTTGATATACTTATATTAAAAATAATTTTTTTAAAAAAATTATTTTAATATATTTTTTTATTGAAAAGCACTTTAAAAAGTAACCACAACCACACTTCCGAACAAGCTTCCCAAATAGATTATTCATCTCCACAACACTCTAAGCCCTTCGACAACCATTATTTAGATCTTGACCTAACACCCTATAAATTCATATGCATGCACTTTAAGGAAAAATCACAAGCTCTAAAAGAGTCTTTATGATACCACACTCACATCGACTTGCTCATACGCTATCAATACATGCCCATCCTTTTTAACCAATAGCAATCTCTTGCCTACACATCACATTAGATGGCACCCATCAACCACTAACCCCTCCACTAATATCATAATAAGGCACTATTCTCAATGCCGAGCATAACCTTTTCATCAATGGTATAATGATTAACAACTCTTTGTTCTCCACTCACCACGACATAGTTTTCCATAATGTCTCCTCTCTGTGTAAGGTAAGCTTATGTCACTGAGATGTATAAATATTTTAAGTCACCATGTAAATTAACAATGAGCAACTACGCAACATAAAATAAAATAAAAACTCTATTAGGAGTAATAGAGTAGGCCATAAAATACCATAAAGCCATATTGCTCTTCCACTACTCCTACTCCTACTCCTTTCTCCATATATTTTTCTCTTACTTTCCATATTATTCTCTTAATCAACATGTTATTTTCCTCCTTCATTTCTAACTTAATCATAAGAGATTGTTTCACAAGCAAGTGTGGAAGTCACCTCGTCAACCTAGTAAACCAATGGTTAAGTCTAGTCACTACAAGTAGTTTCCAATTCATTCATCCTATCAGATCATCAACTAGGTCAAGCTTAGTTATTAAATTAGTCCAAGATCGCAATCGTGAAAAGCCCAATCTAGTAGGAAGTCTTTATGGCTTTATTAGTGGCACCATCCATAGAAACTAAATAAAAGAGTTCTTTCTTATTTTACTCATCAACACTAATAGTTTTTCTATATATGACAACTTGAAAACTCCGAGACATGTAAGAGTAATTATACTCCCCATCGCAGGTGTTCAATGATTATGCTTTAGCTATATAACATCGTTTCTTCACTCTTTCGCTCTCTTAACAAGAAATACAAATACAACATATAACTATATTGCATTCATCACTAAATGATCAAGGATAACTCTAATTCCCTAAAAGAACAAGGTAGAATGATGTGCAAGCAAGTTGGTATAAAAAAACTCGTACTTTAACTCTCTAAAGAAATCGCTCTTATAATAAAAAAAAAATGTTCATCATCAAGTCCTAACCACAAGAGTGGCTACTACCATCAATCTATCTACCTCTAGACTTCACTCACATGTTTCTCATAAAAAAAGACTAAAATATGAATCAATACTAGTAACTGCATGAGCTTTTAAAAATGAACATCATCCCCACCAAGTGAGATATTATCTATTTTGTCATCGAATGTTGTATATTTGTTTTTCTAAAGATTATATCTTTGCAAAAATCTATGATGGTCTTACAGACCTAAGAAAACATATATAAAATGTACGAAGCATTCTAAAACTTGTAGAATAAGATAATGACATTGTGTACAAAGTTCTTCCAACAACATTCCAAGGATTTGCTCAGGTATGGTACTACAACCTATATCTTGGCTTCATCCTTAACTTTCATAATCTCATCACTAAACTCATCTCCCACTTCAATATAAGCATATAAGTTAAAAAAGAGCATCATTAAGCTTTTCATCATCACACAACGACAAAATAAGAATACTAAAGCACATCTCTAAAGGTTTAATGATAAAATACTCAATGTGAAAAGCCTACTAGAACCCATTTCCATTAAAGCCTTTATTACTAAATTCTATAACTATTCTTTATAGAAATGACTATATACCTTTCTTAACACTCATTAACATGAAATAGGTGATGGAAAACCATATTCGAATAAAAGAAGTTAGAATGATTAGACAAAAACATCTTTGTTTCTAGCCATAAAAAAAGTAGAATATCCTAAACATCATCAATCTTCTAGTAGCCCATTGTATCTAAAAGTAACACTAATAAATCATAATTGACTAATGTTTTCTAAGTTTATGACCATACCTCTAACCACCACATATGCTAAAGTATTAGTTGCGATTAAGAAAAAAAACTTATACGTTACTCACCTCTTATAAAGAGTGTTATGAATATAAGGAACCCCAATAAATCTTGTTTTTTTCAACACGACCATGATCATGATACTAAAGAATATCATGCCCTAATAAATAAGATAAAAAGGTTGGTCTTTAGTGTTTATCTTTAATAATTTATAAAAAAATAAATGCAACTCGAACAAATAGGAAAAATCCCTATAATGCATTACCTAAGACTAGATAATCTTTAAATATTGTACTTCCACTTGCATGAGAAAATCTTTTGAACTTTTTAATAAAAGCAGTAGTGTTTTTCTATGTCTCCAAACAAATTCTTCATGTCTCTATTGAAATCTTCACATCTCCATTCAACGCCTCTTTACATAATGCTTTGACACTGCTTTCATAATCACAATATATTTTATACTCTCTAAGTAATAATGTTCTCCTCTTTAAAAGGAATAAATAAACTAATCAAAATCTCATCTTTTTTGTGAACACTTTAACAAAAATCATAAGAAGGTAACATGACATGCATAAGACAATAAATGTTTTCTCTTTCTCGTACTTGTATTGGTTAAGTCCTTCAAACATAAGGAAAATGATGGTGCATTGAAATTATATATAAAAAAACAATCCAGATCATTTGAGTCAAGCCTAAATGGCATGTTCTCTATGTCTCAACTAGGCTCGAACGACTTACCACTTTTATGCCACTTCAACCAAGCCTGAACGACTTGCCTCTTCTAGATTGTTCAAGCCTGAATGACCAACTTCCTCAAGGTCATTCAAGCTAAGCCTGAAATGGGTTGTACTATAGTGTACCAGTTTATTAGTCCATTTGACTATCCCAAACAGACTAACCCTATCTACAACATTCTATACTCCTTGAAAACCATCATTTAGACCTCGACCAGCACCTCGTAAATTCATATGCAAGCATGTAACATCCCTATAATTTGATACACATATACACATGCACACACTCAATTAAAAAGTATCAATACTTTCTAACTCATTATTATAACAAAATTTCAGCAGAGTTTCCTTTGTATTTTGAACATCCCAAGTGTCGACACCAATTCATATCAAAATCAATCACACTTCTTATTCATAAACCATATCAAACTCATAACCCCACTTCCAATCCAATCATCTTGGATCTCATCATCATTATATCCAGCATTCCATAATTCATTCTTAATAATTCATAACACTAACAACATTTATTAGTTTTGTATACATAATAAAAATTAAGCATCAAGGCATTTACAAGAAATTTCACATCAACTAACACTTGAATACATGTATCTATATTAGTTAGACTAATTATATAATTACTACACAAAATACAATGACATGTATAATAAACATGTAAGACTTAAACAATACCAAGATTTAAATAACATGCACATTTACATCACCATAACTAGTCATTAATAATTGTTAATTTAATCTAATAACATCTTAGTTACATAACAATATAAAGTGTCTCAAATTACGATCCACAAACTTGATATTACAGCATAATAGTTCATATTTGCCTATATATACATGAAAATAATAAATATTGATCACCCCTGGTGAGTCCATGAGATACCTGTAAAGAAAATCAATAACATTTATTCAGTCTTAAGATAAATGGTTTGTTTAAAACTTTAAGAAAATATTCAAACTTTTCATTTAGACAATATTTAAAATCATTCTATATAATAATTCCAAGTTTCTCTTTACATAAATTTATTCAACCCAAAACAAATCTTATAATATTCATAGCATAATTAATTGTCCTGGCATTCCCATATTAAACCCAACAATTTAGTACTCCTTGAGTACCAATTTCTCTGGCAAACCCATCTTGGTTGCCTATTGATCCGATATTTCTATTTGAAAGCCAACAATCCAGTATTTCTTAATGAATATCAATTTCTTTAGCAAACCCATCTCAGTTGCCTATCAATTCGGCATTTCTATTTGGAAACTAATAATCCGGTATTACTTAATGAATACCAAATAAATCCTCACCATTTACATATTCAATGTTTATACACACACACACACACTAACAATTTCACAAATAAAATCAGCATAAAAGTTTAAGGAAAATTATTATAAAGTACAAAGTACCTACTGCAGTCTAATTATGAACAGCTTCACCAGCTCACTGATTCACCCTAATGATCTTCCCTGCATCAACAGGTTTTTAAATTATTATTATTATTATTATTATTATTATCGCATAACAACATACTCTTTATTCATTGTAACATTCATTGTGATTCTACTTAGGTTTTTCATCAATATATTTTGGTCATTAACTGTATGAGAAAATCAACTTAATTACAAATAAATTCATGATTCATTCAACTCTTTACTCCAACTCTATAATATTCTCATTTCAATTGCTAAAAGTTTTTTCATTACTAAAAATCATAGATGTTCTTTTAAACCCTACAATCCTTCTCAAATCCCTTATATATATTTTTCACATTATAATTTGTCAACTAATTCATAAATTTTCAAATTCCTTCCCTTTTCTTTCATCTAGGCCAACACTAGCATTCCCATTACCATAAGATTATTTCTCCTTGATTATCTATTATTTGGATAATTCTTCTTCATCTCATGTTAACCATATTAATTTTACACAATTCTATACAATTTATAAATTCTCTAAAATTTTACAGTTTCATCTTTCTAGACCCAACCATTCAATTACTTAATATTTCAGCATTTTATAAATTCAACTCAAATAAAATTATTATTCACATGATTATACATATTTTTATAACATAATTAATGGACAATATCATAAATGCATAATTCTCCCTTATTGTTCCCTTTATGGTCAGCCTTATAGTTCTTCCTACCTATCACTTTTCTTCATCATTTTTCCATGATTTCACTCCTATAACAACCTACAAGAATCCTATAAACTCAATTTCTAAGAAATTCATCCCGCCCACACAATTTCATCTCAAAAACTCTAATTTAATTTTGATAAAAATTATTTAATTCATATTCAAACTGATACAAAAGGGTTCCAAATATCTTATCTGGTTACATAAATATATTTTGAAAGCCAATTAGCTGCAATTCTTCCAAAGCTTCTCTCTTTTCCTCTTCCTTCTTTACTTTCTCTATCTAACTCAATCTTCCCTCTCTTTGATCTTTTTTAATTTCTAGTGTGGATGTGTTTTTCTATCTCAAAACCCTTTTTTTTCACTCCTAAACCTTACTCTCTCACCCTTCAAGATGAAAGGAAGGAAGAAGAAATGAAAATGTCATTTTCTCTCTTGTTGCACACCATCAGTTTTAACAGAAGCAGTAGCCAAAATGATCTAACCATTTTGGGAAACGGTCTAGTTTTTTATTAAATTGATTTAACTGTTTCTTAAAATAACTAGACCATTTCTAGTTTTGGAAAAATGCACATTTTCAGCCACAAACCTTTCTTCTTGTATCTTCTTAACTCTCTTTCCCTAATTTATTCTTTTTATTTATTTATTTCATTTCATCGCACCATAATATCTATTATATCATTACTTTTAATTTATCATGGGGTTTACAAGGCACCTCATGACAAAATGATAAGTTCTAAGAAAGTCATTACGACATCATATTCTACCAATAACAATCTTTTACCCACGTCATCTTAAAGGGTACCTAGCAACCATCAACTTCTTCACCAATGACTCAATAAAGCTTTTCATCAATAATACAATGATCAACAACTCATTTTTCTCCACACATCATGAGATAGCTATATATCATTTCTCCACCCTTGCTAAGTAAGCTCACTTTACCAAGGTATATAAACATCTCAAGTCATCAGGTAAGTTAGCAATGAATAACTACATAGCCTAAAATACAGAATTTCATTAAAACTAGAGCAGACCACACAAGATCATAAAGCCACATTTCTCGTCCTCGGCTCTTGCTTTCCACTCCTTACATTTCTGCTTTACACACCCCTCTCCTCCTACATTTACTAACTTAAGCATTTTAGGATCCTATATTCTGATAAAGGACTTGTATTCTTAATGAGTGTGGAAGCCACCTCATCAACCTATTGCTCTTCCATGACTCTTGATTTCTACTCCTCATATTTATGCTCTACATACCCCTCTCCTCCTACATTTATTAACTTAAGCATCTAAAGATCTCCTATTCTGAAAGAAGGCTTTATTTTACAAGTGAGTGTGGAAGTCACCTCATCAACCCACTAGACCAGTAGTTAAGCATAATCACTCCAAGCAGCAGTCATGTCCATCATCCTATAAGCTCATTAACTAGGTCAAGCCTAGTCAATTCACCAACCTAAGATCACAACCGTGGAAAGCCTAATCTAGTTAAAAGTTTTCATGACTTCATCAACCTCCATAATGGTACTCCGTGAGTTTTTACAAAGGATTATTTATTAATATCTTTCAGGTATGCACCGGAAAACTTAATAGTGACCATTTATCTAAATGTGTAAAGGACCTTAATGTTTTCTTTGTTTATACCGACAACTTCATAATCGACCTAAGCTTCATCAAGATCCTCCACATCAATGTCAACAAGAGACATCAAGATAATACAATCTTCAACGATATCCTTATAATCAACAATAAAATCATGGTTGACTTTCCATTTCTTTTTTCAATAAAAAAAATTAAGTTTTCAACAAGGATATATGTGACTTTTCACTAGATTTTACACATAATTGGTCAATCTCACAAAATATATGAATTCAATTTTTATTATTATCATCTTTTAGTCTACCTAAGCCAATAAGAGTCATGTTCCATAACTCTAGCACTGGAGTTATACATCTCATGCACCTTGCCTTTCTGTTTAGCTCTTAACAAGAATCTTAACATTTTCTCAAGCTTAGTAAAGCCATTCACCTTATTGGAAAAAAAAAATGTGATTCAATCGAAAGTTGGTTCATTCTCTTACATATTTTTCTTAATAAAAAAGGCATTTATAGCATTTAAGTTAAACTTTAAAAAGGATGATTGAGAATCTTTATACAATATTGTTAGGGTAAGTTAACTTGCTTCTCATCATAATGAGTAAGAAATGGTGGATTTCCTGAGGTTGAGTTGCAAAAAGATTTTTTTCTTTAAAGAAACCAAGGTTTGAGTATACCTGAAAGGAAGTGTTTCTTCATCTTTCTATTTCATTCACAAAACTTGAGCTTTGTCTACCTTTTATGGGTTTGCTTCAATTGCTCCCACCATATAAAAACACAGTCTTTTAATCTAATGACAATCAACCTTCGTCATCTTTAAGACCTCATTGTATCCAAAGATTTGTTCTACCTCATTAATTCAATCAACAAATCCCTTAGCTTGCAAGGTGCCTGCAAACTCTAAGAGTTCCACTAGAAAACCTAAGTTATTATAGTGATCATCCCAAACACGAGGTTGTTTTCTTCAATTACACTCATGATATGACTTCTTAAACCTAGATGTGGAGTCATTCGTCCACCTACAAGCTCTAGAAGTTCCATTCAAAAACCTAAGTTGTTATGGTGATCATCCCAAACACTAGGTTGTGTTCTCCAATTACATTTATGATACAAGTTCTCAAATATGGATATGGAGCCGCAATCCTTCATATCCCAATTTAGCATATCCCAATTCGCTAAAGGACAAGCCAGAACCTTAATCATCATTAGTTCTCGAACGTAAAATTCTTAGGGCAGATCCTTTTCAGTTAGAAATTGCCCTTTTTACCATGAATGCATCCATTATGACCTTCACCCATTGCAATCACCTTCATCAATTGCAATCAAAGAGCTTAAGTAGGGATTTTTAGCTATGAGACTATATGTCATAGCCAAAAACTAATGAAATTGAGATTAAAAGGAAAATCAGAAAGGAGTTGTACAAAAAAGGCTTGAGATAAACCCTAGACATTGTAAATAATCTCTTACAAGAGAAAAGAGAACAATATATTTATTAAAATTATCAGAATATCAAAATCGTGTTGAAAAAGTACTAAACAATCCTATTTATAATTTTCCTAGGCCTAAACTCTCATTCTTAAAGAGGAAACAAAATCCTAATAAATAATTATTGAGTTAATAAAAATCCATTTAACATTAGAATTCCTCAACAGCTCCTACATCAATTATTGTAAAAAAAAAAAAAAAAAACAGAATATATAATGAAATGCAGATAGCATTTAACTTTCCATGTTTGGATTAGATGATCTGCATTTCCAGAAAAAAAAGTATAACAGACCATGACTAGCAAGAAGTGTTGAGCAATAAAGAAATGAAAAAAATAAAAAAGATTAACAACAGATTGAAGAATGAATTAACAATTTGCCAGCAAGACAATCTGTGAATACAGTTTTGCTTTGCCCTTTTTCTTTTTTCCTCGATCTGTTTACTGTCAGATACAGAATACAAACACAGAATTGGTAGTGTGAAAGAAACAGGATAGAAAACGAGTTATTTAGCAAACAATGAAAGCAACGACCTTATGTCATTGTGGGGTTCGCTGTGTTGGTTGTGAAGCTGGGAAAGTATACAGCGATTTCAGCTGCCTGCTGATGAGCTTGCTGTTATGCAGAGCCTGTTGAAGCTGCACATCATCAGACCACCATTGCTCCAATCCATGAGCCTCAAGAAACTTCTGTTTTCCTTTGGACATCACAAACAGTTTCGCTGCAACTTGCCCATTTCCAGGACCTGCATTCTCCTTGTCAGCTTGTTTATTTTCAGTAACATCTGGGTCGGTGTAGGAGCAACAGATATAGTCACTATTGTTCACATACAAATTAGGCACCCAATTTTTTAATCCCGTAGAAGTTTTATAACCTGAAAGAGGTATCCAGCTACTCAATCCTACAGTATTAGCCGTCTCTCCCTCCTCACTGGTGGCCTCAGTTTCACTACTAGAAGGAAGCATGGACTTAAATCTATTCCAAGCAAACCCAGCCCTTTCTCCTATGTTTCTTAAGCTCATTGGCATAGAAACAGAAGGCGGGTTAAATAAATGGGCCTCCACATACATACCTTCTTTAGCTAATGCTTTTCCCACCTGGAGAGCAAAACCAGCCCCCAAGGAATGACCAGCAACACATACGTTTCTGCTTCCATACATTTCAGCAACTGATCTTAATGCCTCCAGTGCTACTTTGAATCTGACAGAACCTTTCAAACTTTCCCAGGCTAGAAAACGGAGGTCATCTTCAATATCCCTCAGGATTGTGGGGCCTTTGAGTAATGTTCCTCTAAGTGCTAAAACAGCCTTTGGTGCTCCACTAGGTCTAATAAGAACCATGTCAGCTAATGCTGCAGCTCGATCCCATTCTAGTACTGCACCAAATATAGATCCATCTCTTTCATCAATTAAGGTTTGGGTCAATTTGTATTTGAAGCTTCGCCACCAATTTGGAGCAAGTGCATTTTCCTCAGTTCTGTTCTCTTGTCTGTCAGTTTCAAGCAAGTAAACTGCTTGAATGAAGCAGGAGAATACTGTTCGCTTGTGGTTCTCATTCTTCCTGTATACACAAATCATCTGTGAGAATCAATACACCAAGGATATTGCTGAAAATTCAGATATTCTAACATTATATTGCAGGCAAATTTCTGTAGGTAAGTATGTCCCTACTGATTGAAAACCACCAATATGTACCTAAATAAGTTGTATGTCAATGATGAGTTTTAACCATAAGTCAAGAAGAAAAATAAAATGAAAAGAGGCAAATGAGATGCAATAAAATGATGATCCGGTCATAACAAATAAGAAATTTAAACCATTTACCAATCTTCTTCGCAACAAAGAAAAATTTGGCAATTTTGGATAAGCAGATCAGGGTAGAATACTGCCTCACAAAACCA
The DNA here is from genome assembly GCA_018804465.1 of Populus tomentosa. NCBI lineage: Eukaryota > Viridiplantae > Streptophyta > Magnoliopsida > Malpighiales > Salicaceae > Populus > Populus tomentosa. The sequence continues at coordinate 16,485,806 of CM031977.1, forward strand.
GAAATCACTGATTGATCACAAAATCATCATTGATATGAAATACAATGATCACATGGTACAAATAGCTAGGGTCGTGCTCCTTTTCTATTGTATTCTATCACTCAAAAAGGGCTAGGAATCCAAGATTGAACAAGTTCTCAGAAATCCTAGTCTTTCACTTGCTCGCCGCTCTGCCTTATACTATTGTTCAAAGAAATTACAAAAAACATTTGTTTAGTTCACTGTTAAATAAACACCATAAGAACAAAGCTAAAAATCTGCGAAGTTTAGTAGCCCATCAATGATCTCCGGAAGAAATTAATCAACCAATTAGTCTCTAGAAGTCCAAGATGCAATGACCGCTACTATTAGAAAACTTATTCTGTCCCAGACAACTACATTCTCAGGCATAGGAAACTCTGAAAGCAATTAAAATAAAATACCCCAACTAAATAGCTATAATCTCCTCATTCAAAAACATAACCCAAATCCCAAATTCCAGCTAAAATTAAAGACTCCCGGTAATTTGGTCACAACTAAATGATTATCAATTTTTTGGGTATTGATGTAGAATCTCAGAGATGGTGAAGTCTCAACATTCATTATGTGATTGAAGAATTCACAATCTCCGATTAAAAAGAAAAGAATTCACAATCTATACCCCCAGTTAAATGAAACAAAAAAAATCAACAAAAAGATTCCAGGCCCTTAAATCCAGTAAATTAAATGCAACCAACGATCCACCTGGTTGACAAAACTTACCAAAAATATCCAGAATGAATTATCAACCATGACAACTAGGACACAAACATCACGTCCAAACCTTGAACTTATAATCAGGCAGCATAAATAAGGAAGTTACCACTAAAAATAAGGAAGTCACCACATCAGTAACTTAAACCCAGTTGCCAATTTATGTCATGTTCTCTGTTTCTGACTAGTCAAATCTAAAACTGATCAAGACCCACTTACTATTGATTGATACCCAAAAGAAAAAAGAAACCATTGATATAAAACAAATAAACAAAAGATGAAATGGGAAGCGGTAGTGATAATAATAAATAATACTGACCAACTAGAATTGATAAGGTCTCTCCAATTAGGAGAGGCCACATTTCGAGGCCCGGAAACATGAAATGCATACGGGTGCGCTTCTTCTTCTTGAACCACCACTGTCTGCCCCTCTTGTACTTCACCACTACTGTTCGCCATTTTCGCTTTTTATCTTCTCTTCTTCTTTGTAATGTTTGGTTTCTCGAGTCACAGACAGAGTTTGAGAGAAAAGGGAACTGTTTGTGGTTTTTGATGAGGTTGAGCTGCAGTGGCTTTCTTTCTCATCTTTTTAACTAGTTAGCTTTGCTTACATGGTATCTGATTCTCCCTCTCCATCCCTCCTCTCTTCGATTCAATTTCTATCGCTACTGATCCTATATAATTCAAATTCGTCTAATCGAAAGAATATCGCCTGTTTTTCTCCGGACTCGCCATCTCCAACGGTCACATCGCCTTTTGCTAAATGACTTCTTTGTCCCTGGAGAATGGAGAGAGAGAGCTCCTCTCACCCCTTGTCACATTTGGTACATTCCGTTTACACCATGGCCTGTTTGGTATTGGTTTGTTTTTTTCTTTGAAATTTAAATTATATTTAAATTATATTTTTATTTTAGTATTTTTAATAATTTTAATTTGTTAATGTTAAAAATAAATTTTAAAAAATAAAATAAATATTATTTTAATATATTAAAATAATATATTTTAAAAAATAATCTTTATTGCACCCTCAAACATATTATAAGAATATCTTTGTTTTTGTGATAAAAATTATATTTTATAAAATCTTAATTTTTTGTTTAAAAATAATTTTTTAGTATTTTAAAATTATTTTAATGTAACTATATTAAAAGTAAATTTTAAAAAATAAAAAATATATATTATTTTTATATATTTCAAAATAAAAAATATTTTAAAAAGTTATTATTATTATAATATCCGATATCATCTAAATTTTATATTATATTTAAAAATATATTAAAATAGTTATTTTTTATTTTTTATATTAATATATTAAAATTATAAAAATATTTTAAATTTAATTTAATAATATTTTAAATAAAAAATAGTTTGAAAAATATTTAAAAAAAATAAGTTGATAGAAGTTGCTCGGCTTTTTAGCATCGAACGTCTTGCTTTGACTAGACCTTGAGGCGCCATATGAACAGTTTGTTTGAGAGTGATTAAGGAGGAAAGAAAAGAAAGGGGAAAACAAAAGTCAAACCAACCAATTATGTTTGTGTGAACTGAAAGCGGGAGGAATGATTATGAGAGAATAGTTGCGACAGATTTTTAAAATACATTTTTTATTTAAAAATGTATTAAAAAATATTTTTTTATTTTTAAAATTTTATTTTTAATAATAATCTGAAGATATTTTAAAAAATTATTTTTTAAAAAAATTGTTTTTAAACACATACTTATAAATATATCTTTTGACAAGTTAAAAAGAAAAGGGAAAGAAAAAGCCATAATAAAATTATAAAGCTATGTCTTTTTCCATCATAATGTCGATTCCATTGGACTTTTCACGTAAAAGACGAAAGTGTAATTAATGATATGTCAAATCATTTTTAGTATTATCCTTCATTTCAATATAAATAAGAGAGAAGTTACATCGAAAAGAACTAAAGTGAATTATAATTAAGGGTATAATGAGAAATTAACAATAATCAATGATTTGATTCTTTAACAACAGACAATATTTTTGAGGCATTGATGAACAAGATTTTTACGACGGGAGAGTACTTTTTTAATATATTTGTTTTTTTTAATTTTATATGGTATTTATTATTATTGTATTATAGTGATTGTTTTTTTAAAAAAAATTATTTAAAAAAAAATATAAAAAAATTTATTAATAAATAAACATTATCTTACTTATAACCATTATACGTAATGTTTTCTAATTTTTAATTTTTATGAGGTGTTTTTGTTTTTTATATTGAATGGAAAAAATTAAAAAATTAATTATAGAAATTAAAAGTGCAAGGATTATTTCAAAGTTATGCGGATTGCTTGTGCAATTTTCACTGATTTTAAAGACGAAAATGAGAAAAAAGAATGTAATCTCGATAAGGAAGCCATTTTCTTATTTGAGAAAAAGGGACAAATGTCTTCGTATAAATTAGTTAATTACCCATGCTACAATTGTTAGGATTCCAAGTTAATTTCTTAAGCCGAAGAAAATAAACAGACATTCTAAATGCTTTTTTTATCTATGAAAAAAATTAATTAAGAATTAAAAAATTAATAATTATGCTTTATTAAATTGAATTGAGAAATATATGAACAGATAAATTATAAAAATAGTTGTAAATATTATTAAAAAATAAAATAGGAAGCTAATCTTCCATGTAAACAACAAATAATAGATATACATACATATATTTTTATCTTGTAACGTGACATGCTCTTTGAATTTTTTATTTAGTGATACATAATAAATAAAAAATTGTAATGAAAGTAATGATTTAAATTCTGTAAAGAAAATGTAATTACTTGCCTAAAATCTTATTTTCTTATTACTGTTTTTTTAATAAAAACATTTTTTTTTTAGGAATGTTGTTTACCGCATAAAAACTGAAAGCAATTAGAATAAATATCTAAAAATATTTAAGTAATTTAAAATAAAAAGAAAATAAATGTATCTTTTTAATCAAAACCTTTATCCTTTATCCAAAGAGGATCTTATAATAAAAAGCAAAAGCAAAAACGTGAAGGGTCATCATAAAAAGAAGGGTCAGGCGTGCATGGGTTGGAATAACGGGCATGTGCGTCTGGCCCATGGTAAAAAAACCCAAGTGCATCTAATTTTTTTCTTAAAAGGCCGTCCACCCCAATTTGTTTCCAAATTGAAAGGATAATGCGCCACCAGTATAGGAATACAATGTGCCGTCCGTTTATATTAGGAGCAAAAATAACAAAAAATCAATTAAATTAAAAAAAATTAACCAAATAAACCAATTAAAAAGACTAAAATAATTGATTCGGTTTCAATATTTAAAATATTAAACCGATTGAACCAGATCAGACCCAACCAGTTTAACCAATATTTAAACCTATTATAAAAAAAAACCTTAGAACTACACTTCACAATTATTCAACTCTCAGTCGCCACTCTCCCAAATGTCTTTGAAGTTGTCCCTCTCTCACCACTCTTTTTTTCTAATTTTCTCATTATTTTTTTATTCTCTGATCAGGTTGCTATGTTTCTTGGCAGTCAATCTCCACCTGTGTCCCCATTCCTTCTAGCTCGGGAACTTTTATTTTAAATTTGGGTTTCTACCTTTTCCCATTCCTGTGTAAACTATTTTCATACGATGTTTTTCATAAAGATACAGGGATTTGATAATCGATAGAGTTGGTGAACTTTTTTTTTTCTCGTAGGAACTTGGTTTCTCTAATACATCAATCAATATGGTAGATACATTAGGTAAAAGATCAATTGCTACTTTCATTATCTTTGATCGGCTTCAAAGCTTCTATACCTTTTGTGCTTAGTACTTCCACCAGATAGCATTGTTTTTTTTTATTTTTTCCTCAACTAACCGAACGAAACTGAAAATGATTGATTTGAATTGATTTCAATTTAATTTTAGTTTTAAATGAAAAAAAATAAATATTTGATTTGGTTTGTTTTTTAAGTAAAAACAGAACCAAACTTTGCTCACCCATAGTTTGTAGCTTTTTCAACAATGAGAGGTGGCTTCAATTGAATCTTAAAAACTTAGTTTCAATCATTTTTTTCATTTAATAACATGAAAAAATATCTTATGGATCCTTAAAATTTCTATTTTAAACAATATAACATATTTTAATTCAATTAGTTTAAAAATTTAAAATTAAATTAAAATTTAAAAAAACTTTGACTACAATCTATTTTTCTCAACATTATTAAATGTAAAAATCATCTACTTATAGTTCCTCTCTCAAAATCAAATGCACCAAAATCAAAATTATTGATAATTAAAATTTAGTCACAAGAGAGTTTTCTCTTTTCTCAAAATTTTTAAGGATTTTCTCTTTTTTTTTTATAGTTGTTAAAAATATAATTTTAACATAATATAAAAAATATAATATAAACTTAGATGTAAAAATAAATTATAAAATCATAAGTCTTTTTTCAACAAATTTCATAACTCAGTCACATGAAAAAAAAAAAAAAACTCTCTAACAACTTTATATTAACAAACTTGAATTGAACCCATAATCCCAACTGAACAATGACCTAATATTATCAATTATGTTTTCCTCTGTATCTGAATTGAACTCGTAATCTCAATTGGACCAAACTGGGAAACCTTTCCAACTCAGTTGCACTTCAACACTCCACAAAAAACTTGATGTCTGCCTGGGTTATGCAAACCAAACAACCTCGTAGCTACAAGTTGGGCTCCTTAGGTGCCTCGAACAACATCTCTTTATTCCTATGCATCGCCAAATCCGACAACCTTCCATAGGAACTACAGTAGAAGTATTTCCTCTGATCAATCAACTAAAACCAAATCCAACCTAGCCTTGAACTCCACGGCTTTAAAGTTTAGTGCTCCATTTTAGTGTTGTTTTTTTTTATGGGAAATACAAGATTAGTTCTTGATTAAGAAGTTGATCTAAATAAAAGTAGATTTATTAATATAAAATGATTTTTTTAATGTGGATATCCGAATCAGCTTGTACGTATTTCTATTAATTTTACGGGTCTTGAAATTTACAACCATGTAAGTTTTTAGTGACCTTGAGGTTAATAAAATTTTAATTTATGATCTATAAAAAATAAATTTAAAACCTGATTAATTAAATTATATTTTTTAAAATTATATATCATAATTTTTATAATCTGAAGTCATGCACTCTGTACATATGCTTTACAGAAACCACTTTCGATGGGCAGGAATTTTTCTCCTTTCTAGCCCCACTCCCTCCATTTCCATCTCTTATTCCTGATCAAGGAGTCACACCATTCCAGACATATCCCCGATCTATCATGGAATCTCTACGTGTCCATGAATTATCTGAACCATCGATTTGTTATATATGACAACAATGTTGTGCAGTTTATAATGTCTTTACTAAAAATATTTGAATATCCATAATTTTATTTCAAAGCAATCCTTTAAAATATAAATGGTGGTTTGTTTAACTTGTTCGGTGATTGTTTTTCTTGATCAAGATTTTAAGTTTGACTCTTATAAATAAAGTATATTATTATTAAAAAAAATTTATTTTTAATAGATTAACTCGATACAATCAAATTAGTCGGATTAATGAACTTTCAAATATTAAAATTTAAAAGAAAGAAAAAACTATTTTAAAGTATATTTTTTTACTTAATTTACTTACATTACATAAAGACGAACTACAGATCTTGATAATTACTGTGAAGTCCTAGTTTTCCTTTCTTTTCCCGTGGCCTTTATGGAAACAAAACAGCAACGGCTTTCGTCTGAAACAAAATATCATTTACCAGATCAGATTCGTCCTCTGGACAAACACAGAGTTACAATTTCTGTTCCACAGGATCTTAAATTAGTATCAAAACAGTCAAATATCAGAAATCTTTATTCATAATCCATGAAAGAGCCCGAGTTCACTTGACCATGTATGCAACACTAAAATCACAAAATGGTCAAGAAATTTATGTTCAAAATTACAACTCTTTGAACACCAGTAATTCATCAAAAATAAAAAAAAAACAAAAATAGAAGGAAGTCCATAAAAAAAAGGCACGGTCCATTTTATAATACTTGCTAGCAGTCTCTGATCCAATGTTAAATGCTTCCAGATACCAGTCCTTGGTAGTGTAATGATGGGGGAAGTTAGGGTGAAAATGAGTCTCTGATAGTAATATCTCCAAGTTCTCCCTTCCAAAACTCTATTATAGTCGGACCATAATTGTTTTCAACGGCATTTTATCCATATTTTCAACAAGACTCGCTTGCTGATTCCTTTTTCTTTTCACCTGGAGAAATTACTTGATGAGTGGGCCTCACTGGTTCATCACCCAAAATGACTCCTTGCTTTTGTATATAAACCCACTTGTCCTGGAACAGGTAAAAGAAGATAATGAAAGAGACCTCAGTGGTGAAAACTATAGTCCAAAGATGTATACTTCTTGATGTCTTCTGATGGTAAGCTTGTAATCCTGTATATATGCTGATGATTCCCAGCAGAGATACTGCAGTTCCAGTTATCCAGTGCACAAAAAACCACAAACTTCTTCCTTTAGATCCTCTGTAGATAAAGACATTACATATAAACTCAGATTCTTAGCTAATCGAGGTTTGTAGATTCTATTTAACTTCCCATTACTACTCTTTCAGCATGTTCTTTCGGCACTTTCTATCACTAAGAACCAATATGAGATACTTAATAGTAAATATAGCGTTCCTTTTATACTATATGGGAAACTGATAGGTCTAGCCTCAGGTGATTTCAACTAGAAGGCCTGGAAATGGCCGAGAGTGGTTGAATATCAGTTGGAATACCCTCAAATCTCAATAACAAAATACAATGAATTTTGACAGCTTACCGCCGCGGTCGTAGAAGCCCTGTGAGGGCTTGTAACCATACTATACCATATAGGCCTACGCCTATTCGTTGATGGTGGTTGTCGAATGAGTTGTTGAAGTTTTTTATAGACATTACTGCTCCTGCTGTGGAGAGAAGTACAGAAAGCATCTGCTGAAAACAAATTACTCGTTCAATCCAGAAATTCAACAGAATTGTCATGTGGTAAAAAGAAGAAAAGCTGTTATCCTCTCACTTGCATGTAAAGATGGGTTTACCTATTCATTTTTGATTGGCCCAGTGACACCTAATGTCATAATTCTGTACCTTTACTATGCTAAATTAAGACCATAAAGCTATGAACTGCCAATCAAGCTATTACTTTCTTATTGATGTCTTTACTTCCCTCTCAAGTAATAGTGAGATTAACAACAAACTATGGGCTATGGATAATACTTGCAAATCAGGAAACTGTTCTGCTTTATTTCTCTTTCACCATCATTAAAAGCTAAAAAGTGGGGTATCTACCTTAAATAAACAAAGCTCAAAGCTTTATTAATGATATCTTTTTGTAACTCTGTAGAGATATTGTTAGGCCTATGAAATTAACGTAAAGGAGACTAAAAGGAAAAAATTAACCTTAATTGTGGGAAAATTATTGGAATGTGTGACCATAGTTGCAAAAAAGAAAAAGAAAAGGAACCTGCCTGTGAAATAGAATGAACATAGAAAAGAATCTTAAGCCTTCTTCCGCAAGCCTCCCTGTGTGACATTCTGATAGCGAGTATCCCAACAGGCATTAGGAATCCCATTGAGGCCCACAGGAGAAATCCATGGAGTGTAATCTCAAACAGTAGTTTAGGACTTAACTGTTATTGTTACAGGATATCAGTCAGTTCATTGGAATCACAAGACGAAAACTGGTTAATTTGTAAGAACTGAATTGAACATGGCAGAAAATGATACACTTCAATCCTCAAACTTGAGCAGTTAGATAAGAGCTATACGTAAAAACAACTAAAAGAAAAAATCGAATACCTTGTCCATGATGTTCTCCTTGTTGGTACGAGTGCCTGTGGTTTTCAACTGTTCTTGAGTTGAGTTGACAAATGGTAGAAGAAGAAGAATAACAAGATACGCACAGGTGGTGAAAGAAACCAGTTTCTGCAGAAGTTGCCTTGTTCTTCAGAAGCACCGCCAAGATTTTTCTGCTATTCCTTTTCTTCTATTGACACCTTGAACTTCAGTTGGTGACTGAGAGGTCTAGCTAGTGCATTAAAACAATGTAAAGACCGAAAAAACGGTGCAGTGGCGCGCGTTCTTGATGTAACTATTACAAGAAAGCCAAGCTGATCAGCCTCATGACTTCTCTCCAAAAACAGCAGTACTCGTTTGCCTCGGAGAATTATCAGTAATTTCACCTTTCTCTGCCTGCCGCATACCCACCAGACCAGCTTCTAGAATGTTATTTCAAGAAATACCAATGCTCATATGTTGAGTTTAAGCATTCCAGGATGAAAGTTAGTTTTAAACAAGACAAAGGAGGATGTTTTAAATAAAGTATTGCATGGAGGTTGATGCTTTTAGGTGGGTGGATTCGAGTAAGAAAAGGGTGAGTGGGGAATGGGCATGGATTGCAATTTCAACCAGGTGGGGTTCACTTTGACAGACCTTTTGATTTAATGGAAGGTAATGTAGAAATACGGGAGCAAAAGGAAGGTCAGGTTTCGATGGAGGACAAAAGTTTGAATCTGTAAAGTGAGTGTTGGCAGGTTACACTGGCTAGCAGACACTATCTTCTGCTTCCCACTACCGGGTGTATACATACATAGCTAGCATAATGGCATGCTTGAAATAACCAATACACCAACCCACAAAAAGGAAAATAATTTGATTAAAGATAAGATGATTTTGGATTGCATTTTCTGTAAACTTTAGTGCTAGATCATGGTTTTTAGGCATTTAAATAAACAAGCTAGCTAGCTAGCTGGCTGGCTGGCTGGCTTTTACTGAAACAGATGATATCATAGATCACCATCATTTCTTCCCCTTGCTATTTTGGTAGCCTTTTTCTCTTAATTATCATCCCACAGGCCAACCCAACCTGTTATCTAGATACAGTTTAATAAAATCCTGATGAGTTTCTGTGGGTATTTTACGAACACGAACACTCGACTAAACAAAGGTATCAGCTCTCAAATCAAGAAAAGATTGACCAAGGCAAGTTATCCTATCTATACGACTTTTTAGCTGTGACATATCTAGCAGTGATTGCACGTTGCTGAAGGTGGACCTTCCCTTATCACTGCATCTCATTTTCTCCAAGTTCATAATGAAGCTTTGGATTTTACATGGTTGATTCCGAGAAAGAGAAACAGACGGTAGCCTCTAGCCTGTTTTGCATGTGATCCATTCCACCCACCCCTCGCCACCGTTTCTGGGTGTATGCACCCTCTCTCGCTAGCTAAGATCCGAACCATCGCCATTCAAGTGGTTACTTTGTAGATTAGCTTGTATTACACCATCAAACTCGGATCGAAGTACGATATACAAGACTTGTGAAACATATATATTTTAAGGAGTGTTTTGTAGCGCGGTAGTAATTGTGATTTATTAAAATAATATTTTTTTATTTTTAAAAAATTATTAAAATAAAAAACAAATTAATTTTTAAATAAAAAAATCAAATTTTAAAAAAACACGATTTTAATAAGATTTTCAACCCTGCTTACACCCTAAACATTACACAACTGGAAGTACAATAATCATGTGGATCACATACCTATATAAAGTAATAATATTATGAGCTTGCTGCGATAATAAGGATACAATCAAAATCTCCAGCTACAATAATCATCATTATAAATATAATAGGCTAATATATATTAGCATTGAAACTGGTTTTGGTTCATGGAATCGCTAGTTAGAATAATTAGTCTCGTTGATTAAATAGTTAGCGTTACGATTTTGCTGTTGCTGTTAATCTTTGCTAATTATATGGAAGCATGAGAGTCACAAAAGTTCCATTTTATTACTAGATATCAAGTGGGTCCATGAGATTTAAACTCAACACATGAGTCAATCATACCATTTTGGGGCACAGTTTGGCATGTCACATGCGATCCAACAGCAATGTCCACCCGAATAATCATGGAGTTGAAAGGAATCATAAAGTCTTTTTTTTATTTCAACTTGTATGAGCTCATTCTAGTTGAAAATGGTGAAAGCCATTCACTTGCTTTAATTCTATATATTCGGATTTTGAAATGTAGAGACTAGAGGATATCTTAATATAAGGAAACCCTAGGTCTTGTGAGTGGAATATTTCTTTGACAAAGTAGCTTCAAAGAATAATCAAGTGATTTTCCAAAGAAAAAGCTTGTAAGTTCGTTTGATTTTACGTTTTAAAAATATATTGAAAAAATAATGTTTTTTTATTTTTTTTATTTTAAATTAATTTGATCAAACCCACTTTCAGGATTTTCAAAACCTACCAAGTCAGTAAACCACTAATGCTATCAAATAATTGATTTGTTAGTGAAACTCTGGTTCCCCCAGTCAAGTAAAACGAGTTGCTTGTCCTAGTTAGAAGTCTCGGGTTTGAAGGCTGGGAACTACGAATTTTCACTTTTTTTTGCAGAGGTGACATGGTTGGTTTTACCAATCCAGTTCAATTTAACCGGTTCGATAGTTATAAAACCTACTCCAGATTATTCTACTCAACATTCGGGTCATGATTTAGTGGTTAAATCAAGTTAACTTTTTTTATATATATATATATATATATATATATATATATCAACATTATTTTGGTAAAAAAAAAAAAAATCACTAACCTAGTCCGGGTTACACCTCACATTAGCATGTCACCAAATTGATATGCCAAGTTGCTCAGGTCTTATAAGTATAATTGGTTATCATTATTTTGGATAATTTTTCTTGAATTTGACTAAGTTTATTTAGGAAACTGCCAATCCTCCTATCCCACACTGATCTAATGCCTGGTTTGTTGATTTTTAGGGGAAAAAGGAATAAATTAAGCTCATTTTTCTTTTATGTATATAAGAAAAAAAAAATGATGCAATTGGAAGTTGGAATCAACTCAAGATTTGAACATGACATGATTGAAGCAGATCTTTTTCTTCTTTTTTTCGAGGATCAGGGAATTTGGGGTTTCTTCATGAAGGAGATAAAATTATTAAAAAAACTAAAGGGCTTGGTAAAATACTCTGGAACAAGACTTATTGTACTGCATGTTGTTGTAATGCAATAATGCTTTTATCCTCCACAATTCAAGCTATAGAAAAGGGCAAAATAGTTTTCATAAGGTTCATTTGATATTATCAAATTAACTAAGGATAAATCAATTTTTTTATTTTTTCAGCATAATGAGAATTCTTAATTACCCTTAAAAGGCAAAAAAAAAAAAAAGCATGTAGGGGCTTCTTGGTCTTTTTCTTTTTTCCAAAACAGTTAAAAAACTAAATTAATATTAAAAACAAAAAATACAAAATTTATTGTTAGGGGTTTTTTTGTTTTTTCATTATTATCTAGTGGGTTAGAGACAATATAGTCATTTAATAAATGAGAAAAAAAAAAAACAAAAGTTATTGGCATGTGTGAAACGTGCGCTAAGAAGTTTGAGGAGCCTGTGCTTTTTGGGTAGCACGTCTGGGCTCCTTGGTAGCCAAACAACCCTTTCCATGGCGGTATTGAAAGCGTCTCATAGAAACCTTCACAATAGCAAAGGGTTTGTCGATATTTGGCTAGTGATATGGCTTTAATGAACTTTTTTCTTCTGCTTTGTCTTTTCTCTCCCTTCTCATTGAAAAAACAAAAGTGTCTTCTCGTCTGTTTTATGTATTAAAAATGATTCTTATTTTTTTTATTGTTATTTATTAATTTTTTCCTTCAATTTAGTCCCTCATCATTTAGTTTCATTTGGTTTTTATATTAAATTTAGTCATTATTCTTTTAAGTGCTATTTATTTCTTTATTTTCTTTTTTTTAATTGAATTTTGTTTTCAATTTCACCGTTTAGCATTTAATTTTTAATTATTTTTATGTCAAAATTAGCCTCTATTTTTTTTATTGTTATTTGTTTTGTTTCAAATCTTTTTTTATTATCTTTTTTCGCAATTTCATACTTGAGTATTTTGTGGTTGAGAATTTTACTTCATTATTTTTTAAGGTTTGGCTTTTATGACATTAGTTTCGGACTCATGACAAGGTTTACGGGTTTCATATATTAATATGGGTTGACTTCGATCTTTTTGTTAGGTTCTTTAAAAAAAAAATCAAATTTCACCCTTCAATGTTCTATTTAGAAGGAATTGGTCTTCGTGTTTTTTTTTTTTGCTTTCTTGTTTACAAGATTATCCTAATCTTATGTTTATAGTCACAGGGTTAATCTTGATTAATTCATTTTTTTCGTTGTTTTTTTAATTAATTTTTATCAGTTACACCCTTCAACATTTAATTGCTTATTAATTGAATTTCATTGTTTTGTTCAATTTGCTTTTGGTAGAGTTACCCTAATATCATAATTGAATCGCAAATTTAGCATGTTAACCCGAATGAACTTGAGTTGAGTTTTTTACTTTTATTTTGTTGTCAATTTTTTTGTTGGTTTTTTTATTTTCATTGATTTGTTTTTGTATTATTGAAATTATATGAGTTTATTACACCTCATCAAGTCAATAACCTGAATCTTAGTGTTTTTAAAAAAGTATACTTATATCACTTTAAAATCTTTGTTTATAATATATAAAATTTGGATTAACTCATGACATAACTCGAGCTGCTTATCCAGATTTAGTTATAACTATAACTTATGGTAATTCTTGAGATTTGTGAGAAGACTGTGGTATCATTTTTTTTTAAAAATAGTTTTAATGGTAATGATTTCTTATGATTAAATTTCCCACCCAATTGAATATTAATATTTTAATAATATATTATCAACAAATTATGTGTAATTAATTCCCCAATCTTATATTTTTGCTGTTTTGTTTCTGCATGAATAAATTTGACTACCGTCACATTTTCAAATAGAAGTATAAATCATAGTTATAAGATGAAGCATGGTAGGTCAAAGTGACTTCAGCCTATAGTTATAAAATCCCACTTGATTTAAAAAAGTCAACTCATTAACTACCAAGTTAACGGAAAAATTCAGATTTAATTTATTTTTTTATCATTTCAGTTTTGTTTTTTAAAAAATCTCATGATCGAGCATGGGCATGTTTGAATACCCGAACTCGAGTAAATGTCAAGGAGCCCAATACCCAAGTATGAGCCCATTAAAATCTTCGAAAGTTTGAAGTGTGAACCTCGTAAACAAGTAAAATTAAAATATCTGAAAGAAAATAAATTCGGGTTGGGTTTGTTCACGCAGAGCGAAACGTGACCCATTTCCATCCGAAGCTACAAATTATTGGGAGAAAATAGTTGTAGCAGATCATGATCAGCATTACATGCTTTTGAAAAAAAGAAAAAGAAAGAAAGACATGATAGGATCATCCTAGCAACACAAAACAGCATCGAGACCTCTCTAAAAAGCCTTGATTTCCCCAAACTCTCCTTCTGCCATGGCAAACGTCTCCGTCGCGGCGGAATGGCAACTACTAATTAACCGATACTACCGAAAACCTGAACTCTACCCGATGCGATGGAAACACATAGACTTAAGCCGCAACAAGGTAGCCTGCGCTCCCTTCGGCGGTCCAATCGCTATAATCCGCGACGATTCCAAAATCGTCCAGCTTTATGCCGAATCCGCCCTCCGAAAACTCCGAATTTTTAACTCCGCCGGTATCCTCCTCTCCGAAACCGTCTGGAAACACCCCGGAGGTCGATTGATAGGCATGTCATGGACCGAAGACCAAACCCTAATTTGCATAGTTCAGGACGGCACGATCTACCGTTACAACGTCCACTGCGAGGTTCTGGAACCTAATTTGTCTATGGGGAAGGAATGCTTTGAACAGAATGTCGTGGATTGCGTGTTTTGGGGGAACGGTGTCGTGTGCTTGACGGAAGCTGGGAAGTTGTTCTGTGTTCCTGATTTTAAGCAGATTAAGCCCTGTAAGCTTGCAGAAGTAGGGATTGGAGCTGAGGAATTGCCACATTGTATGGCGGTTATTGAACCGCAGTATACTGTTTCGGGTAATGTGGAGGTCTTGTTAGGAGTAGGAAGTGGAATTGTGATTGTTGATGAGGATGAAGTGAGGTTTATTGACGAGGAAAAAATTGGTGGTGTTGTGCTGAAAATTGCTGTTTCCCACAACGGGAGATTTTTAGCGTGTTTTATGCATGATGGAAGACTTGTTGTTATGAATACAGAGTTTAGGGATTTTTTTCAGTATCAATGTGAGGTAATTTATGTTGTATTTGGTTTAATTGTAAGGAGTAATTTATGTCGTGTTTGGTTTTTATTAATTTGTTTTGATATGTGCAGTCTGCTCTTCCACCAGAGCAGATGGCTTGGTGTGGATTAGATAGCGTGTTGCTTTATTGGGATGATGTGCTTTTGATGGTGGGACCTTCTGAGGATTCTGTATCATATATTTACGATGAACCTGTGATTTTTATCCCTGAGTGTGATGGAGTGAGGATATTGTCAAATACGAGCATGGAGTTTGTACAAAGGGTGCCTGATTCTACTGTGTCTATATTTAAGATAGGAAGCACGTCACCTGCATCATTGTTGTTTGATGCCTTGGATCATTTTGACAGGCGAAGCGCGAAGGTACTTATCTCATTGCCTTGCAAACATAGATAGTTTACTATCTTAATTAAACTTGCAAATTGGTGGATCACTTGCTTGTAATGTTTGCATATATATATTTTAGAGTTCCCGCTTACATTTTTGGTCTAGGTATGATGCCCACACAAACCATATGGGTTATGAGTTTCAATAATTTCTTATGTGAAACTTCCATCTTCTGTTGTTTTTACCAGGCTGATGAGAATTTGAGATTGATACGTGCATCCTTGCCTGAGGCTGTTGAAGCATGTATTGATGCTGCTGGTCATGAATTTGATGTTTCCCGGCAGCGGATGCTGCTAAGAGCTGCAAGTTATGGTCAAGCCTTTTGCAGGTGATTTTGATTAAAAAAAAAAAATTATGAGCTTATCATATACTCAATACTTCTGTATAGCTGTTGTGATGACGTGGAATATATTGTTTGTGTAATTCTTGCCATTTGCAAAATTTAGCAAATTCTCACCAAGTCATGCAAACAAATTATGGTTTCGTTTCTGTCTTGCCCAGATTGATTTCGAATCCAAATTGCATTTTTGTTTACCTATACTCTGCCATTGACAAAATATGGAAAGAGATGGTTTTGGGAGCCTGACTAGCCAAATTGCTGCCTAAGGCTATTGTGGTAGAAATTTCCATTTGGAAGAGTTGCCTCTTGGTGTGAGCCATAGTGGACTTTACTTTTAGCATGACTATCTTGTATTTTTGAAATGGCAACCTGCACCATTACTTTGTGGTCATTTACTTGATTATAATTTGTAGCATATATGAGCTTAAAATAGCATTTTTTTTATTTTCTAATTTATGGTATCGGCATTGATGTCCAGTTGGCTTTGGCAGCAATTTTCAACGTGACCACATTCAAGAGATGTGCAAAACTTTGCGGGTCTTAAACGCTGTACGCGATCCTGAGATTGGCATCCCTCTAAGTATTGAGCAGTATAAGGTTTCTAATGCTTCATGACTTAAATTTCCAATTGCAAATCTGAACTTGCTCATAGCTTGTCAATCTGATGCTTAATAAACCTTTTGTGGTCAGTTGCTTTCGGCACCCATTCTGATTGGTCGTTTGATTAATGCTCACCAACATCTTCTTGCACTGCGGATATCAGAATATGTTGGGATGAATCAAGTAAGTTTGAATCATAAATCGTCACTTCATTGTTGTACTTTCTAGGATTCTTGCAACTATGTTCCTCTTCCACAAATGAAACCTTAAGACTGAACCTTAACCTAATTTCTTTGACGAAAAGATGTTAAGTGTTTTAATTTTCAGTAACATTCTATCGTGTAAATTTTGATACATCATTGATGCTTCAACCCTTGTTCAAGTGATGTAGGAAAGCTTAGGTTTGGTGATCTACAAAAGAGTCATGGTGACCCAAGCTTGGAGAATTAGGGATTTTAGGTAGGAATTAGGGTTAGGGTTTGATGTATGTGGAATTAGGAGGATTTGGGATTGTTACTGTAACAGTAGAAACTAGAAAGTAATTTTGAGATTCCTGTACTAATAAGAAATAGTAGAGAAGATACTTAGAGAAGAGGAGGAAAGAACGCAAGGCCACAACCCTCATACTAATTCAAATTATACTCATCATTCCATTGTTGAAGTCATACATCACATAGAACAGGTGCTCTTTTATAGGCACCAAAATCCTAGTAGCCCTATACTAGGAAACGCCCATTTAATAATCCAGTTCCAAATAAGCAAGGTTTCCATAGTAGTATTAATATTCATAAATAAATAAAATCCTAAATAGATTGAGCTTACAAGAAATCTGAAAATAAAAGTTAAATTAAAATATTTCATTAATTTCTCTTTCCTCGGTTGCATCATCAGGAAACGTTAGAGGCATTTATTGGTGATTGTTTATATGACTGAGTGCTCGTTGCCCCTAGTGTTTGCATGCATTTAATGACTACCGCCAATGCTTTTACTTCCACAATGCTATTAAATATATGCATTCTATTCTCTAACATATTATCAACTTGGTTATTGTATGTCGGAACTAAAACTGCACTGTCCTTCATATAATTGGGATTTTTCTTTTGATAGCTTATTTACATATTATTTATTGTGGTAATTTGGACGGCTAAGATTTAGTTATTTTTAAGGCTAAGATTTCTTTTACTTATGATTTTGCTAGTATTTAAGGGCTGTACTTTTATAATATGAAAGAAGTTTGATATTTTGATAATTGTATCAGAGATTTGCTCTCTTTTTGTGGCTGTTCAGCCCTGACAACCAGCCTTTGGTTGTGTTAGCTATCTTTTGTCTTTTCTCCGTACATCAATATCTTATGATCTTTGTGTGCCTTGCAGATACTAGAAAGCAAATCATTTATATGTGCATTCATCTTTTCTTGATTGGTTTTATATAGGAAGTAGTTATAATGCATTGGTCGTGCACAAAGATAACAGCTTCATTAGCAATTCCCGATGCAGCCCTCCTTGAAATCTTACTTGATAAGGTTTGTGCTTCTTTTGATCGTTGTTACGTTAACCTCAAAGGCTCTGGAAGTCAACTGTTTGATCTTTTTCTCTTGTAACGTCAATGCAACATCTGAAATGATGTTTTTCAAGTTACAGCTGAAATTATGCAAGGGAATATCCTATGCAGCTGTTGCTGCTCATGCAGATAGGAGTGGCCGCCGGAAGTTGGCTGCTATGCTTGTTGATCATGAACCACGCTCCTCAAAACAGGTTTTTTTAAAAAAATATTATGGTAGTTTTTATTATTGTTCTTTTGAAGAGAAATGACTATTTTTTCTGAGGTATTGCTGATTTTTTTTCCACTTTAGGTTCCTTTATTGTTAAGTATAGCAGAGGAAGATACAGCTCTAATGAAGGCAACTGAAAGTGGTGACGCTGACCTTGTTTACCTTGTCCTTTTTCATATTTGGCAAAAGGTAATTGCTTCCTTTAAATTTTATAAACTAGCTTCTAAATATGGGGTTATATAAATGAAGTGTGAGCAGAAGTACTTGTTGATTTATCAATCACTTGAACCATCTTGGATTATTTTTCTTCTTTATGCAGAGGCCAGCCTTGGAGTTTTTTGGAACAATACAGGCCAGACCTCTGGCTCGTGATTTATTTATAGCTTATGCGCGGTAGGTATAAAATTGTCTGATACAGTTGTTTTCTTAAAATAATTTTAAAATTTATGCATGTTTTCTAATCTATTCTAAGAACTCTAATTTGCAAAGCTTGTCTCATCCAATAATTCATGTCTTCTATCCATTTTGTGCATGCTGACATGTGACTTTTTTTCCAGTTTCTTGTGTAATATATATGCATTGAAAGACTTTTTCTCAATCTCTCTTTTTACTGCATGATAACATTTGGGTTTCTTTTCCAGGTGTTATAAACATGAATTCTTGAAGGACTTCTTCTTATCAACAGGACAACTTCAAGTAGGTTCAAGTTCTTCATGATTGGTTAAGAACCTGTGGATTTTTTCTTTTGTTGTACTTTGAATTGATTGTCATGGAACAGAGTAGCAAGTAATAGGTCAGTTTTCATGTGTTGCTTTATGTGAATGTGTGATAGCCAGAAAAAAGGAGGGATTCTTTGGTGATGAATTGCCATACTGCAGAGTTAAATATAGTGCAAGTTATAATGGTTCAACTCATTTAGCGTGGTAAATTATTTTTGAAATGTCAAAAAAATCCCTCATACTTTGATGCCTGATCCTTCTACTAAATTATTTGTATCAATGTGATTTTTTAATACTTGTCGGTACTATGTCATGGCATAGAAATCATGCCATCATGACACTGTTCCATAGTTTAAGTATTAGAGTTTGTGAAAACCTCAACCAGCTTTAGTGGGTGCAAGTATGATCCTCTAATTTGCAATATATTGCAAGTGAATTGGCTCTATGTGCATTTATGCATGTGCAGTTTTTGTGAGGGAGCAGGATGTTTATGGATGACAGACCACCTTGGGTTTAGCAAATGGTAGTTTAGATTCAAATTCTTAATGTAAATTGACTAAATGAGGTGATCCAATTCCTTCAGGTATTAATGACTAATTAATTGCAATGATAAATGTGAATTTGTAAGAAGGATGGGCCTCTCTCTCACCTTGCATGCACACATTTGCAACATAACAAAATGGGGCAGG
Source organism: Populus tomentosa (assembly GCA_018804465.1). NCBI lineage: Eukaryota > Viridiplantae > Streptophyta > Magnoliopsida > Malpighiales > Salicaceae > Populus > Populus tomentosa. Next base: position 16,505,238 of record CM031977.1, read on the forward strand.
CTTTATGTGCTCTCGTCAATGATGCCTATTAATTTTGTTTTGTTTGTCAAAGCTTATTTTTTTTTGCATACTAATTACCCATTGACATTGTCAGCATTTGAGTTGGTCTAAAGTTGTGCTGCATATCTGATTAATTTAATATTAATCACTCCATTTCTCTGTCTTAATATGAAAGTTAATTTGGTTTTACAGGAAGTGGCTTTTCTCCTATGGAAAGATTCGTGGGAACTAGGGAAAAATCCAATGGGCAGTAAAGGATCTCCACTCCACGGTCCACGCATAAAACTCATTGAAAAGGCCCACAATCTTTTTTCAGAGACCAAGGAACATACCTTTGAGTCAAAAGCTGCAGAAGAGCATGCAAAGCTACTGAGGTAAGATGCCAGCTAGTTCACTGAATATGTTGTTGACCATCTGTCTATTCCATCTATCTCCAACATAATGTTTGTCACAATAGTTTATGTAGCTCTATTATAGCGTTCATTCTCTGGAAACTAATATAAAATAGATGCATAATCCAATTAATTAGCAGCGAGCCTTTGCTATTAACAAGTAAAGGTGGTTCTTACTTGTGGGCAATTTTCCAGTCTTGTAGAAAACTAGAAGCACTTGGAAAATGTGTTTTATTAAATGCTGTTTTCTTGGAAACTCGTCTTTTTTATTTTTCTAGTACTAAAAGTTTTAACATTTACCACTTTGAAAATCAATGGCTCTGTGTGTTTACCCAGTACTTTATCTATTTGTTATTCATTGTTTTAAATGCAATACAAACAAGACCTTTGTTTTCTATTTTGGAAAAGTATTAGATAGTAAACATGTTTTCTTTAGATATTCATGGAGATCTGATTTTAGAACAAAGCTGATAAACTGAGATAAAAATTTTAAAAAAATTGTTTTCTGAAAATAAACACAACCAAAATATTACTTTCCTGCTCAATTAATGTCCCCCTTCAATTGAAAATCTCAATTTGATTCTTACTATCTCAGTGAATATTTGAGCAAGGGTTGGTGGCTTTAATTTCAATCATACACTTGTCCTTTTATTAGGATGTTAAAAGCTACCTTGTAAAGAAACACATAGTTATAAACAATGTAACATTGCAAATATCAGATATGCACATACTGGAGTTATTTCTCTTTTTCTCTCTGTCAAGTGCTTTCAGCGCACAATTCATTATGCTTAATTTCATGTGTTAAGGGTATCTTCACATGCACTAAGTCATGTAAAATATCAAGACTAATATTTTCCCCCTCCAAATTGAAGTTTGGAGTGATTTGGACTGAAAGGGTGTTTAGTGAATAGTAGAAATTTCAAGGTAAATGAGTTTCTCATGATTACTCAAATGACAATATCATCAATGGTAAAATGTTATTTCTAGATTTATGATATTGCTTTGCCTGTCAGTGCAGTTTTTGTATTTCCCTATACCCCTCTTCCTTGGTCCATATTTTTACCTTTTGCTGGTGAAGGATGTGCTAAATTTTGCTGAGTTATAAACTTGTATGGACTCCTTTTCCCTTCTGATTATATCTTTTTTTGCAGAATTCAACATGAGCTAGAAGTCTCTACAAAGCAGCCCATCTTTGTAGATTCAAGCATCAGTGATACAATTCGAACATGTATTGCATTGGGAAATCATAGAGCTGCAATGAGAGTTAAAACAGAGTTTAAGGTCTGTTAACCTTATTATGTTTGCTCACTGTTTGAAGAGTGAAATCAGGGTTTTACTGGTGCTTCTTGCCATGAGTATAATTTACAGACATGCAATTTGTTTGTCTGTCTGTAACTGAATTCTATACACTTAGCTGATGCAATAAAAATATTGTTTGTCCATATGTTCAAAGTTTTCTTTTTCAGGCTACAAGATTCATCTTCCCTTTTGTGACGTTAACTTTTCTCAGGTTTCTGAGAAGAGATGGTATTGGCTTAAAGTTTTTGCTTTGGTAACCATTAGAGACTGGGAAGCCCTGGAAAAGTTTTCGAAGGAGAAGAGACCACCAATGGGTAAGATCTCTTGGTTGTTTGATCTTGGTGGACAACAAAAGGAAGTAAATTAATTAATTGTATCTTCCTTGCTTGGAAATTTATTTCTTCCACCTTTGTTTTCCTTAGAATCAGAATGCATGGGATTTAAATTAGAAATCTCAATTATTGGGATGAGTTTGTAATTGGTAAACTGTTACGATGGACATTTTATAGGTCCTGTTATATGACAGCCATATGATATCTTAGATTATTTTTTTTTGGGTTTGGGGGGGGGGGGGGGATCTAATAGGTTTCAGGCCATTTGTGGAAGCATGCATTGATGTGGATGAGAAAGCTGAAGCACTGAAATATATTCCAAAACTTGCAGATCCCAGAGAAAGAGCTGAGGTAATCAGACCGTGTCTTTTTTTCTCCTCCCATTTAATCTGCTTTTCTAGTCACCTTTGCTCAATGTCCCATCTTTGATTTTTGCAGGCATATGCTCGGATTGGCATGGCAAAGGAAGCTGCTGATGCTGCTTCTCAGGCAAAAGATGGTGAATTGCTTGGTCGATTGAAATTGAGTTTTGCACAAAATACAGCAGCTTCATCAATTTTTGACACCCTACGTGATCGTTTGTCCTTCCAGGGCGTCTCATAGGGACCTTCAGCTTCATTTTCTTTTTCTTTTTTTCCGAGTTTCGAGCTTGATGTGTGTGTCGTGTGCATGTTCTCTTTTCAATGTAAATTTAGATGAACTACCCTACAATTTGCTCTTTTTTTTGTGTGTGTCCATATGCCAAACAATTTCTGCCGTACAACTTTCGCAGTATTGAGAAATTTATAACTTCTGGGCTTATTCCAGTTTTCTTCTCAGATTGATTTGCCCTGCAATTTGTTCCGGAGGACATCTCCGGTACAAGGAATCTCTTGAGCTCAAAGGACAAATACTAATCATAAATTTCATGAGATGGTGACGATAACCTGTACTTTTCCCATCCGAGTTATCTTTATAATATATAAACAGCTGGCTGAGATGCGTATTACTGGCCTCCAGACTCGCTTCTGAGCACGGATAAGATGTCTTTTTTGCCTTTTCCATCCCATTTATAGCTGCATAGGCTGAGTGTTCATATTTTCCATTCCACCTAACGATTACAATTTGAAGAAGAAAACATTAGAATTCCACAAGCAACCTATGGCCTAATGATTGAAAATCTGAGAAGGCAGTTCTGAACTAAAACCCCGGAATCATGCTGACCCGTGTTCTTCGTTTTCAGGATTCTGGAGCTCCAAATCATCTTTGAAAGGCCGAAATACCAGGTCCACTTTAGAATCATCCACTTTGTCACTAGTTGGTGGATCCCACTGTATAAGTTGATTGCTAGCAGAAATCAAGGGATATACCAAAAAAAAAAGTGATATCCCACAGACATCTTCACAGGATTCCATTCAGATAACGGAATAGGAATCTTCTCATATTTGGGAGGGTAATCCTGTTTCAAAACCCGGGATCTCCTTCCACGCATCCCAGATTAAAATATACATATCTGTTAGTTCAAACGTCTAAAAAGGGCTATATATTTCAAAGATCGATGATAAGATAATTGCATGCTTTGTATTCCAGAATACGTTTGGGCATATAGTGTTAGAGGAACATGCCCAACGCACTTGAGCATTTGCTACTACGACTCTGTGAGACCAGAGGATAAGCCTTGCATTTCTAGGAATCAGAAAGACAAGCAGTTTGCCAAAGAGAGTGAGCGAGTAGTTGCTTAAATATGGCTCAGAGGAAAAGGAGAGCGAGAGAAAAATGTGAGTCGTTGTTTTCACCTTCCACACGGGCGGGGTTTTTACATTTCTCTTCCTCCTACATACTACTCTTTTCCTACTAACGTACTTCTATCTTAATCTTTGATTCTTTGTTCTTACCAACCTTCTCTATTTATTTATTTGTTATTTTCATTTCCAATTTATACCATCTCTCTTCTTCTTTTTTTATCTAAAATATTCTTAAAATCTAAGAGTCGATCCCTCTTGATCAGAAACACACTGTCTAATAGATTGGGTGTACATTTATTAGTATATTTGCTGAATCATTATTGCCAAGTGCCAAAAGTGTCTACCTGTAAAATTATTAATGGTGGGAGGGGGGGACTCAAGAGTGCCACATGCATAAGCTTAGCCAATAAACCGTAAAGAAGAAGTCACCGCCCAAATTTTGAAGGTCTGGGAAGAAAATGGGTTAGGAGCAACCGACCCGCCTGCCAATTACCTTGCAGGAAAGATGGGTTTGTGTCGGTTTGGATCCTCGCCGGAGATGGTATGCATGCTTGATAAGTTGCCAAACTGTCTTGCTTTTCAGACAAAAAACTGTTGACCGTTATCAAACACCAACAACTCAACTAAACTATTGGCATCATCCAATGCCTCCGAGTAGCTGTTGTGCTGTACAAGTTCAGATGTTTACATCCGATTTGCATCGAAATGCTCCAGTGAGAAACATTTCCGCTGCTCCGAGTCCCTCTGCTGCCACCAAAATATTAGATGGAACACGTTGCAATCTCGAATAAGCACATGATCTTCAAAAAATTGGTAGAGCATCAACTTCAAAAGCGTAAGAAGTTCCATAATCATTTGACAATGCCAATATAAGGCACCAAAAAGTTTCCATTATAACATCGAATGAGCACAAAATTCAAAGAGAAAACAGCCAACTTAGCAAACCACATGATCTTCAAAACTTGAAAGGGTAACAACAGTAAATGCAGAATGAGCTCCCGGGGCAAAAGGTCCATAAAAGTGATCTAGCTCTAATAAACTCTACTTTAACAAATTCTATTCAGCAAACTGACCAACCAAATTACATAAACAGGTTGGGCCTGGATGCCTTGTATGTTGTCTTGAGCTTCCTCGTTGGGGGTCTAACCTTCTTGAACACCAATGGAAACTTGATTTTGGAATTGTGGAACTGCTTGGTGCTCTCTCTCTTGCAAAGCTTAGCAGGGATGGTAGCAGTCTTAATGATCTGGATGCAAGGAAACCTAACCCTGTGGCGAGATGCCATCTCAGTGTACATCTGCTCAACAGCACCATTCAGAGTAGTGTCCCTGTATTCCTTGTACATGTTGTGATAACCTGTTCTGCTCTGGTATCGCAGCCATATTCCAAAGTTCTTGATCTTGGTAGGATTCTTCTCAAAAATCTACAATCAGAAATTCATAATATAAAAATGCTTGGAACAAAAATGCACAACCCAAAAGCAGAAAAGCCTGTGATTCTTGTTCTTCCATGGGAAAACAAAATTAGAAACAACACAAATGCTGCTAACATTTCCTTTCAAGGATCGGTCTAAATATAGCACTAGAATTTTAATAAGAAAAAAATAATGAAAAGGATTATCAGCAGAAACTTAATTCCTGTGAGTGGAATTAACCAGCTAATTGTGATTTTCCCTCAATTAAAGAGCAGAAGGATAGAGAGCGAGAAGATGGAGAGATGGAGAGCGAGAAGAGAACATACAGTAGGATAGAGAGAAAACAAATAGCAAGAAGCCCTCAAATACCATTAGTCATAACTAATAAATTGAACTAATACCAAATATTAGATATACAACTGCATTAAGACAGTAGCAGCAAGACCAAGACAACCACCCAGATTATATAATTAATTCAGTTGCAAGACAATATCAACAGATGCTCTACAAAGCAAGCATGTCAGATCAAACATACCTCATTGATGGCAAGAATTTGTCCATTGCTTTTCTTGACCTTCTTAAGCTTCCTCAAGAAGTACCTAAAACATGGCAATCATCATATCATAAGAGAATGAGCGAGCGAGCGAGCGCACACATATATAAGACTCGAAAACCAGCAAAAGATAGATTATTGAGTAAGTGAAGTGACGATACATACCAGAACTTTGATTTTGAACGGACCTCGTTAGTGGCCCAAAGTTTCATGCGGTAGATCTTGGGATGCTCATCGTTCTCGGTTGGGAGTGCTCTCCCGACCACTTGGTACTGGTGAAACTGTTTCCAACACAATCACGAAAAGAATTAAAAATCATGTCATTTAGATCCATGAAAAGTAGCAGATTGAGCAAGTCTGAGGAACATACCCTGAAGACACCCATTTTGTGATGTGCTTGAAAGAGAAGCGGCCTCAAACGTTCCCTCTTTTCTCCCTGTGTCTAGGTTTTGGAGAAGTATTATAAGTGAGGGTTTAAAACCCTAGTTTCCTTGCCGCGGTTTGGGTGAGCTCTGAGCTCTGAGCCCTGAACTGTTCTCTACTTGGCCCAGCCCTATATTTCTTCATCAAGTCTTGTCGCTTGCATTTCAAGAGACCCAGCTCCAGGTCTCGTTAGGGCAGCGGGAGCCCAACTCAATGCAAGCGGAGAATACCAAACAGCCAGCCCATCTAACATAAGCCAATCTTATATTTGGTATAAGTTCTCTTGAAATTTTCTAAATTAAAAATACTAAGCATATATTTGAAAACGTGTTTGAAATGGTATTTTTTAAAACAAATTGAATATTTTTTTGTTTTAAAAATAATTATTATTTTTGTATTTTTTTATATTTTTGATGCGTTAATATAAAAAATATTTTTTATAAAATAAAAAAATTAATTTAATATATTTTTTAAAAAAATATTTTAAAAAACAAATGTAGCACAATCTTACACACCTTCTAAATTCCTGAAGAAGGATGATATTATTGATGAAGACACAAAATACTGTTTATTGTAATGGTATAATTACAATTTTGCCCTTGAAAAAAAGACATTTCACTAGGCGTAGATCGGATGCATGTTTGACAGGTTGCCAAACTGTCTTGCTTTTCAGTCAAAAAGCTGTTGACCATCATCAACGTACCAACTCTAACTATCTAACTTATCTCCCAATGCAAAGGTTAGGTGTTTGACGGGTCACAAAACAGTTGGATGCGATAGGATAATGTCACAAGGCTGAAAACAGGCGCCGGTCAAAAGAAAACTAGAGCCTGAAAGTGCTCCGCCATAATCGAGATCACAAGCGCCTGAGCACCATTTTCCAAGCACATGATCTTCAAAAGTTTGATAGAGCATCAATTTCAAAAGCGTATGAAGTTCCATAATCATTTGACAATGCCAATATAAGGCCCCAAAAAGTCTCCATTATAACATCGAATAAGCACAAAATTCAAAAAGAAAACAGACAGCAGAATACATAATCTTCAAAACTTGAAAGGTTAACAACAGTAAATGCAGAATGAGCTGCCGGAGGAATAGATTCATGAAAGAGATCTACCTCTAATAAACTCTACTTTAACAAATTCTATTCAGCAAACTAACCGGCCAAATTACATAAACAGGTTGGGCCTGGATGCCTTGTATGTTGTCTTGAGCTTCCTCGTTGGGGGTCTAACCTTCTTGAACACCAATGGGAACTTGATTTTGGAATTGTGGAACTGTTTGGTACTTTCTCTCTTGCAAAGCTTCGCGGGGATGGTAGCAGTCTTAATAATCTGGATGCATGGAAACCTAACCCTGTGGCGAGATGCCATCTCAGTGTACATCTGCTCAACAGCACCATTCAGAGTAGTGTCCCTGTATTCCTTGTACATGTTGTGATAACCTGTTCTGCTCTGGTATCGCAGCCATATTCCAAAGTTCTTGATCTTGGTAGGATTCTTCTCAAAAATCTACAATAGAAAATTAATTATATAAAAACTCTTGGAACAAAAATGCACAACCGAAAGGCAGAAACGCCTGCAATTCCCATTCCTCCACAGAACAACTCATTTTAGAAGAACAACAAATGTTGCTAACATTTCCCTTTAAGATGGTTCTAAATCTAGAACAAGATTTCTAATACCAAAAAACTACCAAGATGGATTATCAATAGAAACTCATTTCTTGTGAGATGTCTTAACCAGCTAATTGTGTGACCTTCCCTTAATTAAAGAGAAACTTTGCTCAAAGTGCATTGAGCAAGACAGCCATAGAATGTTCTCCATGCTAGCATTCAAAATCTAAATTATCCAGAGGCGTTTACACAAAAAGTCATTACTAACATAGGTCAAAATGAATTTTATGAGCTATCCTTTCAAAAGTTTCACTCCCAAGAGAGTAAAATTTAGTTCCAACATTTAGGTTCCAACACCTTAATATTCGAGCTGAGGAAACAAGACAGAAATTGCAGCCCTATTCCATGCACCAGGCCTGAATCCACACATTATGGAGCTGGTGGGATCAATCAACACATTTTTGCAAGTTGGTGGGACATGCACCAACACATAAAAAGGTAGGTGTAAGCTAAGGAGCACGTGGATAGATTTAGCCGCTAAATTTTATCCTGTGGTAAGTAATTTTGTAATTTAAAGATTTGATAGCTTAATTTTTTTAATTAACAGAAGCTCAATTATGGGCTTAGGCAATCTATTGTTACTAAAATTACTTTAATCTTTTTTAAAACTAAATATATTTCTTCATAAGTTAAACACTTCCACTGGTGTGATCTTATCAAGGAGTTGAACCTCAAATTTCATCACATTAGCCTAAAGAGCCCAGGACCTCAAATGCCATTAGTCATAACTAATAAATTGAACTATCCAAGATGCCCACATGACAGTCATGCATAATAATTTCGTAAAATATAAGATAAACAGCTTGCATTAAGACAGTAGCAGCAAGAGTGCAAGACCGAGACAACATTCCAAATTATATCATTAAAAGAGTCAGATAAAAAATAAACTTATAACAAGGAAAATGGGATACCATCCAAAAGCACATATAGTGGAGCAGAACTACTGTGCCATAAAATCCAAAAAAGGTCAATGTTTTGTTCTATTCATAAGCATATACTGAATGTAATTCTCTTCAACTGACAATGAACAAGAACAAACATCAGGTTTCACCAAAATCCCTCAACGTTTCCAGCAAGAAATTGATGGCAACTCAATACCACAAATCCACATACTTCATAACTCTGTGTTTTACAATCACGACAATTAGGAGACAAAACAGGCAACACCACTATATTTCATTTGCCAAAACTTCACCAAAACCATGCAATAAAACAATAAAAAAATCCTCAATGCCCAAATTAGCTATCTCTTAATAAAAGGCAACATCAAAAGACACGCATGTGAGATCACACATACCTCATTGATTGCAAGAATTTGTCCATTGCTTTTCTTGACCTTCTTAAGCTTCCTCAAGAAGTACCTAAAACATATCAACCATCATAGCATGAGAGAATCGCCCATCATACAAAAAAAATACGCGCGCGCGATATATAAGATTCAAATACCATCAGTAGATAGATTAATGAGGAGGTTAAGTGACACCACTGACCAGAACTTTGATTTTGAACGGACCTCGTTAGTGGCCCAAAGTTTCATACGGTAGATCTTGGGATGCTCGTCGTTCGCAGTTGGAAGTGCTCTCCCGACCACTTGGTACTGGTGAAACTGTTTACAACAAAAACACGAAAAAAATTAAACATCTTTTCATTTAGATCCGTGAAAATTAGCAGCTTGAGGAAGTCTGAGGATGTTGCTGTAACATACCCTGAAGCCAACCATTCTGTGATGTGCTATGAAGACAAGCGGCCGGGTTCCTCAAACGTTCCCTCTTCTCTCCGTGTCTAGGTTATGGAGAAGTATTATAAGATCCTAGTTACCTTGCCGCGGTTTGGGTGGGCTCTGAGCCCTGAAATGCTCTTAGCATGGCCCAGCTCTATATTTCCTCATGAAGTCTTGTCTGCATATTTAACTCGGCCTAATAACACTTATTGGTCCATTTGCATTTCAACAGGCCCAACACCAGGTCTCGTTAGGTCAGAAGGGGCCCAATTCAATGCAAAGCGCAGAATATCATACAGCCGGCCCATCTAGTATGAGCCAGTCGTATATTTGGTATCCGTTCTCTTGAAATTTTATGAATATCATCCCTCTTCGTTTTCTTTTAGCTATCCCTCTTGTATTTTTCCTTTTTAATCAATTCATGTATTTGTGAATCGTTAAAAATGTGGTCTTCCATCCATCTCTTACGATCTTCACGGTCAGTTATTGAAATGTTCATAAATGCCGAGCATCAACGAGCATCCAAATTTTAAAAATAAAAATAAAAATAAAAAAATTATTTTGTAATCAAAAAATAAAAAATAGAATGAATATAAAAATGTCATACCAATTTTCATTTGAATCGGTTTTGATGTTGAAGACATGTTAATTTGCAATTTAATTGACCTTATCAAAGCTGACCAAGTCCAGACCAGGCATTTAGAGAAAAAAAACCCAAAACAATGTTATTTTAAATAAAAAATAATGATAAATTTAAATTGTTCTGGGGACTTAATAATTTGTAGTTCTTTTAGTTCATACTGAATTTGGCAACTACTATAAAAAAGGACTTTAACTTACACGCGATGCCTATTGAAAGAGGCATGGACCATGTGACATGCCTTTTTTTTTTCAATATTAAAGAGTCGATGATGTATTGTTAGCCTTTATTTATTTCTGATAGAATATGATTTATTATTTACAGCAAAAAATCAACAATCAGATGATCACTAAAAAGTTATGTTTAACTCAAAAAACTCATTTTCAATCATTTTAACTTAAAAACAATTAAATAAACAATCTAAAAACCTAAATGAACCCTTTTAGGCCTTATATAACTCATGTATCGATTAAAAAACAAAGAACTTGGTCTAAAATCCAAATATTTCTAGGTCAAATCTATTTTTTTATATAATTTTAAAGTGAAAAAACACCTAAATCAAACTCCTCTCATATAATCAAATGAAACTTATAGACACCAAAATCGATATTTTTTGTTGTTAAGCTTGGTTTTAGTGGATGATTTTCTCTCTCAACCATCAAAATTTAGTGAATCACTCTCTATTCTCTCAAACTAAAGATTAAAATACAAAAAAAAAAAGTTTTAGAGCAAAATAGATTCTTTGAAATCTAATTGGACCATGATTGTAACTTTGAAAGTAAGGGGACCAAGGTGAACTTTTCACTATAATTTTGTAATTGTCACCAATCTCTTTACCCTTTTCATTTTAATTCTCTAGCTTTCAATCATGTCATTTCTTAATAAATTCATACAGATTGGTTTTTAATTTTGTCATTAAAAGGCAATTTTTTTAAAAAATTATAGGGATGAAAAAAAAATGATGTGTTAGTGGTGCCAAAGTCAGTCTTTCATCTGTTTAAATAGAAAGCACTCAATATTTGATACTTCTATTTTACTACAATATTAATGTTTTTTTTTAATAAATTAGCATATTTAACATTAAAAACTATTATATTTTCTTAACACAATGAATGATTGGTACACTAGTACCATACCTTACTATTATTAGAGCATTTCTAACTGTTAATTTCATTGTAGAAAATACCATATTATTTTATCATTTTTTATTAATAATGTAAGTGTTAGTAAAAAACAAAACTCCCTTCAATTTTTTTTTTCTGACAGCTTGTTTAGAACCAAATCACGTATAAAAATAAATTCAATTTCATATATGTTTTGAATTCAACTAATAATTTATTATAATTTTTATGTTTAGAATAAAATATCAAATTATATAATTGAATTGGATTAACAATCTTTAATATTTTGCTTTATATCATAATTACATGTACATCTTCTCATTAAAGAACTTGTTTACAAACAAAATATTATATCGAGCTCCCTCGTGTTGTGGCCTTCAACATGGAGTTTTTTTCAAGCCATGCCCCTGGCTTATATTCAACATAACTAAAAGGTTATTTGTTTATATTTTGTATTAAGGAGAATGAGTTTAACCATCTACTTTCTTTCTTCTGTTCATGATTTTTTCTTCCTCTAGCATAGAAAAAGAGACACCATGAAATAAATAGAAAAAATATAGAAAAAAAATAAAAGAAAAGGACTCAACTTGCAATTATCCAATTTAATTGTAAAACAAAGTAAATAGCAGTACTTTTAGACCATACTATATTTCTTAAAATTCTTTTTTTTTGTTTTGAATCATTTTAATATACTAATCTCAAAAATATTTTTTTAAAAAATAAAAATTATTTTTAAAAATAACCATAATCACTCCAAACATATTTTTTAAAACCCATCGAACCATGATCCAGCAAATTTCTATGTTCTCGGCAACAAGAAGCACCCATTATTCTCCATTTTTCCACGTAAAAAAATTACTTTCATCAAATAAAAGAGTAGTTGCCTATTAAGTATAATGCAAAATAGGTATTTGTAAAATCACATTATTATATAGGAAAAGATAGCATAGATACACAATTTCAAGTAAAGAGAAGTTTTTGTTGAAGAAAATAAAGATAATAATTTTAGAATAGTACTTTCAATATTAATTTTAAAAGGATTTTATTTGAAAATTAGAGGTCTTCCTTTTTTTTGTTTGTATTTTATGATTTAAATTCTATTTAAAATTTGAAACAATACCCTCAAAAGATTTCAAACACAAAAATTGATTTAACCATTAAAATTCAAGTCAAATTGCACTATCAATTTTATGCGCTGCTCAGAAACTTGAATTAAATAGCATTTCATAAATAATAAAACATCTTACTTCAAATTATTTATTTATTTATTTATTATTTATTTTTATATGTTAATATAAAAATATATTTTTAAATAAAAACATTTTAAAAAATTAAATTCCCAAACAACACTTATTATAACGCAAAAGACCCGAAACAAGACAGCGCTACACTGAGAGCGTGTTTGACAGTGTGGTAGTGGTTGCTTTTCAAATAGCTTTTCGTGCCGAAAAGCATGCAAATGATGTTTTTTTATTTTTTAAAAATTATTTTTGACATCAGCACATCAAAACGATCAAGAAAGTACAACCGTCACTTAATTTTAGCAAAAAAAAAAAAAAAAAAGTTTTGAATTTTTACAAAACGCCGGTTTGGCAGCAATGCCAAACGGTCTCTCACTGGACGAGACAGCCCATTTGAAGTATCCAACTAATCTATCCATCCCTCGGTCGGACTATGCCAATTTACCCATCCCTCGGTCCGACGACACAATCCGACTGCCTATAAAATACACACCCACACACCCAATCTCTCTCCTACACGCAGGCTGCTTTGTGCTTTTCCTTGAAAACCCACAGCTCATATCTTTCCCTCCGTCCCTCCCTCTCCATCTTTAATTTGTCTGCCAACAAAACATTCGAAAATATAGTTATTTATTTATTTTTGAGATACCATGAAGATCAATAGAAGAGATCTTGTACCAGACGGACCTGGTAGCGTCAAGGTACAGACAATTTCAATTTCTCTCAATTTACTTTTTCTAGGGTTTGACATACAACCTTTTTTTCTAAAAAAAATATATTTATGTGAATGGAATGTGTAGATGACGCCGGTTGATGCAGATGATCTTTGGTTTGTCTACAATTTGATAGCTCATGGGGATTCTGTTATGGCTGTTACTGTCAGGTATTCCTTTTAAAAAAATTGTCTTCTTTCAAATTTTCTTTTAAAAGTTTTTCAATCAGTCACAAGGTTAAACATAATTGTTATAAATAGGAAAGTCTTGAGAGAGACGTCTACTGGAAGAGATGCGGAGCGTGTTAAGCTCAAGTTAGAAATCAAAGTTGAGGTATTATTATTATTATTATTATTATTATATAAAATATTGGTATTTTTGCTATTCTTTTCTTATTTTCTTCCTACTGTATGTTGTTTGTTATTATCAGCATAACTAACAGAGTTCTGTATTTGTTTTTATACTGTTTAAGGCTATAGAATATGATAAAGTAGGGTCTGTTTTGCGAATTCGTGGAAAGAATGTATTGGAGAACGAATATGTGAAGGTATCCGAAGCATTATTTTAGCCTGGGTTCTTAAAAGGAAAAAAAAAACGAATTATCTTGTTCATGTGGGGAGCTCATTGATGTTTTCATTGCAGATTGGAGCATTTCATACACTAGAAATTGAGCAGCATCGACCTTTTGTTTTGAGAAAGGTATGCTTGCTTATGCTCGGTCGAGCTGCTTTGACTTCTTTTAAAATTTATGGATGCTTTGGAATTTTTCAGCTTATTTTTTTTGTACTATTTATGAAGGAAAAACATATATTTCTTTTTTAGTCTTGCATGTAATTTGCTTGCTTACAAGCAATATCTCAGTTTTTTCAAGCTTTTCTAGCCTGCACTGCTACTGAATGAGTGATGTCCAAATGAGCTATGACCATATAAAATTCTGTAATGTAGGTTTTTCAAGCTTCATGTTACCTTATATGCTGTTTGCAGTGTAAATATTTGATGTTGAGCTTTCAAAACTTGGGAACATAAAATCATATTTACGATTTGATATTCTTCCAAAATATGTGAACCATGTTTCATGGTTAATACAGATAATAATTATCCCAAATGAGGGTTACAATAACTTGTTTTCAAGAGATACAGTTTGGTAACTTTCTATGCATGTATCCTTGTTTTCTATGTCACTGGCTTATTGACTTGTAGCTTGTGAACTGCAATATATTCTAGGAACTTTGGGACTCGCTGGCATTGCATGTACTCAATCAGGCTTCTGGTATGTAGTTTTAAATCACCAATTACTCACTTTCCTTGTTAGTTCTTTCCTTAGTAAAAGGTGTATAATTTGAACTTGTTTGCATACCAACCACCCTGTTATAAGCTTGTCATTGATCTTATTTGGACTTCATGGCTAAACTGCTTGGGGTACGTTGGCTATTATTAAGATTTTCCCAACTAGGGGAAAGGTGGTAGTGGAACTACTAACTTACAAATTCCTGCCAGAGCAATCTGTTGTTTATCACAATTGGGTGATTGATTTTTTTTTGGTCATGTAGACAACTATCACTCAACTTTGTTTGCATTCTTGGCCATATCGATGTGAATTTCAGAACTCTTGACGTGTCAAAAATTTGCAGTTGAAATTAGCAGTTTTAAACTTACATTATTAAGGCTGGGTGCTCATACAGCATCCTCTGTTTGGAGATCCCTGCCTTTATGTGTGTAGATGCAATTTTTCATTTTTTAAATTCCTTTTTAGTTGTTAATATTTCACAAGATTCCATCAAACCTTTCCATTATTTTTCAACTGGCCAACAATATATCTGCAGACAAATTAGTAGATGTTACTGGTAGAGAATATATGATTACTTTCTAACTATTGTTAGTATTCATTAATGTTTACAAGATTCCATCAAACCTTTCCATTATTTTTCAACTGGTTGAGAATATACCGGCAGATAAATTAGTAGATGTTAGTGTTTCTTGTACAGCCAATGGTTCCTATCTGTCATATTCATTGGAATGAGTGGTATTGAAGTTCTTTTTTGGAACTTTAACTGCTAGTCACATATGTAAATACCAGGAAGATATCATTCCAGACTTTTTGAAAAAGTCAATTTGGAGCTCTTTGTGTTCCGATTATAGTTTGCTACTCAAGAAAATTATTACAGAATAGACAACAAATATGGTTAAATATGGTTAATCACTTTCTAATTAAGGGTCTCTGTCTACAATTTCAGATCCTGCTGCAAGTGCTGATCTTGCTGTGGTTTTAATGCAAGAAGGATTAGCACATATCCTGCTTGTTGGTAGAAGGTAAAATAACTTGTTGAGAATATGAGTAATATGCGTCTTAAAGTTTCCGTGATTCATCTTTTGTTGGAAGATATCTATATGGAGCTGAATGCATGAACACTCCCTGTGGTTAGCAAGCCAACACCTTGAAACCATCCTGTGGGGACCAAGGCTGGGGTGTGCATTCCCATTGGCTAGTCTGTAGAGGTAGGAGAGTCTAGGTGGTTATTTGAGTTAGGGCAGATGCCTCCTGTATACCTCACCAAAACCAACAGTGATTGAGTTGGACTAATCCAGCAAACTCCTCAAATGTTCTTGCATGTCAATTGCTGCTTCAACATGACAAATTCTTGGCCAACAATGATTTCATGGTGCCTGAAACCTTTGATAAGTGTGTCATGGATGTATCTTGGCATGAACTGTCTAATTGTGAATGTGCATAGTCCTTGGCTAGAAAGTGACATCCTCATCTGCTGAAATGTGGCATGTATGTACATTGGCACCGTTAGCATACCTTTACGTGTTCATTTTTTGGTTTCTCATTCAACATCAATATTTAGAAAATCCGAGTCCCTACTTTGGGGCTGGAAAATGGGGAAGTGACTTGAGCAGCTGGCATCCTTTGTTTTTAGGGAGCATGCTTAGCAAGGGAATGGTCGAGTTTTGGTTCTCAAGGTCATGATTTATTTGGAAATACATTTTTGAAGCTTGGAAGGGGGTGAGTTTTGGTTCCCAGGATGATGTTTTGTCTAGAAGAATTGTGTGACGGATTTGGATTATAAAGAGATGTATGCTGTAAAAAATCAAGAATTGAATTGTCCCTGCCTTTTCTCTTAGAGATTGCCATTGCATCATAATGTGTTTGAATGGTATTTGAATGTGCCATTGTGGGTTAAATGTATTTGCTAATGTTGCTGTGGCCAATTTGTAACAGTTTAACTACTACTCGTGCGAAGATAGAAACTTCAATTCCTCGAAAACATGGCCCTGCAATAGCTGGCTATCAGACGGTATGCTTCTTTACTTATATTATGAATTACAGATCAACTTACTTGAATTTTGAATTTTGGATCTGGTTCTTCCCTCTCCTCTTGGTTTGTCCTTGGACTTAATAACTAGAACTTGACAATTCATTTTTTTACTCATTGTCTTTCTATGTCTCACAGGCATTAAATAAGTTCTTTGAGCATTTATTACAGGTCAGTTCTATCCCACTTGTATTGCCATTACCTTATTCCATTCTAAAAAATTAACTGTGTTTCAGTTGTCTTAACTACGGAAGTGCTTGTTTATACAACCACTGATGGGGTTCAATGCATATGTTGTAGGCTTTTCTGAAACATGTTGATTTTAATGTGGTTCGGTGTGCGGTGATTGCAAGTCCTGGTTTCACAAAGGTCTGGATTCTCCATCATTTTTTCCTGCACTTCTAGAATGAAAGATTTCATCTAATACTTATTTTGTTTTTCCATTTAAAGGACTGCTGCTACTTTATAGCTGTGATGTCTTTTGTGGAGTTTCCTTTGCATTTTTTATAATGTATTGTGTACTATACCTGAATTTTTTTTTCTTATGTGTTTCAGGACCAGTTTCATCGTCACTTGTTGTTGGAGGCAGAGAGGAGACAGCTGAGGCCTATCATTGAGAACAAGTCACGCATAGTTCTTGTGCATACAAGCTCAGGATACAAGTATGGTCCTTGTAATCTTCGCTTCTAGGTTCACTGTGCTCGGAACAGTGGATAATACTTTGCATAGTGATTAGTGATAAGTTTCTAGAAATCTACCTGACACACTTGTCTTAGGATCCATGTCAATATAATTGGTGGAAATAAGTGCATTTCAGCCCCCTTTACTTCGTATGTCAATGCATTACATCATCGATATATAAGATTCTTCCACTCACTGGTGCTGTATTGTGATTGCTCGAGTCCAGTAAGACATCTCTATTATAGTGTGTGATTGGCCTGGTCCTTGACTGCCATTCAACCAGTGGACTTCATCGTTTTTACTGCATTCTAGATGTCTTTCTGCCATTCCAGTTTCATTGCTTTTCACCTGGATCAGACAACATATTCTGTTTCATTGTGCATCATTTTATGTAACAAATATGTGCCTTTTCTTTTACTGTAGTTTATTGTTTTTTTGGGAGCGCACAAACTTTCTCTTGATCTTTGCCCATATTTTTCATTTGGTGCATGAAGTGATAATTATTCATGAAAAGTTGGGAACAAATATGACACTAGTAACATTTATGGACACAGCTAGTTCAGAGCTACACTTTTGGGAGGCACCCAAATTTTCTCTTATTGGCACTGTTTTGCACAAAGGGGTTTTCAAAGTTTAGGTGGTTACGAGCTATCTTTTGTACACACTGCCTATCATGATGTTTGTTTCTTCTAACTATATAACATTAAATTTTGGCAGGCATAGTTTGAAAGAGGTTCTTGATGCTCCAAATGTTATGAATATGATAAAAGACACTAAAGCGGCACAAGAGGTAATTTAGATTGCCCAAGTTGACCAACATTTCAGCTTGTCCCACTCTTACCTTGTTCAACAAATATGCTTATCCTAATGCTAGTGCAATGCATAGTTGTGTTTGCAGAAGCATTCTCTGTCCAGTATATGCTTCAATTGCTTTGCAATAATAATTTCCTTTTTGTTATTCCCACTTTGTTTCAGGTCCGAGTTCTGAAGGATTTCTTTGACATGCTTTCAAATGTTAGGCTCTTTCCTTGAAATGCATGATTTTTAGTTTTTGTTGTTTCCAATTATTTTCCTAACCATTCTCAGCATGGCTTTTCTTGTTATATTTGCACTCATGTTGTATTTCTGAGATTCTAAATTTGATTGAAATTGTGGTTTTCTGATAGGATCCAGATCGAGCGTGCTATGGACCAAAGCACGTAGAGGTTGCTCATGAACGCTTGGCTGTGCAAACTCTACTCATCACAGATGAGTTATTCAGGTTAGCCTAATAAGAGATGCTAAAACTTTTCTTAACTCTTATCTGCTAACTGACGTGGTAACTTATGATAGTTTTTATATTAATGTCAAGCACTGTATTAATGCTAAGATCCTCGTCACCATGATTTAATGTATACATCACACCAGTCAATAAAAAAAAGTGAGGGAGTGTTAGCATCCCAGCATTAATCTTTGAACAGTAGTGTGTTGGTTTAATTCAGAAATATCACATTGCATGCAATTAATTGATTCCATATGGATGTTCCATAATATTTATGAATCTACATTGAGGAAACAATGTCATGTTTTTCTAGAAGTTTTTATAACTTGTGGTGATGAGACAGCTTGTGGTCTATGCACGAAAGATTAATCGTACTAGAGGCAGACTCAAGTGATATCATCATTTATTCTCTTATTTCAAGAATCTCGCCTCGCATTAGACATGGCATAAACCTATGATCCATGGTTTCGGGAGTGTTTTCTTTGAGATGATGAATGGAAATTAATATTGTTATGAACTGGTTTCAGGAATGCTGATATACCAATGAGAAAAAAGTACGTCAATCTAGTCAACTCAGTGAAGGGTTCAGGTGGCACTGTTCATATATTTTCGTCAATGCATGCATCAGGAGAGCGTGAGTATCATTTTTATTTACTTAAGGGGATAGCGTGAGTATCATATTCATTATCCTGAATCCATTTCCCCCCCTCTTTTCAATCAAAAACAGAATTGGCTCAGTTGACTGGCATTGCTGCAATTCTGCGATTTCCTCTACCGGAGCTGGAGGACATTGAGATGTGATGGTAAATTGTGGGTTGGAAAGCATTTGTCCGTAATCTCTCGTCCCTTGCAATCAGCATGCTGTATTATGTTTTTCCTTCAATTTTACAGGTAAAATCTTTGGTAGATTGATTGAGTAATAAACATGGGCGTTTGTATAACGGCCTGCATTCTTTTCTCTCCTCCCCGTCTTTAAGCGAGTAGCCTCAGAATTGTACATATATATATATCTGTAGCAATAAAGCAGATTGCAATGAATCGATTCTATTATTGGAATTTTGATTTAACTGGCCCGTGTGCGTTCTTGTATCCTTTCTCCTGGTAATGCAACGGAATCCTTTACTCTGTTCCATGGTCATGGTCTTTGAAATCGCTAACAAAGATGCCAAATGGCTATGCATTGCGATCTTTCAGCCTATATATAATCACTTAATGAACAGGCGCAATATAAATAGCCCGTCCTTACCTTATTTTTGCTGCTGCTGCTGCAAATCTGAGCATATAGCATAGTCAAGTGGCTCTGAGCACTGGAACAGCAGTTTTAATTTTTCCCTCTCCTCTCTGAATTTGAAAGAACATTGAGATGCCAGTAACGTTGTAGAAGCTGAAGAATCTTTGTTGTAATCTTGTAAGGATTCAAAAGATTATTATAGGCCCAACATTAGAACAAACAAAAAGAATGACGGGTTCAGATCAAATTTCAGATTTGCGAATTCTTAAAAGATTAGGCTTCATTTGCAACAACCCTGATGAATGTTTGTCAAACTTTCCTAGTCATCCTTAGTGAATGAAACCATTTAGTTTATTTTTGTTTCCAGTTCTTTATGTTCCTTATTTTTATGTATTTGGTGGGTTTGCTAGGGTAGTTTTGGGTTGGTTGGTTTGATGAGCTGGATTGGGGCTGTTTTTGGCAAGTGGCAGAATGGCAGTCACGGATGTTGTATTTTTGTGATGGTTTTTATATGGGAGTAAATCTGGTTTGGCTGGCTGAGTTCATGATTTGGGAGGAGTGTTCATAGTAACCCTGGTGATAATGTCTATAAGAGAGTATTATTCTCTTGTAAACTGGCTACGTTATATGCTTGATTTAAAGCTTTGGGCTAAAATATTTTCATCAAGTTTTTAATCTCCACCTCCAAACACCCCCCTAAAAAACACTAAAGCTTATCTCTCATTAATATAATAGGATAACGAAATCCTCTATATAGGTTCGTTTGAGATCCTTGAGCTTATTATCTTTTTGACCTTCAAACCTACAACACAAAGCATCTACTTGCTCATTCCATCTTACTCCATGATTACCAAGACTCCTTACCATTTGTAAAGGCATTTGTGCACATCATTCCCATCAAGATTAGGAGAATCTCGTTTAGGTTTATGTTTTTGCAGAATGCTCTCCCCCATGATTAACCTGCTGATTACTTGCATTACTGGTTTTCCCATAGATAATTGTAGTTTCTGCAGGATAAAACTTTGTTGATAAGCCAGCTAACCCACTCATAAGATCTTTCAACTCTCCAAACTTAGCTTCGTGATTGGATGCTGTATTTTCTAGTTTTTGGCCATACCCTTTTAACATCTTCATCACTTGTTTTGTGGCTCTGATACCACTTGATAAGAGTTCGGAGTTCCAACCAACAAATTCTCCAGTAGAATGAGTAGGAGAAATATCAGTAATTGGACCAGAATCCTCAATAAGGAGGTAACAAAAATGGAGGAATAGAAATTATGTTAAAGAAGAGAACTGATTCACCCGAGTCTTATGCTTCATTCATTCATTCATTATAATTTTTCTCGTATTCTTCTGTGTCCATTCTATTACAAGATATAGCTGTAGTGACAGTAACATTCTTCCAACAAATAAGGAATTCTAAACACTTACATAACCACACGTGGCCATCTTCTCCATGAAAGTAAATGAAACATAAATGAAAAACGATGTGTATAGCTAAGGATAAAACGCTGCGTATGACTGAAGATGAAACGTTGCGTATAGCCCTTCAAGAGCCACAGTGGCCAGCTCCTGCCCTGTCGATTCTTTACCTCCCTTCTTCATAATTCAAGCCTATTTCCCTCTTCTGGATTAACTCGCAAGTCGCAACGACAGCGTAGTCAAGGGGCTTCGAGTCGCGTCCGCGCTGGAAGAGCAATTTTAATTCCCACCCCCCCCGGGCGTCTCTAAATTTAAAAGATTATTATAGGCCCAACCCAACATTAGAACAAACAGAAAAAATGACGAGTGCAGATCAAATTTCAGATCTGCGAATTCTTCAATGATTAGGGTTCTTTTTTCTTGCAAGATCATAATAATATTTACAAAAGGTGGGGCTACAGGCACAGGTTTGCGTTAACTGAGCCCCAAAAGTTCCAGATCAGGCTTGCATGGGCTAGGGGACGATTTGATTCCAAGAGCCCTATTTGCTCGTATGCTTTCCGATAACGACTATGAAAATAGCACACAAAGATAAGAGATTGGTTAATGGGGCCATGAGTTGCAACTAGGAAGTAAAAGACGGTGGAAAATATAGAAAACAAATAGCCACCCCCTAAAGATTGACTCTTTCTTTCTTTGTATACAGTGGTTTGCGCACCTAACCCTAACAGTTGACCCCCCCTCCATTACAGCGACAGGAAAAAGCTAGGAAAACAACCATGATATGCCATTCTACTCTACGTCAAAATAATTGCCACTTTTGATGCGCTTTATTATTTATATCAGTGATGAGCCACGTTGCAAACAAGCAATCAAGGCTAGAATATAAGAAACCTAGGTATCTTGCCGAAGAATGATGCAAGAACTAGCGCCTTTCACAAGGGCAAAGCTCCTGCATTTAAGCTTTTTCTTAGCAGTTATCTTTTAATAATCAATTATAAATTATTCTTTTTGTTGACGTTCATGTTCATGTCATTAGAAAGGATAATCAGTTTTCAAACAAGATGTTCAAGTCAAAAGAGACAGCAAGCTTGAACATAGTTTTGTCAGCATATTATTTTCTTCTTTATGAGGAGAATACACACTGGCTTCAATTGTAAGATCAGAATTCTTTTGGTTTAGTATTAGAAAAATGTTGTTCACTCTCTCGTGGGGGGAGAGGTCTTGGGTTTGAACCTGGACTTGGGTGAGCCAAGGAGACATGTTCGAGGAAAAACTGAAAAGCAATGAATTTAAACGCGAGGTTAAACCTAAAGTTTGTACCTAAAAGCACGGTTATTTCCTTCCAGGAACCTGTTTGTTCAACAAAAGCTACCGTCAAGCATTTGGAGACAGGATTAGTGCGCCATTATGAAATAAGGAGACACAGCAAAACATTGACCCTTTCCTCGCATATAGTATTCACTGTTCAAATGACATGCCTAAAAAGGTTGGCGATTTCTGTTCTTCTTTTATGGCAGAACATTATTAGGAAACAGCCATTGTACCATTCTTCCTTATTTGAATAATATATCTTATACAGGGGTTGGTGGGGAAGATGGCATTAGTCTTTGAGCAACCAGTGAGTAACGAAGTACCAACACAGAATGCCTGATTACAGGGGGAAGATTGCGGGACCGGTGGACATCAGGGCCTCGTTTGAACAAGAATGAGCCACTGATGGTCTTCAGGTGTAAATCACACAAGTCATTTGTCAAGGAAACTTTCTCAGTTAAGTTATACAACCAGGCAAAAAGAAACACTAAATTAACTTCTAAAAGAGATTCGTTAAATAGCAATAATACATTTTTGTAAGGCAGCTTGAGGTCGTGTTCGTGATCATAGAGAGTATAATTATCTGAAACTCAAAAGAAAGAAAGAAAAAAAGAATCTATACTCTACTTTTAAAGGAAATAAAACAAAAAAAATCTCCCTCCCGAGCACCATGTGTACAGTTTGTTTCCTACCATTAGGATATTCTATTAGGATGTCATACATCTGCACAGTTCATTGGTGCATACCCCAGCCTAGACTTCTTGGTGTCATACAAAACGTGGAAATTTTGCTGCTGATAGTTGCCAATTATTGAAAGAGCGGATCGAGGAGTCCCCAAAATTGCCAGGCAAACAACTTCCTCCGGATCTAGCCGGATGAAGTAGTTCTCGACGGGGAAATTCCAGACTGCGCCATCAGCAAACAGAATGCTGAAATCGGGCAACTCTATCTTCTCAACACCAGAGACATTGTAGCAAGGATCCAAAATTGGAAAATCTTGTACAATTGCATAGCCCTTCACCTTCTTAACAAATGCATCCTTTATAATCTGATAGGCTGGTTCTGCGAAATAACTAAGTGTGGTGCCGGAATCCACAATTGTACCCCCAACACCATCCGAGGTCATATTCCAAGTGCCCTCAGGGATGTTCAGCACTTCTCCTCCGACCATGATCGATTTTATTTGAACGTAATAAAATGTGTCTACTGGATTTTCTTTGCCCCCAACCAATGTAGTAAAATTCAATTCTGGGTGATTCAAGAGCTCCTTATCCTCGCCAAAAATCAACTTGCTGCTAACATTAGTGTCACTATTTCTGTCAACCAGGCAATATGAGAACGAGTGACCATATAGAGACTGAAGCTGGGAAGAAAACGAAAGAGGCCCTCTCCCAAGTCCTAACAATCCTGAGGCCCCATGGAACAAGCCTCTATTCCAATGACCACAACCAAACATAACATTTTCCACTCTCTTAAATTCTGACTTCCCGGTAGGCGATGTGAGATTAACCGTGAATGTTTCAAGTGAAAAATCACCGGTTGTATTAGAGCTATCACCGTACCAATAGAAATAAGGGCATGTCTGATTTTCAGCCTTGCAAGGCAGGGGAGGATCAGGAGAAGAAACCAAATGACACCGAGGATCATGGCAACCTATATTCCTAAAGGAACTAGACTCCTTAGGATCATAATAAGGTCCATTTTGCTCAAAACAATCATGACAAGGAACGCATTGAATCCAATTAAGGTCACTACCAGTATCAAGAATCAAAGAGTAGTGTTTAGGAGGGGTACCGATAAACACATCCATGAAATACTCTCCAGAGCCAAGACTCACCCCTGACTCCAAAGTCGCCATGAGCTGCCCGGAAAGCCCAGTTCCATGAGATTCAGGCGATGCTGCCGGTGCAACCACCGTCTTGATTTGCTTTTCCGGCCGATCCTTATCTTTCTTGAGCCTGGAAATGTCATTTTGATTCTTCTTCTCAATGATCCTTGTGTGGAGAGTCTGAATTCTAGCCAAGTCCCGGT
The DNA here is from genome assembly GCA_018804465.1 of Populus tomentosa. Lineage (NCBI taxonomy): Eukaryota > Viridiplantae > Streptophyta > Magnoliopsida > Malpighiales > Salicaceae > Populus > Populus tomentosa. Next base: position 16,529,742 of record CM031977.1, read on the forward strand.
TTGTGGATTCCACGAAAGATTCTTTGCCCTCAGATTTTCTATCCTTTGACCTGTGCTTCAAGTGGAGTTTGACCGTCTGTTTAGCCTCCTTTCCCTCTTCCCCTCCTTCATCGTCGTCGTCGTCATCTTCAAGAAGATCAAAATCTTCTTGCGAGACTATTGTCTGTGATTGTTTGACTTTCTTTGAAGTATCCAGGTCACAACCTGTGTTTGTTGTTGAAGAAGAAACTGCATTGAAGCTCATATGATCAGGCAATTCGATGCCGGCAAGAGTAGAGATGTTGGATTCAACATTCTTTCTATGGTCATGGATTCCGGCGATAGCTTCAAAAGCACCAGAGAGGAGTAAAAAAAGAACAAGAACAATAAAAGACCTGGACAACATAGCAACAATCCCTTTTTGTTTGGTCCCAGAGGAAATCCTACATCAATCAAACAAGAAGGCAAGAATGCCAAGAAAGCTCAAACAAGAAGAGATATATATAGCAAAAATTAACTAAAAGCTTGAAAGGTCGTTGGCTTAGAGAAGTGAAAGAAAAAAAAGACAAAACAAATAAATCTACGTCTGGTAATGAAAATGTTGGTTAATGCAAGTATTTATGATACAAGAGAAAGGAAAAGAAAAGGGCTAAAGGATTAACGTTTGAGGAGAAGAGAAGTCTCGCTTTGTTGTGGTGGTCTTTGTGAGTTCTAAGTTAGACCGAAAGATTAGACTTTGAATATTACGCAGAGCCTCTGCCTACACGCGGTTTGAATAAGGAAAATTAAAAAGGAAAAGAGAAGGATAGTATGCAATTAATATTATTATTATTATCATTATTATTATTATTATTTTACCTGGTCTTCCTTTTCTTGTCGGGTTTTTTCCTCTCTGCTTCTTGTTTCATTTGCCTTTCACTGTACTTATAGATTTGTAGTGGTCATATAACATTAGTCCAATACAGCTACGCAAGCCGGCAAAGACACTGGTAATATTCTTTGTTTTTAAAATGTTTTTTTAATTTTTTTTTTATATTTTCAAATACTTTTAATAAGCTAATATTAAAAATAAATTTTTTAAAATTTAAAAAATATTACTTTAATATGTTAATACCTAAAAAAACAACTACCATGGTTAATCTTCTTCCTCTGGCGGTGAGTTTTGACTTCTTGAAAGTGAAACCTATAAGTTTGACTGAAGGTGAAAGGAGACAAGACGCAAAAAAATTTGCGTATTCACACCTTCGTTGTACCAAAGAAAAGGTAAAAAACAGCTTCCATGGGACAAACCATAATTAAAAAGAGAAAAGCATCCTTTTCTTTTATCCCTCCTATTCATTATATTTTAAGATATTTAATTAACCGACCACAGTATAACATTTATGGTTCAAAAATAATTTTAAATTTAAGCTATTTATTTATTTTTATACGATGCTAGATAAAAAATAGAAGACACGTCTGCTGGGATTTTTGTTTTTTATTTAAATATTTTTTTTAAAAAATAAAACTAATTTTATTCAGGGTTCATGATTATCCCTTCTAATAAATGTGTTTTTTAAAAATTAAATTTGTATTCTCAATAAAAATATAATAATATTTTAACCAGTAAACCAGAATTTTAGTCTGAGCTTGCATACCTAATTTGTTAAAAAGAAAATTTCGAAATTTGCAAAACAAAAAAGAAAAAAAGAGGAGCAGATTGTGTATAAAAATGGTTAACAAAGACAGACACATAAAAATAAAATAAATAAATAAAGTAGCTGAAGTCATTAAACGCTAACAACTCAGAAAAGGAGTGGTCAGTTAACACGCACAGAGAGAGAGAGAGAGAGAGAGAGAGAGAGAGAGAGAGTTGACAGGATGGATGACTCCGTCACCGCGTGTAATCGCCACTGCGCGTGCGCATACATGTGCCTCAGAAATAAAAAAATAAAAAAATAGTTCTATCAGAGGATACCGTCATTTGTCTTGAACTCCTTAGTAAAAAGAGTTCTAACAACGTTAGTAATCTGGCACTTGAACCCAGAGTCAAGCTAGAGTTCGTAAAAAATAAGTTTTTGATACATAAATCTTTTTGCTAGCCTATGATTATTTATCTGTCCAAATTCATTAAACTAGTCAGGATTAGTGTTGTCTGGTTTTTTTTTTCAATTTTAAATTTGAATTTTGACACTGAGAATTAGTATAGGGACAATTTTGTTTTTCAATTTCTATCTTTATTTTTGAAACTAGAAATTAATCCAAGAATTAATGTCAGGAATTAATTATGACTAATTCAAATTAATTCTAGCATTTGTTTTTATCCCTAATCTCCTGTGTATAAATTGGGGTGGGTGGGAGGATTCAGTTTTATATGGAGGAAAAAATTATGTTCTCTCTTCCTTCTAACTTCCTTAATTGTTTTGCTCTCTAGTTTTACTTTCGTAAATAATCGCAAAGTATTATTATATTTATTTTTTAAAAAATAAAATTAAGGCTCTTAAAATTTTTAAGGATTATAAAAATAATTAAAATTTAAAACCAACTCATAAAAATATAAGAGCAACAAAAAACAATAAAGTTGGAAAATATGAGGTATATTTTACTAAATTTTGTTCTTAAAATGATATTATTATTGAATGTAAAAATCAAACTAAAAAAAATGATAAGTTGTTGATAAGTTTGGGAGCCTTCTATAACTTATGAAGAAAGAAATTTTTTACTGTCAATTATATACTTCACGAATTACACCATAAAAAAACTAGAAAATACATCATATGAGTTGCAAAATATGTCATAATCCATTTTTAACCCCTAATTTTCTCATATATTTTTAAAAATATAATTTCCCTTTCAAAATATACCTCTCAATGAAGTTCAACTCATTTTCATAATTTTTTGTATTTTGTTTCATTTTAGTTTGTATGATAAAATAGATAAATAAATAAAATATTAAAATAAAATTTTAGGGAGTGAATTGAGAAGAGTGAAAGAAAAAGGGACCAATATGGTTAAAGACTAAAATATAATGGAATATCATGCAAACAAGAAAAAAGAAGAAGAAGAATCAAACTAAATTACAAAATTATAGGAAGAGATCCTACACAATTAAGAAATTAAACTTTTAATTAATTTGGACCACGGAATTTTCCAATTAGGAATCCACAATCAAGAAGGAAATAATATAAAACATGAAATAATATAAAATACCATAACAATATTTTTTCAGTCTTGAATTTTTTTGTTTAGCGAGTCCTAGACAATATAAATAGAAAGGGACATACACGCATAAACATTATTACAGAAAAAAAAAACAAATAAACTATTCAACCAAAGTTAAAGAAAAAAACAAAAAAAAACCTAGAAAAAAATTAAAAAAAAAATTCACCTTTTCTTTTCAAAAAAAATAAAATAAGAAACCATGACCACCAAATTGTTGATTAACTACAACAACTTTAACCTAAAACAATTGACAATCTCCTTATTAGTGGCAATGACTAGCACTTAGTCCACCTATCTCTCCATACTTTTAGAGCCTCACTTAGTTTTTCTATTTCTCAACCATTTCATAGCCTTAAAACCTTTCCTCACCAATTTTTTATTCTGATCAAGCCTGAACATCATTAAAACAATGCCTTACCATTGTTGTCCTGAATAGCAATGTAACCTCATTTTTTTTTCCAATTGATTAAGCCTTTCATATAAGCCATCAATATCAGTGTTGAACCAATATTTTTATAGAACCCAAAATAACCCAAGATCTACCATATTTCCAACCTTAAACCTGACAAAAATCTACATAAAACAACCCAACAATGATTATAATAGTTTTCTATTAAAAAACCACATTATTTGTTGTTGATTTTGCAGGTTTCAACATTAAAATATAGAACACATGTGTCACACAACATAACATATTTTTTATGAGTCAATCTAGACTCGTGCGTGACCACCACGTGCCACACGAATAGATCCAATTCCATCAACTTTCAATTGACTTTAGCAACTCACAAAGGTTTATTTTGAACCTTAACGTTTTGATTTTTCTATTTTTGGAATGATTTGTAACTTGTTTGTTGGTTTTTCAATTCGTGAATATGCATTTGCTTGTACACCATTGACTTAATCATTTTGATTAATTTACCGTATATATATATATATATATGACTTTGATGTTAGATCATATTTATCAATATTAATTAGGGTGTTTTGGATGATTTGTAATATGTGGTCGTCTTTCCCTTATGTATGGATATATTTGTTGGATTATTGTGAGACTTAAGTTTAAATGGTGCATTATATGGTTTCTTTGTGTAATGTTGATCGGTCATAATAGACTTTAGGATGCTATAATCCTTAAATGGATCATGTCCCTGAAAAATTGAATTTTATCATCTAAAAAATATGATTTTTGTTTTCACTAAAAAGATATGTGAATATTTTTTTTTTTCTGAAGAATCAATCAAGGAATGATATAATCCTTAAAATGGTTTTGTTTCCAAGAAGTTGGTTGGTGTCATCTAAAGAGTGTAATCTTGTCTTTTTTAAAAAATTTGACTAAATAAAAGTTTTGTTTTATCAAAGAATCAATTCGTAGGTGGTATAATATTTAAAAAGGTTATGTTCCCAAAAAATTAAAACTTTATGATTTTTAAAAAATATAATATTTTATTTTTATCAAAGAATCACCCTGAGCATGGTAAAATTCTTAAAAGGGTTTTGTCATAGTAAAGTCAAAACTTAACCTTTTAAAATAAGAATATAAATTGTATAACCAAAGAAAATGGACCAGAGGCTAATTCAACACACTAAATATTTTTTCAAGTTTCGCTCCTGTATCTAAAAATAAGGATTGAGGGCATCATTGCTATACTTGAATCCCAAATCATTATCTTCAGTCATATAAACCTTTTACCTCTATAAAATCTCTAGATTGATATTGCAAGCATTAATAGTTATTACTAAATCCTAGATTTGTGCTACGCTGCCAGAAACACAACATTAAGTTAAGGCAAAAATATTTTTATGCACACACAGTAGATACCTTTTTTCATTAAAAACAAATACAAAGTAGTTTACTGCGGTATGATGTTTAAGGGTGAATTTTATTTTTCTTTTAACATACTTAACTCTGATTTCATCCTCGATTCAACTAAGTTCAAGAAGACAAAGGACTGCATCAGAGATAATCTAATCAAGTGTGCTGGAATTTGGATTAACTGGTAGTTTCAATAACATGACTTAATTAGGTCGTCCATGCAATGAATTCTCCCTGATTTTTTTTCCCGAAACACAGAAACACAAGTGGCTTAATGCTAGTACATGGCGTGCTGCACACGAGGGTGGGCATTTCTTTTAAATGGTTGCGTCGATGAGAGGACAACACGGATCGAGCTCAATTGATTCTTAGCGAGACTTTGAAGAAGAAGAAGAAGAAGAGGATCCTAAAAGATAAAATTACGTCGAATAACACTTGTCTATTCTCTTGAATTGATGTTCCAAGAAACCAAGAGGAAATAGAATTATTCCAAGCAGATAAAAGTGACTGTTTATTCGTTATAAATCGGTCAGTCACTTCACGATTTGACACGCTTCATTTTCTATTTGAGGAAAGTAGACTAAAGGACTCGCCTCCCTCAGCACCCAACTTAAGGTTAGAATTTTTCCTGGCCAAATACACGACTTGCATCGCCACACGGCACCCACCTAGATTACGGCTCACCTGTGTGAATGCCTGGGCGATAATTGGCCTCCGAATGCGGGGATTGAAACCTGTGACCTTGAACCTTCAAACACTGTGTCGTGGAACCTGTTCTTGGGTTGTACGAGCTTTTAATTTACCTAAAATAATCATGACAAAGCATGAGGAGTTCGGACTTCCATTTGAGTGTGCTGGAACAGATGTAGGAAGCGTTTGTTTCTGTGTTTGTAACTGTGTTTTGGCAAATTTTAAATTTTTTTTTTTTTAATTAAAATTGAGTTACGGTTGTACTTTTTGGATCGTTTTGATGTGCTGATATCAAAAATGATTTTTAAAAAATAAAAAAACATCATTTGCATGTATTTCGGCACGAAAAGCTATTTGAAAAGCAACCGCTACCACACTGCCAAACACGCTCGTAGTAGATTTAGTTTGGAACGCGTTGAGACTATATTTTAAAAATTTGATTATAAGGTGCTGTTGTCAAAAACATTTTAAAAAATAATTATTATTGTATTTTCAGGCACACTTCATTGGAAAAATAGTTACAAGAGGAACGGAGAGGGGGGGAAAACAGAGGAGAAAAGGCAACAATAATGATGCGGTAGGTTTATGACTTATCAGGCAAATTCACTGAAAATACAAAACAAACGCTGAAATGCCAATGCATCAGGCATGACGATATCGAAGTGGAAGTAATTTTCTTATTTGCCGTCCATTGCAAGCTCGTGAAAGGAACCTTCGGTGCTGCCCTGCTCTTCGCTGATATAGCTCGGCATTGGTGAATATTACGGATGGACTTACTTTTCTTCTTTAGACTCCATTTGTTTTTACTCTCTTATTTCATAAAAATATATCATATAAGTTCCTATTTTATTTTAAGAATTTCTTAAACGATTTTTCTTATTTTAAGTTGAATTATTCATGGTTTTAAATGAAATAATATATCATTGTCGAGATTTATTGCAGGAATAAGCCCGCGAAAACAACGATCAACCCATATAAGCTCTTGAAGTTAAAACAGTATTTACGGAACTCATTTGTTGTCTATATTGGTATTTACGATGCTTAATATATATTAATATATATATATATATCGGTATCATATGATTTTTCCTCCTTGGAGATTATATTTTTTCTCGATTGTTTCTAATTAATTTCTTAATTTTATCCCTCTTATTAAACAGAAAATAATCTAAAATAAAGGGAATGTTCGCATTAATTTTTATTTGGAATGTCCAGAGACTCGAAGGCCAATGGCATTGAAATACGGATTGAGAGGAAGAAAAGGACTCCAAGGGAGGTTGGGAGGGGGAGTAGTCTGCGGCAAACATAAATGCCGTAGCAGCCATGAAATTTAGTTTTGCGTATAAAATAATTATCTGGGTGTGAATTTTCAACTATCAAATCTGGTTGCTTGGACCAATGAATTTGCATAATTGTGGACTCCGAAGAATAATAACCACATGGTGTGTAGTGTGTGCATCGAAAGGGGAAATAGATGGCACCGAAGTACCCCTAGGTCGTGTGGCATTGGTACATGGGTTTTGTCTCCTTCACCCCTTGTTTTTCATGGCTGCTTCTTTCTTTTTTTTCATTCTTATATTTTAAAAAAAGGAATTATTTGATATCATATTAGTTTTGTGCTGGGAAATTCTATGACGCTCAGGAAATAATCTAGAAATGAAAATTGCAAATGATATTGAACGTCCCGAATCTTATCTCTCCATGTAAACAGTGAAGTAGTTGAGAAAAAATCCTGATTTTTTTAGTATATTATATAATATCGATACATGACTCCTGAAATATACACGTCTTATTCTGTTTGTTCTGCCGTTAGTATGGAATATTATTTAAGAATTTGAAGATTAAGTTATTTGCATAGTTTTAAGACCCGGCCCGGTGGTCGACCCGGTCCAAGGCCCGGGTTCCGGGTTTTGACCGGGTCACCGGGTCTCGACCGGGTCGCCGGGTCGGCCGGGTCAAAATTTATTTTTTAATTTTTTTTTAAAAAAATCAAAACGACGTCGTTTTAGCAAAAAAAAAATAAAAAATAAAAAGTCAACGGGTTTGGGGCCGAGTCTTGCCGGGTCAACCGGGTTCCGGGTCGACCGGGTCTGGCCGGGCCAATTCCCAAGCGGGTTTTGACCTTCACCCGGACCGGTCCCATGTCCGGGTCGGCCGGGTCCCGGGTCGACCCGTCGGGCCGGTCCGGGTTTTAAAACTATGGTTAATTGATTCTAATATACCGTGATGGACTTTGTATTTCAACATGAGCTGGAAACCCACTTGCGTTGATAATGAATGTAGACTAGACTGCTAGCCGGGCGTGTTACTTGTTCTTGCTCCCTTCCAAGAGTAAACATCAGGGGAGTCTATGAATTGTCAAAGTGAAATAAATACGCACGCTAATGACCATCGTTTTCATGAGTCGTGAAGTTTGCTGTGAAAATCTTAAATCAATCTCTTGGGATTTTAGCCAGGATCAAGAATAAGATGTCGGATTCTCACCGCCGGCTGAGAAAGTGGACGGAAAAAGAAAAGAACTCCGGCATGCCATTCCGAAGGAGTGGAAGTTTTTGCAGGGTTGTGTCTTCCATTGTATACGTGGAATTAGTTTTTTTTTACGGAATCCCTTGGTTATTCCTGACACAGCACGAAGAAAAACCTACGGTCTATATATCCAGTAAATAATCATTTAATAATTCAAGAGGGCTGCGATTTTAGAACATGGCCATCATTACAGAGAAAGGGTGTTTAAAATTAGTAGAACTGACGACTAATTTTAACCTGAAGTTGATCCACGACCCAGTCATGCAATTGAAAATACAGTGTATATACCATATTGTATTATTCCATGAATGATACTGATGCCTTACGAACGACTGGCAAGCAAGAAAAGGACGGAAAGGGTTGTGGACTTCTGGATTCACACACAAAAGTTGGTGGTGTTGTGGGATTCCCAACACGCAATCACGTTTAAGTTTGGCTCAAAGACCCATCGAAAGATCAAGTAATAAAATATTGTTCAATCCATGCAAGTAAAGATCGAGGAAGTGCTTGTTTCGAGGTGGAAGCAAAAGATTTTGAAAATTGGAGAATCTGGTGTGGAATTCAATCACACACAGAGACTTGAAGCATTGTCTGGAAAGATTAAACTCTAATATTTGATTTCAAATCTCCTCGTCTTTCCATCCCATCAGCATTTCTACTGGTTCGTCGGTTTTTCTCAATACGTTTCGGCCGGAAGTGATAGTCAAACAAAAAAAACTGCTCCAAAGTCGTCGCCCTTGAAAGAGAGATGCTCTCTGGGGTCTGCTCCATGTTCTTAGCGTTTTTGCCAGAAATTATAAGAAAAAATAAAAAAAATAAAAAATGCCAGTTGTTTGGTTAAACCTTACACGTAGCTGTCAAGTGGTCAAAAGGCAAGCATACCTTGTGGATCAAGCGATGGGGGGAAATCATCATTACTACCGTTGAAAATTTATCTTGCATTTTTTACATTTACGTGCATATCGCATGGTTTTTTTCCTTGTTCTAATAATAACTTCATTTTTCAGCTTATGGATGGAAGACAATTCCGCTCACACGAGGGTGCGCTCTTAATTTCCTCCCAGATTCTTTAACAAAAAGAAGTAACGAAAACGAAAATCCCCAAAAATCGTCATCAAAATAATTAAAATCCCCAAAAATCGTCATCAAAGTAATTTCTTTTATTTTTTATATAAACATATCTAAATAATAATAAAATACTCAAATAAAATTTAAATCTAATGTTTTTTTTAAAGAAAAACACTCTTTTAATACATATGTGAAAAACATAATACCAAACAAATGATAAAGAAAAAGGCTAAAAAAACAAGAAAATTAAAAAAAAAAAAAAAAGTTGTGCCGAGAGTTATAATCTCATAGATGGCTCCTTGAAAGGAAGAAAGAAAGAAAACTACTTTTAGAGAGAACATCTTATTTGAAATTATGATATAAAGTATTTTTTAAAATATATTTTTTATTTGAAAATATATTAAAATAAATATTTTTAGATTTTTTTAATATTTAAAATTATTACATTAATATTATCCTAAAACAATAAAAAATATCAATTTAATATATTTTCAAACTAAAAATACAATTAAAAAAACAATTAAAAATTGAAGGGGAAGTTGTGACTTATACGGTAGGCTACTTAAAAAAACAAAAAAAGAAAGAAAGAAAGGAAGCTCGTACTTGAGTGATTTGATTGTGGGGACTTCGCCATGTTTTTTTCAACTCGTTGACTAATATGGCTGGCTTCCTCTTCTTCTTCTTTTTTAGTGGTTATCCATTCGAATATATAAATTCAAAACCTTAAATTCTTGTTCGCTTACGAAAAAAACAAATTAATTTGAAGAGAAACAAGTATTACTTAGGATAAAAACAATTTAATTCTGCAAATTTAAGGGATATATATAGCTTTAATATTACTACTATATACAGATTAATTAATATTCTAGAAACATGTACTAATTACTCTTGTTTTCGCAGCTGCCTGGCTGTGTTTTTTAAGATATATATATATTTGTTTTAAATTATTTTTTTATTTTTAGATGATTTTAATAAAATAATATAAAAAATAAAAAATATATATTATTTTAATATTTTTTTAAATAAAAAATATTATAAAAACAACGGTTAATTATCACTGTTTAGTTTTAACAAATTTAAGGGGTAGAAATAAAATGAGTGTTTGGTTAATATGATAATTAAAAAATTAAATTTAATTAAATTTTAAAAAATAACTATAAAAGTAAAGAATCGAATTGTGTTTTTTCCTTCTAAACATAATTTCCCCCTCGATTTCATACATTTTAATAATTCGATCTTACAGGCAGATTCTACGGCGTACATGGTAAGTGCCACCCGTGCATGTCCCCACTCCTTCGTTAGTAGCTGCTGCATCTGGGAGGGCGGTGGAGTTGCTTCATCAGAGGTCAGGTTATGTAAGTCAGTTTTTAGAACTGTTTTTTTAAAATATTTTTAATTTTTTTTAAATTAATATATTTTTAATATTTTCAAATATTTTAATATACTGATATTAAAAATATTTTTTAAAAAATAAAAAATATATTATTTTAATGTGTTTTAAAATAAAAAGCATTTTGAAAAGTAACCGCTATTACATTTCTGCATGTTTATTTTTACAGTATAAATCGAGTTTTTAAAAGAAAGTAAAAAATTTTAAATTAAAATTAATTTTTATTTTTAATATATATTAATATAAAAAAATTAAAATTAAATATTATTTTAATATATTTTTAAATAAAAAATATTTTCAAAAATATTCATTACTATAATACCAACATCAATCCTCTTTCATTTCAGACCAATACCCTGCAGAGTACAAACACACACCAACTCAGTGAGTTGGAGTTTGATCTTCTCTTCAAAACATCCATCCTAGCTAGAGAATAATAACATTGAACTTCATCACTACGAGGGGCAGTATGCAACTTTGACGAATCTCTTAACTCAGCCGCTCTTACTTAAATGACACCACGTGGCAGCTAGCCTGTAAAGTCACTTGACATGGTTTCAAGTGACTTGTGATGGGACTTCATTCCCGAAATATAGTTTACACCCCACTGCCGAAGAATAATTTAATTTTTGTTTTATTCATTTATTTGTTTAATTTAATTTTATTATTTTTAAATATTTTATTTAGTTTACTATAAGTTTAATTATTTATTCTAGTTAATATTTTAGTATTTATATGTTAATTTTATAAATATTAAATCATATTTTTTATGAATTGAATAAAATTTATAAAATTATAGGCTTTTTCAACACTCAATCTTTCTTTTCTATTTTTTCTTTTATTTAGTTTTTTTTTATTAGGTTTCAATTTTTTGTTGCATCTCACTTCAACTTAGATACTGAGCATAAACAATACATAAACTAATTTAAATTTTTAAATTTTAAAATTGAATAAAAACCTCATATATGTGAGAGTATTTGTCCTGTTTGTAATTGTAGTAGTGGTTATAGTTCAAAATATTTTTTATTTAAAAATACATTAAAATAATATTTTTTTATTTTTAAAATTAGCATATTAAAATAATTTAAAAATATATAAAAAATAAAATTTTAAAAAATACTATTTGTATCGCATTCACAAATGACGCTCTTCGACACATGACCTGAGAAAGGGAGAAGAAGAAAAAGCAGTGCATCAAGATCAACAATAATGTGATCTGAGAAAAGAAAGAAAGGCCACACCCATCAGCCACCCACAACCACGGCCAGCGCAACAGTGCATTAACAGCCCGCATCAACAAGTCAGAGCTTGCACCGGCCTGTTTTGACGATTTCAACATTTGCATTTATGAAACTGTTTATTGCCCGTGGAATGTATTACGGCCGGGAGTCCAGGATTGCTTGTTTGGTGGTGGATGTGACTTGACAGAAGATGACCTGTGTTGACGCCTGTTTCATGGTTTGATGTGAGCGCTTGCCATGAACACCAATCTTTCTTCATTGCCGGTGATCGAAGAGACCCAGCACAATGAGGAGGAGTCATCTTTAGGTAGGAAGTTATACACGAGTGATTGCACAGTAATTTTTCTTTTTCAGTCTGCATTATTGACAGTTATAGAAGATGGAAAATCAAGGGAGATTCAAATTCTTCAAAAATTAATCAACTGGGTGTTTCAAATGAAAGCCAGAAAGTTGTGACAAAAAGAAAACCAACACCATAGTCCCTCACTACCTCGCTTCTCCGCAAAATTCATTTTTTTTTTATTTTTTCATGTATTTGTTTTTAGTTGTAATTTCTTTTATTTATTATTGAAAAAAGTTGAAAAAAAGTCAAAAAGAAAAAAGAAAGTGAAAAGTGACAATGGAAAAAAAATTGAGAGAAAAGTGAAAAAAAAATAGGTATCCAAAGTTAGTTCTACCTACACCAACAACATCGATCCAATCATCCAAGTAGTTTATTATTATTATCAAGCAATTTGTGATCTCAATTTCATCCCTAAGTTAATATTACATAAATTTGCATAATGATCATCTAGTATCTAACATTGAGTATATATTTACTATAGACCTGACCATCAGTGATTAGTTATACCATTAGGGTCATTCAAAGGGAATTAAAACTTATGCAAACAACATGTCTAAAAGAGTTGAACCCATAAAAAGTTTTTGAATAAAGCACTCAAAGACCAGTAAAAATTACAGCAACAACCACTATAAGCAAGTTCACCTTAAGGGTCACCGACATGAATATCATCTAGGTTATTCTAGAGATGATGACCTTAATGAACAAGTCATGAGCCCTTATAAAATAGAGGGCTCCACTTTTAAAGGTCATTATTAGCCTTGAATTTTTAATAAATGGATTAGTTATATGGATAACTTTTTTTTATTGTTACAACTTGAGAGTTAGGTTTGCCAACATAAAGCTCATTGGAAGAGCTTAACTTTATTCAAAATATGTTGAGGATTATCCATAGAGGAGAGGTAAACCTCTCATCACTTATTGGAATAATATGAAACAAAAATTACAGGAAAAACAACTACATCAATTATATATATATATATATATATATATATATATATATATATATATATATATATAAAGCTTTTAGACCAATGAAATAATCTTAGGCAATGGAAAAAGGTTTGTCAATGAGTATATATCACAAGTTAATAATTACATGATGAGATGTGCCATAAAAGAGAATGAAGTCGTGATTTTATGTAGGTTTTGTAAAAGTTTAAATAGTGATTTTAGGAAAAAGGTCATGCCTGTAGGTGTTTTCAATCTTTGCTAAGCTTATACTGTAGTGCAAGATTATAAGTTGTTTATAAAAAGTCAACGGACAAAACATCAGGATCCCTGTATTAACTCTTATAAGTCTCAGATCAGAAATAATGGGTCTTTGTTAAATGCTCCACCCCATAGATCTAATCATAGTAGTGCCTAAATTTATAAAGAATATAAAGACAAACAAGATATAAAGAATATAAAGAAAAACTATTATGTACAAGTGTATGAACTTAATCATGAGGACTTTAGTGACATAGATGAAGAAGATATACAACAAAAGAAACTTAACACAACAAGTCCTAATAAGTCTGAAAAATGAGGGTAATGAAGAATATAATAAGTCTGCTTTAGTGGTGAAGGAAATTTTAGGAGACTCTCTAGTGAAACTGTTTGAAGAAGTAAACATAGTGTTAAAAGATGTTCTAGATACTTGTCCACTTGAGCTCCCTAATATCTTATGTCCTGTTATAACCAAATTCTAGGTTATTCCCTAAAAATTAATTTTTTTAAAAAAATAAAAATGAAAAAATAAAATAAAAGCTGGCAACGTGGAGAAAGCAGACCAAGAACGACTACAAAAATAGAAAAAAAAAATCAAGCTGTAATTTTGAAGGAAATTCAAGGCCTAATTGTTCCCCATTATGCTTAAAAAAATGAAGAAAAATGCAAATTCAAGGTCAAATTAAATGATTATTAGATGAATTTGCATAAAAATTAATTCCAATGATATAATTAAATTTTTACTAGGCCAATTTGATTTAATTATGGGCCAAATTAAATTTTTAATTATGTTTAAGAATTAATTTGGGTCCAATGAAAGGATTTAATTAAGTGCAAGGACTTAATTATACTTTAAATGGGTCAAATTACTTATATTTATGGCTTAATTGCTGAAAAATTAAGTTTGGGAGCTTAATTTGGGTTTAATTGAGAAGATTGGAATATTAAAAGATCAAATTTAATTTTTACCAAGTTAATTGATTGAAATTGGGGGCCAAATTGGAAGAAAATTGAAGTTTTGGGGTCAATTAAGGGTTAAATTGAAGAAATCCGAGATCAAGGACCAATCTGTAATAGGCAGCAAACTATGGGGGTTCAATTGACAAAAATCGGAGGTGAAATTGAAGAAATTAAAAGTTTAATGGTCAATTAAGGGTTAAATTGACAAAATCCGAGACCAAGGACCACGTTGTAAAAGGCGCGTAACTTTTATTAACAACTGCAACCACATCCCCAAACAGGCATTATATTTGATAGTTTATGTAATGCATATTTATTTTTATTTTATTTAGAAATGTTTCAGCTCCAAAGTTTGTGTTAATGGACTTTCTATTAGATATCTTTAACGTAACAAAAAAAAAAAAAGATTTTTCTTTGTTGAGGGGAGGGAGAGCTAACTAGAATTTAATGGTGGTGCAAAATATAAAAAATATTATTTATTTTTATTTTATTTAGAAATGTTTCAGCTTTAAAGTTTGTGTTAATGGACTTTCTATTAGATTTCTTGAACGTAACAAAAAAAAAAGATTTGTCACTTTATTGAGGGGAGGGAGAGGTAACTAGAATTAATTTGGGTTCAATTAAAGAATTTAATTAAGTGCAAGGACTTAATTATACTTTAAATGGGTCAAATTACTTTTGTTTGGGGCTTAATTGGTGAAAAATTAAGTTTGAGAGCTTAATTTGGGTTTAATTGAGAAGGTTGGAATTTTAAAAGATCAAATTTAATTTTTACCAAGTTAATTGATTGAAATTGGGGGGCAAATTGCAAGAAAATTGAAGTTTTGTGGTCAATTAGGGGTTAAATTGAAGAAATCCGAGACCAAGGACTAATATGCAACATGTGTCAAACTATATGGGTTTAATTGACAAAAACCAGGGGTGAAATTGAAGAAATTAAAAGTTTAATGGTCAATTAGGGGTTAAATTTACAAAATTCAAGACCAAAGACCATGTTGTAAAAGGCGTGTAACTTCGGGGTGCCAATTGAAGTTCATCAAGAGCTTAATTGCATTAAATCAAAAGTTTAGGGTCAATTAGGGGTTCAATTGAAATCAATTAAAAGTTGAAGAACTAAATTGAAAATCAGTTAAAATCCTTAATTCAATCCGAAACGGCACCATTTTACATTATTTTTTTTAAAAAAGAGAGGACCAGACGACGCGTCGTCTGGTCACTGTTCATTTCCTTCCCTGTTTTACCTGAAAGAAACAGTATGGGAGCCTACTTTGCAGGTGCATTTAATGCTTGATTTCTCCATCAAATCGAACAAAACTTGCACGAAACGGATCCCCTGCAGTTCCTCTACAACCCCATGTGATCGTTTCAGGATTAATGACATTACGGCGACACAGGCGACGATGTGAAGAGGCCAACTCAAGTAGCCTTTTCTTGCAGATTTGACAACTCAGGGAGGCTACTTTGAACCAACGGTTGAGATCCTTCCTAACCAAATCAAGGGCTGAAATTTTACTCCGGTGTAGAAAAGATTACCCTCTTCCACCGCCTATAAATAGAGGCTCCGTTGATGACCTGAGGGAGAGGAAAATTGAGTCTAAAGTTGACAAAAAAAACCCCACTGCCCTGTTTCTGCAGTTTCTCTCTCTACACCGCCCCAACCACCAAACAGAGCCACAAACAGCTTCTCCACCACCATCTCCACCACAGGTATCCATCCCAACCGCAAGCCAGCCACCCTCCATGCTTGAAACTGTCACCGTTTCTTCCTCTCTTCCTTCCCCGTGATTGACTCTGGCCATCGTTGCTCCCAGCGACGCCACAAAAACCATCAGCTCAATCTTCTGATTACGGCCTAGACTCCTTTGTCACGTGAGCTGCTCCTTCGTCGACATCCATCTCTGCAACTATTCCAGTTGCATGCGGAACGTGAACTACTATTCACGTTTTGCACATAATTAAACTTTGGGGTGGGCTGGACCTGTTCCAGCCCAGCCTAAGTGGGTGGGCTGGTTCGGCCTACCCCCTTAAAGGAGCCAGTTTTGTGTGGCCGATTTCGGCCCAACCCGGATAGGCTTGGCCCAATTAGCTAAGTGTTTACTTGGTAATGGCAATTACACTATGCCCCGACCATTCCTTGTAAACCCCTACACTGCCTTCACGTGAGGTGGTCACTAGGCAATTCATAGACCTTTTTAAGACTAGTTCATAGACCTCACTCCATCTTCGAACATATTCCCTTATAGACTCTTTGTTGTCTTTCTCCATGACTTGCAAGCTTAAACGATCAGGGCCCATATCTATATTGAACTTATATTGCCTCATGAAGGCATCAACTAAATCCTTTCATTTTTTAACCTTGGTATTGTCCAACCGCATATACCAAGTGAGGGTAACATCACTCAAACTGTCTTGAAAGAAATGAATCAATAGTTTCTCATCATTAACTACCTCAGTCATTTTGTTGCAGTATGATTTGAGATGAGTTATAGGGCATTGAGTTCCCATATATTTAACAAATTCTGGCACTCTAAAATTTTTGGGAATGACAACGTTGGGCACCAAACACATCTCAACAGCCTTTATAGGATCATATAGGTGAATTCCCTCAAATGCCATCATCCTTTGCTCTAGGGCAATGAATTTGTTCAGATCATCTTCTTTTACCATCTTGCCTTTTTTAGATTCCTTCTCGTTTGCCTCTAGATTCTGTGGAGTGAAGGGATTTACGAGCATAGGTTCAAACTGAGCTATATGTGTTGCTTTTCCGGATTTGTCTCTCAGGGCCTGTACGAGTAGACTAGTAAGCCTCGCGACTTCTTCTCTAAGATTGTCCACCTTTTTTTAGTGTTGGGCTTCCAACTGGGATCTTTCTTCGTTTTTCATTTATCTTTTTCTCAAACGAGTGCTATAGATGGGTTTCAATGGGGAACCTATATTTCATTTGCTAAATGTAAATAATGCAATTATGCAAAAATGTTGAAGCAACTAAAAAAATGCATATGAAATGCGAACTCGCCTTTCACGGGATGACAACCTAATAGGAAGATCCGAATCGCTGAGTGCATCAAAGGGTTGGTCATTATCTAGTTTTAAAGGGTCTCTCGCATGCTTAGTGATCGTCCATGAGAGGTCGATATGAGGCTTACAGGTAGTGTGAAAATAGAGGCCTGAGTAATATCAGTTTGGCATATCAACCACTTCCAAGTACACAATCAAGCGAGAGTTGGATGGTTTCACGAGTCTTACCTAGGCTAAAGCCGTTGGGGTACCATTACTCCCCTACCGATCCTAGATTTTAAGGCGTGTGCTCTTAACGTGATGCATGACAATATAAACAAGGATGCATGCTAGAATAATAAATGCAAGAAAAATAAATAAATAAACACAACAAACAAAATATCAATAATAAACAAAAGGCAAAGCTTAGTCCATTAGTCCTAGTGGAGTCATCATTCTTGTTGTAACCCAATTTTGGCCAATTGGCTTTTAATTTAATTTTTACAGGGTTTAAAATGTTATTCCTTTTATGCCAACCATTGCTGAAATCACTTGACATTAAATTCTTATGGGAAGGTCTATTCCTAACTTTGTTTGTTATTCCTTTTATGTCAATCCTTATAGGAGACACGTCAAACAAATGACTATATGATGCTAACATCGTTATCCTACAAACTTTGTTTGTCGACACGTCTCTTTTTACAGAAAAGGACCGATGTCAAGGGTATTTATACCAAATATGGATTATGTCCATTATTTATTTTTAGTAACTCAAGACGTAACTCTTTTTTTTAGGGTTAAACGTCGATATTTTAGACGAGTCTCCTATTTTTAGGGATTGATATCATTTGTTTGACATGTCTCCTATTTTTTAGGGACCGACGTTAACCATCTTTAAAAGAAACAATTTGCAAATAAGCTCAAAAGATAATAGCATTTGAATCAAATATAAAAACACATAAGTAAGGGTAACCTTTCTCTTGAAAAGATATTTTAAGGGTGGTGTCTACCTTCCCTTAATCATAACTAACCTAGTACCCGAATCTCTGGGACCAGTGTCTAACTTGGAATTTCTAGTTTCCTCATATTACTAGATGGTGACTCCAATAAAATCTTCATTCCCCCCAATCGAGAAAAAAAATCTTTTTGTTAAATAAACAAAAAGTGAAGCCGTCACCCGACGTTGTGTATCGATAGAATGACGACTCCACTAGGGACTTAAGGTTGAACCAACTACTTGTGTTTGCTTTCAATTTGTTCTATCTTATTGCTATTTATTTTTTGAGCATTTATTTTATTTGCACTTTTTATTTTATGCTATATTTATTGTAAATCATTTCAATTTTTTAAATTGCACATGCATGCATGTTATTTATTTGTTATTGTAAATCATTTCAATTTTTTAAATTGCACATGCATGCATGTTATTTATTTGTGTATTCACACACTTCACGGTGAACCCATAAAAGCTCTAGACCCGAGCTCGTCCTTTTTATGATTAGAAAAGAAAGATTTAGGTGACAAGTGTGACTTATGTCCACTGATGCTCATTTGGACTGTCGCTTAGATTTTAACTCACTATATGCAACTAGTATTGTGGAGTTTTTCTCTCATACTCATGTTGTTTAAGGTTAAGAGACAAAATTGAACCAACATGATAAAGGGGATTGTTTGCCATCAGAATTTAAGTCTCAGTTGCCAGAGCATGTTAAATTAAATGACAGACCACTTGGTACAAGACAGTTGCTAGATTGTTGGGAAAAGTTATCCTCTCATGATCAAATCAATTTTCAGAAACAATATGGAGATCTATCATATTTACTGAAAATTAGGGTCCAACATGCTTGTTTTCAAGCCATGATAGGGTTCTGGGATCCAGAATATCGGTGCTTCACTTTTGATACCGTGGATATGACTTCTACTATCGAGGAGTATGATTCCCTGTTAGATTGTACCAAGTCAGAAAAAGTGTATTTTTACAAACATATAGAGCATGCACCTTCTAATTTCGCTTGGATTACTCAGATAGACTATCAACTAGCAAAATCACATACGATTAAACGAGGAAATAGCCAGGGTTGGTTTTAGAATGTACTAGAAGCCATATTCAAGAGGAGACTACACGATGAAAGCAAAGAAATTCGATTAAGAATTTTAGCCTTAGGCATATATGGTTTGGTTCTTTTCCCATCTGCCAAGGGAATGATCGATTTTGAGGCTGTTAATGTATTTAAAAATGTGGTGACCCTTAAAATTAACCTTGCTACAGCAATATTGGCAGAAACCTTCTCATCCTTGAATTATTGTAGAAAAGCTGGAAGGGGTCGTTTAAGATGTTGCTTGCAGTTGTTGTTTGTCTGGATTGTGAGTCATATGATTGAGGGGAAGATTTCAGGTTTGATTGGTACCCCATGGCATCTTTATTCTAAGCTGGAGAATTTTGCTGAAAAACATTTGCTTGAAGTAGGAAGAACCACATGTGAATCAATGTTTCGAAGTCCAAGTAAATCTCAGTTTCATTGGAGGAGTCGATACTTTTACTTCAAATCTTATCTGGCATACTGTGGTGAGTACCCATGGGTTCCGTTGATAGGAGCCTGCTGCTGTATTAGTTATTGTCCCAACATGGTTTTACGACAGTTTGGATTTGAGCAGTTTATTCCAAGGACTACCGAACTGGCAACATTTTATGAAGATTTCAAGACCTCGAAGAAATTATTAGAGTCAGTGAAGAAGGCATAAAAACATCCTGGTATGGTTACTTCTGCTAAAAGAGTAGAAGGAAAAACAACTAAAGGATATCCAATATGGCAAAAGAAAAGGGGAAAAGGGTACAAAGTTCCTCCTTTTAAAGTGCCACCCAGATCTTTGATTCAGTTTCCTGAAGACATATACGAAGAAGTCCGCGCCCAACAAGAGTCTTATAACCTAAGTTTGAATGCTGAAGTGGAAGAGTTAGGGGCTAAAAAAAGAAAGTTAGAATCTAATCTAGTCACTCAAAAAAAAGCTTTGGCTATCACAAAACGAGAAAAGGATGACTTCTTAGCTCAGCTACAACATCAACAACTTAAGTTCCAGCAATTACAAGAAAAATATGTACTTTCATCAGAAGATAAGAAGAGGCAAGATGTTAGCATGAAGAGATGGGTTGGAAGAGCATCAAAAGCTGAAGAAATGGTATTGAAGTTGGAAGAGAGAAATGAATCAATTCAGGAGCAGTGTCGAAATCAAGATATAATAATTGCCAATTTAGATGAGTAGGTGGACCATTTGCTTTCTATTAAGCAAACCTTATCATCAGAAAAAGAAAATGCAGAAAGAGAAGCAGAATGTTGGGCTTCTGAAGCTATGCGCTATCATGAACAAGCAGATAATGCCAAGAATTATGCTTTAGGATTAAGAGACATAGCCTAAAAAATAGTAGATGGTAAGCCAATGACTAGAAATGAATTCCATCAGTTTTTTGGGTTGATCAGAGATGGAATTAATGAGATCTCAGCATATGACGGTCCAAGGCTTTGGAAAGATTGACTTGTTGTGATTTTAATTTTGTAAAATAATGAAAGACAATTTCATCATGAGAAATGCTTATTTTGATTCTAATTTATGGCATCAAATTTCTCTCCTAAATCGGTTCAAGTTCCTGTAGGTTTGGAATCCCCAGTGAGAACTTTTTTAAGAGAATCTGATCTGGTCTGTTCCTCGTCATAAGTTAAAGGAAAACTTGAAACAAATAACAAGCATGCATAAACCATTGGCATTTTGCATCCATTTATGCATTTCATTTAGTTTACTTGCATTCATTCAGGTTGAAATATAGATCCCCAAAAGAGCATAAAAATCATTACACTCGACTACGAAGGAAGATAATGAAGAACGAAGAAAGAGCCCATCTAGAGGCTCATTATCAAATAGAGTTGGAGAACATGAAAAACTAAATCAAATAGACTTGTAAGTTGTGTAATATCGTTTTTCACTCTATTTGATAATGAGCCTCTAGATGGGCTCTTTCTTCATTCTCTATTATCTTCCTTCATAGTCGAGTGTAATGATTTTTATGGTCTTTTGGGGGACCTATATTTCAACCTGAATGAATGCAAGTAAACTAAATGAAATGCACAAATGGATGTAAAATGCCATATGGTTTATGCATGCTTGTTATTTGTTTCAAGTTTTCCTTTAACTTATGACGAGGAACAGACCAGATCAGATTCTCTTAAAAAAATTCTCACTGAGGACTCCAAACCTACAGGAACTTGAACCGATTTAGGGGAGAAATTTGATGCTATAAATTAGAATCAAAATAAGCATTTCTCACGATGAAATTGTCTTTCATTATTTTACAATATTAAAATCACAACAAGTCAATCTTTCCAAAGCCTTGGACCGTCATATGTTGAGATCTCATTAATTCTATCTCTGATCAACCCAATAAACTGATGGAATTCATTTCTAGTCATTGGCTTACCATCTACTATTTGTTGGGCTATGCCTCTTAATCCTAAAGCATAATTCTTGGCATCATTTACTTGTATATGATAGCGCATAGCTTCAGAAGCCCAATATTCTGCTTCTCTTTCTGCATTTTCTTTTTCTAATGATAAGGTTTGCTTAATAGAAAGCAAATGGTCTACCTACTCATCTAAATTGGCAATTATTATATCTTGATTTCGACACTGCTCCTGAATTGATTCATTTCTCTCTTCCAACTTCAATACCATTTCTTCAGCTTTTGATGCTCTTCCAACCCATCTCTTCATGCTAACATCTTGCCTCTTCTTATCTTCTGATGAAAGTACATATTTTTCTTGTAATTGCTGGAACTTAAGTTGTTGATGTTGTAGCTGAGCTAAGAAGTCATCCTTTTCTCGTTTTGTGATAGCCAAAGCTTTTTTTTGAGTGACTAGATTAGATTCTAACTTTTTTTTTTAGCCCCTAACTCTTTCACTTCAGCATTCAAACTTAGGTTATAAGATTCTTTTTGGGCGCGGACTTCTTCATATATGTCTTCAGCAGACTGAATCAAAGACCTGGATGGCCCTTCAAAAGGAGGAACTTTGTACCCTTTCCCTATTTTCTTTTGCCATATTGGATATCCTTCAGTTGTTTTTCCTTCTACTCTCTTAGCAGAAGTAACCATACCAAGATGTTTCCATGCCTTCTTCACTGACTCTAATAATTTCTTCGAGGTCTTGAAATCTTCATAAAATGTTGCCAGTTCGGTAGTCCTTGGAATAAACTGCTCAAATCCAAACTGTCGTAAACCATGTTGTGACAATAACTAATACAGTAGCAGGCTCCTATCAAAGGAACCCATGGGCACTCACCACAGTATGCTAGATAAGATTTGAAGTAAGAGTATCGACTCCTCCAATGAAACTGAGATTTACTTAGACTTCGAAACATTGATTCCCATATGGTTCTTCCTACTTCATGCAAATGTTTTTCAGCAAAATTCTCCAGCTTAGAATAAAGATGTCATGGGGTACCAATCAAACCAGAAATCTTCCCCTCAATCATATGACTCACAGTCCAGACAAACAACAACTGCAAGCAACATCTTAAACGACCCTTTCCAGCTTTTCTACAATAATTCAAGGATGAGAAGGTTTCTGCCAATATTGTTGTAGCAGGGTTAATTTTAAGGGTCACCATATTTTTAAATACATTAACAGCCTCAAAATTGATCATTCCCTCGGCAGATGGGAAAAGAACCAAACCATATATGCCTAAGGCTAAAATTCTTAATCGAATTTCTTTGCTTTCATCGTGTAGTCTCCTCTTGAATATGGCTTCTAGTACATTCTAAAACCAACCCTGGCTATTTCCTCGTTTAATCGTATGTGATTTTGCTAGTTGATAGTCTATCTGAGTAATCCAAGCGAAATTAGAAGGTGCATGCTCTATATGTTTGTAAAAATACACTTTTTCTGACTTGGTACAATCTAACAGGGAATCATACTCCTCGATAGTAGAAGTCATATCCACGGTATCAAAAGTGAAGCACCGATATTCTGGATCCCAGAACCCTATCATGGCTTGAAACAAGCATGTTGGACCCTAATTTTCAGTAAATATGATAGATCTCCATATTGTTTCTGAAAATTGATTTGATCATGAGAGGATAACTTTTCCCAACAATCTAGCAACTGTCCTGTACCAAGTGGTCTGTCATTTAATTTAACATGCTCTGGCAACTGAGACTTAAATTCTGATGGCAAACAATCCCCTTTATCATGTTGGTTCAATTTTGATCTGGTCAAAAATTCCTCAATAGTAATGGGTTTTTCCATCTCACACTTCCTATAAGGATCGGTGGAGATTTAATTAGAATATAAAATATATATGAACATGTATGTTAATGCATTGACATTTGTTTGTGTCCTAAAAGGGATATCCTAATTGATAGGATCTAGCTCATAAGATTTTGCTCAGTTTAGTCTAATCTTAAAGATTTTCTTTGGTTCTTAGATTGCCCGAATTACCCATGGAGTAATCGGCCTCTTAACCTTAAACAACATGAATATGAGAGAAAAACTCCACAGTACTAGTTGCATAGGGTGAGTTACAATCTAAGCGAAAGTCCAAATGAGCATCAGTGGACATAAGTCACACTTGCCACCTAAATCTTTCTTTTCTAATTGTAAAAAGGACGAGCTCGAGTCTAAAGCTTTCATGGGTTCACCGTGAAGTGTTTGAATACATAAATAAATAACATGCATGCATGTGCATTCTGAAAAATTGAAATGATTTACAATAAATATGGCATAAAATAAATAGTGCAAATAAAATAAATGCTCAAAAAATAAATAGGAATAAGAAAGAACAAATGAAAAGCAAACACAAGCAGTTGGTTCAACCCTAAATCCCTAGTGGAGTCGCCATTCTATCGATACACGACGTCGGGCGACGATTCTACTTTTTGTTTATTTAACAAAAAGATTTTTTTCTCGATTGGGGAAAATAAAGATTTTATTGGAGTCATCATCTAGTAATATAAGGGAACTAGAAATCCCAAGTTAGACACTGGTCCTAGAGATTCGGGTACCGGGTTAGTTATGATTAAGGGAAGGTAGACACCATCCTTAAAACATCATTTCAAGAGAAAGGTTACCCTTGTGTGTTTTTATATTTGATTCAAATGTTATTACCTTTTGAGCTTATTTCCAATTTGTTTCTTTTAAAGATGGTTAACGTCGGTCCCCAAAAATAAAAGACACGTCAAACAAATGACATCAATCCCTAAAAATAAGAGACTCATTTTTTGACCCTGGTTGACATGGTTTGACCCGTATTAACCCGGTGGACTCGGTTTTGATCGAAATTGACGGTTTTGACCTGAAATAGACTAAAAACTTATTTTTTACCCTGATCGACATGCTTTGACACGTATTGACCTGATGGACTCAGTTTTGATAAAAAATGACAGTTTTGACTGAAAATGACAGTTTTGACCCAAAACGTGGTGAAAACTCATTTTTTATCCTGGTCGACAAGGTTTGACTCGTATTGACCCGGTGAAAGCGGTTTTTATGGAAAGATACGGTTGACTCAACAAAAATATATTTTTGAATTTGAAACTTTTTCTTAATTTTTTTAGGATTTTTATGAATAATAATAGAAATAAAATAACATTCAAGAAAATCTTAATTAGGTTACAACAGGGAATTGTTGTCTAAGGGAACCATCATATGCCCTAGTCATATGGTCATTTGTTTGACTCATTTTTGAGAGAAGGTTTTCTTTGTAAGAAAAATGAATATATGACACACTACGAGTCACTGTTAAAAAATCAGAGATTCTAATGACAACAAGAGCAAAGGAGGAAATGAAATGAGGCAATTAATTCTTCCGGGGGTAAAGAAGTAGTTACCTGATCCTTAATGGCACAAAAAAATTTGCTTCCATAGTGGAAAATACACATGATAAAACTGTAGACTTCTTCCAGCATGAGGACTGAAATAGTATGATTTGCAGTATCTATGAAAAGAGATTGTTGACTCTCACAATATGATCAGCTAGACAACAGGATAACTGATACATCTTCAGTAAAAGAAATGTATATGAAATCCTAGGTGAAGCGGGATAATCCTCATTTATTGACCATATAAATTGATTAAAGAATCCTCAATAATAGAAATGTTGCCAATAGAACAATGTCAGACTAGGGAGAAGCTAATGCTCTCAGTGAAGTTATCAATAGAAAAAGGTGTAGTGACTGTTGGGAAACTTAAACAAAGCTTATCTTAGAAAAATGAACAACATAGGTCGGCTTGAGTAGATTTGAAGGACACGTGAATCAAAAGAGCTCACTAAATCTAGATCCTCAAACAAGATGAACAGGGATCTATATTTCAAAAACAGGTAAGATGCATTGCATATCATCTAACTTCACGAACATTGCATATTTGTTTTGAAGATATTTTATGAAACAAAATTCCTAACGGGATCCAACAAGACTCAGATGAAATGAAGTTCTTCTAAATCACATCAAATATGGCAATTCCACAAAAGTAAAATTCATGAATGAAAACAAGAAAGATAGATTTTTATTCATGGAAAAAGGGTTTACAAGTACAAATGTTAAACAGTGCGAGGACGATTAGGGATATTTTCATCTTGATGATTAAGTAGGCCTCGAAATTCTTCAAATTGTTTATACATACGCTCCTTCTCTTCCTCGAACTCGTGGTGTCGTGTGTTAACATGGTCCCTCCAAAAGTCAACACGTGCATTTAACTCTTGGTTTCTCCTCTCCAAGTTGTTTCTGTGACGTCTCTCATCACAGAGTCTATTCCTTAAATTCTCAATCTGATGATATAGATCAGGAATTTGAGTATTCAACTCAAGTCTTCTGGCATGAAGACGCTCCGCAATGTTCACCAAAGACGAAGTAGCTCTGATACAGAGAGCAAATGACTGATTCATTGTTTCAATATCGATCCTGGCTGCTAGCATTATTTCATCACGAGGAAGGATCATGTCTTTAGCCATGACTACAGCAATATCTTCATTGTCCATTATAGTATCCTCTATTGTAACTGGACGACCGATCATTTCAAAGGTAGTACGCCAAACTATAGGCTTTACCGTAGGAACAAGGTTTGGATTGGCATTGGAAGAAGAGGAAGACATGGTTAAAACTTCAAAAGTTAAGAACTTTAAAAGTATTGAAAATGCGAGAAGTTAATGATGTCTTTTGCCAAATACTGCGTGATTTATAAGGAATTTGCTCCTACCATCATTTTGAATAGAAGCTCAAATCTTAGCCGTACATATAAGACTTTCTTAAGAAGCTTTCATCTTTGAGATGGATTTGCAAATCAGATCTCAACCGTACATATAAGACTTTCTTGACAAGCTTTCATCATCTTTGAGATTGATTTATAAATCAGATCTCAACCGTGCAAGTATGACTTTCTTTAGAAGTTTTCATTAACCCTGAAACCAATGCTGAAATCACTTTCATGTATTTCACAAACAGGTTGGTTACCTGGAAAATAAGACCAATATTGAAATCACTTTCCTGTATTTCACAAAATCAATGTTGAAATCACTTTCATGTATTTCAAAAAGAGGTTGGTCACCTGGAAAATAAGACCAATGCTAAAATCACTTTCATGTATTTCGCAAAAATTAATGTTGAAATCACTTTCATATATTTCATAAGAACAATGTTGAAATCATTTTTATATATTTCACAAACGGGTTGGTTACTTGAAAAATAAGACCATTGTTGATATCACTTTAATGTATTTTACAAAACCATTGCTGAAATCACTTTCATGTATTTCACAAAATCAATACTGAAAACACTTTCATGTTTTTCACTTGGGCAAGTCGCCCATAAGAATAGACCAACTGAAAAATATATGTATTTTTCAACACCTACATCGTTTTTCTTTACAAAACTTACTATGCAAAGTCAAAATAAAATGAGTTTTCAGGCCGTTTCGGGTCAAAACCATCATTTTTCAATCAAAACCCGGTCCACCGGGTTGATACCCATCAAATGTTTTTTAGTGTTCCAACATAATTTTCAGTAATTAAAATATATTTTTTTTAGCGATTGAAACGAGTTTTTTCTAATACTGATTTGAGTTTTTTTTTAGTTTTACCCATATAAATATTTATTATTATATATAATAAAAAAAAATCAATAATTCAAAAATTTATTATAGTAGGCGGGGTAGTTACGGCGATGCAATTTTTTCTTTGAAGCAGATATGTGCCGCCGCTATAAGATTTTGATGTCCCCTGGTTATTGGCCATAAATAGCCAGTGAAAATTCGCCAAAAGAGAAGAAGAAAAAAGAGGAGAAACAGAAGGAGAGAGAAGAGATTTGGATTACTATTTGAGGTTTCTTTTAGTTTTTCTTCGCGCGAGTAAGATATTGATTTTAAAAAAAAAACAATTTGAAAAATACCAAAAATATCATAACCGTTAGATCTAATAGTGTTCAGTTCTGGACCTTTGATTTAAGAGGATACAACAGGGCTTACCACTCTAGATTAAAACCCAAATCCATCTCAGCCCTTAAAACAATCTGCCCTTCGATCCTGTTGTGCCACGTCACCAGGTGTACCAAGCTCTCGGTGCACCGCACCACACCAGATCAAAAATCAGCCAATTCGGACCGTCGGATCAACTTGCAGATCAAGCCAATCACAGCCGAAAGATCAGTTCATCCGCGATCCAACGGTTCACAACCTTCAGCTGCACCGGTGTACCATGCTAACGTTCACACCGTAGCAAAACCTCAGACTCTCTCTCCTCTCACCGACGACTCTCTCTCTCATCCGATCTCCCATTTCCTTCCGTTTGAAGCCTTCGAACCACCACATAAAGTCTACTAGCCTCCTATAAAGCAAAACCCCGGCCATTTTTAGCGTTTCTCCTCCCCATCTGGCTGGAAAAAGATCGCGATTTGTTCAGCCACCCGGAGTTTTCAAACCGATGATTGTCCCTCATCAGCCATCAACGGGGGTCTAAACCACCGTCATCAGAATCCTCTCCCTCAGATCTACCAGAATCAACCATTCGTTGGCTGGAAGTCTTGCTAAAAAATTTCACCACCTCCAACAGTGACCGCGCGTGAGTGACGCGCCACCAGGGATATTTTTGTAATTTTTTGAGAAATTAAAGGGTATTTCAGTCTTTTACCTGTACGGTGGCACTCGTGTAATTTTTTTAGATTCCTAACAGTATTTTTAATATTTTTATATATAAGTATTTGTAAATTTTCTTGCATATTGTGAAACAAAAAAACCAAAAATAAGT
The DNA here is from genome assembly GCA_018804465.1 of Populus tomentosa. Lineage (NCBI taxonomy): Eukaryota > Viridiplantae > Streptophyta > Magnoliopsida > Malpighiales > Salicaceae > Populus > Populus tomentosa. The sequence goes on from CM031977.1 coordinate 16,558,442, forward strand.
GTAAAAGGAATAACGATGCGAGTCCAACACCCGTCTTATCATGTCATCATTCGTGGGTCCAAAGCCCAATTCTCAAGTATAGTTATACCCATTTCTCAACTATATCAAAATAATTTTTGTTTTATAAAAGAATATTGTTTGTCGACACATCTCTTTTTACAGAAAATGACCGATGTCAAAAGTTTAAATACCAAATATGAATTATATCCATAATTTCTTTTTGGTAACTTAGACGTAATTCTCCTTTTTAGAGTTAAACGTCAATATTTTAGACGAGTCTCCTATTTTTAGGAACTGATGTCATTTTTTTTTTACGCGTCTCCTACAAACTTTGTTTGTCGACACGTCTCTTTTTACAGAAAAGGACCGATGTCAAGGGTATTTGTACCAAATATGGATTATGTCAATTATTTCTTTTTGGTAACTCAAACATAACTCTCCTTTTTAGGGTCAAACGTCGATATTTTAGATGAGTCTTCTATTTTTAAGGATTGATGTCATTTGTTTGACGTGTCTTCTATTTTTTAGGGACCGACATTAACCATCTTTAAAAGAAACAAATTGCAAATAAGCTCAAAAGGTAATAGCATTTGAATCAAATATAAAAACACACAAGTAATGGCAACCTTTATCTTGAAAGGATGTTTTAAAGGTGGTGTCTACCTTCCTTTAATCATAACTAACCCAGTACCCGAATCTCTGGGACTAGTGTCTAACTTGGGATTTCTAGTTCTCTCATATTACTAGATAGCAACTCCAATAAATTCTTCATTTTCCTCAATTGAGAAAAAAAATCTTTTTGTTAACTAAACAAAAAGTGGAGTCGTCGCCTGACGTCATGTATCTACAAGGGTGATGCGTCTTTCCCTCGCACAACTCGTCCCTTACTTAAACTCTCGCAGACCATAGGTTCCTAGTGATCATCATACTAGGTGGCGACTCCTGAACTTTAATCATAATTTTATGATTAAAAAAAAAAAACTTTCCCAACACACCTCACACCGAAGGCGCGACAAAAAGCCTCCGCCGTCGCCAGACGACGTCGCGACCCTGGCAACATGTCTTATGCTTGACAATTAGAATGTAATAGATTTTGAGTGACATGTTGAGCTCTCTAATCCTTTACCCCATACACGTAACGAGGAAGATAAAGATAATTCTAATTTATTAGGTTGTGTACAAACTATATTTACTTGAATTTTGAAAAATGTTTGTCTCATTCCACACCTTTAGTCATTTAGTGTTCATAGTTATAAGCCTAAAAAACTTATAAATCTTTTTCTCATGTCTCCTCGTGCTAGGATGTTTGATTAAGCTGAGTTTTTTGTATGTAGAGTTCATAATTTACATGTTGAGATCAATGAACAAATTCAAGTAATGAACAATATAAATTTCAAGATAATTTACACAAGTATCATTATGTACTTAATGTTGGAGATTATTTCATAATACAGATTAGACATGAATGGTGTCTTCAAAAACTAGTTATAAATTGCAAGTGAGTAGCGTTGGCCATTCAAAATATTACAAATGATTGAATCAATAGTTATACCATTAAACTTTAATATTAGTTGTACTTTTAACATGAAGAACCTTATTATATATAAAACATAATCTATCATTAATACTCCTTTTGATATCTCAACCTCACTACCTTTTCGTTGGTATAAAAAAAAACATATTAATGCTACTTTGCCTATGCGCATATAGCTTAACTAGCAGTAGCCCCCCTTTGTAGAGGTGTCATGTTCGAGCCTCTCTTTATAATCCAAAAAAACATACTATTTTGGATGCACAAGTTATTTTTGCCAGGAATGGTGACGTTCAATGAATTCCAATATATAAGCCAGGTGACAAGATTCATACTTTACTAGAAATATTGTAGAAACATCACAATAATTTGATCTTTCTCTTTGGAAGTATTATCAAAGTCGCCTTAAACTATACTTGATGAAGTTAAGTTTTTCTAATCCTAGGAAAGTTAATGAGGATATTACACTTGAAACATAGTTCACATGTCCATATGATTCATAATGACAAATAATGGATCAGCCCTTGTGTTATTGAATTTTATTTAGAGTTATTTGTTAGATTTATTTAGATCCAAATCCAATTGTTTGTTTTGACTAAGATTTTAGTATTTATATAATATTTTTCTAGATGTTAAGACAATTGTTTTTGATAAATTGAATAAAATTTAAATATTTTTCCAACCCCTCTTCTTTTCTTGGCTTCTTCTTCTTCTTCTTCTTCTTCTTCTTTTTTACTTTTTTTTTAGCTTTTTTTCTTTTCTATTAGGCTTTAAAAAAAAAAAACCAGCATACTGCTCGCATTAAGGAAGGGTAGTGCTACCCCTATTTTGTAGCCCAACATTAATAGACCTCCTTGTGAACGGGAAACAAAAAGGTAAATAACAACGGGGAATTAGTAACAAATACAACAGGACAGGCATGCGTCCAATTTCAAAAACATTAACACAAATGTCGACTAACCCATATGCTGCTTGAACAAAAGGGACCACAATCAGGTTGAACAAACACGTTTTTTTATTTTTTAAGATGCTTTTAGAAGTTTTATAATGTAATCCATGTCCGTTTTCTAACAACATCAATACCAGATAGTGATGCTGCATTCATTGTAACAGAACAGCCAGCCTATGTTTTCCTAATTGGTGGTCAAGGACAAAGCTACAAGGAGAAAAAAGGGTAATGAGGGGCCCCAAGTTTATCTCTAATAAGATCTCAGGGAGTTCTCCATTCTTTTATATATATGATGTTGTGGACGAGTAAAATACACCAGAGCAATCAGTGCAGATAACTTCTTCTTCTTTTTTTATGAATAACTTATTTATAATCTACATAAAGTTAACCCCTTCACCCAACAATATTATAAGAAAACCGCACCTGCTTATATCTAGTTCGACGAGGCATCAACAGGCTTCACAGACAGATCTTGCAGCCTGAAAGAACAGCTATGTCAATCATCTTTGGATATGGAAGATTCAGATCTGTAAAAAAATGAATTATCTTTAAACTCAATCTTCAAAAGATATAAAAAACTAGCTGTGTTATTCGAATAGAATATCAAAATAGATGAAGTTACTTCCTTTCCATGATGCTCTTGAACATTTCCGGCAGAAAGAAGAAAAAGGTTATTGCAAGAATTGAATATTAAAATTATGCAAGTTTACTTTTCGACTAGATAACTTTGGAGTCATAGAAGCATAGAATAAATTTAAATCATCTCTTCCGAATTTAGCTTTAATTGTTTGTATCAATATACTAAAACTTAGTAATTGGTAATACTTCTATTAATTGCACATAATAGTAATGATTACAGCTATCATTCAAAAATGTAGTAGCTATAACACCTAAAATTGCCGAGGGCAGTTTTTTTCTTAAGGCCGTTTTCCTTCAAGTTTATATACGAGAATAAGTAATCACTAGAAGAGGAGGAACCAGTTATACAAGTCAACAACTGAGTAGGCATCAAGTCCTTGTTCAGAATCCCACCAGAAAACCACCAACCAACATCAATTCTCTTTCATTTCAGACTAGGTAGCCCAATCGAGTCCCCAGTTCATTTCAATTAGATAAAGATCATCAATCTCATCCCTCTACAAAGTACAAAAACAAGCATCCATCTCCAAAATCCATTGAGCTTCATCACTATGAGGGACACAATATGAAATTTTGAGGAATGTTAAAACAGCCACACTTGTATAAATGACAACAGGTGGCAGCTACCCAGCTTAGAGTAAAGTCAATTGACATGGTATAAAGTGACCTGGGTTCAAATCCTGCCCACATTGGGGAAGGCGAGGGCTTAACCTCCTTATGAATGGGGAAAAAAAGGGAGTTACCAGCGAATACGACAGGACTTGCATGCATCCAATTTCAATGACTTAACGCAAATGTCAAGGAACCCATATGCCGCTTGAACAAAAGGGACCATGATCAGGTTGAATACCCAGTTCTAGTATTTGGGTGCACTGGAGCAATCACAGTGAGCATTGCAAATGAAGCCACATATTTCTCTCATCCTATATTGGCGTCTGGGATTGAATCACAATTCTACTACAGAATTTAGCAATGGAATTATGATTATGGATAATATAGGTCATTTCTTAGTTTTTTAATGCCTTTTCTTTTTAAGGACAACCTAGTCTTTTAATTTGAACACACACATTCTTTTATTTTTTAAGATACTTATATAAGTTTTGTAATGTAATCCATGTCCATTTTCTAATAACATCAATACCAGATGGTGATGTTGCAGTCATTGCAACAGCCAACTTAAGTGTTCTTAATTGGTGGTCAAGGATTCGGAAGGTTGCAAAGCTACAAGGAAAAGTAAAAAAAAAAAAAAGGGTAATAAGGGAGCCAAAGTTTATCCCTAATAAAATCCCAGGGTGTTTTCTGTCCTTTTATATATATGATATTGTGTAGAAGTAAAATACACCAGAGCAATCAGTGCAGATAACTTATTTATAATCTAGAAAAAATTAACCCCTTTATCCAACAATACTGTAAGAAAACTGCACCTGATTATATCTAGTTTGACGAGGTATCAACAGGCTTCACAGACAGATCTTGCAGCCCGCAGACCATATTTGAAGGAACAGCTATGTCAATCATCTTTGGATATGGAAGATTCAGATCTGTAAACAATGAATTATCTTTAAATTCAATGTTCAAAAGATGTAGAAAAACTAGCAGTATTGAATAGAATATTAAATAGATGAACGAACTTACTTTCCATGATACTCTTGAACATTTCCTGCAGAAAGAAGAAAAAGGTTATTGCAAGAATTGCATTACTTGGAGAATGACATGAGGTCTGCATGCAAAGGAAAAATAAATAAATATGGAAATTTCAAATTTTGGTAGGCTCTGGTAATATTCAAGTAAACTAAGAATCAGCCTCTTCTCATAGGAAATCAGTAGATTAAATGATGACCTGAATTTTGTTTGATATGTTAAAGACTAAATATTACTATGAAATACTAGTAAGTTGCAACCTACTAACTAATAATTGGATAAGAACAATGACTTCCACAAGGAAAATACAATCTAAAAAGACCGGGCCATCACACAAAGGAACAAAAGAATCACCTCGTCTTTGGTCAGTCTGGAATTATATTGCATTTCCTCCCCAACAGTGCTGACCTGGACGTCACACAAAGGTTAAGCATAAGCATCTGCATGACAGATCTAGTAATCTAAAAAAAGTAATAGACGTACAGTGAATCCCCGGTAATCATGAGCAGGATATATCAAGGTTTCCTTGGGCAATGAAAATATCTGGTTCCATTAAAATGAGGCAAATGTTAAATAAATATTACTGATTGTCTCTCTTTATTTAAATAGAAAATCATATGTTATTTCTCATCTAATGTCCTTGCCTGTGAATGTACTGACTGGTAGAGTTGATGTGCACTTCCGCCCTGTAAGTAAAATTAATGGGATTGAAAATGCTGCTTAATAATTTCCATAAAATGCCCTCAAATTCCCAGCAAGTTACATTCAAAAAGATAAAACAGGCCAGACCTGAAAATCAGTTCTTCCACATCCACGAATTAGCAATGCATCTCCGGTGAAAGCCATCCTTGGTTGAGGCTGATCTGACCCATCTCCAGTAACATATGTGACACAACCCAGTGTATGACCCGGAGTAGCTCGAACCTGCCAAAACAGAAATATAGAAGAATAGATATGCATGATGATAAAGACAAACAAATAGATGGATGAGGCGTGAAAAAATAATAAACAATGCATTTTTATTTTCCATCCCAATAATTTAATTGGAAAAAAAGTATATGATGATTCTACTACTAGCAGCAAATTCAGATGGTTATTTATTTTTTTCATTCAATCTGAGAGCACTTCTCTCCCTCATAAACCGCGCTCTTCATGCCTCAATTCATTCAAATTTTATGCTTGATTGAAGTCTGATACGTCTAGTGTCTGAAGTGTTAGGAAACTGTCATGCAAACCTAACAAGATAAAAGGCAAGGGATAGGATAAAATAAGACACACAAGAATTTACATGGTTCATCCAAATTTGGCTACATCCACCAGCAAGTATAGAAGGATTTTACTAAGTAATGTGGGAATTACAACCTCTCTTCTAATAAAAAAACAACTGAAATCTCTCTATTACTAAGAAAAAACACATCACTTACTCTCTCACAAATATCTAAAAACTTTGTGGGGTTACTCTCTCTTCACCTTCTCTCTATCTTGGTGTGCTTAAGGCTTAGATGCATTGCCTACTTATAGGCAAGCATCCAGCCTTTGTCTTGCAAAAGACAAGAAGCAAGTGGCACCGAATTGGTGCCCACATTTATTGACTTAGGCAATAATACCTAGTTGTTGGCTTCACATTCAAGTCGTACTACCAGGGAAAATATTTCATTGAAGTCTATTCCTTCTTTCTAAGTATATCCTTTCTAAGTGCAATATTGGTGGTGAAAGGATATACTTAGAAAGAAGGAATAGACTTCAATGAAATATTTTTCCTGGTGGTACGACTTGAATGTGAAGCCAACAACTAGGTATTATTGCCTAAGTCAATAAATGTGGGCACCAATTCGGTGCCACTTGCTTCTTTTCTTTTGCAAGACAAAGGCTGGATGCTTGCCTATAAATAGGCAATGCATCCAAGCCTTAAGCACGCCAAGATATAAAGCAAGAAGAGAGAGTAATCCAATGAAGTTGTGAGGTATTTATGAGAGAGTAAGTGAGGTGTATTCTCCTAGTAATAGAGATATTTCAGTTGTTCTCCTATTAGAAAGGAAAAATTGTAATTCTCATTTGTTACCAACGGTCTTTCTTCCTTATGGTAGCGGAACAAGATCCCACGTGTTATTCTTATGTAAAGCTTCAATCTCCTCTTGCATTGCTGTCATCCATGTGGATATATCTGTGCTTTTATAGCCTCGCGGAAAGTTGATGGCTCTCTATTCTCTGTTAGAAGACGGTATGCAATATTGACTTAGACAATAATGCCTAGCTGGCTTCACATGAAGAAAATAGCTTCTCTCCACATCCATTCAAATTTCAATAAGAAAAAAAACTGAAAGTACGGGCACTATCCATGGAGTCCCGTTGTTGCGGTTAAGATAACAACTAAACTTGGTAACTCTAGCCAGTAATTCATTGTTAGTTGTAACCAGATTACAAATTGTTGGGTACATTTCATTGCTGTTATTCTAATAATTAATTAATTAAAAAAAATACCCTAGCTCTAAACGCCTGGGACGGACACCAAAATTAAAAGCAATAAAATCATTATTACCTCAAGAAAAAAATCCCCAAATTGAATTTTATCGCCAGCTTCAATGAGAAGATCAGCTTTCGATTTGCTTGCTTTCGAAATAATAGATTTCACAGAAGGAACCTTAGTCTGCAAAATAAGGAAATAGCAGTCAATGACATGAAATGAAATCATATATGCAGAGTAGGAGTAGTGTTGTGACCTTAATCAAGCCAGTTCCAGTCACATGATCAGCATGAACATGGGTGTTTATAGCATAAATTAACTTCAACCCCAGCTCTTTTACAAGGGAAAGGTCTCTGTCTGCTGTCTTATCAACTGGGTCAATTAACTGCAGAGGGAGGAGAACCACGTTATATAAATTAATAAATTTTAATTCTAGTTCAAGTTCAATACCCAAAAAAAAACAATTTGAATATTTTAATTTAAATAATTAGAAAAGAGAGGGAGAGGGTAAATGGTCGATCTACTTAACCAGAGCAGGTTTATCAGGATGAGCAACATCAGCCAGCAAATAGGTGTAAGTAGAGGAATCCTTCTCGAAAAGCTGGCGAAACAAGAGCTTCTTGTTCTTGAAGGCCTGAGACGACGCTGCCTTTGTGTAATTCATCATTGTGCGATAGTTGTTGTTGAGTCTGGGTTTTTGGGATTGTGAAGAGATTAATGAGAGATTGGAGAGAGGGAGTCGAAGTGTATGTATTCGAAGCATTGTTGATTTTGCTGTTGTTATTGATTAGCTTGACGATTATATCAATGGTGGTTTGCGACGTCAGCAGACGATAGGGACTTCAATAATTGGTGAATAATATTACCTAATCAACTAAAACAGTTTTCGGCGCCCACTGTTTACTCTCTTGCAGTCTTCTGCGCCCATTGCCTATCTTCTCACAGTTTTCTGTTGGCTCCCCTGTTCATAGCCCCTTTTTTCTTCTTTTTTATTTTTGTCTCTTCAATTTTTGCTGTTGTCACTTTGCCCACTGAATTTTGTTTTTTTTTCAATTCAGACCTTTCAGGAAGTGTTCATTGATAGAAAATGTTTTCCATTTCATCAGGCGCTTAAGCTTTTTTATCCTAGGCCAGGCTGCAGCTGGCTTTTTTTTTTTTGTTACATTTGATTAATTTTTCGATTTAATGTATACTTACTGCCCGCTCTTATTATTTTTTTAAATTGCTTTGTTTAACTTTTTAAATAATGATTATTTTAAAAAAAATTAATTCATAATATTTTTAGGAGATTATTGGAATTTATATTTAAATAAAAATTATTTGTTCTTGACTACTAGAATTAACCTTTAAGATAAAATAAATAAAAACATATAAAATAAAAAAATAGTTAGGGTTAAATATTTGCATGTACTAAGAAAATTAACTTTTTGTTTTAGTATTTAATTATAACTAACAACTCTTTTCTGATTTATCAATTCATATATTTTTAATTTGTTTTATTTATAATTAACAAAATCTTTTTGTTTCTCACTTTAAAAATCATTATATTAAAAAGCATATACATAATGTTGTGTTCTATTTTTTCTTATTAATTGTTCTCTCTTCTTTTAGCTTTTTTCTTTTTAGTCCTGAATTTTATTTTATTTATATTTCAATTATTAGATCTGGAGAGAAAAAAGAAAAAATCATTATAAAATTTTAGAAAAGAGAAAGCCTCCTAGTAGCTGAATTTTTACTACCAATAACTTCACTTTAGATATTTATAAATTTATCTTTATAAGAAAAACTCAATAAAGATGATTTTGACCTTCAATAATACATAAGAAAGTAGATTAAGGACATTGATTTTTTTTTCTTGAATTCATTTAATTTTTATTTTTTGGAGAGATCAAAGTCTATTTTAATTTAGAAATTGGCCAGGCTTTTTTAATTTTTAGTAGCTGAATTGTGCACCTATTCTTTTTTATACTAGGCCAGGCTCCCAATGCCTAGTAACAGCTAGCTTTTTTATTTTTTATTAATTTTTCTATTTAAATTTTAATTAATATCCTCCCTCAAATTTAAAAAAAAAATTAGTTCAATTTTTAAAATACTAATTAATTAATTTTTTTAATCCATAATATTTCAAAGAAATTATTGTAATTTACTTTTAATTTTTTCCTTTTATATTTTATATAAAAATAAAAATTGTTTGTTCTTACTGGATTGGCCTCTAAAATAAGATAAATAAAAAGAAAAATTACTTAGGTAGTTATTTCATTTTAAAAAAAAATTGTTTATAAATTCATAACACTTTCTATAAAACCACAAAAAAATCAACAAAAAAATTAGATTATTTATAAAAGTGACATTATATTTCAATTAATGGGTAACACACGTAAACACCCTTTTCCTTTTATCCTTATCGGAATCCGACCACCCAGGTTCCTTTTTCAGCGTAACTCCAAAAAATTGCAACAAGTAAAGCAGCTCTGATAATTCAGTACTCCCAGCGTATATATTAACAAAGTTCCTTGCTCTAGCCGGCGAAGACAGACCCAAGATACGAATTCTTCACACAATCCAAGTAACCTAATGAAAAAGCTTTTCGCCCACAACTTCTATTACACTGCCGTCTTCCGAACAAAATTGTGGAACACTTCAAGATGATTCTCGTGGATCCAATGGTCATCCCCCGCCACTGGTGGCGGACAAGGCCTGATTGCTTTCCTAGACGCCCTCTCCACAACTGTCCCTTTTGCCTAATACCTCCACTTTCATACATGCCTTAAATCTCATGATGGCTAAATTAAAATACCAACAAAAATCTACCAACCTGCCATATCAAAAATATCAATTCAAGAGGTGGCTGCGGGCCTGCGATTCGAAGATATTTGAAAGGATATTGGTTGGATGTGTTGGTCTCATCGGGGAACGAAATCAGATGTTTGGGTGGGCAAAAAATTTGAGGGGAATGGCGAGGATCTTGGTAGTTTCTGTTTGTGCTTCTTACCGCCTATCTGAAAAGAATATATATATATATATATTGATGGTTTGATATTAAAAATAAAAATATGTTATTTTAATGTATCAAGTGAAATATATTTTAAAAATAATTTTTATTATAATCTCAAATATATTTTTAATGTTTTGTTGGAACTGAAAGAGAAAATTTGAGAATGTAAGCTTAGGGTGAGGATTTAAAAAAAATTTAGAATTTGAAGATTTATACACGAGGTTGTATTCAATTTTTTATCCAAAATTAAAATTTTTATTGACTGATGATGTAAGTTATAATTTTCAAAATAATGGATATAGTGAAAAAATAATCTAACTACAAGATAATCAAGGTAAATTTTCCTCAATAAAAACATATAAAATAAAAAAAAAGTTAGTTGGGGTAAAATATTTGCATGTACTGAGTTAATAACTATTTTTTCATTTATTGGTTTATATATTTTTTTATTTGTTTTATTTAGAATAAATAACATATTCTTGTTTTTCACTTTAAAAAATCATAATTTTAAAAAATGTATACATGATGTTGTTATAGTTTAAAAACTAGATGTGGATACCCATTACACTATGGAGCCAAATTATTATTATTTTTGTGTAAAAATGATAATTTGAGTATTATAAACATATTTTAAAGAAGAAATAAAAATATATAACTTGGGTCATAAATATTATGAGATTAAATAAATTGGTTTTATTTTAATTAGATGATAAAAATAGACTTCAATCATAAATGGACTAAAGAGGAAAAAAAATGATTACTATAACCGAAAAGAAAAATTTCAAAACAAAAATAGTGTAGCTTAATTCCTAGTTAATTAAATACATGATGATAAAATTAGACAACAAGTGATAAAAATAACCCGAGTTAGTATGACAAACTTGTAATCCATGTAATAAGGGCTAAGTTAATACATGTTAACCCACTAAACCTATGACATAGATCATGAGATCAAAATAACTCGATAATAAATAAAAAAATATCACAAATCTCATTTTAAAAAAATAAATGATGAAATCCTAAAAGAAAATAGGTGTGTGTGTGTGTTAAAAAAAAACAATGTTAACTTAACTTTAATGTTAACTTAACTTTTCAAATTCATAATCTAAGTCATTGGATTGAAAACACTATATCTAAAAACATCATAAAGCTTGATTTTCAACTAATCAAATGTTAAATAATAAAATTGAAAGAAAAATAACAAAAAGATTTAAAATAAAAAATAGCAATTAAAAAAATTATGATGAAAATTTTTAAAAAAAATAATTAGAGGGCAGGTAAAGATTTTTGTTTGAAGGGTGTGATTGGAAAGAAAAATCAATTTAACAAAAAGACTCAAAAAATAAAAAAAATGAGGATCAAATTGGAGAAAAACAACACATCACAAATTGTGATTAAAGTATGAAATTTAAAATAAATCAAAATTTTATAAAAAAGACTAAGAAGAAAAATTATTAGAAATCAAAAGAATAAGAACCAAAGTAAAAAAAAAAATTGATAAATAAAAGGACAACTCTTAAAATTTAAATGTCCATTGCGAATTGCAAAGGGATGACAGAGAAAAGAGGAGAGAAGAAAGCATCATCCGTGATAAGCCAATTCATCACTAGAGTTAACATGAGTTGGCATAATAAACATATAACATGTATAATAAAGATCGAGCCATCCTGAATTAACTAACCAAACCCGCGTTCCAGATCATGAGATTAAGATAAATGGTTTATATAAGCTACAATGTAGCGTGTGAAGTATAACTTAGTGAAAACTTAAAGAAAATTAAATTTCTCTCCTCAACAATAAATGATTTGTTTGGTGATGTGATTTAATTTGTTGGTCAAAATGTTTTTTAACTGAAAAGAACATGAAAATGATGTTTTTTAAGTATTTTTTTTATATAATAATATAAAAAATTAATCTAAAATAATATTATTTTAATATATTTTTAATTAAAAAATACTTTTATAAAAACACATTTCATGTCATTATTAAATCCTGACAGACTGCATCCACATAATCACGAGCTTCCAAAGCATTTTAAGAATTTTTTTTTTTATAAAACTTAAAAGGTATAAACATGATCTTACTAATTATATGAATGTTTTACTTAGTTTTTGTAAAATTCTATCTTTTTTATTTTTAATTTGCATTAAAAATACTCTTTGTAGTGAGATTATGGAGTGCCATACATGATGAAAATGAATTGTTGCAACACGTCCATTTGTAACATTAATGCAATCTGGTTTTAGACTTGTTAAAATCTCATGACTATTTTTTTTTTAAAAGTACTGATAAACTCAATATTCTAAGGCATTCTAAATCGAAAATAAGAGGGGTACTTCTGCATAGATATAGAAAATGTAAGCTAAATAAAAAATAAGGATCAAATCGAGGGACAAAAGCATTCTAAATCAGCACCATTATAAATAAACAACTCAAATATTCGCATTTTGCCCTAATCAACGGCTTTGAATGAAAAAAGCGAGGGATTTGCATTTGCTGCTGAAAACTATCCGCAGAAGCTCTACCACTACCACTCCCAAGGCACTATACTCTCTCTCTGTATATTTCATGTATATACTAGTTGATAGTAAGTATGTAGGAGTAATTGCTACTTGTCGTGCTCATTTTAACAGATGGATCCATCGGACCGTTACAGTTTCAGTCCGATTTTACGATGGAACCCTGAGGTCGAGAACTACTTTATTAAAGCCTACGGCGCCGATCATTTCTCTATCATTTCTAAAGCCTTAACGTAAACTCTCTATTTCCCTCCTACCTTTTTGATTTTTATCTCTCTATTTACCAAGTACGTATGCTGCCAAAGAGAATACAAGAGTCACTGATGTGATATAGGTAAATCTGATTGTGTTTTCATGTTAAATTACTTCAATTAGGCGTCCGTCGAGTTATTCTTGTGTTCGTGTAAACACACTAAAGTCAACAAGTGATGCTGTTATTGAGAAGTTGTTGGAAATTATAAAAGAAAAGGGGTTTGATGGTGATTGTCACGGTAAGGAAGGATCGGGACCAAATGAAAATGTAGGCAGTCCACTGGAGGAAACTTTGAAAAATGGCCCCATTGTTAAGTGTCAGATACCGGGTTTAGAGTATGTTTTGTTTGTTAAGGGCACCGGACCGCACATGATTGATTATGGTTATGTACCTGGTGCACCCCCAAAGGAGGTAATTGTCGGTAGAAAATGTGCCGAAGCTGTTCTCCGAGGTGCTCAGGTAAAGGGTGTTCTGTAATGTTTGTTTTAGATATTCTGTTTGTGAATGCTTTTTAAAAATAATATTGTGGAAGTTAATAAAATTTGCAGTAGACTGGGGACTTAGTGATTCCCAGAACCGTTTTCTTTTGTTTTCTGCTGATGATTTACTTGTAGGTATTTGTTCCTGGTGTGATGGCTTGTAGCGCTCATGTTGAAAAAGGTGATACAGTTGCAGTTTCAGCTGCTATAGAGCAACGCAATCCTAATGGTGGATGGGCTTTTGGTATAACACGCGGGACTGTTCTACAAGGATTACAAACAGGCAAGACATTTTTTCTTTCATATTCACTTAAAAATTTGTTCCAGTGTAAGTTTTTCTGTTTTATTGCTAGGAAATAAGTATTCTTTGAAATGTACATGCTGTCTTTTGTTGTCACCAATCATCTTTGCTAAATCTTTCTTCTTACACTAGGAAGACTAATCTTCGCTAAGATTTTAAACATTAGACCAGAGAATGCTCTCTGGTGGTAATTCTATATTTCTTCAAAGAGCAAATTAAAGTAGGAAATTTAATGTTTAAGGAGATGTAGTTGAAAACAAGTCTGGCATCATTCGTGAAAAATCTCTGTTTTGGGTGAAATTTTATATTGGAGGCATTAAAAGAACATAAGCTATTGAATGAAGAGCCAACTTGTTTGGTGTCATTTATGGAAATACACACTCATGTTGATGATGAAAAAATGGCTAGCTCCATGCTTATGTCATACCTTCCTCTGTTTTAGTCTGTTTGAATCTCGATTTAAACCTGTGATGAAAGATATATGATCATGACCAAATTGATCATAATGAGCTTTCCTGGACATGCATGGGAAAAATTCTTGTGTAGCTCAAAATAACACTATAGAAGTACCTTGGGGGGGGGGGGTGTAATTTCATGGTAGCTTCTTTCTCTATCTTGACTTTTGAGAATTTGATGGAAATGAGTCTGCCTCTCTCACCATGTAAAATTGTTTAGCCATATAATGTTATAAAACAACAGTTTAGAATTTGTATTCTAAATAGTTGTGAATTTTTTCCTGTGATCTTATAAATTGCCTACCTGGAAGCCATTATTATTCAGTTTTCATGTGGATAATGTTTTGATGCTCATGCCCTGAAATTTAAAATTTATCATTTCAGTTTAGATATGATTCATCCATGGAACAACAAAAGAATGCAGTCAGCTAGTTTTTTATTTTTAGTGAAGCATAGGATACATAGTTGATAGCATTTGCATCCACTGCTGCACCGTTGGTTTACTTGGTCAAATTGAATCACTTCTTGCCTTAGAATATATGTGTCATGAGAAAAAAATCAAGAACTCAAAAAAAATGTGTTTTACATGATTGGATGCAGATAGACTTGGCTGACAGCTACACTCATGCATCCTTTAATTCAATTAATGAACAAAGATGCCCTGTCATGTATAACCTTGTTGGCTTGAGTTCAATGGCTAGACTTGACATGTTTCCTTGAGTGTACATCTTTTATTCATAAATTATTTCACTATTAAAACTCTGTACAATTATCCCTCTACCAACTCCTTGATAGGAGGCTGACACATATTGTTATGTCACTGTAGATCCATATTATTTTGAAAGAAATGGCTTTTATATTGGCCAAGGAACAGCAACGATGTCAAGAGCTGGCTTATTCCGTGCTTCAGAAGGAATTGCTGTGGATATGGATAATCGAGTATTTAGACTGCCTTCTTTTTATGGTACAATTCACTCACGCAGACTTTATTTTCAAGCCTTTTAAGACAATTTAGTGTAAGTGTAACTGCTGCACTACAAGATGATTTTCCATGGAAAATGATATCTGTTACTTTTATGGGAGCAAATGAAATTTTCCTTATTTTCTCTCTTTTCTTGGTTACAGATGTGCTTGAGGGAGAAATATTTCTTCAGAACTTGCCAAGCATTGTCACTGCTCATGCCTTAGGTATTTCCCACATATTATCACACTTCTGAAGTACAATTCCTGTTTTTCTCTTATCTAAATGTCTGTACAAACATGATTGTTTAATAAAAAATTTGCATCTAAATGTTTGTGCAAACATGTTTGATTTAGCATTTTATTAAGAATTTTAATGATACTCTACTGTTTTTCGTGCTTAGATCCTCAAAAAGGTGAAAGGATATTGGACATGTGTGCAGCACCAGGAGGGAAGACAACTGCAATTGCAATCCTTATGAAGGATGAAGGAGAGTTGGTTGCACTTGATAGGTCTCATAATAAGGTGGGACTTTAATAGATGTCATGATAGAATGCCATTCCCATTCCATGCCCATTGCATGGCTCTAGCATCATGGACCCTTGCCCTGTTGCACGACTATAACTAGGTCTTGATGCTTTATTGAATTTAGTATATAATTTAGCAACTTTTTACTTCTGTAGAATGTGCACCACATTCTCTTTTTTGTAATCCCCCCCCCCCTTTCTTTCTAACAAAACTCTTCTTGATCCCCAGCAAAAAAATATGGCAACATTTTTTCTTGTTCCTCCTTTTAAATGCATTGCCATGATAATCTCAGATTCTCATTACATTTGATGCTATAAAAGTTTTCCTTTGAAGATTTAATATTCGATTTTCCTTCTCATCTTTGTGTTCAGGATTTTAGGTTCTTGCTTTTTTATAGGTACAGGATATTCAGAAATTGGCTGCTGAAATGAGCTTGACTTGTATTACAACTTATAAACTGGATGTTCTCAAAGCTATTCGTCAAAGAAATGAAGCAGATGATATAAACACAAATCAAAGTTCTAACTCATTGAGGTTTCACGAGGAGAAAGCATCATCTTCTACTGCTGAAGGGTTTAATCTGGATAAAACATGCGAGGATAATGGTGTGCAAATCCTGCTCTTTTTCATTGATGTAATACACCTTTTTATCGAAACAAGCAGTAAATTGATTAAAAATAAAAGCAAAGAGAGATATTTAAGTTAGGTATTTCTAGTGTCTTGAAATTGTCTTATAAATATACAGTAGTTATGCCAAAATTGCCCCAGGTAAACTTTACTCCATATTTCTCAACTTTATATCGACCCCTGCTGATTATTTAAGAAACACAAGAACTTCTTTATTTGAAATTATGGCAGTTTTTTTCATGGAGCTTGCTAACTGGACAGTTTGAGGTACAATTATTGCAAATAGTCACAGTCACATGTATTAAACGCTTTTGGTCATTTTAAGAATTCTTCTCAATGTAAGACCCTGAAATTCCATCCATGATCAGAACTTTTTTGAGGAACTTTAGGCCATTTTAAGAACTTCCATTGACAAAAATGTCTTTCCCTCTATTTACAAGCGTCTCTTTAATCTTTAATATTTTAGTTAGCAATGCAATAGAGAATGGGGGAGCTTATGTTAGCAAAGCTGACATC
Organism: Populus tomentosa; assembly: GCA_018804465.1. NCBI lineage: Eukaryota > Viridiplantae > Streptophyta > Magnoliopsida > Malpighiales > Salicaceae > Populus > Populus tomentosa. The sequence goes on from CM031977.1 coordinate 16,575,300, forward strand.
AGGAAGGCTAAGCGAAGAATGCGGAATGGACCAGGAAGGAATCAGTGCGTTGGTGGCAGAGTTGAAAATTCAAAAGGCTTTTACCCTGATAGTTTTGATAGAGTTCTCCTCGATGCTCCCTGCTCTGCTCTTGGTTTGAGACCTAGGCTTTTTGCTGGTGTGGTAGGAGAATCTAAACTAAAACTCATTTGCCTTTTTGTTTCCTATAATATTTTATTGTTTTGATATTTTGAGACCACTGGTAAAAAAAGAACACCTGAAATAAATTTTTATTACTCTCTCATGAGGGGATTTCCCCCTTGGTTTACTACATGTCTAATTGTTGTTTCTTCCATCAACTTATTGAGGTTTACTGTTATTTAGAAATTGATTTTGGCGTGTCACTTTTTCCAGGAAACAATAGACTCTCTAAAAAAACACGCAACGTATCAAAGGAGAATGTTTGACCAGGCTGTTAAACTAGTTCGCCCTGGTGGTGTGATTGTGTATTCAACGTTAGTATGCATTAATTGCCTCTTTTTTTATTTTGTTGTGCATTTGTTGTTATAATTTAAAAGGAATGTAAAAGAAGTTTGCCTACAGGATGATAAGGTGCATGCTTGATGCCTGCATAAATTATGGATCCACTCAGTTAAAGAATTAGTTGTTTCAATGTTGCCCAGTTAGTTGATACAATCGAGTGGGGAGAGCACTAGCAGTGTTTTTGTTTCTCTTTTTTCTAAATTCTCCACATCCACCTTGTGGAAATGCATGTATCACTAAACATGCTTTTGATGACCTGCTAAAAGCTTGTGGCGTAATGGAAAATAAAAAGAACAATCAGTATAAACAATATAAACTATGCATTTATGTTTGTGAATTCTGGCATCACGTGCTTAACTCACGCTCAATAACTGTTTTGATATATTATTTCTTACAGTACCTGTTGAGGTATACTCTTCACACCTTTTTCCCCTTGTTTTGCTAGATGTACGATAAACCCTGGTGAGAATGAAGCTTTGGTTCGATATGCTTTGGATACATATAAATTCCTCTCCTTAGCATCACAGGTTTCTTCTTCATTCTTACCATTAACAACAAATTTCACATCTCAAGCTTGAAATTCTGGTTATAAATTGACCACTAAGTTTCTGGCCTGTGTTTTATGATACTTGAGGTCTTTCATTAACATGCTTGTTTGAAAACCTGTAATTCTTGCTGAGATAACCTTTCAAAGTTCACAGTTCAGATCTTCTTGTTTTTGTATCCTTTGGATTTCCCTAAATTGTAGCTGGTCTATTTCGTGTTGCTTGAATGTGTTTGTGAGGAGGTATAGTTTGTAATTCATTTACGCATTTGTGTGAGCATGGAGTTATTTTTGCATGCAAGATGACATATTAAAGTATGGTTCTTAATGGTCACTGTCATTGCATACTTTATGATAAATACTAACAAATCCTGTTGTGCTTTCCTAGATTAAAAGATTGAAGTATGCCCCATATTATGTAAACCCAACACCCACATGCGTACACATACTCATGCAGCTGTTTGATTGGACATGCACTTGAATATACTCTTATGATCTATTTCAGAATCCGAGAATTGGAGGACCTGGCCTTGTTGGCTCTTTTGAATCTCCTAATGGACGCACAGAGTAAGTACTGCTATCCTGCATGTGACTTTTCCGTTGACAAATGATTCCTTTAGATTTTCCTACAAAGACAGGAAATATCGACCACGAATTTTCTTTTATGTACCACATGAACCATTTTATTTGTTGGAGAATTGGGTGAAAATAGCACTGTTTTTCCTCGGCTGTGAATGCAGCTGTTATTGCACATATTTACTCTCTCAATTTATTTGTTTATTCATCAATATTGAGTTGCAATAAGCTTTCTGTTTGACCATTGACGTTGTTGAACTTAGAAGTAACAACCGCTGCTGACTTTAAAGGTGTTTTAAGATTATTTCTATGCTATAACTTTAGTGTGCACTCCAAATCTGTCTCTGCATTGTCAATGTGATTTTACAGCATTACATTCTGTTATTAAAGTTTCCTTTGTCCGTGTCGAACTCGATTGCTATATCAACCTTTTCTCCTTGTTTGTGTAACACATGGCATGCTGGTTCTTATTTTGACCACCAAAACTTCCAAAGAATATTCTATCCCGTTTCTTGCAATCTTTCCTTTAGAATTTTAATCTTTTCTGAAGCATTGATCCTTTTCTTCTTTGTGGCGCATCTACACAAATCAGTATTGGTAAGGAAATGTTCATGCTGAGTAGCCTTCTGTGCCTATGCAAGTCTCTATACAAAGCCACATATGTAATTCCTATGTTATTTTGTTTCCCATGAATAAACTCTGTGGTGCCTGTAACATCAGGGAGTGGTTAAGACCCGGCGAGGAGGAATTTGTTCAGAGGTTCGATCCATCGTCTTCCCTGGATACAATCGGCTTTTTCATAGCCAAGTTTTCTGTTGGCTCCAAAGACGTTTGACTCCGCGGAAAGTGCAACATCAGCGAGATGAAAACAGACCAGACCGGGCGGTCTAGTTTAAAAGAAAACACTGCAGCTATCAAAGATGTCACCATTTTATTACTGGTTGGTGGTAAATGAAGCCCAGATACATGTCCTTCGTGTAAAACGTGATGTACGGTAAATAATTCTCGAGGCAATCATTTTTCTCTCGCAAGGATTTGGTGGTCATGAAGAGTGTCGGGAACGGATGTTGTTTCATGCATTGCTTTTTATGTGTAGGACAATTTTGGATTAGAAATACACGAGACCGTATAATTCTGGAAGAAAAATGAAGAGCAGGCAAGTTGAACGTATTTACTAGCTTACTTTTTTCAAAACACTCCACAATTAGACCTTGCTTTTATCTTTTTTTGTTCTCTCAGAAGAGGTGCTCATCAATAATAATACAAAGGCAATTGTGAAGGATGTAGAAAACCAGCGACTACCCTCCCACCTCCCTATTGCATATATGCGTGCAGTCTACTTGTTAAACTTGAAATTCTCAGTCTTAGGAGCGTTCGGTTTCGAATTTTATAGCGAAGTGCAAATATGCTATAAGTACAATGTCCTGCATTTAGCTAATCCTGCCACAAGCTCCCATAAAAGAACTCTTCATCGGAGAGCTGTAAGGCGTCTCCAATATCACCGAATTCAACCATCCCAGCAATGTAATCTACGTACCATGGAGTGATTTCTTCATATGGGAATGCTGGATTCACCTCCATCATAGCCTCGACTTCCTGGAGGAGACTAGAGTTTTGCTCGAAGAAGGCCTGCATATCTACTCTCACCTCGGAATCATTCTTCACCTCCAAGGATTCTTTAATGTCTGCTCCATCACTACCAATCTCAATTTTCGTCTCTTGGAGTAAGTCCCTTAGGAGGGCACCATCATGCTCTGTGATTTCCAATTCTTCGATTTCAAAATCACCTCTAATATTGCTTAAACTGTCTAGAGAATCCATGGACGTTTTTTTAGGCGCAAAATGAAAGGAAAGAAAGAAAGAAGAAGCTCAGATGGCTCGATAAAGGATAGAAGGCTAAATATATACACCTCTTTACGTCCTGGAGTCGAGGCCTGTAAGTGGGAAACTAAATCAGTGTCCAAGCCATGTGATTATGGATAGCTTATGGATATCTCGATACTCTTCGACAATTTGATAGATGTACTTGGCGTGCCGAATATAGTACAAACTACAAACACACGTGTACATGGGGACCGTGAAAGACATTAAACTTTGAAAGCTAAGCTTAGAAATGAGTTTTTTTTTTTTTTTTTTTTTTTTTTTTAGCACTTGAAAAAAAAAGAGATAAAATAATACAATATAAAAAATATTAAAAAATAATATGTTTAGAATTACGGATCATATTTACAATTCTCTTATAGATGATATCTACAACTTTCTTGTAGATGATATTGCAAATGTCATATATGATTCTCTTCGATTCTAAAAATAAGTTGACAAAGTTTTTAATAAATAGAGCGGAGAGAAAAAAAACAAAAAAAATCTTGAAGACTTATCGAAACTCCAATGACAACACCATCAATATTGTTGAAAAGATCTTGACAAGACGAGTCCAATAACATCAAGGAAGGTTACAAACAGTGATTGGAGTGGCCCATATGAGCCATTCAAATATGTCAGGGCTCATTTGTCTTTGAACGGCTCGTGTAGCACACTCCAGTCACCGCTTAACCTTTCTTGATGCTATTGGATTCGTCTCGTTGAGATTTTTTTAACGATACTAATTTGTTATTATCAGAGTTTCGATGTGTCTTTAGAGTTTTTTTTTTGTTTCTTTATTTTTTTTCTATCCTCCTTGTAATTTGTGAAGAGAGAAGAGAAAAAAAAAGTAGAAAAATAAATAAAAAGATCCTTAAGGCACACCGAAGCCCTAGTGACGATACCATTGGTACCGTTGAAAATATCTCAATAAGACAAATCCAACGACATCAAGAAAGGTCATGAATGATGACCGGAGTGTGCCACATGAGTTATTCAAAAACAAATAAGTCCTAACATATTTAGATGGCTCATGTGATCCATTTTGATCATCGTTCGTGACTTACTTTAGTATCATTGAATTCGTACTAGTTGTATTGTCATCTAAGTCTAGGTGTGTCTTTATGATTTTTTTTTTTTGTTTTTTTTTTCTATTTTTTTTTATTGTAAGTTATGTCAGTTTATTATATAAAAAAAAGGGCACGAAATATTTTTCTTTTATCGAAATAGACACACATATTATATAGTATTTGATTATTCAAACTTATAAAATGTATATGCATTTTGCTAAAACCAAAGGATGTTCTCAAAATAAAAAAAAATAAAGCATCACTACTATTAAAATAAACAATAATTTATTTTTAATCTTAAAAGCTTGATAAATTTATAGTGTGTTTGAGATTATAGTACTAGTAATAATTTAAAGTATATTTTATTTATAAATATATCAAAATAATTTTTTTATTTTTTTAAAATTATTTTTGATATCAGTAAAATTATAAAAATATTTTATTTTAAATAAAAAAATTAAAATAATGATATTTGCAGCCCACAATTTCAATTTAAATTGTACTTGCTGGCTAGCTATCGCACAGAAAGCTTTGTATTGTTCTATCCCATCAAGCAGCCAGCCAGGTGTACTTTGTCTAGAATAGCTAGCCTAGGACCACAGAGCATAACACGGCTTTCAGCAGTATCCGAGTACGAGAAGCAGCAATCTGTGCTAACCATTGCCACACGACATTACAGAGATGAGCGAGAGTTGTTAAAGGATGGGCAATATTTTGGATCGCATAACACTTGCTATATTATCTCTGGAGTGCTGGAACTTTTGTTGCCTTCTTACTTCTTATCCATAGCATACTAGAGGTGGCTAAATCACTGGTGACTTGTCGAAAATTATCAATATGTGGATGCAGCTGTGCCATTTGCATGCCAAGTTGCGTTAACAGAAAGACCGGTGACAAGTAAGGCTATTGAAGACCTGCTTGCAGTCAATATTTAACAATTTAAAATAAAAACAGTAATTACAGTCCGTTTCAAGTAAAATATTTAAGTAAAATATATAAAGAATGATGATATTTTTTTTTTATATAACCAATCTCAAATTATAAAATCTCTGTTGATTAGTTAAGATTTCTAGTGATTATAATACAAGGTAGCAGTTCCTTAAACAAGACAGTTTCTTATAAAAAAATAGGATACTAGAAATCTATTTTTTTTAAAATATTAATTTTTTAAAGCCGCCGCGATGTGGAGTGTGACAACTATCTCTCAAAATCCAAATTGTTTTATTTAGAATTAAGATTTCTATAGTTGTAGTTGTATAATAAGTTGATAATTTAGTTATTTTTATGTTAAAAGTGTCTAGTAATTCGAAAAACTCATATAATTAATAGTTGTATAATAGTTAATTAATATTTCTTGGATATGAGCTGGAGCATCTTTTTAAAGCAATTGGCATCGCATGGAATTAATCTTTAGTAATCCATCTTGCCTGTGTTCTTTAGCTGATATTTCGAGCAAAATTTTCTCCATCATCCCCTCTCTTCCTGCTAGAACTGGAAAATACCCTTTGTCGGTTGAGCTTCTTCTTCTTTCTACATCTTGTCCTCGGCTAATCTCACGCAGGAAGCCGATGAGATGGAAGCTTCCATTTTTGCCATGCTCTAGCTCCTGGCTCTCCTTGACTTTCTATTTGGCCTGTAGATGGAGTGCTTCCGCTCCCTGGAGGCCATTAAATTATATATTGATGAGAGATGAAATTTGAGTTTTTTTTAAAGTCTATTCAATTAGATATTGGAATGTGAAAGTAAATGGAAACAATATACGAAAAATAATAAATACAAGAATATATGATTCTATCTAATAGCATTACTACACAGATTCTTATTCGAATTTTTGTTATAAAATCTTCTCCTGCATCTCTAAAATACTTATAAATTCTTAAATAATCCTAAAAATACCCTTGAACAAATCTAAATTTGAAATGATAGTAAGCTTATGATCAATATAGTTTAAATCAATAATTTTATTTTTACTAAATATCTTTTATGTTATCTTTGCACTCAATCTCTAACTTATCAATGGGACATCATCACTATTGTTATTGTAATTATTTATGTTCTCTTTATCAACATAATCATTATCACAAAAAACATTATAAATTGATAAAAAAAAATATATAAATTTATATCTATCAAATCATAAAGAAGGTCATTAAACCTTAAGTTTAGGTGTGGTGGGCTTGGGTGTGAGCTCAAGCCTAACCTTAAAAGGCAGATCTTGATCTTATTTTTAAGTCTAAAAAGATATTCTATATCTTTTTTTTCCCTTTTCTTTTTAATGTTTGTGGACGAGATACTCCCTATTAATGCTTGTTTAAGAGATATTATTCCTTATCAATGCTCTTTAATGCTTGTGTAAAAGATATCACTCTCCATCAATACTCGTTAATGCTTGTATAAGGGATATTTATCTCTTATAAATATTATCAAGGTGAAACTACTTTCTAGCCCCTTTATTTTAGAAAAAAAAATGGATTAAGAGCTATAAATATTCTTTGAATTACCAGGTAAGAGGTTAAGGTGTTTTTACATTAAAAAGATATCATTTCAACACAAGAATACCCTAAATTTCATAACATAAAAGCTCTTTAAGCATATTTTTTTCTCTGTAAATTTATTGACTTTATCATCGTAGTGTCCTCAAACATCCTAAAAAGAAATATTTGGGGTACCCAAAAAAAATTTCCAAGAGAATTTTTTTAATATTGGAGAATGAAGCTATTTGAATAGGCACTTAACCAATTCCATATCCAACCATAAAAAACCTAACCAATTCAATATTCCAACCATTAAAAAACCTTGTTGCATAAATATATCTGAATTTTACACTTTATCATTGTGCTAGGTAAGGAGGTAGGTTAAGGGATTTCAAAATTTATCTTTTACCTAGGTTTAATACATTGCCAAAAAATCACCATATTTTTAGTGTTTTTTTATGTTTAGAAAAAAATTGTTCTAGTCCACGAAAAAGTACATGCCAATGGACTAATGTTAACTATAGACTAACCCCCTCGACCCCTCAAATACCTAAAAACTCTATTGTGATTAATTTATGTTTTTTTTTCAAAATTAATGCCAACGTAATGGGCTTAATTAACAGTGTTCAAATCAACACAAGGGCATATATGCAAGTAGGGATGTTAAAAAAACTAACCAACCAGGAAAAAATAATTGAAAATAAAATAAAAAAAATAATTCTCTTGATCTCTCCTGCCTGCAACTCTCTAGTCTATGCTCTCTCTTGCAGCTCTCTTCTTGGTATGTTTCTTCTTTTGTTGCGTTAAATATTTATGTTTTTTTTGTATGTTCAAGGTTGTTTTTTTTTCCTAGGTTATGATCATATTGTTTGCTTTTGATATAGGATTTTGATTCACTTTTTCAGGGGTTTATGATTTTAGATAATTTTCTTTTAAATAAACTGTTTTAGATTATGTTTCTCCCTAATTTTTGGCCACTACTAGTCCACATAACTCTATATCTTTTCTTTTTTTTTAAAAAAAAAAAAAAACTCTATATCTTGTTCAGTAACCATCTCACTCCACACCATAATCTTTCCTTGTTACAACAACCACCATTGCTTAGCAAACATCCAACATACGTTAATAATGTAAGCAATGGTTAATTTTTTTTAAAAAAAAAATCCTTGATCCATTTGATCTTTATTGCTATTGTTAATAATGTAAGCAATGATTTTTTGATAATTTATTTGATCCTTTTGATTTGTATTGCTATCATAGTATTCTTGTGTTCTATTCTAGTTCAGGGGTTGAGCCACGATAGATTTTCCATGGAGGCGTGTCCTTAATTTGTATATTCTCTGCTCCTCATGCTTAAAGATTATCTTCCATGGCTTGGTTTTTGCATGGTTTTTCCGGAGTTCTTAGGTGAAGACTTCAAAAGCCATGAATCACATGTTCCTTGTAATGTTAGCTGTTGATTTCTCCACTGATGCACGTACATGAGCCCTGCTAGAGTTGAGAGCATTTTATATGTCATGTAGTATTCTTTTTCTGTAAATTATGCAAATAGAAAAGGGGTGTATATATCATTTTGTCCTTGTTGAAATATTCAATGACAAAGGGCAAAATGATACCCCCCGGTAAAATATATATATATAAAAGTGAAACTATAACAATATTAGCACAATGTTATAAAGATTAAAACAAAAATAAAGGATTAAAATCAGCCATTTTAATTAGACGACAATTGTACAGACAAGGATTCCATTTAGAGAAGAGTCCCAGATAAAACATGGTATAATTATTGTCTGAATCGTCATCTTGTTAATGGTTTTTCGAGTTCGCAATCCATGCACTCACTACTATCTACTCAATTGCACGCCAACAAGAATTTTGCAGAATCACGGGCTATAATTCCTCATTCCTTCCTTTTTGGTAAACAAACACGGAATGGAATTTGAAGCAAATGCCACCCGAAATATATAGGTAGATCAAATCAGTAAATATATAGATCAAGATTAATGGATCGGACATTAAGAAACAATCAAGTTAGAGGATAATTAATAAATTTTATAGCTCTGATTTTTCTTTTCTTCAATTTAATGCTCAGATATTGTCTTTTCTTGACTTGTTATATTTGATTTTGAATTATAAGTAAAATAATTAAAATTGCTAATCCAACTTATTATAATATATATATTTTAAATAGTATAAGTGAATTTAATTATATAGTTTAATATTTTATTTTAAATATAAAAATTATAATAAGTTAGCAATTATATCCTACTCATATATAAAATTGAATTCAATACGATTCTAAAGATACTGGCAGCATCATAAAATTTGTTTGTTTAATACTATCCTGTGAACATTAAAAAACGCTGTAAGATTCGTGAATCCCTTAGCTACAAACAAGAACTTGTGGCGTGTTGACGTATGCTGGACGACTTATGATAATTGGTGGTCGGTGCAATTTAAATTATTTGATTATTGGTGGTTGAGTTTAAATTATTTGATTTGTTCTGTCAGTGCAGTCTAATTGTTAGGTTAAAATAGTTTTTTGAGCAAGCTAAATTATTTGATTATCATGTGCAGTGTGATTATTGGTGGTTGTCGTGTTGAATTTAAATTATTTGATTTGTTTTGTCGGTGCAGTGTGATTATTGGTGGTTGGCTGGTTGAATTTAAACTATTTGATTTGTTCTGTCAATGCAATGTGATTATTAGGTGAAATAATTTTTTAGTTTGAGTGAGCTAATAATTATTGGTGATTGTTTAGAGAATAATATAAATTATATTTTAAAATTTTATTTAATAGTTTATGTTATTGAGTTGAAATAATTCTTTAATAGTAGTCATAAACTTAAATTTTATTATTTTATTTATTTGATAAAAATTAAATATAATATAATATAATTAAATTTATTCAAGTTTCAAGCTCAAAATTTTTTTATTTAAAAGGTGTATCAGATATTAATATAAATTATATTTTAAAATATAAATTAATTATTTAAATTATTGAATTGAAATAATTTTTTAATAAATAACACACGATTTCAAAAAATTTCAAATTCAAGGAATGGCTTCGCAGAAAACATAGTCTAGAAATAAATAGTGGTTGTGGTTAAAGGCCTCTTCTGGCTTGAAAATAAAAACTGCGGGATAAAATTTGTGGTTCGAAATATGGCGCCTGACTCTGAGTTGAAAGAACCGCTACTGATATCTTTCAACAATTTACGTTGTAATAACATAATTCAATAGCTTACAGAACATTAACAAGTTCATTTTCCATAAGCAACATCTGCAAAGATTGTCATGCGTGATTTGTCTCACTTTCATGGTTACAGGATAACCTAACCAATCTGGCTTCAGTTGCCAATTTTATAACACAAGATCACTGAAAAATGGCAGAAGTGAAAGCATAATTATAACACAAGATCGTTGAAAATTCTCCCAAATAGAGCCTCGATCTTAGAATTCATCCAATCTAAAAAACAGAAAACCAATCCTTATGAATTCATCGAATAATGATATAAGAGCGCTCCCATATCTATGAAAAACACCAAATTCTGTTTCAGCCTAAAGAGGAAGAAGTTTTCCATGTAGTTCATCTCCGTCATAATTTCATTGCAAAACGAAGCAAAGCCGATGAATGTTTTGCTTTTAAATTTGTTTTCTTACTTAGGATTAAAGATAATGTGACTCAACAGAGCTTATCAAGGGAATGAGCACTTCAGGAGAAAAACTAGACAGAGGTTGTCTGATATTTATGCAATCCACGACCACATTTAGCCTCAGATATTACAATTTCCAACTATAAGGCTAATTGCTCCACTTGCTTAAGCGATAAATAAATAAACAACAACTGCGATGTAAAATTTGAAGTTCAGAATTCTTTTTAGAATACAGTAACCTACAGCATGGATCCTGAGTTATTACCACAGTTCACCGACATGTCAACAATTTACGTTGTGATTGGATGGTTCAACAAACTTATTGAGCATTGAAAAGCAAGTTTTCCAAAAAGACCAGCCAAGAGATGAAGCTTCTCAAGTTCTCAAGCTGAAGTTGTTTCTGAAATTCTTTTGGCTTCGAGTGTCTTCTCATATTCCTCAATCGACTTAAAGAGCTCTGAAAAATTTCCTTTCCCGAATCCTCCACATGCACCCTTCTGGTATTCCCTGTTCTTCTCATCCATGAGCATGCACCCCACCCTCTGAATTATCTCTATAAAGATTGTTGGCCTGCCAAAACCACAACTAAATAAATCCCCTCGGATCTTCCTAGCCAGAGGCCTAACTAAACCTTGTTCATGATCCAAAACTTATTTTAAAGATGCCCCATTAACATTAAGTTTCCAGCACTTTAAAAAAAAAGAAGGAACAATTAGCGATCCCATAAGATCAGAGAAAACTTAATAAGATAAAATAAATGAACTCTAAACTATCCATCCTATAAAGCAATAATAAATTCACTCTATCAAAGAAGTTTTGGAAATACCTATCACCAACAGGCTTGGTGAAAATCTGAAGCAAAGTCCCTTGATGATCTCGATCAACCAAAATCCCCAACTCCTCACACTCCTTAATCTGCTCATCGCTCAAGACGTCCCCAGCTCTACTCTTCAAGTTCTTATAATAAGTGGGCGGTGGCGAAGGCATAAAATCAAATCCCCCAACTGCACTGCACTTCCTCATCTCCCTCAATGTCCTGAAAATATCCTCACTCACAAGCGCCAAATGTTGCACTCCAGCCCCTTCATTGTGCTCCAAATAAGTCTGTATCTGACTCTTCCTTTTAGTCCCAAAAACCGGCTCGTTTATTGGCAACAGCACTGTCTCTTCGTTATTAGCCAAAACAACCGCATTCAACCCACTCTCGCTCGTCCCAACATCCTCCGCCGTGAACTCCGCAAACTCGTGAAAACCAGTGAACTCCTTAACGTAATTCAGCGCCGGACCCAATTCCGGCACGTTTCCAACCGCATGGTCTAATCTCCTGATCCCGTAATCCAAAGGAAACGATGACACTGCCTCGAATTTAGGCAAAAACCAATTGCCAGGGCTAGAATCGTCGTTTTCAGAATTGCTGTAGCTTACGTATCTTAAAACGACGTCCCCGTAGAGGTGAACCTCGGTGATAACGGCACCATTATCAAGGAGGATTGGAGAGGCTGACGGCTTGGCGCCGTGTGCCACGCTGGTGGTGAAGGCTAGCTCGGCGTCGTCAACTTCGATGGCGATGGCGCGGACTGCGAGGCCGTGTTTGGCGGAGAAGTTGCGGCAGGTTTCGTGGTTGAAGGTGGGGATGGAGGCGGTAGCTGTGTGGGAGAGGTTGTCCATGGAAGCTATAGAGGGAGAATACGGGGCAGTGAAGAGAAAGTTTAGGTCGCCGGAGCGAAGGAGATAAGAGGCGTGTGTGGCGTTACCGGTAGAGAGGTCGGATTTGGAGACGATTGGCATGCCGAGTCCCCAAGAGAAACGGCTTGCCGTGTTTATTGCGTCCGAGCACCAGAATTCTACGTGGTGGAAACGGTTCACTTTGAACAGGTCGGACCGTGAGTTGGTTCTAACAAAGTTGGAGAAACCGACTAGCTTGAACTCACCTGGTGTCTCTGATGTCTCATTTTCTTTGCCCATTGTGTTCGGCTCTCAATTTTTCTGGTTTACCACTCTAAACTGGAAAGGGGCTTGGAATGGTATTTGCAGATGATCATGTCCGATATATCTAGTCAGAGAATTCTGAAACATAAGGGCAGTGGATTTTATATGACGTGTCAAGTCAATCGTTCTCGAACTTATCGGCTAGAGCTGGAGTTCAGAAATGCACGACGGGGTGCAAGCGGATTTCGAGGCCAGCACGTTATCATTACAGATTCCGTATCTTGAAAGAAAAATGAAGTGATTCAACATGTTTTTATTTTATTTTCTCATATTGTGTCCGCATTATCTTGCGTGTAAGATTTTAAATTTGATTTTTACTGTAAGAGAAGAAAGAGTTAGTGTTATGAATGTGTCTTTTGTTATCTTAAAATATATTAATTAATGAATTAAAAAAATAATATATATAATGAATTAAAAAATATATGAATTGATAAATAAAAAAATAATTATATTTTGATCTAAAACTATTTTTTATTATGTTTACTTGAAAACTGATGAAAAGAAGAGAAAGTTGGGGAAAATAGACATAAAGGGAAGAGGTTTGACTGATCACCTTCTTGTCATAAAAAAATTGAACTTGTGTTAATAATTTTGTCTTAAAAAAATGTTTAATCAGGGATGTTAAAAAAACTAAAAATTAATTAAATTAAGAAAATAAAAAAACTAAAAAAACTGAATCATAAAAAAAAACAATTAAAATTTTAAAAAAACAGACTGGTTTAGTTCGGTTTCATAAGCCTGAAATTGAAAAAAGTGAACTAAACCCAAACTGGAAAAAACCAAGTCAAATAAAAAAAGCCTAAATCAAATCAATTTGAACCAATTTTTATCCAAAAAAATCAAACTGAATCGAAAACGATCGGTTTGAATTAGTTTCAGTTTGGTTTTATTTTTTTAATAAATTTAATTTGATTATTTTTTTATATAAAAATTAAACTAAACTGAACTAAAAATAATTACCTCCATATTTAATAAAGATAGTTTTACGTTTAACTATGATAGAAAAAAGTAAATAGGGCTAGTAAAAAAAATTTATTAGATTATTTTTTTATTTTTAGATTAATTAGAAGGTATTTTAAAGTTAAAAATATATTTATTAAGATTTTTAAAATGTTTTTTATTATAAAAACAAATTAAAATTTAAGTTTTTGAGTACAAAAACTCGTACCCCATCTTTCTGACAATCAAAATGACTAGAAAATGTTCTAGAGAACCAGACGTCACCTTTGTTATATTAAAAAAAAAAAAAAAACTCGAGCAGACGACTTACCATTTGCTTTTTTTAAAAAAAAAAAAAAAAAAACATAAGACCCCGAGCATGCCTGCGCTTTTGCCCAGCAACTCGTAGCTTTTTAAGCTAAACAACACCTGATTTGTTGTATTTAATTAATTTTTAACTAATATCATCTCTTTTATTTTTTAAATGTTTACTTTAATTATTTTTAAGATTGCAATTAATATTTTGGATGGTTTCTATAATTTCATAATACTTTTAAAAAATTATTGTAACTTATTTTTATTTTGACAAGGTTTTTTGATACATTAGTTGTATTTGTATGATATATTTATAAAAATAAAAATTATATATACTTATCAATGAGAATGAAGCTCTTAAATAAATAGATTGAAATGTATAAAATAAAAAGGATAGCTAAGGTTACATGTATATTTATCTTTTGTTTTTTACTAGATAGATCAACTTTTTACTTCAATGTTTGTTTATTTTTTGAAAAGTGATTTTTAAAAAATTATTTTTTAAATTTTTCTGTATTTGTTTGCCATTAGAAAAGTTAGTCAATAGAAAATATTTTCCGATCAAAAGAAAATTTAACTTGGTTTTCAAAAAAGTGTTTTCTTTTTATTTTAAGCGGAAAATACTATCTAGAAGTTGTGAAAAATTTAAAAATATTATATTATTTACTGATTATATCAAATTTAGTCTTCAAATTTTTAATTGCTATATATATATATTGTTTTGAATATTTCTTTTTCAATCTCATCTTTTAGAATTTAATTTTTATATTAATTTTGGTCCTTATTTTTGTAATTGTTATTTTCTTTTTCCTTATCATTTTTTAATTGAAATTTTTTATGTATCAAATTTGATCCTTATTCTTTTGATTGTTACTTATTTTATTTGAAATACTTTATAAAATATTAATTATTATTCTTTTAATTTCTTCATCTTTCAATTTTTTTATTTTTTAGATTTTATTTTTATTATTTTGATTATTATTTATTTTATTTGAGATCATTTATGAATTATTATTTTTTTCAATTTCATTTTCATTTAACTTTTTAATTTGTAAGATTTGTTTATCATTATTTTAATAAACTGAAAAAAAATAAAATATTAATAAGTTATTTTCCGATTCATTTTTCATAACATAACTAAACACTGGAAAGTATTTCAATTTATTTTTCATTATACTATCAAATATCAAAAAATATTTCACTTTCCTGAAATTTATTTTTTAAAAGGAAACTACTTTTCGGCAAACAAACGAGGCCTTAGTCTGTAATTAACATTCACAATTTTTTTTTATGTGTGATTTATCAATTCATATATTTTTAATTTATTATGTTAAGAAATCTTTACATTACTTGGTTAACAAATTTAATGATACCATAAAACACATCCATAATGTTAACAGCTTCTTCTTTTATGTTAGATTTTAACTTGGACATGTATATTTGATAAAAATAAAAATTTAATCTGAACTTAATAGATATTAACTGATATGAATTGAGTGAGTTTTTTTTAACAATTATCTTATATGATAGATAATAAATAAGGAATGAATATTGTCAAAATCAACCCAAAATTCAAGATGTATATTTGTATATATAAATATTTATGTAGAATATTTAATAGATACTTTGGTAATTCAATATAATATATAAATATCTCAATACTGACACGATACACACAAAAGAAGAAGAGGACCGTTTAATTGAACCAACTTGATCGAGAAAATGCTCCCTCTAGGAGATCTTAAAATGACTGCAACAGCTTTATAAAAAAGAAGAAGACCGCAGCAGTAATTGCAGAGAAGAACAAAAAAAAAAGGTGCTACAGCAGAGGTTAAGATGTGTTTTTTTTTTTTGTTTTGCCGTGACATTTTTTTTATTAACTTCTACTCTCTCTTTTAGGAGGAACTCATACCCCCTTCTGGGATATGCTCTTTTGATTAACTTTAATTTTAATTCAAAAAAGAATAAAAAGGTAAATTAACTATAGACAGGAACACAACTGGTTGGGTATCACTTCCAGTTATAATTGAATCTATTGATCTGTTTGATAGTCTACAAAAAGAGTGAAAGGGAGTTTTTTTCTTGTAGATATGGTCGAGAGAGCTTAAACCCAGATATAATATAGTAATTTAATTCATATCCTCCCGCTGCTGTATCCACCATCGTCTTATAAGGATTCAAATAGAAAGCAAATAAAAAACAAATAATAGAGTGGAATCTCTAATTAAATAAGTATATATATAAATTTTTTTTGGACAAATCGTCTTATTCTCCTCATGGACGTGCTAATGCTATCTGGACAATGTGATCCTCCTAGTTAGAAATTAATTGATTTCATATTTTTAGTTTGTTAGGAAAAACCTTGCATATGTTCATGGGCGTGCTATCAAAAGATACAGGTTTACCTAACTATCCGTTGACTTAACATTTCAAATTGCCTAGTAATTGATTTGATTTCTGGGTTCGTTGGAAAAATATTGCCAAAAAAAACCCCAGGTCACAAACAGGTTTCGCCTTCGTTGATTTAACGTTGTCAACAGCCTATTAATTAATTTTTCAGTTTTTTTTGGGAAAATGCTGCCATGAAAAATAAAAAATAATCTCTAACAAATCTTCTTAAATCACCCGGGTCACTAATTAACCTAGCAAGTTAGGTGATTTACATCGAATCAATTGCAGGTTTGGTTTTTAACAGCTGCAAACCTGGACATAGCCTGTCACTTAAACTCTCGTTAACGTGCTAGACCAAACTGGATTTAGAGGGTATTTTATATTATAATAATAATTATTTTTTAAAATAATTTTTATTTAAAAATATATTAAAATAATTCTTTTAAAAATTATTTTTAATATTAATACATTAAAATAATTTAAAAATATAAAAATAATATTAATTTGAAATAAAAAAATTAAAAAAAATTTAAAATTTTTTCAAAATATTTTTTAAAATAGAAAAATAATTCCAAATAACTCTGAACAATTGTGATGTTTGTTGAAAGTTAAGGATACTTGTACCAGAAGTCTTGAACAATTCGCATGTGATAAGGAAAACCAAGTAATAAAAAGGCCAAAAACAAAAACAAAAGCGCCACCTGCGAGTCAGGTAGAGAAACCTAACAGCCCTCCCTCTACGTAAAACATTTATTGTTATTATGCTTATATTCCGAGGTGTCTTCTATCCTAAAACATCGCAAAAACCCATTTCTCCGATTTCTTTTTCAATTTCACATATCTTACTGCCAATCGTCGATCTATAATTCCACCCACCATGGCCTCCAACGGAGCTTCTACGGTCAGTCCAGTCCCTCTCTCTTTTTAATAATAAATTAATGAAATTCACGCCAATTGTTTTACTGTGTTTTCATCAATGATTACGGTGATAAGTAATCTTTAATTATGATTAATTGCAGCAGCAACAGAGACCTGCAGTGGGCACAGAGAATAGCTTGGAGAAGATCAAGCGGCAATTAGCGTCCGGCTCTGGCAAGAACTTGTTGCAGGGCCCACTTCTTAAGCGATCTGAAACTGTACGGCAATTCCCACTTCTTGAATTGTTTTAATTTCGGAAATTTTCTTTTCAAGTTTATACCCAAGAATTGCAGCCTGGTTTTAACAGTACCTTATTATAGCTATGACTGAATTCTTTGGCTGTTGAATTATAAATAAACTATGACATTTTTGGGTCTTTAGGAGTTGCCAAGTTACTGATTAGTTTGCTTCAATTTTGCCTTATTAGCTGAGGAAATGGAATGAGCGATGGGTGATCTTAGACCCAACTACTGGGAAAATGGAATACAAGTGAGTAAATGTTGCGCTTTTTTTCACTTTTCGCCTGTAATGTCTCAATCCTTCAACTTGTGCTGGTTTTCTTGTGCTTTAGAACTAGGAGAAGTGAGCCAGCTGTGAAAGGGACGATTCTCTTCGATGCAAATAGCACCATCGCAGTTTCTCCTGTAAACTTCAAGTAAGATTGGTGGTTTTTTTAATCTATTAAGGTTCCTTTGCGTATTTTCAGAAATTAGTTTCATAATTAATTAATTTGAATTATTATTATTAACACTGTTGTTTCTTTTGATGTGATTTAGTGGGCTCCCAAAGTACGATGGATGCTGTTTTTGTATCCTTTGTTAGCCAACCTATTTGATTTTTCTTCAGTTGAAAGCATTGTAGTGTAGGTGAATTTGAATTTGGTGAAGTTGCATGCTTAACTATAATTTAGACATTGGTACTCCCCAGAAAAAAAATTACTTCCTCTGTGCAGAGACTCCTGGTGCAGCTAGAGCTTGGGTAGCAACTTTACAGTAAGTTTTGTCTTTGGAATATGGACTTTTCAATGAGCTGAAGGATATTTTTCTGTTCCCGTACTTTCCTATGATTATAGATGGTATTCTTCTACGTAGATTTGTTGATTATTTATGTAAAGTTTGAAATATTGTTCTAGAAAACTAGAAAGCAATAACATCCTGTTGGTCCATGTCCTAGTTTACATGAATGCAGCATTCTAGGAGTCTCTGCCTTTTCCATGAAGATGATCTACATTGTGAACTAAATTTTCACAAGCCTTATGTTGGTTAGAGATTTTGGAATTAAGTATACACTTTTTAAAGCATTTTTTCCCCTCCCAACAGTATACCATTTGTTTGAATAGCACCTTGGAGATGACCAATTATTGTATGTGTTGGAGCTTCTAAGAAAAGATATATATAATAAATGAGCAAGTTCAAAAGAAAGTAAAGGTGACACCAGTCAAATATATGTTCATGAAGAAATCATTTAAGATGGTTTCATAATGTGAATCTGTCTGAGGTTTCCATTTAGATCTATTGAATAAAAAGTGTGAGGTTGAAGAGGCAAAAAATGGCAAACATATGGTGTGTCTTCAAGCAGCGAGGGAAAGAAAATAATATTTTAGAATCGTATGGCTCATATGGTCTTGGATAGGGTAGAAATAAGGATAATTGTTGTAGCCTACTCCTGCTAGCATTGATAATCTTGTGGATGATTTGTTTGGTTCTCTGTGACATTGGAGTAACTTTCAAATTTGTGTTTCTTCTTTAAAGTACTTCACATAGGCTGTATATTGAAGTCATTCCCTGTTCAAGTGCTGCCCTAAAAGTTAAACAATCAGCTCAA
Organism: Populus tomentosa; assembly: GCA_018804465.1. Classification (NCBI taxonomy): domain Eukaryota; kingdom Viridiplantae; phylum Streptophyta; class Magnoliopsida; order Malpighiales; family Salicaceae; genus Populus; species Populus tomentosa. Next base: position 16,594,378 of record CM031977.1, read on the forward strand.
AACTTTTCCCGCCAACACTGGCAACATAGTTGAAAGATTTAGAATCTAAGAGGCAAGTTTCTCTAAAGCATGGGAATATAATAGTACCTCTTTTTCTTCATTTAGGTTTCTTTCTCTACCTGTAATAATTTCTTTTAGTTGGTCTATGTTTTTGTTAATGATGTTCAGTAACTAATTTACTTTGGCCAATCTTACAAGGATCAGATGAGATCATTTTTTTAAACTTTATTTGGATTGATGTTGAAAATTGCATTACTAGTAGTTTTTTGCCTTTTTTTTTTAATTATTTTTTTGGCTTGCTTATAACCAGTGCTACTCAGTTGGTTCTAAAGGCTCATAAAGAGGCTGTGGACTCCTTAAGTGGAAATGGCTCTGCAAAATTAGGAACAGTTGCCACTGTAGTTGCTGCAGCCAATTCAACAGCGCTGGAATGCTCTAAAGAAATTGAAGCAGCAATGCAGATTTCTTTGAGAAATGCTTTAGGAATGATGAATAATAGGACAACTGATGGTCCAATGGATGACAAGACAATCCTGAAGGTATATAATTTCCAAAATTTCTCTTTCTTGTTCTTTTGTTGCTATATCACAATTTTTGTCCAGATTAAGGGAAACATACTCAATATGCTTTATAGATATTCAAAATTGGTTGCCTTTTGTTATTTTTTGGAACTTAAGCTATAGTGCCCCATTGCATTGTTTACCACTTGATGTTTACTCAGAAGACGTGTCAAATTTCATGCCCTTTACCCTCTATTGACTGAAAATTCTGAGCTATGTGCTCTGAGCCTGTGTAAATGCATGAAGAAGTACTTCTCAGTGCAGAGCATGTGTGCACAAGCTTGCTTCTGAAAATTATGCACTCGATTTTTTTTCTTTGACAGTGAAATTGAAATAGCAATTTGATGCGGGACAAGAGATTTGAAGATGAAGTAATAAGTTAAGAAGAAGAAGCCTAAGAAATAGAAAGAAAAGGTGAAGAAGAAAAAGAATAGGGGTTGGAAAGTTGCAACTCTACAAATTTTTATTCAATTCATCAAATCTGTTTAACATTTAGAAAATAAGATATAAATACTAAAACCCTAATTAGAACAAATAATTGGGTTTATAGCCCATTAAATAAAATATCCAACAATAACTAAGTTAAGCCCAATAAATAAACCTAAATAAAATTCAATAACACAAGAGTTGGCCTATCCTCCATCATCATAGATCATATAAACGTGTGAACCATGTCTCGGGTATGATGTCCCCGTCAATTTTTCCAGGGTTGGAGGAACTCGACCTCGTTGAGTATAGTTCATGGCGGCTCCAATAACACTTTCGAAGATAAGGATCAAATTGCTGTGATGTCTCTTTGATAATCCAAGTATAGTCTGAATCTAGTCGTCTATCTCATATACTAGGATTCACTTAAGTTCATCATCCATAGTAAAAACAACTTGTCCATCCAAGGTAACATTAATATGTTCATTTTGTGCCAAAGATAATGATAATAAGGCAAGAGTCTCAAAAGGATCATTAGAGATAGACTGTTATGTTTTATACATATCAAGGTTCTTTATGTAAAAAGTAGAGCTAATATCAAAGTTTAGTCTCACTATTCACTTGTAATTTATGACTAGTTTTCAAAGGACATCTTTCATTGACAGACTTGTTCCCCTGCTTTATATTGTTCCATTGGTTTAAGAGTTTATTTCTATAAGACCGGGGTAGGTTTTTCTCTTGTAATTCTTGTTTCATTTTGGTCCAATCAGTTATGAGAGGTTCATCTCTCATCTCTAAACAATCAATATCTCCCCAATAAAGTTGGGCTATCAATGAACATTATCTTAGCAAATTTAACTCTCTTATTATCAGACAAGTTATGCCACGCAAAAAATTGATTCATGTTATGAATCCACATATCAATGACCCAAGGATCATGACGATCGTCAAAAGTGGAAGCTTATATTTTGTTAGGGCTCATGACTTGCTCATCAAGGTCATCATATGTAGAGTAACCTAAATGATAGTTATATTGGTGATGCTCATGGTGAACTTCCTTATTAGTGATTATTGCTGTAATTTTTACTTGTCTTTGGGTGTCTTATTCGATAACTCTCAAGGGGTTCAACTCTTTTAAACATATTGGTCATCTGAGTTTAGAGTTCCCCTTAAATGACCTTGAGAGTTGCACTAAGGGTTGGGTCCACAATAAGTGTAAGACTTAAGGTTTGACACTAGATGATCATGACACAAATGCATGCAACATTAACTTAGAAATGGAATTGAGATCATATATGATTTCTACAAGTGAAATCACAATACAAAAATAAAGCTAATTTCATTTTTAATTTTAATATGGAGATTAATTAAGATTAGAAAACACCAGAGAAATTTTAAGCATGCACTGTTAGACATTTAAGTGTAAATGATTAATCAAATAAAAGTCACAACTTTCACTAATTTCGATAAGCTCCACAATTAATAAAAAAGTCCAATGACAAAATTTGAATGACAATATATAAAATGGGCAAATATGTAAGGGTGTAATGCAAGGAGAGTTTTTTTTTTAGGCACAGATGGTAATTTGAATAACAAGTGTAATACCAATACAATAAAATTCAACTTATTAAAAGGTAAACTTATTTACTGACTAGATTGCTTGGTGGGAAGATGTTGGAAGGTACTATTGCTGACATGGGAAAAAAAATGATGATGTGGCAATGATGGTTGGCATGGCAATGCAATGTGATGTTGTTGACGTGGTAGTGCGTTGACATGTCACTGATGTGGTGGTGTGATGGCGTGTCGCAGACGTGGCAGTTTGATGACATAGCTGAGCGAGGGTAACTTTTTTTGTTCTTTAGATTTGGGTTGTAAATAGACAAGTTAGTTTTTTTCTTTAAATGTTTGATGATTCTACACAATTTCTAGGGCTTAGGAACTATGTTGAATTTTGAGGATTTTTAGAAGCTCTAAAAGATCGATTAACTGTATTAACAATTAAAAGCCTGTGCTTTGATATCAAGATTGATACAGGACAAAAAAATTTGAAGATGTAGTAATAAGCTAAGAAAAAACAACCAAAGGAAAAAGCTAAAGAAGAGAGAGAATAGGGGTTGAGAAGTTGCAACTCTACAAATTTTTATTCAATTAATCAAAACTGTCTGACATTTAGAAAAATAAGATATAAATATTGAAACCCTAACTAGAACAAATAATTGGGTTTATATCCCACCAAATAAAATATCCAATAGTAAGTAAATTAAGTCCAATAAATAAGCCTAAATAAAACAATAACTAAATTAAGCCAATAAATAAACCTAAATAAAATCCAATAAAACAAGAGTATAGCTATCTTCCATCATTAGATCATACGAATGTGTGAATCATGTCTTGGATTTGATGTCCTCATCATACTTGCTAAACAACTTACTGTTTTAACACTTGCTTACACCCGCAAACAAGAAGTTGTTGTCAAAGTCTTGAACATTTTTACCCTAATATTATTGAGTGTTTCACAAATTTCATTTTAGGAATAATAATAGATAGTAATTTTTCTTTAAAAGTCAAAGTGGCTGGCTTTGTTATGGTCTTACATGGAAATTTGTGCCTAGAACCCAACTACGTGTCCTTTTCTTTTGAGAATCAACTAACTATCCTTGCACTATATATAAACTACATGCTGTGCAACACCTGCCTAGGCTAGGTTGGCATGTTTCCAACCTGTGGCTTCCTGATGCCAACATTAAGTTTATTTGACTATTCATTCCACATGGACTTGGTTTCTAAAGCGAGAATATTTTACAGGAGACGCTGAGAGTCAAGGATGAGGAATTACAGAATCTGGCTCGAGATATTCGTGCTTGTGACTCAATAATAAAAGACATAGCAGATAAACTATCTGAGACAGCTGAGGCTGCTGAGGCTGCAGCATCAGCTGCTCATACTATGGATGAACAGAGAAGAATTGTTTGTGCTGAAATTGAGCGGTTATCAAAAGCTTCAGAAAAGCAGCTGGAGTCATCCATGTTGAAGGTACTAGTAATCTCGCCTTTTTCAATGGTTCATTCTATAGTTCAAAGGCTATATATATATATGTAAACCATATGGGATGTGTTAGCAAAAGCAAATCCCTCTTCAAGACCATATTCTCTCTTTTGAGATGCAGTTTGATTAATGTGTGTATCATAGCCAAATGAGAGCTAATGCCTATGTACAATTTAGGATGTCAGTTTCAGTTTGTTTATGTGGGCTTTCATTTATGGATGCGTGTAGTTAAAAGAGTATGAAGAAAAGGTTGTGACTCTGAGTAAGGAAAGAGATCAACTGATCAGACAGAGAGACTCTGCCATCCAGGAGGCAAATTTATGGCGTTCTGAGATTGCAAAAGCCAGAGAGCGTGCTCTGATATTGGAAGGAGCTGTTGTTAGAGCAGAGGAGAAGGCAAGAGTTGCAGAAGCAGATGCTGAAGCTAGAATAAAGGAGGTTGCACAGAGAGAGGCAGCTGCTGTGAAGGAGAAGGAAGAGCTTCTAGCATACGTGAATATGTTACAGGCACAACTTCAAAGGTTTGACATCTGATCCCTTCTAACCCAATAGAAAGATTGCTGCCCCTTTTTTCATTTTTTGATGTTTTGAAATCATCTTATATTAGCCTTTAGGAGACATAAATCTGTATATTTCACTCTTGGATTTTGTCATTGTACTGCTTCTGCTAATGTACCTCGATCGTTTCTTTTCTGCATATTGTCATCAGCATTTTCAGCCCATGAAAGTAGAACTTAAAAAAAAATATTGTACTTGAAACTTGCTTAGATAGACAAAATTGATATACCATTCCCTCAACAGGCAGCACAAAGATACAAAGCAAGTTTTCAAAGAGAAAATGGAGACTCCAAATGTTGTTGACAGCACTCTTCCCCTGACTAAGCATGTAGACTTGTCAGATGAGAATGTTGATAAAGCTTGTCTTAGTGTTTCTAGAGCTGTCCCAGCTGCTGGGGAGAATGTTGTGCACATGGCAGTGGATCAAAGCAACCCCCGGCCAGTTGAAGATGCTGAATGGAGCGATATTCAGGCAACAGAGTCAACAATAGCTGATGTCAGAGAAGTTGCACCGGAGATAGATGGAAGCAGCCTGGATATTCCTGTTGTTAGGGCACCTGTAAATAATCATCATGAGCAAGGAGCCAACACCTATCATCAGCCTTGATGTTTAATCTTGCATGTTCTACAGCGGACAGCAATCTTTAAAGGTAGGGAATGGCATGCTATTTGAAGTCAATTAACAGTAAAATCCTAACTCTTCTCGAGGTATGTCTTTCATCCGCTGGCTGGTTGGACGCCATTGCTTGTTATATCACCCTGTATCTTCAATGAAGGATACATCCAGAGCTTTCCTGGAATGTATTTGAGAGCTTCAAAATAGTCCATCTATGATACGCGTGTACAGAGTGTAGTTCTGAAATGTGAACCTTCTTGTCCCAACCATATATTTTCCAGTCGTCATTGTTGTGATTGACATTGTATCTTTGTTAAAGAATACCGCTGGCCATTCTTCAATGTATTTGAGGGCCTAACAATAATCCCTTTTTTATGTTTGTGTAAAGAGCTTTTTAGTTCCGAGTGTTAAATGCATTTTTTTCTTAAAGATGTTGACTTCTTTTGTTGCTTGATTGCGTTTTTGTTGCTTTTACATGCGTTGTTACCCAAAGATTTCCCTCATTAAATGAAGTCATTTAACGAAGCACATCCAGTTGCACCAGGTGCGGTTTTCTTTGCTAGTTTAGCTAAGAAAATGTGGATTTAGTTGAACTATGCAATAAAAACCTTGAGTTGGCGCGCGCTGCAATTTGTTACAAACTGTATAGTGTCGTAAATGAGAAGGCAAGTAATAACAATAATTTTTTTTTTTGTAAATTGCAAGAACAATCTCCCTCCCTCCTCTCTCTCTAACTCTCAATCTCGATTTCTCGACCAGCAACTATTTCTGCTAAGGTCAAACCTTAGTAAATTGATATCAGAGCCATGAATTCAAGGCTAATATTGCAGGAGGAAACAAAAATAATAGTGGAAAACAACAAAGTCAGCTTTGGAAGTGCTCGGTAGACAATACAAGTTCTTCATCAAGAATTGTAGGATTCATGGAATTAAAATAAGAGGCAATGGCAGGAGCAGGCTAAATGGAATGAGCAACTCAATGCACAAATGGAAACTTTGATGGCTACGTACCATTCAAACATTCATGGATGGAAGGGAATCAGAGAAGGAAAGAAGGAACCAAGCTAATACAAGAGGCGTGGTTTGTCTCCAGATGAATCATAATCAAGATGAATATGTGAGAATCAATGAAGGCCATAATGGTATATACAATGTGGCTTTACCTAAAATACAGCTAACTAAATTTCATGGAGATAATCCACGGGATGGATTATGAAATGTAGAAAATATTTCAAGTTATGTTTCACCGCAGTTCACCACTGGGTTGAAATATCTTCACTTTACTTGGAATGCAAAGTTGAAGGCTTTTTGATAGGAGATCATGACCTCACTAATTGGGTGGAGTTTGTTCGATCCATTTGTACAAGACTTGGCTGCAAGGACGATGTAATGGAAGAACTCAACAAGTTGGTGCAAGAGAAAGGGGTATAAAAGTATGTTGAAAGGTTTGAGGAGCTCAAATCTTTAATGAGCATCTTGAATCCTTCACTACAATAATTATACTTTATATCAAGCTCTATCAATGGTCTTGAAGAATATAATGTTACCCAAAATATCTCCTCCTTTTAATAATGGAAAACACCAAGTAACTCATCTTTCAAAATTCCTTATAATGCAAGAACTAATTTTACAGTAGAAGGAAAACGATTGCATGGAACCTTACATGAACAAAAGAGAAAATTAGAACAATATTATTATAAATATTGGGAGAAATTTGTATTAGGCCATCAATATAAGAACTTGAATATGATGAATGGTGTAGAAAAAGGTGAGGATTTTCTAGAAGCAGATGAGGGAAATATTAATGAGAAAAAAACCGAAAAACCGATTAAACCGAGAAAACTAGAAAAAAAATAACAAAAAAAACCGAACCATGAAAAAAAACAATTAAAATTTTAAAAAAACCGACCAGTTCGGTTCGGTTTCGGTTTTATAAGCTTAAAACTAAAAAAACCAAACCGAACCCAAAAAAACCAGAAAAAACAGAGCTAAACTGGAAAAATCGAGACAAAACCGAAAAAACTGAGCCAAACTGGTTTGAACTGGTTTTTGCCTTAAAAAACTGAACCGAACCGAAACCAGTCAGTTCGAACCGGTTTCAATTCGGTTTTGGTTTTTTTTTTTTTAAAAAAATAATAATTTCAGTTTAATTATTTTTTTTATAAAAATTGAAAATAATCACCTCTATAAAATAATAATAAAATTATGGCTCCAGAGAATTAGGTGGACCAGCATGGCTTATTTCTGAACACATTGGCTAATACTTACGCTCATAAAACAAGGAAATTAACAAAACAGGAACCTTATAATTCTTATTAACAGTGATAATACCCATAGCTTCGTAGATAAAATGTGGCTATGGAGATCAAGAAAAGGGCTACCAAAGTCTATTTTAGAAATTAAGTAAGATTTTGAGAAAAAGAAAAAAAAAAGAATAGGGTTCTTGCAATATGGTTGATATATCAAGTGGTCGAACTTGTCTAGTGAAGATTCAACTTGGGAGGACCTTAAGGAGTTTTCAGATTTCAATATCAATTCTTAAGGACGATAATTTCCAAGGAGGGAAGATTTGTTACCAAAATGCTAGTATGGCAGTTGACACAAGCAAAAAGTAAAAAAAAAAAATGAAGTAAAAGGAGGAGGAAAGTGACGGGAAATGCAGTCAGCAGAGATAGTTAGGAAGTACCCACATGATACATAAGTAGAAGGCAGTAATTAGTTAGTAAGAATTATATTTTTTTGATTATTAATATGAATGTGTGAATTAGTTTATAAACAAATTAATTATATTTTTTTTATTATTAATGTAGATATTTGAATTAATTTATGTATATCTTAACTAATCTTATGAGTCTTGAAATTAATAATAATATAAATTTTTAAAAGCTATTATATTAACAACCACAAAATTCAAATAAAAAATTATATAAAAAATAAACCTTTTAACTCCAAATCTTTTCTACTTAATCATAAGATATTTATTTATTGTAAATTGCAGAAACAATCTCTCTCTCTCAACCTCTTCGAACTCTCAATCTCAATTCTAAAATCGGTGAATGGATAGCTCCTTGTCTTGATCGTTTGGCACAAATACTTTGTGTATTCCTTTCCCTTTCATTAGGATTAGGGTTAACCCCACCTTCCATTAAAGTATAATTAATAAGGGGCCTATATTTATACTAATCCGTTTAGCTCCTTGGACCATAGCCAATCTATAAGGCCTGCATGCCATGATCAAAGGCGTAATTCTCTCTCTTCTTCCTTTTCTCTACTAGTTTCTTGACATGCTGCTCGTGTACTATTTAACTAATGTATAGTATCCTTTTCTAACTACTAATAATACTAATACATTGTGTAGAGTTATTTATAAATTAATAAATTTGAGTTTTTCTAACTTCAAATAATCTTACACAATTTTATTTTTTTTATAATTATAACTAAATTAATTTGTTTATTCTTTGAATTATATAAAATTATTTTTAATTGGAATTAAGTAAACATTAGAGAAATGAATTGAATTATCTTTAAGATTTTGATGTATAATTATTAAAAATAATAATTACTAAATTTTTTTCACTTAGGAACTCCTTTTGTTTTTAGATAGTTGTTTTCACTTATAGATAACATGAATCTAAAGTAACAATTCATGTACGAATAAAAAAAAATCATGAACTATTTTTTTAATGATTTTTTTTAATATTATTATTGTTTGTTCTTAATATAAAATAACATAAGATAATAAAAACAACAACGTATAAGAAATGGACTAAGGATTCAATTTAACAATTTGATAAATTTGAATTTAATTTAATTATTCTAATATTTTAATATTTTATATCAACTTCTTAAGTCTTTTTGTAAAATATTAATAATACAAATAAAGTACCAGTATATTACTATTAAAGTGATTTAAGCAGCTTACTTTATCTTATCTAGGATTTCAAGTGATGTATAAATAAGAAAAATTGATAAACAATATTTGCCTATATTTTAAACTTTATTCTAAAAATAGTCTACTTTTTAAAAAACTAATAATTTTGTTAATATTGGTATCTTGTTTAATTAGAGTTAAGGTGAATTTACTTATTAGTATTGGTAGTATATTGTAATGTTAGTTTTATATTAAATATATTGTAATCAATATACAACTACGGAGTTCATAATTTTATGTTTAGTAATGGATATGATTTTTCCTTTTAAAATAAAAAAATCAATTCATGAGCTATTAAATTTGGTATTTACAATAGAGAAAAGCTTGGGCCTCCTAAATTACGGTTTTATTATTAAAAAAATAATATAAATTATATTCTAAAATCTTAATTAACAGCTTAAATTATTAGGTTGAGATGGTTATTTGATATGATATCAGAATCTTGATGATTAAATAGTCATGAGTTTGAATCTCACCATTCTTATTTACTTAATAATAATTAAGTATAAGGTAATCTGAACCTGTGTAAATTTCAAGTTCAAAGAATTTTTATTTAAAAAAATATATTAAAAAATAATATAAATTATATTCTAAAATCTCACCTAAAAATATAAATTATTGAATTACTCATATAATTCTTTAGCATCTATATCATTTCCATTGCCTCCCTGTCATTATTCTTCCACGCCTGCCAGCCTAGCCTCTTTGTTAGATGTAGATATATTAATTCCCGTCCAAAAGAGCTAACAAAACAACTCTACTTGCTCATGTAAAAATAAATTAGCTATTTCAAATGGTTGTTTAATGGAGAATGGCTTTGTGTAATTTGCGCAAGAGAAAGGAAAGAAGGCACGAGAAAATTGAGTTCGAAACACACGTGGTTTTAAACCTTGTCGGAATGGAGATAGAATTTAATTAAGTCGTGAAAATTTTAAATTGATTGGGTTTTTCATGGCCATACATTTGACGGATAGAGTAATCGGGCTTAACTATTTATTAGTAAAGTGAAAGGATGATTTTCATGAGCTCTATTGTAAAAACAAGTCAGAATCTTCTCAAGTAATAATTAATATAATAATTGTAGGAGAACATGAGTATGTTAAACAAAAGAATGATGTAAGGAGTAGAAGAAAAATATGTGGAGAAAATAATTTTAATTCAGTTGAGTTATTCCATACTTGGTCAATACAATTGAAAAATTCACCAAATCATGTGAATGCATGAAAATGAAATTTTAATTTAAAATAAAAAAATATATAAGAAAATGAAAACTGTATTCGTCAAAGTCCGACAGATTACCTTACATATTAATTCTCAAAATGAGACAGGTGAGAAAAATTAATGCATGGATTTGGACCATTCGTTCCGTTTATCTCACTTTATCAAAACTCAAAGCAACAATAAATAATAATAATAATAATAATAATTAATAATAGTGTGATTCCTTGCATCAGCCATCAAGTCATTCACAAATCAATCCAAATCAACTCGGTCTGTCTACTAATTTTACAGTCCCTCATGTTTTTTTTTTAAATAATTTTATTTATTTTAGATTAATATATTTTTAATATTTTTAAATAATTTTAACATACTAATATTAAATAAAAGTAATTTTTTAAAATTAAAAATTATTATTAATATATATTTTAATCTAAAAAATTATTTTAAAAATAACTATAACTACGCTGCGAAACAACAAGTTTGTAATCCTTTAAGATAGCTATGAAAGCTTATAAATTGATATCAAACCAAAAAATAAAATGAAAGGAAAGGGAAATCTGAATAAAAGAAAATGTCAAAAATTTAATACTAAGCCAGCGTATGCTTATTAGAGTTTCTAAATCCCTAATCATAGAAAAGAAAAGTACATATATCTACCATCTACAATATTCGTCATAAACTTGAGCTGGATCGATGGCTAGCTCAACCACTGTTCTTAGGTCATCCCAGTTTCCATTAACGAAGAAATCATCTCCAATACCTGGGTTCCGAAAGCCCTGGCAAGCTGCTGTAAACGGAGCTTCAGTTACTGAATCATACTGACCACCCATAAAAAGGTGATTCCTTTCCGGGCCAACTTGGTCCATGGTAACAGGCTTCCTTTCATTTCTTTGAACAAATGAGTCTCCAAAACTTACATCCTGCTCAGTACTGGTTTCAGATTCAAAGCTGCATGTTTTTGAATTTGAATCACAGTTAATGGGTTTTTGCTCAGTTGCAGTGGCTGCAGCTACGTACTTTTTGTTGGGTGGGATTCGTTTCAGAATTCGACAGAGTGTCCAAACCTCCTGCATGGCCACGAAAAGAGTCAGCTGAAGAAATTTGAATTTTCCTTCTTTGGCAACTGAAATAAATACTCCATGCATTTCGAACTATTGAAGACATATGTGTTCCCTATTGAATGCAGGCTCCCTTTAAAGGTCTCTTCCACGGTCTGACTTCCAAAAAAGAAGAGCACGAAATTCGAAAAACAAAAAAAAAACCCTTAAATATTGGTGTCCATACGCTGCTATTATCATTTATCATCATGAATGCACTAGCCATCACCGCAGTAATTAATTTCATTGATTTATATATTTCAGCAATGGGAACGAGTGAGTCTCACACGTGGAATTATATTTAACTTATGTATTCAACGTTCTTATTTTAGGTAATTAGTATTTTTATGCATAAAAAAATATAATTTAACTATTAAAAGCAATAAAATAATATATTCATCTGTCAAAGATCTCAAATTTAAAACTTGATAAATAAAATTTTAGTAATAATTTTTATATTATTTTTTAACATATTTTTTTAAATATGTTAAATAGAATAAAAATAATGCAATTTAAATTTTTATAGATACACACACGCTGTTAAAATGCATCACATTAACTACAGATAACGAGGTTAATAATTAATTAGAACTCCCTAAATCATTGGGGGGGATTTCCTGTGGCAGCATAAAAAAACGGTGAGAATACTTTTGAAAAACTATATTGATGAGGAAGGATGTGGATTAATTTTAGAAAACTTACAGCTTCTTGCGCAATGTTCCTAGCGTTGAGGGGATTTGTAGTCTTCCCGTTTGGTGGAAGGCGAAATTCATGCATCATCCAATCAGTTTTTGTGCCTTTTCCAGCACTTCCCCGGTAGTAGACCAAGCATTTCTTGAGACCGATGCACTCATGTGTTTCTTTGTCTGAATATATGGGCTTGTCAATACCAGTGGCCTTCCAAAATCCAGATCGTGTCACCCTATTAGGTCTTACGCTGTTCCTGTACTTTCTCCCTCTTAAGCAGAAGAAATACCACTCTTTGTCCTCTGCAGTGCTAACTTAACAAGAATAAGAAAACAGAAAGTTAGAGCCAAGCCAACGATATTATCAGAATGTAGGTGAGTTAAAATATGCATTTATCTGCTAATTTAAATCATAGCCTTACACTAAAATCTGAAAGCAGACTCTGATCATGGAGGGAAACAGTGCAAGATTTTGATACTTTTACTTTTTAATTACATTTTTATATACCTGCTAATACAGGAGGAAATTAGTATTAGAATTATGAGCTAACAACAAGGCAATATCGCGATTTTAGCACCTTCTCTTCTAGTGTATTTTTTCGCAAAATTTTCACCTCGTTCCTCAATTATTTTTTGCAATTACAAATGAATGTCTTGCGTAACTAAAAGTAAATGATTCATATCCGGCCACATGGCTGGATATCCACTGATATCCGGTAGAGAGGCAGGAGCGAGTTGCTGCCATATATCCGATATCAACAAATCCACCATGGGAACCTTTTTATGCTGCAGTTTCTTCTTCTTGTTGCTTCTTCTTGTCAAGATGGACAAGCTTATGTTTTAAACTTTAGAAAAAAAGGAAGATATAATGGATCAGTTTGAGATAACCGTAGTGACTCCAAGGTTTTTATGATCCCTCGATAAGATATCCTTCTATACCATACCATACATCATAGGAAGGTTATCTAATTGTTTAACCAGATATCGTTCCTTTCAGTCGGAGGCCCGTTGAGATCATGCTGAAGTTTCGCAGCTTGACACGCCTGAAGTACTATATTTTAGGTATGTGCTGTTTTCTTACACAGTAACCCTGCTTATATAATATGCCTTCAAACAGAAGATTGATTTTGGATACCCAAAGAAAAGCTCTAGTTTGGTGCATAAAACACAGATGTGATTGCTCACAAGTGAAAAATGAAAGAAGAGTACTTCTGTGGTTTCTCTGTAGCTAATTAAAACGAGAAAATCATAAAAGGTGATGACCTACGTATATAGCTGTGCTTTTATAGGTGATGGAGGAACATATCTAGATAAACAGTATACAAGTAAAAGAGCACATCTTACTTGGAAGATCCCATGGATCGTATTTGTAGATATCAATCTGTTTGATGAGTTCAATACCAATTCGTTTCCTTTCCACCTTCCGCCGCAGATAGAACCCAACAAGCTCTTCATCTGTGGGGTGAAATCGGAAACCCGGAAGGATCACTTCCTCATCCTTATCATAATTATCAGAACTAATACAGCCACTCATCTTTGTCGCGGCCTCCATCTCTCTCTCTCTCTCTCTCTCTCTCTCTCTCTTTATTTCTTCTCTCTTACACCATATATAATGATATTTAGCGCCGTGGTCTCCAAGTATATATATATACATAAACTTTGTTCGATGGATGCTTGCGTTGTGTGCTTAGTTTGGTCAAGGGCATTACTTTGACTATAAATTAAGGGTACATAGCTAATAAGGGAAAATGATCAGTCTTGGAAGAAGTCTGCTAATAAATCGTCAGCTGATAATGATGACTCTTAGAAACATGTTACTGGTGAATGTTGTAGAGAATCTGGGGTGTAAAAATTAGCAAGTGATATGGGACATTTTTGGAAAGTTTGAAGTCTCAGCAGATGAACCAATAAAAGTCTAACTGAAAGAGCATACCCTTTGACCATGGAAAATTGGGTTCCTAATTTACTCTTTGTATTTAGGAAAATTTCAACGAAGCCATCTCATTGATTTGGAAAGCATATATATATATATAAGCCACCTAGGTACACACAACACAGACAATAATGTCTTGAAGTAAGATTGGCAAATTTCTTGGTCTTTTTTTTTTTCCTTTCTTGAAATCTAATAATGCATCGTGATATAAATTTGTAGCCACCTTTGTAGACCAGGTAATTTCTCACTTCACGACACTAAAATTCCTCTTGTTCTTTTATTTTTGTTTTTATTTTTATATTTAGGGTTTGACTAATTATATACTTGAAGATTCTTTTCATTCTTGCTTCCATTGCTCTATATATGTACTCCCCCATGTATTTCCTGAAGACAACATAGAATAGTTAATTACTAGATGCCATGACTATGCGATACCGCGGGTTTGTAGCATGTTTGTATATTATTATAGGTTTGTGGAAAAAGAAAATTTATGAAAAAAAATTATTGCAATCCATAATATTTTTTTAAAAAAAATTATAAAGCTAAATTCTTAACCAACTGAATATTTAAACAATAAAACGAACAAAGAATATTTTGAAAAAAAATCATAAAAAAAAACAAAAGAAAAAAAAATACAGAAAACACTATAGCAATTTATAGTGTTTCATGAGAAAATCTACAGTTGTAATTCTTAACTAGTTCAATATTAAAAATAATAAAATCGATAAAGATAATTTTAAAAAAATTCATAACAAAAAAAATCATATGGGGAACATTGTAGCAATTCACAATGTTTAAAAGAAAAAAATAAAACTAAATTCTCAACCAGCTCAATATGAAAAAAAAAATCGACAAAGATAATTTTTAAAAAAAAAACAAAAAAAACCATGTAGATAAACACTGTAGCAATTTATAGTGTTTTTTTAAAAAAACTATAAAGCTAAATTATAAACCAACTCCATATTAAAAAAATAAAATCAACAAAAATAATTCTGATAAAAAAAAACACAAAAAAGAAGAAGAAGAAGACATTTTTGAAAAAAAAAAGCAAAATAACATGTAAAACCTTGAAAAAAACAAAAAAAATATAGGGAAAGATAAAAAATAAAATAAAAACAAAACACAAAAAATAAAAAACAAATGAAAAATAAATGTATGGAAAGCTACGATATTTTTCCCCACATTTTAGAGTATTTATTAATTTTGATAAAGATCATGGCTTTAGACTTTAGTGGTTTGGTTACACTATCATAACATAGTATTTTAATAACAATTGTTCCATAGCTATACTAACATTTAAGTAAAAACAATTGCAAGAGAATATATTGACTATCTACCCGTAATTATGATAACGCAATTCACTGCACTTATTAATCAAATTTCATGCACGTTGTAATTAATTCTTTTATAATCAGCAGCCAAAAACTATCGAAGGCGTTGCTTAATTTAACTTTAAGATCATTGAAAGGGACATGGATTTATATCGAAGAGGGGCAGCTGTCTTTTCTTGTTAGTTCAATGCTCGGTATCCTTTTTGATTGATAATAACAAAAAATATATTAGGATTCAATTCAAGTTGATTATTAATATAATAACTATTAAAAACTTATATTATTATTAATTTTAAGATTTATAAAATTAATTGAGGTATATATAAGCTGATTTAGATATTTATATTAATAATAATAAAAAAAAATACTAAGGATTGTTTTATAATAAAAATAGAGGTTCTAAGAAAAATTTAGACTCTTATAAGATACAAAAATTCTAATCACAATTTTGATGTCCATATCAAGAATTTAATGGCACTCATCGTAACTCTTTGAAACTTAAATTGGGTGATGTAGATAGGTATTAATTAGACGTTCATTTATAATTAGACTAATTTATAAATTAGAAATTTCTTCTCATCATTTTTATTTGGATTTGGATTTGAATATCAATATATTTTTAATTAAACTCAAAATTTTAAATTATTAAAGGAGATTTTAATATGTAATTTATATTATTATTTAATATATTCTTTTGAGTAAAAATTAATTTATTAAAATTAAAACTTATATAAATTTAAATTACCTTATATAATTAAATAGTTAAAAACTTATACTATATACAATTTTAAAATATAATTTATATTATTCATTATTATAATTCCATGATGGATCAAGCTGCACTAGCATTGTGAACTCTAGCAACTAGAAAGTGCTTATGTGAGCATGACTTTAGACCTAAAACTATTTTTTATTCTAATTATTTTTCAGCTTCAATGCTCTTTTATTAAAAAAAATTCATATGTATTAGAGAAGTGATCTTATTTATAGAGTCATTCTTTTATCCATTAAACCATTTTCAATATTTCTTCTAAAAAAATAAAAGATATTAATATTAAATATATTAAAATATAATTGAGTACTTAAAATAACTTTTTTTTCATGGAAGTGCACATAAAAAAAAAAAAAAGCACAATTTAGCTATCCTAAACGTTTTTTTTGTCATTATATATGTTTTTAAGGTATCTCAATAGAAGAACCAAAAGAGATAGGGAAAAAAAAACAACAACTATTTTTTAAGCTATGGTAGGTCCCTTGATTCTGTAGCTCAAATGAGAAAGTAAAAAAAATCTTTTTTTGACAAAGAAAATTCCTCTCTCTCTCTCTCTCTCTTATTTAAATATTCTTTCTTTCATTTTTTTTTTTTCTCATTGGTTTTTATTAAAAAAAGCTAAAATTTTAATATTAAATATATTAAAATACAAATAAGTTATTAATTTATTTTTCCATTGAAGTGTATATAAGGAAAAAAAATCATATTTATATCATTCAAAAAACTATATTAATAATTTGGTTTTTTTCAACGGTCACAAAGATAATTTAAATGATTAGAAATTAAATTAGAATTTTTTCAACAACCACAAAATAATTGTGGTGTGTGTTTGTATTTTAATATATGTAATATTAAAATTTTAGTTTTTTTTTATAAAAGCCAATGAGAAAAAAATTAATAAATGAAAGAAATAATATTTAAATAATCTATTGAATATATATATATATATATATATATATATATATATTAAAGTTTTAGTAAAAATCATATTCCAAGAATTCTTGATTGTATAGGAAAGATTGGAAGATAATTTTCGATATTCATAAATAAACTGATAGTCCTTGAAAAATATCTCTCACCTTATCCTAGGTTGCCATGTTTAATTTAATTTCAAATATTAAGTTGTAATTTCTAAAAAAACACACTAGGTTCTGAAAATCCCATGTATTTTGAATTATTTTGTATTGAAATTGTTATATTTTTCGATAAAAGGAAAAACTTTTCTTAATTATCAAATATATCCCTCTATCCAAACTTATCAATATAAAATTGATACTTCATTGCAGACTGAGATACCGTTGGCATTAATCTGCTTATAAATCAAGTAATCAACAGTAATACTCATAAATGTCATTTATCATTACCAGCCTTTTCTTTTTCTTGCATTCGAATTGTTAATAGTATGTAACACATTCACTTCATATTAAAAAAATATTAATTTAAAAAAAAATAAAAAAAATTTAATTTTTTTTCAAGAGCCACTTTAAAATAATAATAAAAAAACAAACATACTTTGTATTTTAATATTAAAAAAATAATAAACAAAAACTATATAATTTTGTTTAAAAAATTAAAAAGTTATATTACGTTTTAATTGTCTCTCGATAAAATCTATTAAATTAAATTTAATTATTATTTATTTAATTTAATTTAAAACTCAATTTACATTAAATATTAAGGATATAAATTATTTTTAAAAATACTTTTTGTTTGGAACTACATTAAATTAAAATGATATATTTTTATTTTTAAAAATTATTTTTCATATAATTAATGCATCAAAATAATTTAAAAATATAAAATAATAATTTAAAAAGTAAAAAAAAAATCAAAAACATAATTAGACTACCTTAATGAACTGATAACTATATTAACAAGAAGACGAACAAGTATAATAACACTCCACCAAACATTGTTTCAAAAAGACAAAAATACTTGACTTCTCTTTCTTTTCAAAATTAATAGGGTTCGGAAAAGTGACAAGACGAGAAAATGATAGCTTGCTGACTTTCAGACTTTAAGCATGACATTATAATTGATTCAATCAAAGAATGATGATAGCTTCATGTGGTGGGATTAATAGATTAGATTAAAATAATATTTTTTTATTTTTAATATTAATATATTAAAATAATTTTAAAAAAAATTTTAAAAAATAAAAACTAAAATAATATATCTTTCGAAAATATCTTCTAATGTAATCCCAAACACCGCCCTTGAACTGTACATCTGTATGGGGACCAATTCGGATTTCATAAGAGATTTGAATAGAAAGAACTTTGAAATCTTCAATATATAAGACGAATTGTAAACTTCGAAACATATATATATATATATATATATATATATATATATATATATAAAATCCCATGTCATATTGATAGCATATTTTATAGTGTGATAAATATTATTTTTTAAAGTTTTTTTTTAAATATATGAATATAATATTTATTTTTAATTTTAACATATTAAAATGATAAAAAAAAATATTAATTAAAAAAAATCAAAATTTTAAAAAATACTGTTCAACTACAATCCAAATAATACCTAACGTACAAAATTGGCAGAATGCTAACTTTTCCTGAGCCCGCCAAAGAAAATACTCATCTTCTTTGTTAATATTTTGAATTTTATTTTCCTAGAATTATTATATTTACTTTGATATTAATATTGCATAAGAAATAATATATAAAAAAATTTTAATGACTTATTATATTTTTATCAATATAAATATTATGTAAATAATACCATGTAAAGGTTTTTTAAGAGCCTATATATATATATATGATATTTTTTTTTAATATTATTAAAACACTATTATATTTCAGTACTTACTTTTTATAAAGTATTTAGTCTTTTTAAAAAGACTTATGATCTTTAAATAGACCATAAATTTTTTATATAAAAGGTTAGAATTTTTATTTTTTACTATTTATTTATTTTTAGAGTATATCCATGAAGTATTATTAAATTTTCTTTAAAAAATTATTAACTTAATTATCAAAAAATTTCTAAATTCATTAAAAAAAACTTTTTACAAATATTAGGCATCTGTCTCTAACCATCATGACTAAAAAAATAAATAAAATTATCAAAAAAAATTTTAAAAAAATAATTATTTAAGATATAAACTTTACATCTAAATTACTTAGATTGCGTAGAACATTGTCAGATTTTAAACTTCAATATATATTCAAATACTAGAAAACGTTGTCCCACGGCGGTCAGTATTTTAATTTCGTTGTTCGAAAATGAACAGAAATTATCAACGGAGGCTAGCTAGACAGCCATCTCGTTTGCTCATCCTTAAATCTTTGGATGCTGGTTAATTTTTTTACCCATTAATCAATATTTCAAGTTTCAAATCATCGTAGGTTCATGCATGAAACTAGCCTCAGCATAATGGAATATTGCTTAATGAAATTAAGCAAGCAAACCCTCTTACATTTACATGTTCTTACCATTTTCTCCACTGGGATCCAAAATATTTCAACTATATGGTTAGCAAATCAAAATACTCGTAATACAGCTTTTGTAATAATTATGATGCATATTCGCTCATTGAAATTGAAACTTGTTTTTTTTTAACAATTAGAAACGCAGGCGTGGGTATTTGTGTGGGTGCTCACAATTTAGATGCTCGGCCTGTTGAGTCATAGTATAAGAGGTTGTTTTTCATTGTATTTCTATACATGTCCAAGCAAAGACCCGACTACTCTTGGGGATACAAAGGCTCTCGATAAAGAATTTCGAGCTGCCAAAAAGGAAGAAATAATAAAAGACAAAAAGTATCGGTTCAAATTGGTTTACTCGGTTTTTCCGGGTTGGCTTGATTTTTTCTATTTTGGTTTGGTTTTTTCGATTCCAGGCTTATAAAACCGAAATCGAACCGAACCTGTCGGTTTTTTAAAATTTTAATTGGTTTAACTTTAATCGATTTTTTTTACAGTTTGATTTTTTCAGTTATTTTTTTCTGGTTTTTTTTATTTAATCTGTTTTTTAGTTTTTTTACTTACCCCTATAAGGAGGTATATATGCCATGAAAACAAAAACTACAAAAAGCTACAGATTACATTTTAATTGGTGATCAATTGAAGATATTACAAATAATCTATATCTATAAAAAATGATACATGAAAAAATGAGAATATGTTAAATATATTAGTACAAAATAAATAAATCATCCCTTGAATTACTTCAATAAATCTTATAATTTATCTTCATATTTTCCTCCATTGATTTTTATAATTTTAAAAAGTTAATATATAAATTATGTATTTCATAGTTTCAGTATTGTCTTTTATAGCAGCGCTAAAAGATGGCTAGATATTTACACATTTTGATCTTTTAAAAAGGAATTATTCATTGTATTTAAAGTTATACTTCTTTTACTAAAAATAAAACCAATGGCTATTCTTTTAAAAATATGCACCAACTAATTCTTCATACTAAATTATCATAAAAACTGATGTGTCAATTTGTAAGTTGTAAAATGTGAATTTAATAAATTTAAATAGTTGATTTTTTTATGATAAAAGTTGCCACATATGCTTTCATGAAAATTTTACATTAAAAACTATTTTTTAAAAAATAATTAGTTACTCAAATTTTTATGATAGATATTATATTTATTTATTTATGTAAAAAGAAATTAAGAACACTACTTTGGATGTAACTTACAGTATCTCTCAAATAAACAGACACAATTTAATTATGAGGTCTGTCATGCTTTCCATCAGTGGGTTAGAGTATTTTGGCATTGCACAGTAAACAAGAATAAAAAAAATTCAAGAAAGCTTCGGCACGAATATTGAACTCAGTCATGAAAAGCATCAACTCATTAATTGTGGCAGCTGAATTTGTTGACCTAGTAGCGTAGTTAGAGTTTCAAGAAAAGCTACCAAGCCAAATATCTCTGAAATAGGAGTGAGTCAACTATGACGAGCGTGCTAAAATTGATCAATCAGAAAATATGAGAACGGACCGAGTCACTCAGTGAGTGACCATTATCCTTAATTTCAAGAAAATCGAGTGCAAAGAATTAGTTATTTATTTATTTGATGGCAAGAATATCCTCACGCTAGTTTGGATGTCTATCAACCTTTTTTTGTTTAAACATTTAAAGATGTAACTATCACATTGATGTTGTGGTGTACTTAAAATAATTTAATAATTTTTTTTAAAGATCTAAAAAGTTTTAAAAAGAGAATGAACCTTTTTAACCACTAAACTAATACTTTAAAATTAACAAATACATTTCTCAATTTTAATAACACGGTCTAGCATAGATTTTTTTAAAAAAGTAAAAATTAATATGGTTTAGAAATAGTAATGTATGCTAAGCAAGAAAGTAACAAAGATAACGATTTATATGCCATCAAATTTATGTTATTAA
Source organism: Populus tomentosa (assembly GCA_018804465.1). Lineage (NCBI taxonomy): Eukaryota > Viridiplantae > Streptophyta > Magnoliopsida > Malpighiales > Salicaceae > Populus > Populus tomentosa. The sequence continues at coordinate 16,615,951 of CM031977.1, forward strand.
ATTTGATTTTTGATGACATATTGATATAGATTTAATTTAAGTATGGATTTAAATTAAATTAAATGTGATTTGACTTGATTAAATTTTAATAATTTATTGAGTTAATTTGAACCAATAAATTGGTTAAAATTCAATTAAAATTTTTTAAAATAAAATAAAATAATATTATTTTAAATTAATTAAAAAAAATCCATTCAATGAATAATGAATTTTAATTTAATAATGAATTTTAATTCAGTCATGTTTAATAACTTTTCAACAAACTTACTTCTCAAAGACTCAAACTACCCACGAGGTTGCCACCAAATTTGAATGCTAGTCAACTAAATAAGGAAAAGAATTTTCTTTATTTATATACGTGGACATTAAAAAAACTTAAATTGAGCAGAAGTCAAACCCATGATTTGAATTTGAGAGAGGAAAAAATCAAGAGAGTCTAGTCTTCCTCCATCACTGCAGACATTAGCTGACATGATTGGGCTTCTATTATTGTTTGCCCCATTCTTCCAAATTCTTATAAATAAAATACCAAACTTATTGTGCCCCCCTTTCTGTTAAGCTGACTGTGACTATGTGAGTTAATTGATATCCCTAAGGCATCATACAAATCGAAACTAAATTTACTTTTTAAATGGGTTAAAAACAATTTATTTATATTTATCAAGAATTAAATTCTCTTAGCATTATTTGAGATTATCAAAATTTCTCAATGCTACCAAGTTTACAATAGCTATATCAATTTTAAATTTATAATTGATGAGTTAAAATATTTGGTTAAGATTTTATAAATAGAAAAAATCTAATTAAACAAAATGAATCTAGAAAACACGTTAAACTCAAAAAATTTAGGCTTGATTAGCTTGAATCTGACATACAAGTTAGATCCAAAGAGTTTGGACTTAGTAGCTAGATAACATGAATCTAGCAAACATGACAGATCAAAAAAAATTTGACTTGGTAGTCAGCCAAGCCCAAGATAGCAGAGGTCTAGCAAACATGTCAGCCCCAAAGAGGTTGAACTTCACAATCAGCCAAGTCCAATGAAACGTTGGTCTGAAAAATATGTCAGACCTAAAGAATTTAGATTCAACCATTATCAAGTTTTAAGGCTATATGTCTGATCCTATATAATCTTCTAAAATAAAAGTATTGAAGGTATGATAAATCACCATGCCTCTCTATCTAAAATAATTATTTGTATTGATGTAATGATTTCCCTTCATTTATAAATGAATACAAAGTCTCTTAAGAAACCTATCATACTTACTGTCTCATTAATATATGTAAGAGATATTTGTCTCTCATTAATGCTATTGAAAGCAGAGGAATTTTCAGTCCTTTCTTTGTTTGAAAACAACAATGTTCAGAGGGTATAAATATCCCCTAAACTATCTACGTAAGGGTTCATAAATTTTAATCTAGTAAGATAAACTCTTACATATTTTAGAGCATTAACCCACTTAAAATATAAGAACAAAAATATTTATTCCTTGAATTTAAGAATCTTTTAAGATATTTATTATTTTTTATATATATATTGACTTTATCATTGAAGGGTCTTTAAACTAACTCTATTGGGATTGTCTTCGTAGTTACCCAAGTACTTGAATATATTAATTAACAACTATCCAAAACACTAAATAACATGTTTTTTACATATCTTGAATTTTGAAACATCATCAGTGTTGATGTCTGTGGAAACATTTACAAAAAGTCATATATAGCTTTATTGTTTAATTGTTTTTCCCTAATTATCATTATCAATGGCAAATAATCAGGACACTCTTGGGATAGAATGAATTATTAATCTCTTTGCCACAACAAATACTTCAGTCCCCATACAAGTAATCTTTCAATAACTTATAGAACAGATACAACTCCTTAAAAGCCCAAGTATTCAATACATTGTAATACACTTAAGAAAAATAACAAAAACAAACCCTAAAAGAACCTATATCTCCGTGTCAGGTTCTTGGGCCAAATAAACTAAACTTATGGCTAAAACAGCTCTAATTAGGAAGACATCAATGAAATCTAGGAATTAGCCATCTATAAAATCTCACTAAAGTCAACTTGTATCCTTCTAAACAGGTTAAAGAAATACAAGTTTGATATGGCCAAGAAGAGCTTATCCTCTATTGTCTTTGTTAGAGACATAAACTCCTCATATTCAGGCTAAAAAGCTTGGGAGTAATTCTTTAAGTTTTCCATTCTTATATGAGAGTTTCAAACCTTCTGTCTAGCTATCCTCAGCTCATTTTTTAAGGTCTTCCTTGTCCCTTTAAGCTCAACCACCTTTTTCTTCAAGTTATTCGTCCCTCTCTTTAAGAAGTCAATATGGATGTATGCCTTTACCAGCTTTTGCTCAATTGACTCTAAGATGTAGGTTTAGGCTCCCATATGCCCTTATAGCTTGAAGAAAGCAGTCTTGAGAAAGTTCATCTCAATATCTTGAGCAACATTTTCTTTTTAAAGTTTGCATACTTCAAACTTATTAATACAATACTGCTTAATGAATTCTTTCATGGCTCTTTTCTCATTAGCCTATCTACTCTTGAAGTGGGCACACATTATAAAAGTTTAAACAAAAAAGATAAGATAAGATAAGTTATCTTTTAAAATAGTATAAAAAAATTAGTTTGTTATCTTACCTAAAAGCCATGTGTCCAATAATAGCCAAATGAAACTGAAAGCTTAGGTCAACTAGTCCTTCCACATCAGGTGAAGAGTTTTTTCAATATCTCAATCACATCCAACCTATCAGGTCCTAGCGTGGACCTTCCCTAGAGAATAATCTCCATTATCCTCATTTCTTCCTTACTTAAAATGGGGAAATAAATAGGGACATGATCCAACTTGAGATTAGAGAAGATATCCTCTATCCTGGAGGGTGAATGAGTTTGACTGGAAGACCCAGAAACACAGTATAAAGGTGGAATAATCTCCACATCAGAATTTGATAGGATGGAGACTCTCCTTCTTTTCCATTGGCAAAATGGTCTTTAGAATGACCAAGTTTGGTGTTGGCACTCTGAGGCCTCCCGATAGGAGAGAGAGAGACCTTTATGCTGCCTCTTGACATACCTCATCAGTAATAAGGTCAGTTATAGGGATGTATTCAGGAACATCATCAGCTTGGACAATGGAAATCTCCTCATTTGAATGGAAGACCTCACTCTTCGTCTTTGTATCAATAGTTTACTATCTTTAGAAGAAGAGTCATCACTCGAAGAGAGCATAGACATGTGACTAGGCATAGAAGGGATAGACCCACTGAATTCAATTCCAACAGTCCCAGGTAAAGACCCTGCACAAAGAAATAGTTAGAGAATAAAAAGTATTGAAAATATATATATATATATATATATATATATATGAAAAAAAAATTACCCAAATGCCATATAGCTTTTTAGTTATACAACTGATGTCATATTCAGAATGAAGGTTGTTCAACTTGGTGCAAACCCTCTCCTCCTTTAGCCTTAATAGGACCTTGTCATTTACACCTACTAGGGGTGTCCTCCAATAATGGGTATAGCCCTAGATTAGATTCTACATATCATGAGGTCTGGCTAGGCCATCAAACCTCATTATAAACCATTTCTCCTTTAATTTTTTATAGCGTGTGGACTTTCCCCTAGTGGTATTCTTTATTGGCCCATTTCGTCTATTGATGAACGTAAAAAAGCAAGGGATTGAAGGTCTTCCTTCAGTGCTACTAATCAAGGTATAATACTGCTTAAATACCCTGACTGTATGCTCCTTATTCAAAGTCCTTAATAACTTTTCAAAGAAGAACAAAATGTTTTATCCATTAGGATGAATTTGAGCATGACTGAGGTGGTAGTACCTTAGAATATCCCTTATAAATACTTGTAAAGAAAACAAGCATCCAAACTCGTATAAGCATAGGGGGTAGTAATAATAACATCACCCCCACCATATTTGCTAGTGACCTTGGAAATATGGTCACTAGCTTTAGGGATGACTACTTTATAATCTCCTAGTTGACTACCTGTAACAACCCGGCTTTCCAAGCCCAAAACAACAGTAAATTTTTATATATATATATATATATATATATACACACACATGGTGCCGATAATCAAAGAACTTGAATCCTCACATCATCAAAATACAATCCATACAACCAACATTTCATTTAAAAGCGAATCTTACACAAACACATAATATTAAGGTTGCATGATCTGAAGTTCATATTAAAAATATATATATAGACATGAGTTTGCATTCTTATCCTACTAATAGCCATCACAATTTAAACAAAAGGATCTAATAAAAGTTATACATTCAGTACATTGATCCATACAAAATACATTGTGATTTAGAATACATCTACATAATTCCATGCAAAAGTAGGTTCCCGTGTATCGGGTTTCCTAGACATTTCGTTGGTGTGACGTCCCTGCAGTAGTACAAAACATTTAAGAGCATGCAAATACTTAATAATATTAATAATGGTAACTAACGGTTTGGCAATTAAATAAAGCATTAACATTTATGCTTTCTTCATGTATTTGATGTAACAGCTAGTAGTACATATAGATACACAAGTGTTCAAATGCCATTCGCCGAAACAAGACATTCGTTTGTCGGCAGCAAAAACTGGGTCACTGCCGATTTCTGTATCGGCAGCGAATACTGCGTCGCTGCCGATCCAGAATCGGCAGCGGAAACTGTGTCGCTGCCGATTTCTGTATCGGCAGCGAAAACTGGGTGGCTGCCGATTTCTGTATCGGCAGCGTATACTGCGTCGCTGCCGATCCAGAATCGGCAGCGGAAACTGCGTCGCTGCCAATTTCTGTATCGGCAGCGAAAACTGGGTCGCTGCCGATTTCTGTATCGGCAGCGAATATTGCGTCGCTGCCGATCCAGAATCGGCAGCGGAAACTGCGTCGCTGCCGATTTTTGTATCGGCAGCGAAAACTGGGTCGCAGCCGATTTCTGTATCGGCAGCGAATACTGCGTCGCTGCCGATTCAGAATCAGCAGCGGAACTACGTTGCTACTGATTTCTGCATCGGCAGCGAAATCCTTCCTTTATTCCGGCCATCCATTCGGACGCCATTAGCCAAAGCTAATCATCCTTTGTCCCGGCCATCCGTTCGGATGCCATTAGCCAAAGCTAATCACTCTTTATCCCGGCCATCCGTTCGGATGCCATTAGCCGAAGCTAATCAACCTTTAATCAACATTTAAGCGTTCGACAATTTAATATTGGTTCCAACAATATGGTAGTACTCAAGTTAAAATATTTCAAGATTCAACGTATGAAAAAGACAGGTGCAAGTCACCTACCTGCTCCACCTGTGGGTTGTTCCTGTCTTGATGATGGTCCAATCCCGACCGCACCACCTAAGACATCAATGGTCACAAATCAGCATAGTTGTATTTATTTTATCTTTGAATCATATTCATCATCACACATATTTCAAGAGTTCATATGTTCACATTCAAGTGTTCCATATTTTACACCATCATATCATGAAATTGTCACTAGCCTTTAAGTCATTTCTGCCTAGGAGGCTTATTGTAGAAATCGGCAGCGAAAACTGCGTCGCTGTCGAATCCAGAATCGGCAGCGAAAACTTCATCGCTGCCACATCCAGAATCGGCAGCCAAACTGCATTGCTGCCGATTTCTGCATCGGCAGTGAAAACTGCATCGCTGCCGATTTCTGCATCGGCAGCGAAAACTGCGTCGCTGCCGATTTCTGCATCGGTGTTGGTGCCACAGTTTCGCTGCACAACGCACAACTCGGCAGCGAATATCAATTCGCTGCAGGAAGTTCAGTTTTGGCAGCGAAACAGGATTTCGCTGCACAATACACAAATCGGCAGCGAATTGATGGTTCAGTTGCGGCAGCGAAACAGAATTTTGCTGCACAATACATAAATCGGCAGCGAATATCAATTCGCTGCAGGAGGTTCAGTTGCGGCAGCGAAACAGAATTTCGCTGCACAATACACAAATCAGAACCATCCATTTCAGCACATAATTCTTCAAAAAAATTCCAGCAGAATACACACATGGAAGACCATCAATTACAGCATACAATCTTTCAATAAATTCTAGCAGAATACACATTAATTTCAGCAACAACATCACAGCAGAACACATTAATTTCAGCACAACAACATCACAACAGAACACATTAATTTCAGCAACAACATCACAGCAGAACACATTAATTTCAGCACAACAACATCACAGCAGAACACACTAATTTCAGCAACAACATCACAGCAGAACACATTAATTTCCCCAGCAGAACACACACACACATGCATGCTGGCCTACCCCATAGTTAAAGCCAGCCCTCTACCATGTTTTGTTAGATGTTCTGAAATTGACTTTATTTCACTTCTGTTTGCTTGTTCTCTTAGTTAATTTCAGCTTCCATCACAGCTGGCTTAGGTCTTAGATCAATTTTCTCTTAGGGTTTTTCTTCTTCATTTTCGTTTTTGATCTTAAGGGGGAGAGGAAGGGAGTTTCATGACCCATACCTTCTGAATTTAACTAAGTTTGAGGAAGGTTTGACACTATTATTTTCTCTTCAGCTGCTGGTTCTCCTCCTTCTTCTTCCTCTCACGTTTTCCAGCTCTGTTTTCCTCTCCTCTATGCAGCTGCCCACTCCTCTCTCAAGGTCTCATCTCTTCCTCACAAGTTCACAAGGCAATCTCTACTAGTTTGATTCACGTTTCTGTTGTGAAAAGGGAAGGGAAGAACGGCATGCAGCTGCTGGTTTGGGAAGAAGATGGATCATTCTCTCTCCCCTCTTTGTATTTATATTACCCATCAAATGAAATGGGTTGTTTGGGGGTTGGTTTAGGTATGTTCTTATCCTTGTTTGGTTTATCTAAAACCAGTTTTACCCCTCCCTCCCAGCTCTGCGTCACTGTTGATTGAGAAATCGGCAGCGAAAACTGCATTGCTGCTGATTTCTGCATCGGCAGCGAAAATTGCGTCGCTGCCGATTTCTGCATTGGCAGCGAAAACTGCATCGCTGCCGAATCTAGAATCGGCAACGAAAACTGCATCGCTGCCAATTTTTGCATCGGCAGCGAAAACTGCGTCGCTGCCAAATCCAGAATCGACAGCGAAAACTGCATCGCTGCCACATCCAGAATCGGCAGCGAAAACTGCATTGCTGCCGATTTTTGCATCGGCAGCGAAAACTGCGTCGCTGCCAAATCCAGAATCGGCAGCGAAAACTGCATCGCTGCCACATCCAGAATCGACAGCGAAAACTGCATCGCTGCCGATTTCTGCATCGACAGTGAAAACTGCGTCGCTGCCGATTTCTGCATTGGCAGCGAAAACTGCATTCATCATCATCTCTCTCTCTCTCTCAATATATATATATATATATATATATATATTTTCCTTTGGGTGTTTACACTACCATTGTCTAGGATTACTTGGTCTTAGGTCACTGAATTTGATGCATTATCCATAAGAGGCCTAGGCAACCTCAGTTGTCCTTTTAGGTTTGAAACCTCATGAGGAACGTCCCTATCCCTTTTTCAAGTAAAAAAAGGGTTAAGCATAGTCACTCTTAAATCTATGGCCAATCTTTATGGCTGGAGATCTTCATCGAGTGGTTTTAGTTTTAGGTCTGAAACTGAAATCACCTTCAGGAGATATATTTCATTTCCCTTTTCTAAAAGTCATAATGGTATAAGGAAAAAGAGATTGAAAGAGGGTTTACATAAATGCAAGAGAAGAAGATCTGGTTTACCTAGTTAAAGAAATCCCCTCAGCTGTACAATTGCTTTTTTATTATGAAAAATTGAAAATTCTTAAGTTAGGGAATACCGGAAAAAATGAATTGTAAAAGTAATAAAAAGGAGAGAAGATATAATGAATAACATATAGCATCTCATCTATAACCATAAAAGGGCCAGAAGCCTACAATATTTATTGTGCGTTGTCAGGTGGTCTTCCCAAAATATTTTTGCTTCATTTCCATAGAAAATCTTTTAGATCAATCAGCAACGCCTCTTTACAAAGAAGGAAAAAACATGTACTAACCAACTATCTCTCTAAAAATTTCGTAAGTCTTTAATACAAGATTACACATTAAAGACTTGGAGAGAAACTATTGAGTTAAAATATTTGGTTAAGATTTTTATAAATAGAATAAATTTTAATCAAATAAAATGGGTTTGACAAATATATCAGACCAAAAAAACTTAGGCTTGGCGGTTGACCAAGCCCAATGTAGCATAGGTCTAGCAAACTAGCGAAATTTAAAGGACTTGGGCCTAATAGTCAGCCATGCTCAATATAGCGTGAGTTTGGCAAACACAGCAAACTCAAAGAGCTTGGACTTAGTAATCAACCAAGACCAAAAGAGCGCGAGTTTGGATAACATGTCAGACTCAAAGAGCTAGATCCAAAGAACTTAGGCTTGGCAGTCAGCCAAGCCCAAAGCAGTGTGGGTCTGGAAAACATGCTAGACCCAAAGCATTTAGATTCAACCATTACCAAATTTTAAGACTATGTGCTTGATCTTAGACGATCCCCTAAAATAAAAGTATTGAAGGTATGATAAATCGTCATGTCTCTTCATCTAAAATAATCATTCATATTGATGTAATAGTTTCAATGCTTATTGTCTCATTAATATATTTAAGAGATATCTGTCTCTCATTAATTCTGTCGAAAGCAGAGGACTTTCCAATCCTTTCTTTATTTGAAAATGATAAGGTTCGGGAGGTATAAATACCTCTTGAACCATCCATGCAAGAGTTCATAACTTTTTATCTCATAGGATAGATCTTATAAATTTCATAGTATTAACCCACTTAAAACTCAAGAACAAACATCCTTATTTCTTGAATTTAAAGCTCTTTTAAGACATTTATTGTCTTTCCCATATATACTGATTTTATCATCATAGGGTTTTTAAGTCCTCCTGATTAGAATTGTCTTTGCATGTGCTTAAGATTTTATCATAAATATGAAATTATGAAAATTAAAAAGATAAAATCTAAGCACTTGAACATATTTATATACCAGCATCTAAAACATTAAATAACATATTATTTACATATCTTAGATGTTAAAACATCATGAATAACATGTTAAAATTGATGAAAATTTAACACTCATAGTTGTAAGCTCAATTGCACTTAAATAAAATGAAAAGATAAAATACATCTCTTTCACAAATCTAAAGTCTCTATTTCAAATAGAATTCACCAAGAACATACCTAAAGTGAATGTATGTTTTAAGCGGAGCATTAATAAAATTTGAGAAAGGAAAACAAAATAGCCAGTTTATGTAATTAAACCAATCTACGGTGATTAGGGGATTTAAAAGTATATAATAGTTTAAGTGGGTACATATGAAATTATTTATATTCGATTTTCCTGTTTAATTCCACTCTCCTTTTCTCAAACAATTATTAAACTCAATTTGTAATTGAGTTTATAAAAGATTCGGATTATGAATTCAGCATACTAGCTCAAATTAATTATAATTAATTAATTTTTTAAAATTAAAATAACATTATATTATTTTTTTTAAAATCAAATAAAATTTTAACCAAAACATAAATTTACCATGTCAAAACCATGTTAAATTAGTTAATATTCGACTGGTCGCTTTTTCTTCGCATCGTAAATGACTGGAAAATGAATTTTCAGCGATACAAGCTTCTATGTTCACACAATGTTCAACTTGTTTAACCAAACGTGCATTATTCAAATGGACAAAAACCGATCACAAACGAGTACGAGAAAACTATTACGTGATATCTTGTTCCACTTTGACGAGAAAGTTCAACGTTTTTTGTTTAATTTGGAAGGATGTGTATCGGGAAAAGTTCACTTGAGATGATTGCTGTCCAACCAGCTTATCGGAAGCATTGGAGGAGTTCCTGTCTGTTTCAACATTTTAAAAATATTTTTTAAAAAATTTAAATTTGTTTATTTTTTTTTCTTGATACTAATATTTTTTTTTATGTTTTTATATATTTTGATATTAAAATATAATAAATAAATAATTTATTTTAATATATTTTAAAATAAAAAATATTTTAAAAAATAATTATTATTTCATTGGCAAACACACCTAGTACTAGATGAAAATGGAAATCAGCCCAAAAATTAGCGAAAGACGTAAGATATACTAGCATGCTTAAGTTTTGCAAATCACAATAACTATGACAAAGATTTATTTCTTCAAGAAAGTACACGGCAAAATCATACATGTAAAATAAGTTGGATATGGAGTTAGTTTATTTTTATATTTTAAAAGTATTTTAAAAAAAATTTATCTTTTTCAAATTATTTTATTTTATTTTCTAATCATTTTACTATTTTTATATCAAAAATATTTTTTAAAAAATAAAAAATTATTTTAATATATTTTTAAATAAAATATACTTTGTAAAATAATCACTGCTACACGGAACATCCCTTTAAACATCTTTAATATTATTTAAATTGTTTCTTGGAGAATATACACACACTCACATCTCCTCCCACTGTTCTAAGATTTGAATATAATCTCTTTTTAGAAGAAATTTTAGGTTTGATCTTTAGTGATATTGCATGGTTTTTTGAGAGTTTTTGTGATGTAACATGGGTTTTCTCAAAGGCTCAAGACCTAAGGCCGACATTGATCTCTCTGAAGGCTGGTTCACGCATTTATTGATTTGCTTCTTAATACAAAAAAAGGTGCTTCACTTGTGTTTTCATGATTTCGAGAATTTTTTAGCTAAAATCTGCTTTTTGATTGATTTCTGGACAAAGTAGGTGCTGCCACTATTTTCCTTTTTTTCTTTAATTGGACTCGATTCAAAAATTGCTTGATTTGGTTTGTAAAACAAATGTGGTTCCCATGCATTTTGAAAATAAAAGTGGAATGTTAAAGTGCTTTTCTTGAGTTCTAAAGAATGAAAATGAGGTCTGCATATTGATGCATTTCTGATTCATAAAAATGTTAACATGAAATGTATGGTTCCCACTCACGGTTTCAATGAGAAAGGAGTGTGCGCTTACTAGTAGATGACTATGCATAGTCCACCTATCAAGTTACCCTTCTCCAAATCAAGAATCTTAATTATCTTAAGGTATGTTTGTTGGTAAGAAAGTAGTTTTTTTTTTTTGAAAAATGATTTTATTAAAAACTAAATTCCTGAAAAGTAAATTATTTTTCAATATTTAGTAATATCATGGAAAATAAGTGAAAAAAAACTTTTCAGTGTTTGGTTATATCATAGAAAATAAACTGGAAAATAAGTTATTAATGTATTTTTTTTCAAGTTTATTAAAATAATAAAAAATAAATCTTAAAAATTAAAAAAGTTGAATGAGAATAAAATTAAAAAAATAATCTAATTTCATAAATTATCTCAAATAAAATAAATAACAATCAAAATAATAGATATCAAATCTAACAGACAATGAAATTAAAAAAAAATACAATTTCATAAATTATTTCAAATAAAATAATTAACAATTAAAAGAATGAGGACCAAATCTAATTGATAAAAAAATTCAGTTAAGAAAATGATAAGAGAAAAGCAAATAACAATCATAAAAATAAAGACTAAAGTTGATATAAAAATCAAATTAAATCAAATTCTAAGGGATGAAATTGAAAAAAAAAATCAAAACAAAATATATAGCAATCAAAAATTTGAGAATTAAATTTGATATAATCAGTAAATAACATGACATTTCTAAATTTTTTCTAGAAAGTGTTTTCTGCTTAAAAAAAAAAACTAACTAAATTTTTCTTTAACTAAAATGTGTTTTTTTATTAACCAACTTTTCCAATAATAAATAATTATTAAAAAAATTTAAAAAATATTTTCTAGAAAAATCACTTTTTGTAAACAAATAGAACCTAAGTGATATTTTTCATTAGAAATGCACGACAACTCCAATTTATATTAAAAAATAATAAAAATGGTTGTGGATTATACTTAGACCGGGCTTTGGCTGGAACCTCAAACATCTCAAGTCTTTATATATATATAAACTCCAATAGTTAGACTAAAATCCACTCTCCTCAGTAGCGTTTTATCAAACATCTTGAACCAAACATAACTCCTCATTTATGATGATTAATATGCTGTGTAAAGGAAGGGAAATTGAAGGAGTTCATCGGATACTTTATGATGATTACGCATTGTTGAGTTCCAAGTTGAGGCAGGAACTAAATTTATAAATGAAACCTCTTAAGCTTTCTTCTAAGCTTCTTGCTTTAATGGTGTTAAAAACCAATCTCGCGCGTCACAGAAATATTTCAAATGGAGACACAGAAAAGTCAACCAGAAAAACAGCAATCATCTGCATCCCTGGATCCTGCTGTCTCTCCATGTCGTAAAAAGAAGAGGGATGATGCCACTTTTTTGGAGGATGTGAAGGATCACATCGATGAGTTCATTCATGCGTCTATGGATGAGCACAAGTCTTGTTCTACGAAGACAATCAAGAAGGTTTATTCCCACTTTTGAGTTGAATGTTTAATATCTAATTGCCAAGTACCATCTGACAAATTTATTTTCAGATGTTGGGAATGTCAAAGACTGTTGCTGAGAGGAGTGCTGATGCGAAGGAAGTTGAAAGTTCTCTGCCTCCCCGAACTGTAGTGGCAGAGTAGAATGTCTTCTCCCTTACTGTAAATTTGTAATAGTTCATGATGCTAGTTTGAGTTATGGTTTAGTTTGTCATAAAATAGTTGCGACATCAGTATTTGCAGCTTGTTAACATTACTCTGTTAAGTTTTGACTTTTGAAGTTCGAATTCTACGAGGACACCATCTTAGGACCTCGAAGGGGTTTTCCCAACGCCTTGGAAGCGCGAACCATTCGAATAGTGCTTCTTTATGGGTTTCTCTGTTTCTATCAAGACAAACTAGTTCCAGTCCTGTTGCCTTAGTTTCCTTTCCTTTCATTCTCTCTCTCAATTCTTATTAGATATATCACCGTTTCCCTCTAAATCATGGGAGTTCTACTTGTCAGTTCTGGGAGCCTAACCTGAAGCTTGAACCCTGATGGTCAAGCAAGATCATTGATGACCACGATACCTATCTCAGTTTAATGTTTACCTCCTGCTATGATAATTATTGATGTGTGACTCAGCTGTAAGCAGCAGTCTAATTGAGCTGGGCTTGTACTTCGGGCTACTTAGAATTTCAAGTCGCTCCACATAGAGCTCGTGCACAAGCTAGCAAAACAGATGCTACCACCAAAAATGGAAAAAAATCAGGCAAAGGTTTGAGGAAAAATGAATAGGGAACAAAAGAATGCTAGTGAAATATCAAATACTCAACGGCCACAGTTGTTAAAACTGGGGAGGAACAATGCTGGCTGTGAAATGTGTAATCAGCATTCAGAAGAAAGGGATCATCTATCATTCACTACTGTTCAGCTTTCTGGCATTCATAGACCTGTGGGGGATTGGTGTATTGGCCTAAGAGGAATATGAGGGGGGGGGGGGGGAGATTATTTGGTCTGTCGAGATGAGGTAAGGTACAAAAATTCTCCAGGAAGCGAAGGACAGAACATGTTCTGAGCTTTGTGAAAAAATGTGGAACTCTGATTAGATTCTTCGGACAGCCCAAAATTGGATACAAAATTGCATTGCATCACAGTGAGAGAATTCCATCACTGAGTTGTTTTTGATAAACGAAACAATCGGTTCATTATATATATATATAAAAAAAAAAAAAACAAGACAAAAAAAAAAACAATTAAAAATTAGAAGATTGATGAACAGAGGAGCATAAAAACAGAAGATAAAAAAGAAGAGAAGAGAATTAGTAAACCTTCAGATGTGTTATCATCACAAGGCTCAAAAGGGAGTCGATAACAAGTAACTGCAGAGAGAGGTATGAAGATGAAAGACGAGCAGTAAACGAGATTCGATTCAGATTGAAAACTAATATATAATTTAAACAAAGGACATCATGATTATCCCCTCAGGCTTTCGTTTCCACATGTTTCTCTTTTCGCCGCTTCCAGTCTTTCTCTTACATATCCTCTCTCTCGCACACCACTGCGGTCGCTCCCTTTCTAATCTATCAGGCAAGGAAGACGGAGCCCGTCTTCTTTATATCTTTTAGGGTTTTGGGATTTTCGGTTTTCTCCTCTTCTTTCAATTTTCACCCCCAACATAAACGGGGTTGGTACTTGGTGGAGTAATTAATTTTGTCGGGAGACTCCGCACAAAAAATTAAGAAAAGCTACAAATCCAACTCAATTTTTTATTATAATTTAAGATAAAAGTTGGATTAAAACAATGAAAATCAGATATTTGTAATTAAAATCTGAGGTTAAATCAATTTTAAAGAGTTAATTTGCTCAAATCAAGAATTTAATTATATAAATATTAAAATTTGATAAACAACTAAGAACTTGATTCAAAAAATTCAAAGCCAACCATCAAAACAAAAAGGTACATGAACGCAGAGTTTGAATTTGATTAAATCAAGAGGCAAATTGAAAACAATTAAAAGTTTGATTGTCAATTGTTGATCAAAATGTCCCAATCAAAAAGCAAGGATCACGATAAAAAAAAAAAAAAATGTTGAACTTTGAAGTTGATAATTGAGTTTGACAGATATAAAATCACATGAAATTAAAAGTTTAAAAGGTAATTTAGGTGCAATTAAAAGTAATTGAAAGAACATGGACTAAATTGAAGTTTGTTAAATCATAAATAAATAAATAAACCCTAATTTAAGGGTTTGACTTAGACGATGCATTGTGCAACCACTATTTAGCTTTTTTTTCCAATTGTTTTGGCTAATTGAGTAGGCATCATTAGGCGAACCACCATTGTTTAATTGAAAAACACCTTTTTTACAAAGATCAATTACTTCCATCAAATTTTTACATTTTATTTTCTTTAAAGAACTAAAAAACATCTTGTTCTTGATCCGCCATTACTGCATTTTCAGATTCGGACTGATCGAATTGCCACTTTTAAATGAATGAATGTGAAGCTACAAACCATCAAATTGAGTAAACTTGGATCCAAATGAAAGGTGTGTGCAACGATGACGTTAGAGTGACAAAGTCTCAAAAGTGAGTAACTCAGTCATCGATGACTGTGACACCCATTTCGCAAAATCACTAATTTTTTTTGTATATTCACACTCCAAGCATTCTCAGTGGGTTCTTATCAAAGGTTACCATGTTTTTCTTAAAATTAAAAGGCCAAAAATAAGCTACATGGTCTCCAAGTTTATGAAAACCACCAGAATCTTCAAAATCAAGTTTGTTGCAAAGTCATCATTGTAAAACCAACATAGGTACATAGCTCAGAGCTATAAACATACTAAAAAAACTCTCATTTTGATTAAAAGGCCAAGCTTTGAGGAAAAATGGTCAATATTTTATTAAATCCATAAAATCCTAGCCTGAAATCTTATAAATATCCCCTGAAATATTAAGGTAAGAGGGAAGAAAGGAGAGAAAGAGGTGAGGAAAAGATTGATAAAGAAACTCTAAAGTGTGAAGGTTTAAGAGTCTAGTACAAGGATTTTCTCATTTTTGAGAGAAAGTAATACACTTTGAAAAGAATGAACCAAAAGGCAGCAACTATTGTTTGAGCTTAAAAGATATATATATATATAAAAAAAAAAACATTAATCCTAGTAGATTATGTCCATGAGACACATCTCTACCTGTTTTTTCGTGTTTTATAATTTGAACATTTGTTGCAGTATATTACTTTTAACTTTGATTTTAATGAGTGCATAAAATATCATTTTTTTTCTTTTTTTGAATATGTTTGGAGTTTTTTGTTAATGATGCTAAATGTTTAGAATATGCTTGGATGTTTAGATTTAATGAAAAAAAAATGACTTAAAAATTTAGCAATAGGGTTATTGATGTTTTTTTTTATTTGTTAGTGTGTATTCTTGGTTCATGCGCATGGTTTTAGTTCTAAATATTTAAAGCATCAATTTTGAATTTAAATTTGATGTGTTTATAGGTTGTTTTAAGTTGGTAATTTTAAAGTTTGGAACATCTTGCATGATCTTGGTGTTTTGATTATATTTGTTAGTTTTTTTATTCAAACATATTTGATTATGATTGTGCAGCTTGTTAAATTAAAAAAAAAAAACATGTTTTAGAAGTGAAAAATGCTAGTTTTGGAGGCTTGACAGTGTGCTAGGTTTCTATCTATTTTTGGGTTGTTAGGTAGTGTTTTTCGTGTTTTTAGAAAGAACATTGCATTAACTCTATGATTTAGATCAATTTTGGTTCGATTCTTGCATTAAATCATTCGAAAAACTTAATAAATAAAAAATCTAGAGTTTATTTGTATTAATAGTAACTTTTGGAGGGTTTTAATCCTAAGATGTTAGTTTTGAATCGAAACCTATTTTTAACAAAATCATGTTGATTCTTTGATAATTGAAGTGAATGAATGTTTAATTATTGATCATTTCATGATTTTCAATATGTATGTGGTCTTGGTTCAATCGTATATGGTATGGGTTGGGTTTCACGTTGTTAGATTCAAGTTTGAATGTTCTTCGAGTTTTTCGTGTTCCTCCCAAAAATATTGTCTTAGCTATGTGATCTTGACTTGTTTTATTTTATTTATTTGCATTTGCATCTTCGCATCACATTTTTAGCCCATAATCCAGAGTTAGCTTGCATTTATAACATGTAATTCAGCATTTTAATCTTAAAGTTTTGGTTTCAAACATACACTTTTTTATGGCCAAATTGTGAAGATTTAATGATAATCGAAGTGAATTAACTTATAATTCTAGATCCTTTAGTGATTTTCAACGTTTCTGTGCTTTTGATTTCATGAAATATAGTATGACTTAATATTCATGTTGCTGGAATTTGTTTGAATAGTTTTCGTGTTCTTTTTTTTTGTGTTTGATCTGATTTGACCAAGATATTTTGATTTTTTATGTTTATTTTGGTGTTTAGTATGTTTTTTGCTTTGTTTTTTTTTTTTTCTAGTTTGTTTTCTGGTTAAACTCAAATATTTTGGTTTGGTTTATGGTTGAACCAAGGATTTCGAGTTAACCCGATTGGGTCAAAATTGAATCAAGTGGCTAAGGTCTTGTTCGGCTAGTAATGTTTTTGCTAAAGATTTTTTTGATTTGGAGGTGTGTCTGACAAACACCTCTTAGAACTGTTTTGGACAAATTTTGTTACAAAAAATAAGTTTTTACCAAACAAAACCTAAATAAATAAATAAATAATATTTTTTTTCTTACATTTGGCCACAAATTCTTAAAATTATTTGAGCATTTAAAAAAAAAACCTAAACTACTTTGACATGTTTTAAAAGAAATGATATTGCATGGCTTTTACAACAAATTTATAAAATTACAAAAAATTTTATTCAAAATATTATTTAGAGCGATGCAATAATAAAAAATTCTAAATTTACCTCAAAAAAACCATAATAATAATTAAGAACATTTCACTGTTCTAGATCAAGTCTTTGATATAAAAAATTAAGGTTTGTTCATCATAGCAAACCCATCATAATAAAAATAAAAACATCACAAAGACCATAATAAACAAACCAAAAAAAAAACAATGCTAATATTCTTTACTAAAATTAATTTTTTTTAATTATTGTTGATCCAACCAGATAAATTGGATTATTAAAAATTCAATATTAATTTGTGAGTTACTGAGTTTATATGTTTTATTAAAATTATTTTTTATTATTATTGTTGATCCAAGTCAATTAAATTATTAAAATTCAATAAGATCAACCAAACTTTGTACAGTCAATAACTTGTTCAATTTAAATAGAAACTCTACCCAAGTCAGACCGAAAGCTTCTTGTTTCCCAAGTAATCCCGCCAAGTCAAGTCAGTTTAACAACCATGGTGATTCCACACACGAGGAGGAAAAAAGCTGGAAGAGATTCCAAAATCTTCGCAGACTTAGACCAATACTAATATTCATTACCAATGTACATTACAAGCAGTTCGAGTTGATGACGAGACCATCAAGATTCAAGTAATTTCCAAACCAGTTGGATTGTTCAACATCGCAATACAAACCAAGGATGGTGTAGACAGTGGCTCAGATTTGAGAACTACTTTGGCATTCACAATAAATCAGATTGCAGCTAGACAAAACTACCAGTCAGACACCACGCATCAGAACGAAACAACTGACTTGGCTTGTGTTGAAGTTTGCAACCGAGATAGAGCAGTATCACTTTCCTCGCATTCGTCAAAAACAATGGGTCTCCCGCTGATTGGCTTCCTGTTGACCAGACAACCAATCAGAATTTATATGAAAGGGATACATGCTCTAAAATCTCGAATCATATTTAACCAGCTATTAACAATAGCTGCTTGCAAGTGGTCAAAAAATAGAATGACTTCATTTGACTGACTCCTTAAAAGCTGCTAGATTTTTAGTCCATCCTTGATGAAATTGGTTTCGGCCCTAATTTCTCCTTGTTTAAGTTTCCAATTGGGAAGGTACGAACATTAGAACTCAGCAGTAACTAGTGGATTACATTTCTGGTTTTTTCCCTTATGGGAGGGAGCAGGGGCGGGAGTACAAGGCAAATCTTACTAAATATGCAAGATAACCAAATTATGGGACTCCATAATCCATATGCGGAACTTATTCAGATCAGTTTTCTATTGGGGAGGGAGTGTTTTGGGTGGAAACAAAGTTAGCTCGTAATAAAACTTGCTTCCTTTGTAGAAAGAAGAGGTTCTGGATTGGGAATAGACATAAAGTTACTCCATGACCAACAAATAGTCAAAAACGTAGATCGGAACCACAGGGCCATAAAAGAAGGAAGCTACCTTTGTGAGATGACACTCTCTTCAGACAATGCCTTCTCTAACCTCTCCTCAAATGGTGTTGCATGCCAGCTTACTTTCTGATCCTGTATAGAAAACGATGGTTCCTTGAATGCATCTACTATTAATGCAAGCAATGAAAAGAGAATGAATGCATTTGTATGACGTACCTCCTTATATTTGTTTGTCGAATTCGGAATCCCATTTCCATCCCACCACTTTGGGGAGATTTGAGAAGGTTCATTTTCATTCCAGTGCGCAGCAACCATTCCAATGATAGGCCTGTCCCCAGGAGTTCTACCAAAACGAAATTTTTTGCTAGAAGCAGTACCGGTATTTGGATTATCTTCACCAAGTGTGGACTGTAGTGGTTTGAACCAAGAAGACAAGCTCGCTTCTACCTTCAAATCTTTCCCAGAGGAAGATTCTTTTACTCCCCTTTCCGGTTTAGGAGTTGCACTTTCAGACTGTTCTAGAGATTCTCTCGGCTCACCTGACAGTCGAAGTGAATTGAAATCATCTTCCTTCGATAACTTCCACTGAGAGGCACTTTCAACCGGGTTCAGGACTGAATAAACATGTTGGGACCTGATCCTAGTCTTTCCATCATTACCTGAAGTTTCTAGGTTTGCAGGGAAAACAGTACCGGGTGTTTGCATGTCGTCCAAAAGTTTTAAAGGGGTTGGTTTAGGAGAAGGCTTTGAAACACTCAGATTCCCTGGAGATTCATATTTCCCAGGAACTTGGCGACTATTTTCAGATGAAGACCCTTTGGAGGAAGATGTATCAAAATCACATTCGAAGCGAACAGACTTGTTCCTGTTCTGAACAATCGAAGTTGAAAGCCAAGGAGGACCAGCAACAACATCATCATTCTCATTTGCTTGAACCTTGATCACTCTTTCGCGACTCCCTGACTCGCTATCTTCACTGGTGTGCACATTTGTTATACAGCTACTGAAAAGAAGACATGAAATGTTAGCCAGCGTAAAACTTTCATCGATGAGTTCTTCTAAAGTTTTGCAAACAATTAAGGAACAAATTGCATGACTTGATGAGCCTCCAATAGATCTCATCGTGCCCAGAAACAAAATGGTAATAAAATACAATCGTTAGGTTCAGATCCTTTAACAGGGCAGAAGCGTTACTTCTCAAGACCTTCAGAAAGGAGTCAAAGAATAGGATTGCCTAACAGTTTTCAAACTAATTGCATAGCGATATTCTAAAGCTTGAAAAATGAGACAGATGAAAATTATTTTCCAGGTCACATGTACCCACAGAGAATCTAAACGAGTGTCAGTCGTTTGACAACTCATGGAAGTTAGAAGTGCAACCTGCTAGGTGTCTGCTCAGAAGAAACTGAATCCTTTCCCCACTCTTCACAAAGTTTAACCGGAGTAAGAGGCTGAACTGTTTGATTATCCAATTGAAGTTTCTTGATCGATGTGCTGGGAAGCCATGAATGAAATTTTGAAGGTTCTGAATCTTTATCAAGAGCAGGTGAACCATTAAACTTTTCGCAAGCTTTCCGAATTTCAATTGGAGTTTCTGTCAATGTACCACAAGCTTTAAGAAATTTAGCCTACAGAGAGAAGTAAACAGCCAAAAAAATTAAATTAACTGATGGAATCTATCAATTGAATGATTAAGGATGATTCAATTAATTGAAGTGCGCAAGAGGGAAAGATAAATCCAGAAAAAACAATATATTACGTGATCAATTCTTCCTTTAGATATTTTAACATTAATGACTGTTTCAGGAAGATATATATCGATGTAAACTGTATCATCATCTTCTCATGGGATCTACCATAGAATGTCCACCTCTAAAAGGTCAAACCATATGCCCACCTATAGTCGGCCAACCATCTACGACCATACGACATCATAAATCATATCTACGACCATACGACATCATAAATCATTCTTGCATTTAACTTGCGTGTTCATTTAACTTGTAATAGAAGTATAATGCTGGGAATGATAATTCGGAAGTGACAAAAGAGGCATTTTAGAAAAGGTAAAAAAATTCTGGTTGAAGATTAAGCAACAATTGTTAAATCCCAATTCAAATTCAATCCAAATGACATAAACTACATTGCTTTCGAAAAATTAATTCAGATCCTAATAATTGAATGTATCTTGGATTGATAGTTCAATCTATCAAAATTCTAACTAATCGGAAAAGGAGAATGATTCCATGCAGCAGTAGAAGACAAAAAACTCGTCACAGTATTGTTTTCCATACCTATTCATAATCTGATCCTTTTCTTCGTAACTACTATCTAGTGGTGAAACCCCTACGATTCATAACAACCTTTCGGTCTAAGAAATGCAATGCAGTAACACAAACATCACAATAGCATGCACCCCCATCAAAAATCAATAGAAAACTAATAAATGTTGAAAACTAGAGCTTGAATTAAGCAAGCTACAGCTTGGAAGTAGCAAGAATACCACAAACATTTTGCAAATTCGTGAAACTGTGAGAATTGCAAAGAAACTTGATTTTCCCTTTTCAAGCGACTCTTTAATAAATACATTAAACACATACCTCATCCCTAAGTCCTTTGTTGATATGTGGAGATCCTAAACAAGGATTATCAACGTCGCCACGCAAAGATTCTTCTTTCTCTGTCAAAGGGAAACAAATGCAATTAAAAACAATTTAGAAACCAAAAAAAAAAAAATCTGCAAAAATTAGAGCGAAACTTAACTAAAAAAAATAAAAACTATTTACCTTCAGACAAAAACAGAGATGATAAACGATTTTTAGATACCCCAGCTTCCTGCTTCCCATAAAAAAAAAAAAAAAAAAAAAAGGAAGCAGTAAATAGTAAATATCTTATAATCCAATAATCCCCTGTTTAATCTCTAACAAGCATGAACACCAAGAAATTAAACAGTCATTTCCACTTATTTTCATTTATCATTTTCTATCCAACCAAAACATATATTAAAAACTCAGTTTCGAGAAACAGATAAAGGGAACTTTTCGTTTTCAATTTTTTTTTTTTAAAAAAAAACATGTATTAAAGCAGCCTTTTCTACTTTTTTTTCAGTTACTTTGCTTCATTTTCTAGCCAGCCAAACAGATATCAAACTAAGAAAACGCAGAAACTCCTAAAAATCAGACTAAGAAGGAATAGTGCATATCACGATTCGCTTCCTTTCTTAAAACTCAGTTTCATTTCCAGTTAAAGCATAAAATTATGAGCAATCAAACAGAAAATGGAAGAAAAGAAAGAATACAAGAGCAGGTTCGGATCGAAGAGAATCTGAGGAGATGGCGTGAGGTCGAGACCGATTGGATCGATCTTCTTTAGTACGCAAGCAGGTAAAGAAACAACCCATAGCTCTTGATAAAAAACGATGTATCAAGAAACCGCAAAACCGATCTCAAAATCAAATCCAATTACGCGCTTCAGCAATGCACACATCTCATGCCACTGTTCTCAATATCTATCATCTTCTTCTTTTTTCCTATATTTATGCAAAAACCCCTTTGGTTTTATTTATTTATTTATATGTTCTTTCTTTCTTGTGCTGTTTAATCAGTGAGAGAGAGAGAGAGAGTTGCTGGGTCGTTTTTGAATTTTGAAACCAATCAAACGAGGGAAAGATTTTGCACCCTTGAAATGAAAACGTTTCGAGTGCTTCCGTACTTGAGGGGTAAGCAAATAATGACGGTACTCGCTTTTCGATCATGACACGTTGGTGGATTTAGATATTTTGGTTGATGCAATTACGGGGGTGTCCCTGAAAGGGATTCCTTTTACGAGAGAAGAGCGAGTCTTGTCAGTAAGGTGGAGTCAAGGGGTATGATTTCATGAATGGCAATGTGTGTTGTTGCAGGTTTAATTCCTTTTGAGGAATAACGTCTCTTTTAGACTCTCGATTAAATTATATGAGATTCATTTTTCAAAGATTTTAATTTAAATTGTTTTTTTTGTGGTCAAGTCCATCTTGAAATGTTGTGCCATTGTTTTCAAGAAAGCAAAGCAACAGCTAAATATCAGACCTCAGGCCCAGATTTACCATGTCCCGGCCTAACTTTTGAGAGGATTCCCGAGGGTTTTGAGCTCTATTTTTACCATTTCTCATTCCCTTTCACTTGCCTCTCTGCAACTCTCCTGGCAATCGAACGCAGAGAGTTAATCAATCAGGGAGAAGAAGCTCCTTCGAGGATTAGGAGAGTTGAGTGTCTCCGGTGTAAAGTGGCCAAGAGTCCCCCTCCGGCCTCCATATTTTGAACCCGCCACTCGTTGCCATCCCCCTCCACGTCTCTGGTCAAACAAACTCCAGCCAAAGCCACCACAAAAGGATATGCTAAAGCATCATTTTCAACACACAATAAAATAGATTAAGCCATTAACGGGTTATAAGTTTTACGTAGCACCATGCATCTCTGTCTCTAGAGGCATACAAACCATGCTGCGATACTTGCACATGAAAAGTCTATTACTAAAGAAGAAGAAGAAAAAGAAAAGAAACTTTAACCCCCCACTCTCTTGCCAACAATTCACTTGCTCTGGTGATCGAGGCATAGTTTCATCACCTTCCACATTGTCTTTTTCTAAAAAATTAATCCTGTAAGGAATCCAGTTCTAGAACAAGCTTTCTAATTCTCAACAATTAAAACTATTCGAGACTAGTAAATTTAAAAGTTTAAGTTGTTAAATGAAATTTTAGAATATAATTTATATTATTTTCTAATATTTTCGTTAAGTGAAAACCTTTTTAAATTTAAAACTTATATAAATCAACACTACTTTGTGCTTAATTTTTATTAAATAAATAATTATAGTGAGATTTGAATTCATAATTATTTGATCATCAAAATTCTGATTTTATATCAAAGAACTAATTCAATTCAAAAATTTAAACAGATAAAATTCTAAAATATAATTTATATTATTTTCTAATAAATACTATATTCAGTTCTACACTAACAAAAGAGGAGACACTAGTGTAGATGGCGAATCTCTTAATCCAAGACCTGAGACCATCCCTAATCAACCCTCCTTCTTCAGCTGATCCTGAATTTCCTTTACTACAACCACATCCACATTTAGCTTCGGCCATTGCAGCAAAGGGTACTTCCAACAGACCATGCCCCCAACCTTGTTCCGGTTCAGACCGACATCCCCCACTTCATCTTCTTCTAGCATATGAAGGATTGGAATTTAATAATGATTCTCCTCCAAAGACTTTACGGTTTCTCCATTTCCAAATATGCTATTCAGCAACAAGACCAAACATTAATGCCCTTGAAGACCCCCTCGCTATTACAAACATTGTCGGAGAGGTTATTAATTAACCACGGGACCGACCCAGCATCGAAGAAACTCCTCTTCTCCCTCGAATTGAGCAAAACATTCCACACAACCTGAGCTAAACTGCAGTCCTTAATTTAACAAATGAAGCATAGATTCCTCTTCCGAGGGACAATGGTGACAGTGTGGATCTTCAGTTGAATCCCCACACCATTTATTCTCTTCTGTCATCAATTATCATGAGCTATCACCCAAAGAAAAATTCTGATTCTTTCCGGTCCATTCCAAAATCATATCAAGCTCCAAATAGGATCCCTGTTTATAACCTCCCTTGTCGTGCTCATCTGCTCGGTAAACTTCTGGTTAGAATTTTAAAAAATATTAAAATTTTAACTCAGAGATAAAATGAGTTAAATTAAGTTTAAAGAATTAAATTAAATGAGAAGGGTGGAATTGAATGAAGTGAGAATATGTATAGCACTAAATTAAAAAGGGAGAGAAACCAATTAGAAAATTATGGGGACGGCTAATGTACAATTAACAAGAAAACAAATTATCTGTACCCTCTCTCTATTTTGGCCGACGTCAAGGTTAAGAGAAAAGGAGTTAGGGTTTTGATTGTTTCCTCTAAAATTCTTTATAAAACACATTAAAAAAGTTAGATCAAGAGAACAAAAGGGGGTTAGAAATCTAGAAACTTTCTTGAGTTTTAAAAGCTTAAAAGGGAAGGTTTTGAAAAGTTAAAGGAGAGGGAAGAGAAGGTGAAGAAAGCTTGATTTCTTTTACACTTTCTTCTTGATATCTTGTGATTGGAAGTAAGAATATTTTTCATCATGATTGATTATGATTGTGGCATCAATTGAGACTGAGTTAGTAAGCTATGTAATATAGAATATTGAGTTTTAGATTAGTTTGCTTGTTAAAATGCTTAGTTTTTAGAATTGTGTTATTGAATATGAAAAGGTGATGTCTTAATTATAGAAAAATTTGAAGAAGAATGTGTGCCTCCTTTATGGTGGGTTTTGGCCATAAGGGAAACAACTTGGAAGTTGATGCATGTATGATGATATTTGTGAAATGTATTATAAATGTGAAAATGATGAATATTGAAGAGTTGAATTATTTTTATTTAATGGTGGTGAGTTCTTAGTTAATTATGAATTGTATCATTTAAAATTATTATTTGTTGAATTATTGTGTTGTGTTAAAATTATTATTTGTTGAAGAATTTGGATAAAATTGGATTAGTTGATTAATAGGAGGATTGTGTTTGATGGTGCTATAAGTTATGAAATGAAAATGTTTTTTTTAAATGGTAAGGAGATGAATAAAAATACTTGATTGTTTGTCAAACCCATAGATTGAAAACTGAACAATTTCGATACCTCACTTCCAGATAAGATTACGACTTGAAAATGATAAAATTAAAAATAAATTTCTTTATAAAAGTTATATCCAGGAATGTTAGTTTTCAAATAGGACTAACTTTGCTTAATTTAAAGTTACAAAACTCCATATATGGATTAAAAATTAAGGAGAGGTTGAACTGGATATTGCTAGACAGATTATATAAAGTGCTATAATTGATAATTTTGGGTGTATTAATTATAAAACCGGGTTTTCTTCCCTTCATTAAAGTTGTAGCTTCATTTCTTAGCTTTTAGAAGAGACAAACAAAGCCCAAAACTTAATTCTATAACTTTAGTTATGATTAAAATATTAAATAGTGTTCTTGAGTGATTAGGTTAAATTGAATGGAATTAGTTTAATTTTTACCTTGTTTATAATTGTTCTTGATATAAGTCTTAAATGATAGAAGTTATAAAAATAAAATGTGTGTGTGTGTGTTATAAGAAGTCTTTCTTGTTAATAAAGTAAAAAATGTGGATTGAACGAGAAATTAAAATAAAATTATCAATACAAGTTGAATAATAAATGATAATTAAATTGTGAGTAAATTAAATTGAATTATATTATGGGAAATGAGAGAAACAAACGGTTAGTTTAAAGTGATGAGATATTATATTTAATTATGTTATGTCAAGAATAAAATTATCATGTGCAAAATTAAATTACATTTAATATGATATTTTTATTTAATATGGTACTAAATAGTTTTAACGTGTTTTTAATATATTTTTAAAATCTTTTCAAATTTATAAAAAAAATATCTCTAATTAGTGAAATTTAGTAGTTAATAATTGAAATTTATTTTTAAGAGTGAACAGCTTTTATAGTTATGTTTTAGACATTTGAAAAATACTAAAATCAATTTATTTTTATGTAGAATTTGAATAAGTGGAAGGTGTTCCATAAACAACTTGATTTTTATATGAATTTATTTATTTACTTAAAAAATGGTTTTCTAAAAATAGTTGTAGCTAATAATTTTTGACACCTCCACTTTAAAAATAGGATGAAATATGAATCTTTGTTACTATAGCTAGAGTAATTATAATCATCAATCTATAAATCTAACTTTGAATATGAGTGTGCAAATTATGTTTGAGTTTAATATGATTAGTTTGAATTATTTAAGTTTATGAATGATTTTATAAATATGTTTTTTGACTTTTAAATATTTGAAAGTATTAATATTTTGGTATAACAAATGAACTAATTTCATATTATATGTATTAGTAAATTTTGACATATTTGTTCTAGTTAGGAAAATAAATTGTTATTTATTAATTGTGTGATACCCACCTTGTATATATTTATTTTTTCAGATAGTTTGGAAGATGTTTAAAATGTCAAGTGAGTTTATAATTGATTTTAATATTTTAATAATTAGATTAATTTATGATCTTAGAATGGTAGTAATTTTGTTTTTATTTGACAAATAAGTTAGGTTATTTGATGTAGTATAATCTATATTTAATTTATTTAATTTAAAATTTAAAATTTAAAATATTTTTTTAAGATATTATTATATCGAGTATAATCTCTTAGTACGAAGATAAGATGTCTTATATTAATATTATTATAAGACATGCGGCGTTATCACGTGTGAAGTGTATTTTCATGATTTTCATGCTCCACGACAGCAAGAGTGTCCTCTAGCATATTCCGTTCCAGGGCTACAAAACGGACAGCAAGAAAAAGTATTCTCGAAGAAGATTATTACATTCGAGGCTGGCTTCGATGCACGACAATGAATGTGTAGCGTGAATTATTAGCAAGGTGTTGACGAGTCCGCTATTTGCTAGTATTTTTATTAAAAATATATTAAATTATTTTTAATATTAACATATTAAAATAATTTAAGAACTTATAAGAATTTAATTTTAAATAAATGTTTTGGAAACAAAACTCCAACACGTTTCCAACTGATTGGCCTCTAACTCTGAATAATTATAATTAGTACCCACGTGTTGAGGAAATATAATTAATTATTTCCTAACCTTATAGCTGAAGGTAGCCTTTCAAATCGACGAGTTACAGTGCGTTTATGTTGGCTAGGGCAGATGTTATTATTTTGCTTATAAAACAAAAAATGCGGTTGGGAATTGTGGTGACAGAGAAGAGCAATGAAAGCGCCATCAACGGCTGAGCTGATAACAACACAACCCGCACTCACATTGTTTTAAAATCGATCAAGACGTACATTCATTCCAAAAATAGTGTTGCAAATGGTATTATTTTGACCGGGTTTATTTGTTTTTATATTTTAAAAAAAATTTAAATTTTTTTTATTTTTTTATTAACTTTAACTTAATATATTTTTAGTGTTTTTAAATTATTTTGATGTGTTGATATCAAAAATAATTTTTAAAAAATAAAAAAATTATTAACATATATTTTAACATAAAAATTATTTTAAAAACCATAATTATATTAGAAAACAAGTATAAAATTGCAAGTTCCCTACAAATAAAATCTTTTGTATAAATATAACGATGAATATTTTATTTATTATTATTTTTATATATAAATGTGTAAAAACCCAATATATAAAAGGACTTGAATGGAAAGTTATGAAAAAGTACAGCCATTTGTAGAATGAAAATCCCAATTAAATATGTGGTAAGGGAAATGTTTAAAATGTTGAAGTCAATTTTCATTCCTATGAAACAGTAGCTAGCCAACCATGCATCGTCAGTCTTCACTGATGTGTATGTGAGAAAAGCCACAAAATCACTGGGTACATTCTAACCTTAAACGACCACATACACTCAGGTTGCCTGCATCCTGACAAAAAGCACGTGAAAGGATCTACCTCATGGACTGGACTGGCATTGCAAAATAGATTCCTGATCTACCTCATCAATCGCTGTAGTATTTATGTTACTGGAAACTGATTAAAGACTGCGATTTCTTGATATTACTGTATTAGGCTATAAAAGAGTATCAATTCATCACTCAAAAAGTCTCGTCTATATCAAAGAGATGCATTTTATTAGACATTTCATGTGTTTGTTTTTGTGGTTAAATTTTTTTAAAAGTATTTTTTAATTTATTTTTATTTGAAAAATTATTAAATTAATATTTAATTTTTTTATTAAATAAATATAGAGTCACGAAGATCATCCTCTTGGATCAGGATAATTAAGAATGATGTGGGTAAAAATAACAAGGAATTCTTGTTTTTTATCAATAGAAAAAAAAGAAGAAGAATGAGAGCTGTTACCTCGTATTTTAGTCATTATAAACCTTAACTAATCCTAGAGTTTAGGAAAGGGGACTGATTGTATAGAGAAAAGATATTAACACCCCTAAAATATCTTACTTAAGATAAACTGCATTATTTATTTATCTAATATAAACTAAGAAAAAGTTATATTTTTTAAGTGTTGGTCGATCTAAGGTTTTAAAAAAATCATCCTTAGTAAGGTGGTACTTATCTTATGAGATTAACAACCTAACTGTTCTAATGCCAACAAAAAATAATTATATTTTTATTTAATATCATGAATATGTTTTATTTATAAGTTTATAATCTCACATATTAAAAGAAATAAAATAATTTTTTTTAGTATTTTTGAAATGTAGACCAAAATCCTGTGAAAATTTACAAACTTATTGTAAAATCCATACAATATTTTTTTAAAAAAAAAAACATGTCAAAGTATTTTATATTTTAAAAAAATTGCTAAAATAACTTTAAAATTTTTAGCCATGTGCAAGAATATATATATATATATATATATATATATATATATATATTAAGCTTTGTTTGGAAAAAACTTATTTTTCTTTGTAATAAAACTACAAAAAAATAGGCTTAAAGGGTGTTTATCAAACACGCCCTTAAACCCAAAAACCCTTTAACAAAAATTATGGCAAACCAAACAAGTTATTAAGCCCTCTGACCCACTCATTATTTTTACCCGGCCCAACCGAGTCAACCTAAAATTTTTGGTTTGACCATAAACCAAACTAAAAATTTTAGTTTGACCTAAAAAACAACCCAAAAACAAAACTAAGGTATAAAATAGATCAAACACTCAAAAAACATAAAAAATAAAAAATTCTTGAACAAAATGGGTCAAAGACAAAAAAAAAAAACATGAAGAACACTCGAAATGAACCCAACAACGTGAACTCAAATTCAGACTAGATTTTAAGTTTAATCTATTTTGCATCATCATCTAAAACCACTCGAAGTTGGTAAAAGGGGTGCACACTTTTTATTTGGATCCAACCTTACTCAATTTGAAGATTTGTATGTCCATATTCATGTGTTTGAAGTTGCAAACCTAATTAACCTGAAATCTGAAAATTAAGTGATGGTTGATCATTGATAAGATATTAGGGACTTTTATGAGCAAATTAGGATGTAAAACTCTAGTTTTATGAAAATAGGGTTGTGGAGGTGATGCTACTTTTCCATTTGTAAAAAATCCTTATGTCATTTAAAGGTCTAGAATTTCATAATGAGCTCTTGGAAGGTGCCAACTTAATCATTGTGAACTACTAAGAAAGAAGATGAGTAAAGGTTGAAAGAGGTTTCGTTTGGGTTAAGCCCTAAAAATTAAGGTTTTTTAATTTGAGATTTGATAAAGTTTTAATTTAGTCTCTATTCTTTCAATTGTGGCACATGCACTCTTAATTGACACAAAAACTTTTAATTTCATATAATTTCATCCATACTAAACTTAATTATCAACACCTATGTTGGCCACATTTTTCATTTTGATCTGTGGTTTTGAATTTGTGTATTTTGACCATTAATTGATCAACAAACTTTTAATTTTTTCAATTTGTTTTCTAATTGGTCAATTTCAGCCCTTATATTCATGTGTCTTTTCCAGTTTCATCTTTGGTCTTGAATTTTTTAAATCAAGTCCCTAATCATCCATTAAACTTCAATATTTATGCAATTAAGCCCTTGATTTGACCAGATCAACTCTTGAGAATTGAAATTCGACCCCCAGACTTTAATTTTTTTCAATTAAAGCCTAAATTGACCTTAAAAATCAAAATTTTCTTGCATTTAAACCCTTGATAAATTCAATTAAACCTTGAAAAATTCCAATTGAGTCATTAAATATCCAATATTGAGTTTTCCTCTTTAATTGGATTTTCTTTGTCAATATAGCTTTCATTAGTCGAAAATACACTGTTATTTTTTTCATTTTATATATTCTGATCTTTCTCTACCAGGCTTTATCAATTTGCTAACGTTGTGGTATACTTTTCTTATTGATATACGTGTTTTATTTTATTCCAATATTTTTTTATTTTTTTTATTTTCTGTTTTTTTATTTATGTGGGGCTCTAAAAATAGATAACAACAAATATTATTTTAAAATTAAGTGTTTCTATAGTTTTCAAGATATTTATGTGATCATTCACAACAGAAACAATAATAAATAATGTTTTATTTGAAAATTAAAAATCATAAGGTGGCACATCTAATGGGATGGAGGGAATCCTCAATTTCGAGTTAGGATTCAAAATCTGGAGTTTTCATGTTTTAACTGAAAAAATAAGGTGAAAAAGAGTTCGGGAATACAGACGGCATTTATTTTTCTATCATATAATTTGAGAACTCATGGATCTTCCAATTAATATTTTTTAAAAAAAGTGAGTTGAAATAGGATAAAAAAACATAGGAAGAGAGATAATAATATTTCGGATTTGAATGGGCAAGGCCTCTTCCTGTTACAAAGCTCAGTCCAAGAATTCTGTAATTAAAAAAAATAAAAGAGAAGAAATAAGAAGAGTCACTTCAAACGCTGGCGTACTGATGCTATACATAGAGGTCAAAGTCAAACTCGGCGGGTGTTTGAAGTGATAATGGTACGTGCTAGTTGTGTGGTTAACTAGTCATGCAATCAATAAAAAGAGGGTGAGAGACACCGTGTACAGATCTCCAAAGCTGTATATAGTCAGGAGACAGAACACCAAGACTTAATTGCCTTAAACAATATTAATGGCGACGATATTTTGAGTCAGCGACATAAACCACAATATTCTTTTTTTTTTTTTTACATCCGCAGTATTTGAAATTATTGAAATAGTTATTTTTTAAAATGTTTTTTTTATTTAAAAATATATTAAAATAATATATTTTTATTTTTTAAAAAATATTTAAATAAAAAATTTTAAAAAACAAAAACAAAGAAGCATTTATTAATGTGTACACCGCATCAAAATTGGTTAATTAGAGGGCAAATTGCTCCACACGTCCACTTGCCTCTCTTCACGTCAAGAAGCAAGCTATCAGACCCACACGATCACTTGCCCCCACCTCGTTCAAATATGTGGCTACAGTAGTTGACATGATAATGGCACGCACATTGTCCCAATCTTGCAAATCTTGCATTCTTAATCTAGAAATAACATCATTAGATTGTTGATTAGCCTTTAATTTGTTCAGTGACGTGGATAACAACACCTGATGCTATCAAATGTAGCCTTTTACATAACTAAATAAATTAAGGTTTATTTAGAATCATGCATGCACAATACCTGATAAGATGCAAGGGAAGAAGGGTAATTTGATCAATTTCTGTTTTTAATTCTCTTATAGGCTAATTAGAAGATCAATGTTTTTTACTATAATATTTTTTTAACTTTTATTCGGATATCCTTATATTTTTTTTAAAGAGTGGGACTAATCTCGTTTGAGATTTGTAGTTGTTCCTCTCAATAAATACGCTTTCTGAGAATCGAACTTGTATTTTCAACCTTGCAGGAATATAGCAGTGTCTAAAACACTAGACCAACACTTCAATAAGTGTTTTTTTTACCATAATAACATTACAATAGTTATTATTTGGATTAAAAAAATTATGAAAATATGTATATATTTAATGAATATCCTATCCATCTTTCTATAGTTGAATAATAAGGCTTTGTTGAAGATTATGGTCCTGTTCACATTGAAGTCATTCGTGTTTTTAAATTTTTAAATTATTTTAATGTGATGATATTAAAATTAAAAATTATGCTACGCCGTAGAGATCTCTTGTATGTTACACGTGGCGGGCTACTACAATATTGTGTGCTTTGAAGGGTACGCGTGTGTATCTTAAGGTATATCAATAACATCATCAATTGACTGGGTGGCGAGCATCTCAATCTCAAATAAGGCTTTTTGTTTAGAACACTCGACAAAGAAAGTGGGGAGTTCCCGGGCCCAGGTGACCTAGTGGCCATAACGCGTTGAGCCTCATACTATTTTCCACTATAAATGACCAAGCACGTGGAGCAATGGCCACGTCAGCGAGTGGCACAACAACTAAGTCCTTGATGGTAGGCACAAGTTTTTCTTCCGAAAAATGTAGATTTTTCTACGGGTTGCTTGTGGAACCATCCTTTTTTATATATATTAATTAATGTGGATTTTCAGAATAATTAAGATGTATTTCAATTAATTCTATGAATTTTAAAATTAAAAATTATATAAATTTTTAATAACACTAAGAAAATTTATAATTATTGAATAACAAACTTAAAATCAAATTAGTTTAGCAGTTTAACTATTAACTTGTAAAAACATCTTTATTTTACAACCATGGTGGCCTAGAGCTGAGTCCTTGCAAATGACAAATGGGAGGAGAGACTGTCAAGCATGTGCCCCATTGTTAATTGAGATTTAGTGGACTCATGACTGGATATAAGAAGAAAAAAAATTTGTCTGATTTTGCTCCAGTTGCTTATATTAGAGTCTACATTCTAGGATGCCAAAGAAGACCGCAAAGAGAAGAGGTAAAACAATTGATAAAAAAAAAAAATGAAGAAAAAAGAGAGGATAGAGCAGCGGTCAATCAACGTGAAAGGGAGATTACAGGAATGTTAGAATTCCCTACTAATTTTCAAACCTAAAAAGGAAGGGAAATTTCCCAACGATTAGGATGCCTAACTTTGCTACGTGATTCAGC
Source organism: Populus tomentosa (assembly GCA_018804465.1). Lineage (NCBI taxonomy): Eukaryota > Viridiplantae > Streptophyta > Magnoliopsida > Malpighiales > Salicaceae > Populus > Populus tomentosa. The sequence continues at coordinate 16,649,360 of CM031977.1, forward strand.
ATTAAATCTTTGACAATTAAGCAGCTTGCAATTATTCAATTCTGGTACGTTGTGATCACATGCCACTTGAATATTCTAACATGTTATTTCTATACGGCTTGATTTCTTACTCGAGATTTCCTCCTACATCTACGTACCATGGACAAAATATTAAAATTCAATCTTCTTCCAACATCCACCATCAAAGAGTAGGGAGTTGGGGCTAAAAATACTTTTCCAACAAGAAATATTTAATATAAGCATTACTCTTATGGAAACATGCTTGAAAGTCTTGAGACTACCATCTTATATTCAAATCCTGTGGTTGTTAATATGATGATCATTGAAAGCTTACATGATTATTAATTTTAGAGCTTATAGAATTAGTCGAAATGCTCGTAAACTAGTTTGAACATCCATATTAATTAATCGAGATGCTCGTAAACTGGTTCGGATACTCATATTAATAAAAATAAAGAACATACTCGAAGGAGAAGAACCTATCTCTATTTTCCAAATCTTTTATTTTAAAAACTTGTTTTGCAAATAATTATGATTCCAATAATTGTTTTGTTCATCTTCAGCTTCTTACTACATTACTAATTTTGCTAAAAAAATTATAATCTTTCCACACTTTCCATAAATCTCATAAAAGTTTAAATTTTATTTTCAATATATTACTAAGATTACGACTCAAAGATGATCATTCTTTCATCAATATTAAAATAGTATATATATCTTTATAATTAAAAAAAAAAAATTAAATATTTTTGTACCGAGTGTTACATGTTTTTTGCATTTGAATAGGGTATCATAAAAATTTATTTTCTAAAAATCTCTCCAATAAATCCAAGCTTATTAATCGAATCCACCTGCTAACTCAGACCAATTCTCTTATTGGGTTATACAAAGCATTTTTTTTTTTAAAAAAAGAATCTGGCAAGTGTTCAACAAGCGTTATGATTTATTACCAAAAACATTAAAGTCCCAAATAAATAGATGACTTCTAATTGGTTCAAATCTTGGAAAGTCCGGTGCAAGAGTTAAATAAATGATGTCCACACAATCCCATGTGTGAGATGGAGGTGGGGGGGTCGCATATTCCTAGGGATTGGCTTTGTGGTAGAGTGTCGTATCTCTTCTGGTAACAAGTAGATGAAGATCCTTGCGTCACCTCACGATAACAAGTGGAAAGCCATGTAAGAAACTCAAAAAACTACTGGTCACCCGTCAGCCAACCCATGAAAGCAAAGAAATAAAACCTCTTCCACTCGTACCTGTACTCCTCCCTCGAAGAAAACTCTCATTACAGAACAGCAGCCAACAGGCTTTGAAAAACCAGTTCAACAAAAACATAACCAGAACCCAGAAAAAGAAAAGAAGATAAAAGGGAAGAAAAGAAACCTTACAAGTGAATTGTAAACCACTGTGTATAGAGTTATATATTGAGATGGCTGGTGTTCTGCTTTGGGTGATTTGTCCAACAGAGAATGCTAGTTTTGCTACATCAAGCCTGTTAAGTTTAGTCCCCAAAAGTTGCTCACAAGTAAGAAGGTACTCGAGAGTGTGTTCAAGACTCAAATTCTCTACAGGGGTTTTTGCTGCAGCCTCCCTTTCAAGCGTAGTGGCAAACCCACCAAGATCTTCAGAGGAGAGGGTGTATGAGGTGGTTCTAAAGCAAGCTGCTTTGGTGAAAGAGCAGAAAAAAGAGAGAATCTCGGATGTCATAGCAGGAAATGATCAAGCTGAGAGTATGACTCGTGGGGATCTGCTAAATGAGGCATATAACAGGTGTGGTGATGTCTGTTCTGAGTATGCCAAGACCTTTTACCTGGGTATTTGCTCTCTCTCTCTCTTCTTCTTGTTTGTGTTTACTACAACACTTCATAGTTATCAGAGGATTTGCTTATTGCTTTACTATTAAGTTGTGGTCTTAAAGATGAAGTTAACTTGTCCTAGGAATATAAATGTTCTTGTTAAACATTGAAGTTGCTGTCTACAGTTAGAATCCGAGCTTCTCAAAACTTTGAAGTTAGCACATGAGCAAGGAATCAATTAACGATTATAATATCACCGTTTTTATTTATTTAATTACTTATCTTCCAGATCCTTTTTCTGACATTGAACTTTCTATTTCCTTGTAGCCACTACTTGCTAAGAGATAATGGAAGGAAAAGAAAGAAAAGATAACTTGCTTTTGTTTTCTTCTGTGTCCCTTTCTAGTACCGTGGAAACTATTGAAAAGGCTAATGACAAAAAATAAAGAAGATTGAAAAAAAGCTATATAAAGTGACCAAATTGTTGCGGTATTATACTAGAGATAGTGATTTCAAGTTTTAACACACAGGATTCTACTACATATATGCAACTAAAAGTGAGCATTGTCACTGTAAATCTGTGAAAATGCTCTCAACTCATATCAGCTACAACTTTAGTCGCTTTTTTCCACTTTTGTTTCAATGAATATACATATATATATGCTCTCATGTCTATGTTATGTCCTGTCATATATTTTTTAAAATGAATTTGTATCATCACATATTCACTTTTATCATGTTTTGTCATAGTTCTTAAATCTAAAGTACTGTGAAATATGTCATATAAAAAAGAGAGATGATGTCAAATATGGGATTAAATTTTCTAATTTAGACATGGTTTGAATTGTATTTATTCATCTGCACGAATGGAAGTGAATGTTTATAATGGTTCCGAATGAATTAATCCTGGGAAAAGTCAAATTGTATAAGCTTTTATTTTTATGTTGATTATTATAATCAAACTTCTTCCCTGTAATATCCAATTTCAGGCACATTACTTATGACTCCAGAGCGGCGAAGAGCTGTCTGGGCAATTTATGGTGTGTATGCTTTGGCTTTCTTTCAACTTGCCAGTTCAATTTGTTCCATTGCATTTATGCTCCCTGCACACCAGTTCATTTTGGCTTTCTGTATTTGAGATGGGTATGACCTGCATACATTACGGGTCACTTGGACATTCCAGGATGTTGATGAGCCCTGCCT